>JBBPCZ010000007.1:19280503-19298286 GCA_037974445.1 Brycinus macrolepidotus | reverse complement strand
CTCTCTCTCTCTCTCTCTCTCTCTCTCTCTCTCTCTCTCTCTCTCTCTCTCTCTCTCTCTCTCTTTCTCTCTCCTTCAACCCAGTCTCTCCACTCTTTCCTGTATCATGTTGAACTCATTCTCTCTGACCTCCACCCGTGAGCCAATCAACCCTAAAGTCTCGACCCCCATCCTCTGCGTTCTCAGGACCTGTTTGGTACCCAACTGGGTCATACACGCTCGGGCCAGTCTGCTGACCACGGATATTAGACGCACAGTCGCATTCCTCTGGTAGCCGCGCAGTGTGGTACTCGCTGCCATAGCGGCTTTAATGAAAAAGCCCCAGGATGATTGGCAGCTGAATAGCTTAACTAACAAAGGCGGGATGAGGAGGGGGGGTTGGTTGAGAGAGAAGGTCAGGAGTAGAAGAGACTGCCCTGGGACTTCTCCCCCCAGTGCTGTGAATATTACCACGCCAGCACATTTATATTTGCAATAACAAATTGACTTGAATTGGGCTAAGTGGAGATCAGGACCCGGCCAGGGTTTCAAGCCGACTGGGGAAAAATAGGACCAAAGTAATGAAAGCGCTGGTTTACTCACACAAATGTGCACACGTGGACGTTGACTTATACGCACGCGCCATATACACTCATGCCATCCCTCACTTGCTGTAGCAGGTTGATGAAAGGCCTGGATGCTGGAATAAGGCATTTTTCTTTCAGATGTGGCGGTGTTTTATGACAGAGGTCAAGCTCAGAGGGAGCTTTATGTCTTTATAGTACTTCGGTTTCATGAAAGACAGATGCTAGTGAGCCTCCTTAGTGTCAGTTATAACATGTTCTACCCAAAATAGATTATATCAATAATTATAAGAAATATCAAATTATGATCACAGGGAAGTTGATCGATAACATTAACAAACCAGTGGAGATGAGAAACCAAACTCAGTGTGAGTTTCCCTTAGCATTTTCAGGTATGTTATAAACTTTACTAATACTAGCTTACTAATTATGTCTTTATCAGTATCATTGCTGAATTATTAGTGCTATTGTCATGAGTACAAAACCTGTGGTGAAATGAGGCCTTCGGAAGCACAAATCTGCTTTTATTCCACATCCCTCCTTATCAGGCCGTTGTGTCGTAGCCGCTGTCAGGCTCAGTCCTCATGGAAAGCTGCCGATGCTATCCGCTTATCGGCGTAATAAAACTAAAGTGCTGGGCAGGAAATTGAAAGTGTAGTTGGACAGGAAATAACTGTGCTCTGTCATAATCTACAGCCCAGAACATGTGTTCATCCACACACTGTCACCCTATCTGATGCCGCCTGCTTTGTGGTCAGCCGTTCCTGCCTCATCAAACCCGCGCTGCCACGTGAGCCATCCTGTG
Organism: Brycinus macrolepidotus; assembly: GCA_037974445.1. Taxonomy (NCBI): domain Eukaryota; kingdom Metazoa; phylum Chordata; class Actinopteri; order Characiformes; family Alestidae; genus Brycinus; species Brycinus macrolepidotus. The sequence continues at coordinate 19,296,918 of JBBPCZ010000007.1, read as the reverse complement.
CTTGGTCAGCACTCTGTGTGTCTGACAACTGTCCGAGGCACTGGATTCACCATCAGTCTACTACCATAAGATATAGTTTGGAAAGTAATTCTACCATTATCTATCTAATGTTGTCGTTTATCTAATATTCAAACTCAACATCCAGGGACATTGTAAGCGCATTCAGACTATATCTATATAGGTTTATAGGTTTATACATATATATATATATATGTGCCATTATCTGTCTACTGTTGTGATTTATAGATATAGATATAGATATATAGTTTTATTATTTAGTGGCATATCTCTGATGTCTCTATTATAAACCTATATATTATTGCACATATCTGTATCTGAAGCAGTAAATCCCAGGTACTGAAGATCTCCTAGGTCCCGCCTACTCTGAGGGGGTGGCTGGGGAAGTGCCTGTCACTCACTGCTCATTTACATGGGAAAGGGGGAGGAGAGATAGGAGGTGTAGATGACACAAGGCCGCCCTCTGTCTGAAAAAGGAGAGAATGCCTTATTTACTCTTTCTCTCACACTCTGTCTCTCTCACTCTCTGTTTCTGAGACATTCATAAGGTATCAATTTCTGCATCACTAAACTCATATGAGAACTAGACTGTTTTGTCATGATGGTGGTTGCTTAGAATACACTGTAATTATTTTTTATTTTTTTGATCACAACCGATAAGCAATTATCCTAAATGGCAATGTTAGACCAGTCTTCCTTTTGGATATATTTTCTCACAAAAAGGAGTACAGCTTCCATATATCTCTTATATTAGACTATTTGTTCATTTGTTAATTTATTTTAGGTCAAGTATGCTATCAAAATATAACTAAGTAATCATGCATTTTGATCTGCATTTTTCCATTGCTTTCTTTACTTTTCTTTATTTTAACTTTAAATGTCACTTTTATTATTCTATACTGATTTTATTACTTACTTTTATTGTTTTCCTTCCATGCTGTTTATGCTTATTATCTCTGTAAAGCACATTAAATGACCTTATGATAATGTGCTCTAGAAGTAAACAGGACAATTAGGGAACTCTTTGACTAATATACAATCTCATTCTAGGATGGAGAGTGAAACTGACTGTGAAGTAAAAAATAATACTATATAATATTATATAAAATACATTATATTATACATTATACCTTTAATATATATTATATATTATATGTTATTGTATAATGTTTCTTAAATGTATAATGCAAATGAAAATCTAATAAATACATTTTTAAAAATAACAACAGTAGGAGATAATTGTTAACTAAAGTTAAATATTCATGTGAGCAGAGGGTTGTAACCCCACAGTGGGATGCATATACCATATACACAGGGTGTTTTTTTTTTTTTTTTTGGACACTTTTCTTCATCTCCAGTGGATTTTCATCCTCTTCTTTTAAATAAACCCATTATGAGCTGCTCCAGACGCCTGCTCTAGTTCATGTGCCTGAGCCTTTTCTGGTATAATTGGCTCTCAGTATCTAAGGAAGTTTAAGAGAAGGAGAAGAAAGTGACACAGAAAGAGAATGTCTCATTTGCATTAACTTCATTACTGGCCCTTCTGAGCTATATTTAACCAAGGCTCGACCACAGCACACAAGAGCATTTGGAGAGGTGCCCTCCCCCCCCAAATCCCCAGCCCCCCTGAACAACCACCCTCCCCTCACCACCCCTTAATTCTAATTGATGTAAATAGAAAAAAAAACAGTGAATTTGGGAGTGCTGACCTTGATATACTGGGTGGCTGACCCCAATTAATCAAAGATTCCTCCAAGATGCTTCAAGCTAATAAATAGTTGTGCAAATCAGAAGTGTGGTGGACGCAGGCTCTCCACTGATTGAGCAAGTGGACTAGATTAAAGCAGTGTGAGAACATGGAGAGAGCTTCTGAGGCGTCCCACCCACACGAGTGTGTTAAAAGCCTGGCCAGTCTAGAGGCTGATTGAAAAAAAAGAAGGGAAAAAAAAGACATTGGCTTTTTTAATGACCGTTTAAACATTTTACTGCAAATTGCATGTCAAATTACCCTTGAAGCAAAAAGACCCATAATGATCTATTAAGTGCACTCCTTTTTTGTGTAAATAGTCATTTTCATTCTAATCCCGATGTTGTAGAAGTCATTGGGGATTTTTGGGGGTTATGAAATAAATTGTTTTTGCAACAAAAGAGATTAGTTAAATGGTATTAGCAGTGGCCATGCAGAGATTAACTGTGATTTCTTTCCAAATTTAAATAAGACATAAACGGTTCTCATGCAGAGAAAGCCCTATGACTAAATTAATATCGAATAAACAGCTTATAATAAAATACAAGATCACATTCAGACTAAAAACAAAATGACAGTTTTTTTTAAACATTTGGTACATGGTACATCCACTAAATAAAGTGTGGCCACTGCTTTCCAGCTGATGGTTGTAAGCTTACATCACTAGGAAGCTACATCTAAAGACTTTAAAGCAAAGAGATAACTAGTCTTCCACATCATGCTGTGATTAATTTCATCATTTCATCATTTTTCATAATTTTTCTATAACCATTCTGCACCAATGACCTTGGTTTAATGAGCAATTTTTACTACTTTTTGTTACTGCTGTTAAAAGAAGTCATCAGAATAAAATATAAAAGTACTTTACAGAATAAAGGTACTTTACATCAGAATGTTAGAAGCTGACAGAAGGTGTATAACTTTGGACGAACACAACTGTTTCGGAACAAATCAAACAAAATGGCAGTTCAAAAACAGACATAAAACCCAAGCAGCCCAAGTGCTTTCTGAAAAATTTATGAAGCTCTCTGCATTCGGTCTGGCCCTTGTAATACACCACGATTAGCGGCACTTTTATTAGCTGGTGCCTCTTCATCGTTCAGAGCCTAGGGCTGAGGTGAGACAAGGGGGTGTCGGTCACACAAGACTCTCTCAGCTGCGGCCATCCACATGGTCACGTCAGCACGGTGTGGGCTAGGCTTAAACCTGATCCAATTAGCCATGAAGATCACAGTGACCCTGCAGAACACTGTGCCACATTCAGGCCAAAGAGTTACCCGATCCCAGGTAACCTGACCATCATGAAAGAATCACGAGGCTGAGCAGACAGAGACAGAGAGACAAACAGAGAAGGGGTAGGAAAAGATGCCAGAAAGGGGTGGAACAAAATGTAGAGAAGCAAAAAAAGAAAAGAAAAAACAGCAAACGTACAAGCCAGGTACTGGATCGAAGACAGCAACTGCCTGGCTCGGTAATGAAATGAATTTGTCACACCGTTGTCGGCAACAAAAGGGCTAATTGAAACGAACCTGTCCCTTGCCTGCTTTTGGCACATTAACCATTCTGAAAGATGTGCTGAATCTTACTTAGCCTGAATTATTTAAGTGTTGGACGTCTCCCCTGAGCATGGGTAAACAAAAGAGGCTAGTACTACTTGGCTCTTTCGCGCTTGTCGTTGTTCAAGTGCAGCTAATAATCAAATGAGATAACTATCAACCAGCCTGGATCACTTTGGACTCAGTTAGTTTCTTTGCTCTCATTTTTAGATTAGGCTAGCTTTCTTAATTTGAGGCAAGTCTGTTTATTTAGTATATAAAGAGTGGTATTGTCTAAACCATAGTTTATAATACTGATCACACTTCAGTTTCAAAAAAGTTTGACATGTTTAATTTGTGCGCTTGACCCTATAGTGCTTTCTAACAGTCAAGCATTGAGTCAGAATGATTTTTTTTAAAGTTAGCAATCAGCCTGGGTTACTTTGGACTCAGTTAACTTCTCGGGCCTCTTTAACAGATTCTGCTAGAATCCTGTTTCACTGATCATTACAGGTGGTTCCCTTTACTGAGTACATGAATAGTGGAGAAACTGTATAATCTGTATAATAAGTCGTATACATGTTATTATTCTGGTCACTTTTCAGTTGCAAAGAAGTTTGACATGTCTAATCTGTGGATTTTGTTCCTAAAGACCTTCTGTGCATTAAATGAAGACATCAGCTATTGTTTGGCTTAATACACATTCTGGCGTTCTCACACACTAGCATGACATCTTCCTCCGATGTAAGCAGGGCCTTTTGCTCCAGTATGGCCGCCGGTGAGACGGCTCCCAAGAAGCATCTCAGCCTGAGCTCACAGGATTGATGAGCTGCGCTCTGACAGTTGACATTTACCAAGAGAATCAGACTGGCACGGCTGATCTGCCAAGCTCACTGCAACAAAGGAGATGCAAGAAATGCCTCATGAAAGGACAAAACAATCCTCAGCACAGCGGTGCTTTGTTTCCATGGCTGGGTGCCAGCTCCTAGCCCATTCACTGCCAGCCCCCCTCCAAAAAAAAAAAACTCATCAGTGCTTCGCAGAACATCTTGAGTTTTTGCTTGACTCTTGCCGATTTTTTTCTCAGTCTGTCTTTTTTTTTTTTTTAAACCTGGAGCAAATTCCCCGTGGTTCACCAGTGTCAAACAGAGGCGGCAGAGAAAAAAAAGGTTACTCAGAGGGTTTGCTGGGCAAACACAAACGGATATTGTTTTTGACATCTTGTGAAGTTGTCTCAATCCGGCTCATCGTTTGGGGAGTGCGGGGTCCATCAGGGTTCCACTCGCAGGCCGCTGAAAATTTAATGGGCCTCGGCTTGCAAATGCAGGGCAGCGTGATGTTGTCACCTTGGCATATTTTATCATTGATCAAACATTAGTAGGCAGCTGTTGGAAACTTGTAACTGTCTCATCAGCGGAGGCACAGGGCTCGGAGGCACGAGCACCAGCCTTCTGCCCAGATGCTTCTTCTTGCATTCATTTGCCCTTTTTTTAACTGCATGTCTGTGTATGTGTGTGTGTGTGTGTGTGTGTGTGTGTGTGTATGTGTGTGTGTGTTGGGGGGTGTGAGTGAGTGAGTGAGAGAGTGAGGGAACAAGTGAGGGAACAAGCAAGTGAGCGAGCAAGAGAGAGAGACAGATACTTTCTGCTATGCTGTGATTTTCTACTGCGTGCTTATGTCCTTGAGGTGCAGCTCGGACTAGATTTCATGCAGCTTCTCAGTTTCAAAGATCATCCATGATACATCAGTACAGACTACGACTTTCAGACTTTCTAAGTGATCAGCTAAATATGATAAATTCAATCTATTGCTTTCTGCTAATAACAGTTTTGAACTACAATTTACAAGAGATCCAAAGTCCAAAAACTGCCCGTAATTATGCTTTAAAATAATTAGTGTAAATTTCAAAGCACTTTGTTTCAAGATCAGAATAACTCGTTCCTTCGTAGGCTGCATCTCGGCTTGGACAGAAAGTTTTAAATTGCATTCCTTCATTCTTTATGTAAATATCTGGCACTGGTAACAGATTTAACTGCACCTGACTTTGCTGTCCTCGTAAAGGTCCTGCTCTGAACCTCTTAATAGCACATCTTATCTTTCGGCTTTAACTTTGATTTTTTTTTTTTTTTTTTTTACCAAATACACATGCTGGGTCCCCGCTAACTCTGAGTGCCTTGTTGGCAGTGATTGATCACCCAATATCTAATTAAACCTGATCCGATCGCTTATTATGCAGAGTGGAACAAACAAAACCGAAGTCAACTGTCAAGGCTGCATGATTGATGATGCTGCCAATCCGGCTATTGTTTAGTCTAATGTCTTGATGCTTGTAACAACCAGCAAAGCTACCTCGGACAATGCTTTCTGTCAGTCTGCACTTGATTTGGCCAGCTTCGGCTTGCCAACGGAAACTGATTTTTTTTTTTTTTATCTCCCCACTCTTTTTTCTGGGGTGGGAAATGAAATGTATAATGGTGGACAGGGGGATATTTGTTGGGTTGCTGGCCCTATTAAACCTAGGGCTCTTTTCTGCGCCCTGGGGGCAGGACTGTTTTAAAGGGGTTGAAAGGGGACAAACCGCTGCTTTTAGACTGTAACACACAGAGTGACAGCTCTGCTCACCCTGCTAAACAAACATTGCTTAGTGTTGTTGTTTTTTTTCCTGTTTTTTTTTTTTTATAAGACCACCCTAAGTATTAATGTTTATTTATTTATTTTTGTGGTGACAACATAAGCGAAGGTGTGAAACATTACACATATTAAATATGAACATTTTTTTTGAGAGCATTAAGCCAGTACTAAATTTTTCATAGATGTACAAGTTGGAAATTACTTTGTTGCAGTTATAAACATATTTTTCTTATTTTCCAAGATAATTTTGTTTTGCAATGTTCTGGATAAACATTTCAGTCTTAGTAAGTGGCAACGTCCTTATAACCAACCATCACAAATAGTGTGGCAATAAAATTCATTTAAATCTACCACTTTGGAAAGGTCAGATAGACACATGCTGAAAGCACAACTTACATCTGTTTAGGATAGTGACTATAAATGACTGCTTAGTATTATTCTGCTCAGCAAACACAGAGGCACAGATGAGAAATTGACATAGTTATACTCCATGACTTAAGACACTTCCATTTGCAAACACTTCTGACCCCTGTCTGAATGGAGGTTATTCAAAGCCAACATGTTCACAAGGTGTTGGAAATTGTAACTTTAATGTATCCTGAGATGATCAACATCTGCTCTTGGTGTCAGCCGCCTGTAGGCTTTCAAAAACGTGTGCATGTGTGTGTGTGTGTGTGTGTGTTGTGTTCTTTTTGAAAGGTGAAGCATTTGACATATATCAAACAATCAAGCGCTGACACTGGATAGCATTAATCAAAACTTTTTTTTTCTCATTTCCTCAAGAATTAATCATTAAATAATTAATTTTTCAGCTTCAGGCAGCAGTCAAAGTGGGCCTTGTGCTTTCCTGCTGCTAAAAATTTGTCCTTGTCTGAAGACTAGATTGATATATTTATTATTTATCAGATTAATCATGGGTAGGATCTAGACCGGGCTCACCCAGCTCCATTCAGAAGTGTGTGTATCTATGTATGTGTGTGTGTGTGTGTGTGTGTGTGTGTGTGTGTGTGTGTGTGTGCGTGTGTATGTGGGTGTTTATGTGAGAGAGAGATAGGGACGGGACAAGCAGCTGCAAATGCCAATTATAAAGACTGGTCAGCATCTCACCAGAAGGCCGGACACATCAGCACAATTGAAAGAGGTTGGCTTTGCCCCTAAGCAATATTTTTCTTTTTACCAAGCAGGCCTGTGAAAGAGAACTGGGGAGGGGAGACGTTGTCATTGATCAGATGCCTCTAAAGGGGTCGGTCGAGGTCCTGGGGTCATCTCTGTTTACGGAAAGGTCTTGAGAACACTCAAAGGACAGAACAGTGAAGTGTCAAGTCGCCTCCACCCCAAGCAAAATGTGCTGAAGTACAAAGCGAAATTGAACATGCTCCTAGTCCCTTTATATTTCCATCTTTCCAAACTCCAAACTGATGCTTGTAATGCATTTTAATTGACAGACAGCCCCAAAGCATTCCAGTGTCTCTGTATCCACCTAAAACCATAGATGAGCAATAGTCAATTACCTCTATTCAGAAGATATAGTTGTCTAAAAAAAATCTCATTTTTAAAATCATTTTCCCCTAATCCCAGCTAAGCCAAGACATGTTTGGTATCAAAAGCCAATTAGCACCCTATAAACTGCATTCCTGAATCATCACACACTTACATACTGGCCAATTTAAAGTTCATGGTGGCTGTTGCTATTGATTTAGCTATGTGATGCACTTTCATCCATTTTTGTAGATAATAATATCACACAGTTTCATACACCACATATTACTTAGCAACTCAAGGTAGCTTTGAAGCGAAAGTGTGATGAACTATTCCTTTGAGCCAGTTACTGACTAGAAATGTTCCCTTGATTCACCCTGAAAGTTGTTGAGGAGACTATTTGCAAACGGCTGTCAATCCAGCCACATACAAGCAAACAGGGGGCCAGGAACAACAACAGCTGTGTCTTATACTGAGGCCAAAACAGGACATAGTGAGGCACTTTCTTGAATGTTAACAAGCACAGAACAGCCCAGCATTCTCTAAAAAGGACCTTGGAGCAGGGAAAGTGAAAAGGATTGATGGGAGAGTAGGGGCAAGCCAAGACCTGTGCCACAAGAAGTGGAGAAATAGCAGCAGCTTTAGGCCTAGATGAAAAGACCACGAGAGTATCAATTAAAACTAAAACTAAACTAAAATGATGTTTAAAGGACATTATATGCAGTCTGGGTGTATGTTTGACTATAATTTCATAATATTGCCATATCAAAATCTGTCTCCTGTTCCACCTCAAACTCAGCTTTTCAGTTATTTGAAATAGCATTCAGTATAAAATATGGAAACATTGAGAATAAAACTAAAACCGAAGCACACATTGGCAAACCAAATATTTTCACTGGCACACAATTGAGTGGACTATGTAATTATAGTTTAGATTGGGCCGCAAATTTCACAGGGTCAGACCTAATGCTAAAAATGGACAGATGTAAAATACAGCCTTCAAAAGGGCTTCTAATCCTGTTTGTAGCTTGTTTGTAGCTTGTTTCTGTTTGCAGTGTACTTTTACCAGACCTTTAGATAGCAGCATGCCATACCAGGTCAGAAACCACATAGGCAGATCTATTTAAGATTACATTTAAACAGTTGTGTTTGAGGCAAAGGTGTAATTGTTTAAGCATGCAGTCTGCACAGCACTAATTGGGTATAGGGTTCCATTACTTGATAGTTACATTAGTCTCGTCATTCCAGTGCAAAACTGAAGAAGGTAACTTAAATCATCAAACACATGTTGCCCAAACTATTACATTTGGGATAAGGGGTACTTGGGTACATTTTCGTTTAGGGGAGCATGATCTTTTGTGGAGCTATACTAAAGGCCTCCATGACCTTCGGTGCCCTTATGCAGCTCAAAGCAAGATGTGATTCATATGTACATGTGTTAGAACTGTAATGAAATGAACTCATCCCGAAATGCATTAGTTGTTTGAAAATGTGTAGCGAGGCCTGGGTGCCACTGTCAGCACTGTGAAGAGCTTTTTATTAGCAGATCCAGAAGTCGCTTTTTGCTGCCTTCAGCAGCATTTGTTCGCACCAAATTGTCATCTGAAAGCAGTGATGCAGAAGCTACGAGGGACGTCAAACGAGCGACCAATCTGCCATTACCTCATCATAGATTACAGTCAGCCAGTGTTTATGATTCAACACAGCCGGGCATGCTGGCTAAACGCCTGCTTTCATTCCCAGCTACCAGCTCGGCACGTGTCGGCTCGCGCCTTGCGCTCAGTCGGAACGGCCACGTGTTAATTGAAGCATCGAGAGTGAAACTGGCGCAGTGGTCCCTCCACCTTTTATCCCACCGTGTATCTGGCGAATAGATCTGGCTGACAATCAGGTGGGGGTGGTAATTGTACATCACACCCGATATTAAGATGAGAATGTGAGAGGGCGCCCCGTCGCATCTGCACGTCCGCGAGGCAATCAAACCGGGTCCGTGTCAGTGTGAAAAACCCATTTGTGTTCAGAAACAAAACATTTCTTCCCTCCTCCCACCATCACCCCCTTTTTTCTCTCATAATGGGCTAGAGAGTTCCGCTTATCGCCAGCCATGCAAAGCCAGACCTCATCAAGGGTGCCGCACTCACAACGTGACCGAGCTGCTGCTATTTGGTTTGGGGGCTTAAAAGGAAAATAAAAAAAAAAATCAAAAGTGGCCCTTCCTTTTTTTTCTCCCGAACGTGTAGAAGCCCATTTTGATAGCCGATTCCGACCCCACAATCCTCCGGGACCAAACCTTTGACATAAAGTCATATTGTGTTTGGAGTTTTAGTCCCTAAATTTGTCCATCAATTATTTAGAGGCAGCAGCGATTGTATAAATGTAGGAAATTACGAGCCGGCTGCTATTTTCTCTCAGGCAGAGAGAATGTGATACAGCGGGCTACATTCCCACCTAATGCTCTGGCTCTCTGTCCGAGAGGCCAGAATTATTTATGCATTAGAGAAAACAGCGCGCTCGGGCCAGGGGGAGGCTAGACACATTATTTTAAACCTTTCATAACACACATCAATATTTCATAAGAAATAAATAAAGAATGTCGGGCTTGTTTGGAGGACAGCTGTAGCTCCGCGCTCCAGCGGCTCGGTGCACTCCTGGGACGCCACGCACACCCCGCAGTAAAACCCTCCATTTCTTTTTAATCATCCACTTAGTGCATTGTGGGTAGAGGAGCTGTCAAGGTGAGCCAACAGCTTCTTCGATAGCAAAGCGGTAAGAAAGGAGTCTTTGTTGCAGTGCGCGGTCAACTTTTGTCTCCCCCCCCCCTCCCCAGCCTTTTTCTTTTTACTTTGACCTCACCGCTGAATCCGTCCTTAAGTATTGTGCCTAAGGATTGCTGTAGCTCCTGGTAGCCTGGGTCATCAATGTAGAATGAGTTGAATGGCTTGAAGGAAGGCCACATTGGTCCAGGAGGACAACTTAACTCTTTCTGGGTAAGTATACTGTTAAGGTTAGGGATGTTTTAACCCTTTAAGGGGTGGGCAATTCTGCTCATGAAAAATTTACACTTCAAAGTTTATTTGATAATTGATACGGTCCCTAACAAATGTTGGTTTATTTACCATAACAAGACACAGTCATTTATAAAAAAAAGTTCTGTGATGTGAGATAACAACATGTAAAAAAAAATAAAAAAATAAAAGTGATGCATTTGAATTGAAATGGATGAAGGGTAAACTTTAGTAGAAAAAGTACCTTCCATGATTATAGAAGAATGAAAACAAATATGAAGGAAAAGAAATAAAACTGCTAGACAAAAGGCTAGCAATATTAAAAACAGAGAAATCATTTCAATAGAGCAACATGATCCTCAGGCCTCCCTCCACAGGCCAGACAAAGCAGTTACATTTTAATGCAAAATTAGTCAAACTCTCCATTAAGCTGCTGATTCATCATTATGTAGTAAAGCTTACATAATGTTGACCTGGATTGGTTCACAAATGTACTAAAAGGAATGTCAAATCACACATGTTATCCGTATTGCACATCCTAATGGTGAGTGCAAATCAGTCTTGGCCAAGGCCTCTAGGTTTCTAAATAAACTCCACAAAGTCACCTTCCACCCAGTTCCACACTGACGGAAGTATCAGTTTCCCTATGCAAAACTGTATACCACACTGGCAGAAGAGTGTGAAGACTGGCATATGCAAGTACTTATCTCATATCTCCAACGACAATCATCTTCCAATCACCATGATGTCCATGAAGAGAAGAGACACCAAACAAACATACCACAGGTCTCATAAGGACATATAGTCAAAAAATACATCCCTAAAAATAGGAAATATCTATTATATTAAAAGATATACATTTAATTGCAGGTTATATCCTATATCTTGGCATACATGTATAACAGGGGTGCCCCCGTTCAGTTCAATTTTATTTGTATAGTGTGTTTTCCATTGGCGGTTGACTCAAAGCAGCTTTCTGAAAATGCAAGTATAAACTCCGTGACCCAAAGGAGACAATGTCAGGAAAAACTGCCTAAGGGCATTACAAAGAAATACGGAGAGGAACCAAGACTTAAAAGAAAACCTATTCATCTCTGGACTGTACTAACCGTGGAGTTACCCTATGGTACACATGGGCAAATTACAACAGGGGTGATGTAAAATAAATTACCGTGATCAATATTTCCAATATTTCACTCAGTCACCTCAGTCCATATAACCAGTCACAGAATATCTAATCCTGGCACCAACAAGCTCTAACAGATGCTACTAAGCAATGCAGTACATCTCTTGAACCACTTCAGTGCTCTCCCCTTTTACTCTCTACCCTGGTGGCCCTTTGGGGGTGAGCCATCACAGCCTATCCTCAGAGAACAGGAGGAGTGCTGAAATGCTCAAATTGCCATAAAGTGCATCTCATTCCTCTAATTGCTGCAGATGGAGCGTCCTGATCTTCCCCCGCCCGGTGTGGGAACGAGGGAATAGTGATGCAGGGGACGGCGAATTGCAGCCATGAAGGTGATTGCACAACTGCAACCGCATGACAGAAGGACTTGTGCTGCAGCTTCAGAGGCTCGCCAGTGAAAATGTAACGTGTAATGTACTACACACTGTAGATGAATAAATTGAATAAAGAATGTGGGATGGACATTAACTATGTAGATTCATACAAAAACCCTACAAAGCTCTTAATCTACGAAATTAGACCACACCAAGACATTACTACATAAAATTTGTTGACCATTGCTTTTAATAGCACCGAGGCGGCTGTGCATCCGCCATGCTGAGTGGATGAAGATGTGATGAATTCTCATGATTAAACAGACTGTAACATGCTTATTACTTAACCGATTTTCTCCAAATTTGTTTTGTTATAATTGCCAGACATTTCTGCATGTTGACATTTATTTATTAGTCTAATTTACAAGATGCTGTTTGTAAAATGACTCGGTTAACAACGCTAAACATAAATTGTTAATAATTGAAATAAGGCTGATAACAACAACAACAACGTCACGTTGGGGGTGCTCGGGGTGTGGAGGGCGAGGCGCAGACGCATGATTTCCCTTTGATGGGTTTTTATTACAAAACACAAACTCAATATACAAAATACAAAAAGGCACGAGGGCCTAAAACACAAAGCATACCTAAAACAGAGGACACATGAGGACCAGGTAGGGTGAGAGTTCATGAGGGTTGACCAACAACCAATACAACACTCTTAGAACTTAAATACACAAAAGACTCAGACATAAACCAATCAGCAAAGACAATTACTTAAATCAAAATACCAAACAGCTGACAAAGCGTGACTCTAGACACAAACACATACCTTATCAAAATAAGAGTCCCAACTAGAAGACTAAAACAATAGCGGCCTCTGACAAACAAGAGTCATGGCGATCTAATATGTATTTTTGCATTTATGCATTTATGTAATGACAGGTAGTGGTAGGATTCCTCCTGAGCAAAGAGAAAACAACAGATCAAACACACAATCAACATACTCTAGTTTTGCCCTAGATCTAGATTCAGATTCAGATCGAGTTTTAAAAAATCTTAACATGTTCCTGCACATTATTATCAGCGCAAAAACTTACACAAATGTAACCAAGAGGAATAATCCCAACGAAAGCGCACATTTTGAGTGTGCTGTAGAAAATGATCACAAAATGCTAAGCATGTATTTGAACATAAATGTACCTATGGAGTGCTAAAAATCAGTTGTTATATGCAGTGCTACCATTAGACAGTGTTTCAGTTCTATTTCATAAATGAGAGTGTCAGGTAGATAGTTGTCCTGAGCAACAGGAATATTTTTGGATGGCACCATTAAACACCAATACCACTTAGTTTTGGTGTTTAGGTGTTCCCTGGTAAACCCATGTATGAATCACTTTATGCACATAAAAGCCCCAGAACACAGTAAGAAGGAAATCTATTGCGAATATTCCAAAACAGATTAAGGTATGGCTGTGCTCAATACAAAACATCAATTTAAATAGAAATTGTGTATAACTATAGTAAAGATACCCTGTATAGGTCTGTATATGTTATACAAGACATAAACCTAATACAAACCAAAGGAAAAACTGTACAGAATGCAGTCTGGTGGCACTGACCACCCCAAGATGTCAGTGCCATTGACATGCCTAGCTGAAAGAGAAGTGGCATTTATGTATGTATATCTATGGTTTACAAGATAGTGCTTTTTCCCCTTCTATGTAAATATTCAGTCATATCTAGTTCTGATAGTATGTTTGTATTGAAGTATGTTTCTTCATCTGAGCAAAAGTCTGAGCCCTTTTGCCACAAAATTGACACAAAATGTGTCACAAAAGCTCTGTGTGCTAGTCAGAGGAGGGATCCAAAGGTTTACATGTTCAAGTCTATCTTGAATAGTCTGGTCAGCTTTGGCCCAAGCCACGTTTTAATCACACTGAGAATGGGTGGACTAAGATCTTGCCAATCAAAACATGGTTTTTAGATTGACTTCTTCAGGGATGGAGCATACTTTGGTGATTTCCTTCCTGAGACACTACTGACTTAACTCATCAGATTTTAGCAAAGTTTATTGAATTATCAAGACCTCTAACTAACGCAGTTTCACTGTCCAGTTTGATACCGTTTCAGATCAGTAATGATGCATTTTTTCATCATTCCAACTGCTGAGTGAACTGTACATGATTATCCAACCTGAATTTGGTTACCCTTCTTATTGCGGTACCAAGCATACCCAAATGGAACATATGGGGGAAGCATGAAACAGTATAAACAATTAACTCATGATACACATTGACGGTCACAGAATTGTTATGTACCGTGAATTAAGTCATTTATTAACAACCTGTCAAGCTGTAAATGAGAGCTCAGTTGTACATTGAAAGAGTTGTTGGTAGTAGTGGACTTACAAGGTAGGGGACTCAAATAACATGGATGTTGAGTGCAATTACAACAGAGGTCTTTCAGTGGGGGCTCAAGAACACAAATGACATTCATCACAAAGCCCCTCAAGACTTGTGCATGTGGTTTTTATATCTTTTTATATCTTAAATGCCTTAAATTTAATCTGCCTTGTGAAGTGAATGGTTAAAACTTATTCAAATTACAAGTCAGTCATGAGGATTTCGACAATAAAATCCCTTTGTCCTTCTTCCTTTCCTTCTCTTCCTTCATGGCTGGAAAATGAATGCACCATGCTGAAGAAAAAGTAACAGGGAACTGTAGTGTCAAGACAAAGCATAATGTGCTCTTGTCGATTTTCTATCCAGCCAGTAGAATCGCAAATTAAACTTCATTTAGGCCGAGCTGTAGCTGTGAGCTTGGCACAAGCTCCTGCAGGTTGGCTGCTGCACACTGAAAGCAGATTTCCATTGATACTTCTTTCCTCTCACAACACATCTTAAAGGTCACATACCGGAGAGAAATCATAGTCATCCACTATTTTGCAGTAGTTTGTTCAGAGAGGGACTATTGCCAGGAGGGATGCATTTACATTGTTGTTTTCACTATGTGTAGCTGTAAACATCAGACGTAAAATGAGAGAGATGAAGTCTCTGGTGTCTTTCTGTTTCCAACACCCACCACCTCTATTATGGTTAACATGGTAAGCCTCAAAGATAAGACCTGCTGAATCTCAATCCTGTGACTACTGTACAGCAATAAATGAAAAATATACACTTGTTAAGTGAGATAAACTGAAAGAAAATGCCCCACACATATCAGAGCAAAGCAATAGCATCGACATGGGATGTGAAGAGAATCACGTCTGAGTCGGCGCTGTCATCTCAACATGCGTATGCTTCGATTGAAGGAGGCCCTGGCGCTACCCATAACCGATAACTAACATGTCGCATCTGTAAGCTCTCCACACGCCTCTGCACCTCCTCTTTATGGTGCTCTCTCTTGAGCCCTGAAGAGGATGAAATCTTTTTTTGTTGTTTTCACTAACAGAATGTGGCTTCGATTCCTCTTGTTCAGATCTCTTTCCCATTCGCAGTCGTCCCTGTTTGGGCCCTCACTCCTACAGTCTCACAGATACTTCCCTCACTGCCCGGGCGAAATAATTCTTTCTCCTTCCTTGCTTTATCTCCATGTTCCTACAAGCCTGCATGAATAAAGACGTCATTATCTTCAGACTCACAATGGCTCCAGACATCCACATTCAAGACGTTCTATACATGATATATTGATCAATCTGTAGAGACTAATAGCATTCTAATGAATGGAGCGTCGGGAAGCTAATGTATCTGCCTATGCAAAGTGCAAATGAAGCATTCAGCAGTGTAGAGGGTCAGGCCCAGTGAATAATAATTAGCATGGACGACAATAAAAGTCAAGAGGTGCTCCTCTTTTGCTGCAGTACGATGGATTACTGCAACTATTGACCAGCGGTGTGTAATCAAATACACGCTCAGTAGCATCCTAAGGCATTGGAATTTCTTGCCAAGGACACTTTTTTTTCTGGAGGATGAGGCCATCACAATGTAACAAACCACTAAATTTATATTCATGAGCAAACTACAGATCTATTATGACATTAAAGATGCTGCCACACAAAGCTGGGCCCAATTGTCCTAAAGCATTGTGAAGAAGTAATTTTCAGTTGTTTGGGTAAAACCAAGCCATGCATTGCTGAGATGTAACCTGTGCTGACCAAGAGCCAAACCTCCTACCTCCCATCGGCATCCTAAAGGGTACAGGAGAGAAAGAGAGAGAGAAACAGCCAAAAATCCTGATTAACCCCTCGCTGAGTCTATCCTCTCAAGCAGGGAATGGCCAATCTGGTGTTCCCTCTTAACATATGTCTTCAAAGAGGAATATTCTGGCTGTTATCTCACCTTTATTGAGCTATTTTTCTTACTTTTCTACATGTGCATGTCTTGTGAGAGAGATGTGTGTGTGTGTGTGGGGGGGGGGGGGGGGGAGGTGGAAGGAAACCCCCTCTTGGCCAAGAAGACTTTTCTTCTTTCCCCCCTTTTTTTTTTTCTCCCATTGCAC
>JBBPCZ010000007.1:19252297-19263548 GCA_037974445.1 Brycinus macrolepidotus | reverse complement strand
GTGTGTGTATGTGTGTGTGTGTGTGTGTGTGTGTGTGTGTGTGTGTGTGTGTGTTTGTGTGTGTGTGTGTGTGTGTGCGTGTGTCACCCTCTTTCAGCGCTTGCATCTGTATGGATGCACCATCTGCTTAACTTTCCATGTGTGACCAAAACTTTCAATAAATAAATTTCACATGGCATGGATGCCAGATGCAGGCGGCGGTTTGACTGACAACATTTAAATAACAGCTAATAGGAAATGGTGAATGTAAAAGCCTCTCATTCCTGCTCCTCGAGCACTGGTGCTTGGAGGAATTTAAAACAGGTCTGTGTGCTCGCACACACACACACACACACACACACACACACACACACACACACACACACATACCACCTGAACTGCCTGAACCTCCCCTCCGCATGTAGCAGGCCTGAACCGATTACAAACGCAACGCTACGCTGCCTTCGACATCATCACATCATGATCCTTGTGAGAATAATACAGTCCGAGGTGTTGGAGGGAGAAATGTGAGCAATTATGTTATAGATCAATGGTGTATCAGTTATAACCATCTCAAAGATGGGACATAGATGGGATATCGTCTAGCCTTTAATTTACTCTTCACCATCATGCACGACACATTTTACAGGTTAGGAAATAAATAAATGAGAGCAGGGGTTTCAGATTAAAGTCGATGTATTATACTGGCATTAAAATTTCACTTTCTTTTCTTTTTGCTAGAGACATGATGTCTTTAATCTTCAAACATTTACACAGAATGATTTAAAGGTAAATGATGAACTGATAATGTCAAATTCTTTTTATTTTGAAACACTTTCTCTATTGTCTTCTCCTGTAAAGTTACCAAGTCTCCTGCAAAGTTAACTTCATTATATTGTGCACCGTTTTTAAATCATTTCACCTTTTAGTCAGTGTTCCCAGTATTCTAACATAGGTCCTCAGTAAAGGAGTTAAAAGACTGAAAGTCTATAAGGCGCATGGAGATGTCCAATACAGCCTAGCCGCTGGACAGAGCTTCTGAGAGCGTAGTAGGCCTGGCTTTCTGTTTAACAAGATTATGGGCAGTTATGCTTCTGAAAAGTCCAAGATGTCCTATGACCCATTGGATTCAATACTGAACCTTATTCACATACAAAGTCATACGTGGCAATGAACTTTCCAAAATATCTGTGAAATATCACAATCAAACAAATTGCTCCTATTTTCAGATGCAGTTAATTTCTGGTGTTCATAAAAGTGCTTCTAAGGTTCTTTTGGGTCCACTGACATCCTGTCATGATCAAAATAATTTCCTTAAGCCATGTTGTCCCACTTAACAAGATCAGTCTGCAGTCAGCAACATTAGCAGGTACACAAAGCTCTAATCACAAACACCGACCTGAAGTCCAACCGTCCAGCTTCTCTGGTTCAGCATCCATTCTATGGTCCAAATAGTTGCTTTTATGACAAAACCTTGCAATTACTACCAACTTTGTTTTGTTTTTTTGGGGTTTTTTTTTTGGTTCTTCAGACAGCTGCTCTTTACATATAAATGGTCCAAAACTGCATATTAATAAATCTTGTTACATGAATGTAGTGGAGAGCATTTTGGGTTTTGGTAATTTGTAGAATCATTAATTTTTTAAGCAACTGACAAAACTGAAACTTTGTTTTCAAGCATCATCTGTGCAAATGCAACATATACCCCCATAGATGGGGTTAACTGTAACAGAGTGGAGGACTACTTGCAATGGTTGGTAAAAAGTCTGATAAATTGATGCATACACAATAAATTCAATACAGTTCTAAGTTGTTTGAACTGGACAAGCTTTCCAACCTAGCTACATTAAATATTAGTATGAAAATACATATAAGTAAAAGAGGCTGCGAAAATGGGGTTATACACACAGCTCGCCAATCAAGTTATCTTCAGGAAGTATTCTGATTACATTTGCACATGACGTTGCTGTGGGAATATGAGAAGATCAATAAAAGCACGTTCTACTCAAACTTGCCTGGCTACTGCTCCTCTCTTCCCTGCTGTGAAGTTTTTTCCTTCTTCTATAAGGCCACCCTATAGTGTCATCATATCTGAGACACAAGGTTCAGTTACGGTGCTGTATCTTCAGTTGAAAAGAGCAAAACTGGTCAAGATTGGTGACTTGATGTGTGTAGAGAAGTCATCAGTGAACTGAATACATCTGGAGTGGAACACAGCTTTCATTATGAGAAAAAGTCAAAAAGTAATAAGAAACAAGGAACATAAATGGATGTCCTTCACACGTTTACTAAGTTAATTCCCGATGATGCTTTGGTCAAGTAGCAGTGGCTCTTCACTTCTTGACTTCTTAGCCATTAGTAAAAAATGAAAAAATATATCCCATCCTATATGTTGTGTCCGTTTTGCAAGTTTTTTTTTTTTTTCACTCAAGACAAGCACTTTGTCTGAATCTTTGTACAGCTATAAGTATTGACATTGCTTAACAACTCTTTCAAACTGTGACAGTGTCCAGTGTCCAATATAGCCTGACCTCTTTTACTTTTCTGCAAACAGAAAAAAAGGGACCTGAATTCAGTTTTCAAAAAGTGTCTCCACCAGTCATTTCCTGTTTACCCCCAAACAGAGTGTTCAAATTAGTGATGCACTGAAGTGACAACTCTTGACAAAAACTGAAAAACAGTTCACACTGGGCTGAAAAATGGAACCAATAAAGAAGACAATAAATTAAGACTTTTTAACATATTAAAAATGCTTAAAATAAATGACAGTATGTAGGCTACAGTGTGTGCTGCATTCTTCCATAACAGTTTTTTTTTTTTTTGTGAAGTTTTTTCATTATTTCAAAAACTTTTGCTAGAGATGGCATCATAGCAGGGCCTTTTCTTTCTGCTTCTTTCTGCCAGTATTCTGATTATGAGTGGGATGTTTTCAAGTGGAATCAAACCTGTCACTGAGTGTTTCCTCTTAAAACGTAGAATAAACAATGACTACAAATTGCAGAAAAATATCTTCAAAATAGTTCTCCAATGGTCCTGGATTTTTTTTTTTCACTGATCACTGCCACACAAACTGTTTAAATACATCTGGTCTGACTGGCACACTAAAGCAAAGGAAACAAACAGAAAAACATTCCTCATTACTATTAGAATTATTTGTAAGGTCTTACATTATTGCCTCAATATAGGCTTTTTTTTTATCTTTTTTTTCTTTCAGTCAAAATATTCTGCCAAAAATGGAAATGCAATTTTTTTTACCATTTTCATCTGAACATTTTGAATGGCTGAAGTGTTGGTGCATGCTTAGTTAAAACAACAGCTGTGCGTTAAACATGATACTATGCAGAAAATGCAAAATCTGCAAGAATAGATGTCATGCAAAAGTGTCGTATTAACACATCATTTTTGAGAGTGTTCTTGAAATGGGTCTAGAGAGGGTCACGATAAAATGGGTGGTGGTTCATTTCTTGAAAGTTCACTTGCCAACGACATAGTACAAAAGAAACTTTACATCTGTGCTTTGCACACACAGTTTTACAACTGTAACACAACCACTCTGTACAAACAGAATGAAATATTCTGAGGAACTGTGCCATCTCTCCAAACAGAAGGACATCTGTAATTCAGTATGATGGGCCACACCTAATTGACCTTTCCCTCACCTTGTTTAGGTCGCCCATCAGGGAAAATAGCACCTAAACACAGTTGAACATAGAGCACGCTTTAATGTGTAACTGTTAACGACTGGCATTTAAAAATATGATTTATGCTCTGCATGGCTGGTGAACGACATGCCAGTGTTTTACAATATAGATTTCCCATTAGGATAATAGGTTTATTGTGGCATAATTATTAAATACAGAAACGACCGTCTGCCTACCTGGCTGGGCTTTTTTACTGGGTTTTCGGGCAGCTCTTAAATGCACGGATGTTGCCACACGCAAAGCAACATGGGTCAGTCGCGGATGGGGATGGTGGTGGATAATGATTAAATCATTAAAATTTTGTCTATGCTTCACGGAGCGTGGAGAAAATTAACTTCCCCCCGCACCAACCTCATTTTTTTCTGCTGAACATGAAATAATGATTTTCTGCCAGTATAATTACAAAGCCAACATCTGATAGAGTCAGCATCCGGGGGGGATTATCACATGCATGAGTATTAGACCTCATTACCAGCTTGACTGCAAAATTATTACATCTTGTAATTGGATGGCGAGATTTATATACAGATTGGCCGGGTTCCTCTGTAAGATTGTAATTACAGGCTTGGTTGCTTTGCTACTTATCACTGGGCGCAGGAGGAGACGAGGAAACAAGCGGAGGGAAGAGTGTTTCATTAAGCTGTTACCCTATCAATGGAGGAGCCATGCCACGGCCCCCAACTCTATTTATTAGGCCAAACAGCTCTGTTTGCCCACGGAGGCGGATGCAGGAGGGGGGAGGGGCTGGGGCAGCTCTAGGGGAGGAGGTTGGTGGTGGCAGCAGGGGGGGGGACTGGTTGGGTTAGCCATTTATTACCAGCTGACAAATGGGATTTCATTTATTTAACCTCGGTGATCTATTCTGGCGAAATGTATAAACAAGCCATCCGTTTTATGATTCCAGAGTCAACGCCTCAATTATCTGAAGGCTAAGTGAGTGTTAAAGCACCCATCTGCTGGCAGGAATGCGCTGATTTAATTTGCCGTATGTTACTCAACACTTTTCGGTCCATGGACAAAAAAAAAAAAAAAAAGGGAGGGAAAAAGAAATACACCCCTGTTCATAGGATGTGTTTAAG
Source organism: Brycinus macrolepidotus (assembly GCA_037974445.1). Taxonomy (NCBI): domain Eukaryota; kingdom Metazoa; phylum Chordata; class Actinopteri; order Characiformes; family Alestidae; genus Brycinus; species Brycinus macrolepidotus. The sequence goes on along the minus strand of JBBPCZ010000007.1, from coordinate 19,258,789 downwards.
TGTGTACGTGTGTGAGAGAGAGAGAAAGAGAAAGAGTGTGTGTGATAGGTCTGTAAGCCTGCATGCTCTTCTTTAAGTCTCTGTTCCTTTCTCAGTCTAATTCTCCAACACAATACCCGAGCAGGATCAATAGCCAAGCTTAAATTTTGACATTGCGAAGACTTAAAGCTGCATGAGGAACTGACGCCTTTGTTCTTCTATAACAAGTGAATCTGCAGCACGGAATGAATATTGACAAGCTCGCCCGCTCCTTTGCAGCTAATTTTCTAGCCGCACGCACCAATCAGGAGGCGTGTGCAGTAATGGAGTTGTTATTGGAGTCCATTACAAAGGCCTGCGAATCAATGCACCTAAGTACACACACACACACACACACACACACACACACACGCACACACAAACGTTAACGGCTCACACCACAGTGGAATGCTTATGTGAGAAAAGGCGAGATCCCCTTGAAGTCGGACGATCTTTTGCTTTTTCGCTTGTGTATACACACACACACACACACACACACACACATACACGCCACGTACACTCAGCTTCTCTTGATGTCCTCTTTCCCTCCCCCCTCCCCCTCCTCTTCTACTTCTTTTCTGTATTCCTTAAGAGAAGTTGGTTTATCTGAGTTAGTCCTGTTTAACATCGGTAGCTGCTGAAGGGTGACTACATTTCTTAAAGCGATGGTCAGGTTGTGAAGGTTACACCAAATGTAATCAATCAACCAAGGTGTGTTTGGTATCTAAAGTTTGCTGTAGTTCTGCACTGGGGCTACAGGGCCAAAGTACCTAACCAGTATTCTTATACCTATATATTAACAAACTGCATGTCCAAATCTAGCATCAAACTGTGATGGGTTGCTAAGTAATCACAAAAAGACTTGCTTATGTGGTTTGTGACATTGTATGGTATATCATCATCTATAAAATGCAAGTGGGTAAAATAATAACAGCCAATGAACAGCATGAACTTTACAAACTGTTGTGAATGATTCACCTTATTTCAGGAAAACTGTTTAAACTGTGTAAATAACTGTGGCAAACACACACAAACACACACACAACACAGCTGCAGTTAGTGCTCTAGTACTATTTTCTGTTGTTCATGGGCACATGGCCAGTAGATATGTCCCTCCTGCATATGTATGTCATCACACAGCGCTGTCACTGAACCCTGGCCTGAAGATTCCTTGCCCGGGCCTGTGTCAATAATTTGGTATTTAAGTGAAATGGCACCCATTAACCCAGGCCAATGCAGCCGTCTCCACTCGCCATTGATCTGATAAGCAGCACTAAGATTTTATTACAGAGGAGAGCCTGACGCGAGGCGGGAAAATGCCTGCTCCTCTGCTTCCACATGATGGGGATTAGAGGGGACGTGGAGTAGCGCATGAGAATGAGAGAGAGAGAGAGAGAGAGGGAAACATGGAGAGAGAGAGAGTGGAAGAGCCCTGAGCAGATCCCACTGGAGCCATCAGGGGGAATTTAGCGCAGGCTCTGTAAATGGCCCGCGAAAAGTGCTGCATTTTTTTCCTTTCCTTTTTTCTTTCTTTCTTTCTTTCTTTTTTTTTTTTATCCGGACGTCGAATCAAATTAAAAAGCCTTGTCGGCCCGTGACCTGCTATTAATCAGGAAACGAGTTCCTGCCCCGGTGAATTTGTTAGTGCGACCAGCTTTTTTTCGTCAGCTTCCATCTACAGGCTGATGTGGAACATGCAGACAAAACACGCTGCGTCTTTGTAGGGGGTTACCTTTGTGTGTGCGTTTGTGTGTGTGTGTGTGTGTGTGTGTGTGTGTGTGTGTTCACTCCTTGTGGAGATCAAATGTCTCCAGGATGATGGAAAACATAAAACATGAATATTTTTACATTGTGGGAGCATTTGGCTCCTCAACTGCAGATAACAAAAGAATTCCCACGAGTGATCCAATGATGGAAGGTTTTTAGTCGTCAGATCTTCGCTGTCCAAGGACATGGACATAAATTAAGATTTCTCCATGTTTATTGGTGTAGGCCAGAGTGCGTAAGGCCTTGGAGACCACAAACACTACAGAAGCTGCGGAAATCAGGATAGCAAATATAAATCTGATCAGATCTGCAGCCATTCTGTCCTAAAAGACACATTTATCACAAGAAGAAGTTTACATACTGTCCAGTTGAGAAATCCTTACTGGGCAGCTTCTAGAAAAAAAGACTAACAGAGCTGTCATGAAAGAGTAGCATGTACTGTACCCTGTCTTGCTAGTGTACATGTAGAGTGTAGCCCATCTGTTGATACACAATTTGAGCCCTTTTCAACGGTCAGGTTCTGATGACACATCTAGCAGTGACAGTAACGTAAATAAAAACTCCAAAATTGTATTTAGATTTAAAAAAAAAAAAAAAAAGCATCTATTTATAGATAGATACATAGATAGGTACATAGATAGGTACATAGAATAGATAGAATATAAAAGCAAAGACTTAAAAAGTAAGTAATCCTGGTTAACTTAAACAAGTTCACCGAACCACAGATTAAAAGTTAACAAAAAGATTATTGTTTCACTAACTTACTATTAGAGATTTAATGAACTTAACATTTAAAGCCAGCCAGGACAGTTACTTTTTTACATTATTTTTTTAAGAGTGGACCATGTCAGTGTGACAGCTGTGTTGAAAATGGTCTAACACCCATCTAATATATGCAGCAGTCTTATAGTCAGAAACTGAACAACAATGAATGAGGTACACCCTAATAATGATTCTTTAAGGGTTTTTTAGTAAATGCAATGCTTCTAGAACCGTGACTCAAGACTCAAAGAACCATTTGCATGCTTAAAGTTTTTTTTTTTTTTTTTCCGCCTGGTTAAATGTTTTTTCTCTATGATGGTAAACCTGTTGTATATGGTTCTTTAAGGCAAGATACTACAGGTGAGTAATTTGTTAAAACAATAATTATTGTATTAAATCTTCAGGTGATCACTGATATTCTAATATTGAATTGAATTATATATACTTTAAAAAGCATACATCAGAATTTTTACCCTATATATCCTATAATCTATCCTTTAGATAATGTTAGAAGACACACTCCTGAGAAAGGGTTTATTTTTATATGAAAAAACACTTTTGGATATTCTAGTTAGATTCAACAGGAAACAACCTTTTTAGTAAGACTTATCGCGATTGTGCCAAAGTTGGGCAGAGCTTAGCCTTCAATGAACTTACTAAATTTTAGAAACATAAATTAGATGTGAGTGAACTGAATAAACATAAAATAGATTTCCACGACATTTTAACATATTTATGATTGCAGTTTGTAGGAAAATTTTAAAATGTTCCGTTTTTCTGTGCATGTAACATCCCATCCTGTGCTGCCCCTTCTTGCCTATATTTTCCCCTGTGCCATGTGGCTTTTCTTTTGTAACCCCTCCTTCTCCGGATGTTCTCTGTCCTGCCCTGCGTAAGTACCCCTGTCTCTGAATCCATGTTTGTCAGTCCACCCTAACATTACCTTTCTTGTTCTTATTTGTGGTTACCTTCATTGCCTTGTCTGTCTTTGTTTTACTACATTGTGTTTGTTACTTTGTGTCCCTGTTCTGTGTTCATGTTCTTTAAATAGGGTTCTCATTGCATGTGCATCTGCATCATGTCCTCCTTACTCAACGTTACAGTACAGTCAGTACAGTCCTTTTTAAAGACGGTTCTATGTAGCAAAATAGAGAGTTCTGCTATTGCAACGAGTCAAATAGCCTTTACTGGTCCTACTTAGAACACTTTTTACTAAGAGTGAGAGAGTTCAATGTAGGAGTTTCTGCTAAAATGAATGGTAAGTGAATCAATTAGATGTGCAGTTTTTTTTTCAAAACTTTTACAGTTTACTCATGACAAAAACTGCTATGACTTTAGACTTCTCCATGCTCAGTGCACAAGTCCTGCTCATTCATTTAGAAATAAAGACAGTTTTTACCATGTCACAGACAACTAAGTTGAACTCAGCAATTAAAACACGCACGGAATGCCTTGACAAGCCCGTGTTTGATGAACTGTGCCAACACTGATTCAGATTTACTACCTGCAAACATACCCAGCTAGCCAATTATTTTTAAAAAATGACACAGGACGTTTTCATGTATGTATTTCACATCGCTGCTGGCTTCAGTCTGGCACGTGGCGGGCCGCGAGCATGATGTTTTGAAGTGCTCTCGTCTGACTTTAGCATCACTCATTGTTCAAAGTTTATTTTACCTTCCCCGTTTCTGTTCTGCTTTTCTGCGAAGTGGCTGCGCCGCCGGGAGATGACAGTTTACACAGCGAGCGAGTTCAGTTGCCTGCCAGTTTTAATTGAACGCCGGCACTCTGAATCTGAAAGTGGTGACATTTGATTAAAGAGCTTTTCTGTCATTCTCCAGCAGCCCGGGAAAAAGAGGCCTGTAATTTTCTGCACAAATGTTGACACTTCATCTAGTGAATGGGAGATTTTCGTCTGTTCTTTAGTCGACTAGCAGCTGAGATTATGGCAATGATATCTGAAAAAAGGCGTATGGTAAAAACACTGCTTAGTGGTGCAGGTGTGAGCCAGAGCACAGAGATTCATGCTTGAATCCCAGTCAGACTACATGCTGTCTGCGGCCAGGGGTCTTTTCTTTGGGTCTGAAGTCTTCTTTTCTGATCAGTGCGTTTACACAGAGGTCAGATTGGGGTCTGCATGGCCTTGTGGCTGAACTGAACACCTCTTGGGCTTCAAGAAGTCTAATGATGCAGTTAACAGTTCTATGTAGCCTCAGTTCAGAATGACATGATGGCACAACTCAGCGTCAGAGAAGTCATGTGTGGAGACCAACTATGTATGTAAGCTGGAGGACTAACAATGCATCAAAAACATCATGATACTGCAGTGCAAACATTTACAGTGTGCATTGTGGATATGCAATGATGCATCTTAAGTGTTCTATTAATTGTGATATCTGATGCAAATGCATCATTTGAACACCAGAGTTTGCAAACAACTGCAACTGATCAACAGCCCAGTCTAGCATGTTCATGCCATGCGCCACATTCCCATCTCCCAGCTCTAGCGGGGTTAATAAGTTGTGCAATCACACGACGACAGTGTTCAGTTTTATTCATTCACATTTTGTTTTGAGAATATCAGATCATAAACCCTGTACTGTGTGTCAAATCCAGTTGTAGGCTGAAAGTAATGTTACGACACCCCTAATGTTAGTTCATTCTTTTTATCTTATTTTCTACCAATTTACAAATTTAAAATATAAAATCGAAAAAGATTTTCCATGGCTGATTTCTGTACAGCCAAACTGACTTTTTATTAACCTTTTTCAAATTATTTTCTACCTAAAGCATCCTTGTGCATAAATGACAGGCCAAACTGGCATTTTAGGTTCTTAAACCAAAGGTCAATTGCCTATTTAAATACCATGAATCTAACAGACCTCCAAAGTCGTGTCATCATTCTGCATGATCTTATTAGTGAGTGACCAGTATCACAACCAGTAGTGGATTTGTTTTCTCTGAGAGAAAAATTAATGGCTTTGTAGAAAAAAGTTGCTTCATCTTCAGAGGTCTATAAAGGGTTGTAATAAAGGTAAAAAAAAAAAAAAACTGGCAGTCATACATAATTACTATGACATTTTAGTATAGGCGTAACAGTTGTACTTGAATACAGAACAAGCATGTTTACCTGCCTCACATAATTTATCATAAAATTGCAGATCTGCCTAAGTGAAAATAAAAAACTGGCCAAAGGAATCTGTAAAAGAATCTGCCAATTTTACTCTTGGCCTCTTCCGATCATGCACCCTATAATTAATTATAATTGAGCCATAAAACAATTTGAGTACATTTTTACTGCAACCTGTTCATTTGAAGCCAATCTATTTTATGTTCTACATTCCTGTCTGGTTAAACACCTTTGTGATTTTTTTTTTCCACAGCAGTAATAGCTTCGTGTGAACACTGAGGTGACAGGGTTGACAGGGAACTATTAAAGTAGTCGCTATATTTATTTGTTCTCCCCAGCCAAACTGTCCGGCGACCTCTGACCCAGGCTATCCATTAATCGGCGGGTGGATAAATAGATAAAGGAAGCATGTGGCAGGCCCCTCTCAGGCAAGCTGTCAACAACTGTCCAAACCACTTGAAAGTCATTAGTGCCAGGCAGATCTATGGCCGGGGCAAACAGGGGCTGAAACATTAAGACAGACTTGGGGATTGTGGACCTGCTGTTCAGACGGCTGGACACAGAGGAGGTCCTGCGTGTGTGTGTGTGTGTGCTTATATGTGTGTGTGTGAGAGAGAGAGAGAAAGAGAAGGAGAAATCCATCCCTCGCTCCTCTGCAATCTATTGGGGGCATGAGTGATGCAGAAAGGCCTGCTGGGGCCTGAGACACGTCTCTTTACATTATTGATTATGCTGTGAGCCAGCAAGGGCAGCAGATGCACACTGCTGGTGGGGGGGGGGGGGGGGGGGGGGGGGGGGGGGGGGGGGGGGGGGGG
>JBBPCZ010000007.1:19228639-19243560 GCA_037974445.1 Brycinus macrolepidotus | reverse complement strand
TAGATTCTAGAATTAAGACTCAGTTTTGCCATCCGTGCTATCTGGGCCAGAGCCATAGACCGCTCTGATCTGGGCTTTATCGTCGAGAATGCCGGTGCTAGCCTAGCAATGCTGACATTACTGTAACTGACTGACTAGGCTTACTGCTCACTGTGATGCTGGATCTAATGTTTAACTAGCACTACACTTGCATATTTTGATTAGACGAGTGCCAATGTCTGAATCACAACAAAATACATGTATGTCATTGATTGGTTGCATTTGAAGGGCGCGAAAGGCGGAATAATAATAATGTTGCATTATCGAACGTTACGTTGTGTGTCATGGATACTGTTGACTCCAAATCTCCCAACCACTATGTTGATCTAAGACAGCAAGACCAAGACAGTGAGACCAAGACAAGACCGAGGGATCCGAGACCAAGACAAGACCAAGACCAAAGACAGTCGAGACTGTGACAAGACCAAGACCACATAAAAGTGGTCTCAAGACCGGTCTCGAGACCAAGACCGGTCTCAAGACATCCAACTCTAGACTCTACTGCAACTGACAGCCTTCGCATCTCATGTGCATTGACCCTGTCACTGGTTCACCGGTTTTTCCTCCTTGGACTACTTTTGGTAGGTACTAACTACAGCATACCAGGAAAACCCCACAAGACCTGCTGTTTTGGAGATGCTGCGAACAAGTCACCTAGCCATCACTATTTGGCTCTTGTCAAAGTAGCTCAGATCCTTAAAGTAGCTCCTGGATCCCTAAATTAGCTCCTGTATCCCTAATAATCCAGGCTTATATCCAAGAATAAGACCTAAAGGATCAAATGTTCCTCCTATATTTGCTTGTAAACATGAAGGATCTTAGATCCTCCTGAGCGTCTTGCTTGCGGTAAAGAATAAAAAGAAAAGGTCAAGTCAAGTAGGTGTTTATTGTCATTTCAACCATATACACAGTACACAGTGAATCAAAACAGTGTTCCTCCAGGACTATGGTGACAACACAAGACCACACAAGTGTGGACAGGACTACACAGAGTGCAAAAAGAAAGGAAGTGCAACATATTAAAACACAAGAGGAAAAAATACAGTTGAACAGAACAGGCAATTCCTGTATAAAGTTCATTGCATTTTCTGTACTAGCCTGGTGCAGCTGCACAGGGCTCTCTATAGTCCCTCTGTAGAAAGTGGTGAGGATGGAGGGGGAGGGGACAGTTCTCCTCAGTCCCCAAAGAAAGTACAGATGCTGCTGAGCTTTCTTTGTGGTGGAGCTGCTGTTGAGACACCTGATGAGTTTCACACCATGGAGAGTCCTCCATGATGTGAACACCAAGGAACTTGGAGCTCTGGACAATCTCCACAGAGGAGCTGTTGATGTTCAGCAGAGAGTGATAATAAAAATCTCTTTTGTTTGGGTCACAATAAGACACATTTACATTTACGGCATTTAGCAGACGCTTTCATCCAAAGCGATTTCCATTCCCTAACTACAGGGGACAGTCTCCCTGGAGCAACTTGGGGTTAAAGGTCTTGCTCAGGAACCCAGTTGTGGTATGTTGAAAGTAGGATTCGAACCCATGCCCTCTTGGGCCAGAGGCAAGTATCCTACCCACTAGGCCACCACCACCCTACATAGAGGTCCATAGAGCTTCTCTCTATATGCAGCCTCATTGTTCCCACTGATCAAACCCACCATGGCCATACCATCCGCCGACTTGATGTGATGATGTGATCTGAACTGTGCATTGCACCACAGTCATGGATCATCTGCATGGACAGCAGTATGAGGCACGCAGCCCTGGGGAGCCCCCTTCTCCTTGTGGTGGTGCAGAAGATGCTGTTCCTCATTTTGACTGACTGAGGTCTCCCATATAGGAAGTCCAAGTCCTAGGGAATGATGATGTTGATGAATGCAATGTTAAATTCTAACACTGTTCAGTGAAGTTAACAAACAATCCATCTGATAACAGCTCTGCAACAATGACGTCCAAACAGTGAGAAACGCAGGGATATCCAGAAGCTGTAAACCAGAGCGCTGCACTGAACTTTTATACTTATCAGAAACAACTGATTCTCTCAGCCAGTCTAGTTCAGTCCCCTAATCCAATTTCTGGGTTTTCCCATGACTCATCACTATGTTTGATATGGCCTGCAGTCTTACGTTATTATCTTCTGAGCTAAATAATGTGGTACTGAACACTGTGTTTGTTTCAAGATCTCACCAGTTGCTCTTGTCTTTTTAGATTCTTGCACATTTCATAGATATTCTATATACAGAAAGTCTAGTTTTTGTCTGGAGATTGTGTTTGTCTTAAGCCTGTGCGTTCTTGCTTTGCAATTCATTTATTCATCTCAATATACAATATACCACTTACCACCTTTACCTTATTTAGATACAACAAAGACAAGAAAACTATGTATTATGTTCTCATCATGTACAAAGATTACAGTATTGTTAGTTGCTGTGTAATTACATATAAAGTTACACATCCATTCCCAATCAAATATTTCAGCCATGTACTTGAAATACTATGGTCATGAGAAAAATAAGGTGGATAGCAAAGGGAACAAACAAAATCATTTTTTTTGAGTGTAGATCAACAGTGTACATCGACACCACAGTAGGCAAATGTATATGTAACTATAGCCCTCTAACATCTTTCTATTGCATGCTAGCCACTCAGACACTGTTCAGAACTGTTGGGAAAAATGTTTGCTTCAGAGAGTTAAAGCTGATGATACACTACAAAAATGATCAAAGTTTTAAAGAGCATTTAGTTAGTAATTAAGCATCAATTACACTCATAAAATGATTTGTGAGCACTGGAACAATTTTCACATTCCAGAAGGAAGTCAGCAATTTGGTGCAGCAGATTAGTGCCTGCGCATCATGGTTGTTTTACAGATTTCTCATAAGTCTTCTGGGTATGTGGTGTGGAATGGAGAGCTGCAGGAAAGGAAGGGACTCCTGTGTGACACAGTGTGTGCTTTCTTTCTTTCTTTCTTTCACTCATTCATTCATTTATTAATAACAATGTTATGATTTAAAGTGAAAAAGGTAAAGTGGCATTTGGCAGACACCCTTATCCAGAGCGACTTACAATCATTAGTCACAGGGACAGTCCCCGTGGAGCAACTGAGGGTTAAGTGTCTTTCTCAAGGACACAATGGTGGAAAGTGGGGGTTTAACTTGCAACTTTGTGGTCATCAGGTTCACAGGCAAGTGTTTTACCCACTAGGCTACCACCACTGTTTTGTGATTTGTGAATTTATTTTCCTATTTAAAATAGAACAAGAGTGTGTATGAGGCTCTCTCTCACACACACACACACACTTCACCATCCTGATCTCTGCTTCTGGCTGATGTAAAGTTAAGTGAGTGGTATAGATTTAAGTGGTGGTTTCACATGGCGAAAGCGGAGTTGTTCAGTCGAAACCACATGGACTGAGTTATCAAGGCACAGTTTCAAAAGCAATGATTTTACTGTTTTTTCCCCACCTGGGAAAGTCATTTAATAACATAAAACAATGTTGCACTCACCAGTAGGCTATCTGTGAAGAGTGACTGTGCCCCTGGATTTCTACTGATATCACCAGACCAACAGAGCCAGACCTGTGCCAATATAACTTCCTTACTGCCAGCCACATGCGTGGTGTCAAAACTAAAATACAAGTAAGAGTTTATTAACGCTGCCTTCGCCAATGCTAATAAAAAGTAAGAATCAAGACGTGGGAGGTGATCAGTAACTTGAACACAGGTATCTCCAAACAAATCATTCACACTGCCAGGGCAAATCAAAAGAATTTTTGCTGTGCAAAGAGGAGACATTCAAGAAACAGCGTTTTGACAGCAAAAAAGTAGGTCAGTCATGTTTTTGTGTATGTTTGCGTTAGAATTGTTTCATGTATCTGTTAGTTTTGAATAGTGTTAGCCGCGAACGATGCTGCATTCAAGACTACTTAGAAGATATCGAAACTTGTTTTCTAAAATACACTCACAGCACAAATGCAACTTTTTGTGTGCTGCTGCACTGATTGCCACACTGCCAGTATATGTCAACACTCTGATAAACACTGCGATGTTGCAATGTCATCATGATTTGTCTGTATTTTTTAGATGCTTTGTATGTTGTGATGAGACAAATTAGCAGACATTTTAATGAACAAGTAGAGTTAAAGCTGTTTGTTGCTTCAGCATGTGAAGCTGTATGTTCTAAAGTAATGTTCAAATTTCACTGGTTGGATTGTACACTGTAAAGAACTGACGTAAATTTATAGCAAAAATCCTGGAGTGATCTATTGTATCCAGTCTGTCCAAAATGTTAAACTGTGGGATTTTACAGTAATTAGCTGTTATTTGCACAGCATACTGGGGAAGTGGGTGGTAATTTGTACAGTGCTGAGCAGCCTGTGTGATGTCTGCCCCACATTGTCTGTGTCTCTGTATAGTTTCTCCTCTTGTTTACTTCCCTATGTGCTTTTGTTGTGGTTTGCCCCATGTTGTTTGTGCCTCTGTGTTGTTTCTCTTCTTGTTCAGTTTCCTCATGGTTTTTGCTGTTCCATGTCTCCTCCCCTAACCCAGCCTCAGCAGTAGTGATTCCATCTGTGTCCTATTAATTGCCTACAGGTGTGTCTCATCCTGTTTAAGTTTTATAAGTCCCTGTGTTTCTGTTCATCTTTGTTATCCTGAGTCTGCTCTTTTTCTTATTTAAGTATTTTGCCCTAGTTTCCTTTAGGTGTTTTGTTTCCTCAATAAAGCTTTCCTACATGCACTTATGTCCTGTATCCCCACATACAGGTCCTGGACCACAGACATGGATGTAGCTGGTAGGTCGAGCAAGGAGTACCAGTGATGATACTGTGATGGGACCGAGGCATCTTTGCAAGATGGCTACAATCTGCTTTGCTGGTACCAGTTGTTTCTTTTGGTATGTGGAGACAAAAGTGCTGTTTTTATGATGGAGAAAATCAGGGTCATTCATTCTTCATCTGGAGGCAAATGGCAGCACCATGATTGAAGGGGTCATTTCAATTCCTGCTCAAGTCCCCCCTACCTGAGCTCTCCAGTCATCTGCTGAGTTACCTGATTCAGTGCTGGCTCCCAAGTCTCTGGACAGTACCACCAAGAATGTGGATCCCGCCACCCATTTCCCCAACCCACCATCTTCCAGGTCTTCTATTCAGGTTGGCGCCTGGTTCTGCAGATGAGTGCAGCTGAATGAGTGTCATACCCCCGGTTTCTAAGTCAATTTCTAAGTCAGTAATCCAGGAAATAGCTACTAGTCTGCATTCAACCAGGATGTGACCGCTGGTCTGCTAGCCATCCAGACCCAGGCCTCTATCCCCTCCAAGGCGAGTCCCCTGGTTTCCTGCCAGGCCAGCCCTCCAGTTTCCTGTCTGGCCTGTGCCTTTTTCGTTGTTTTTCATGCTGCCTGTGTTATCAGTCCACAGTCTTCTCCAGTTATCTGTCTACCCATTCTTGTTTCTTTCCCTGTCCCTGTCCTGGTCATGGTATATGTCTTGGTCCCTGTTCTTTTCATGGACCCTGTCACTCTGCTTCTGTCTGTGCGCATGTACTCATACAGCTGTCTCTCCCTTCCCCATCCAACCAACCATCCTTTCTTCCATACCACCATCTATACTGTCCAACTATGTCTCTCCTCTTCACCCCCTTGTCATGTCCCTTGTTCATTCTCCAGCCAATTCAGTCACCCGTTCCCTCTGCCCCACCCTCTGTCTGCCCTGCCTAGTTTCTCCATTCATTTGTTCATTCTACTGTCCGGTCCCTAGTACTGTTCCCTTTCCATTCATTTGTCCAGTTTCCTGTCCAGCAGTGTGCGTAGTCACCAGTTTGGCTCCTCGGCCTGTTTTCCTTATTCCCTTCTCCTGCCCTGTTGCTGACCCCTTCTCTAGGCCACCCCCCCAGGAATGGGTTCATCTTTGCACCTCAAGGGCTGAGGTTTGATTTCTGCTCTGTGTTGTATGGATCTCTGTGTAGTTTCTCCTCTTTATTTCTTCATATGCTTTTGTTGTGGTCTGTCCCGTGTTGTCCATTCCTTTGTGTGGTTACTTTTCTTGTTTACATCCTTCCAGTGCCTTAGTTGTTCCGTGCCTCTGTTGTGTTATTTGAGTATTTTGCTTCAGTTTCCTTTTGGTATCACACTATCCAATCACACTGATGGGACAGTACTTTTGAAAGGGTTAAATGAAGTAAATTTAGTGTAAAAAACAAAAACACAGAATCTCTCCAGATCCTTTAGGTTCCTAGGCTGTCTTTTTTGGTCTCTCATCTTAAGCTCACCTTACATGTTTTCAGTAGAATTTGGATCATGGGACTGGGGTGGTCATGTCAATAGCTTGATTCTGTGGTCTTTGAACTGTTTTTGTGTGGATTTGTACTTACTTTGGAAAATTTAATGGAAGCTCCACGACAACCAAGTGTTTTGGCAGAAGAAGCCATACTTTCATTTAAAATCTCCTGGTACTTCATGGATTTCATGTTGTCATGTATCCTAACAAGGTTCCCAGGGCCTTTGGGAGAAAAATATCACAAGTTCTCCACCATATTTAAAAGTGTAGATGAGGTTCTAGAACTGTGATCCCTCCTTTCTGTGAATTAGGAAGTTGCTTCTGTCATATGTTGTTCATAAGACAGTAATCATGGAATAGAGTGTATGCACTTGTTGATGAACAGAATCTGTTTTATAGCTATATTACATGTGCTTCATAAATGTGTGGCTTTTGGTGCAATATTGCAGCTGTGAAAGTCAGTGCATAAAACTCCCTTGATTTTTTGATCTTTGCTTAAATTGTGTATTTTTATTTCAGGTGGTTTATAATTGTGTGTGTATTTTGTTCCTATTTACTAAATTTAAAAAAGCACACAAATAAACCAGGGAGAGGAATATTTGTTGTTGTATGAATATGGATTTATAAACATTTAAACAAAAACGTTCTGTATCTCTTTAAATGGTTTGCTCTTAACAGATTAGTTCGATTGTAAGCCACTTTGCACACATCAAAAGTATGTGTGTATATGTGTGTGTGGTGGGGTATATAATATTCTCCATCGGCTCCGAAAAGGATAAATGGGGTTAAAATGGTTCGACCAATAACTTCCCCCCAGGAGACTGGAATGAGTTGAGCAGAGTAATGTGCTGTGGTTGAGGATGTAATGAATTGGAAAGAAAAGGGAAGAGTGAAGAGTCTAGTCCCAGATACACTTCAAATGCCATTAAGTGTGTTTTAAACACAAAAGCACAAGAGATTCTTTAAAATCGAACTGTTGACTGGGGCACATTGTTGCACAAGCAAAGAAAGAAAGAAACATTTTACAGATGTGCTAGTAATCCTGTGTGAAAAATACACTTAGACATAAGACATAGATTTAGACGTACAGATGTACAGGCCTACAAAGTGGAGTGAAGTGCAGCTGTTGGTGTTCTTACTCAGAATGACCAAGAATTATTGTACATCAACAACTGAGGATACTGTTGTTACTAAATGAATTTAACAAGCAAGCAAATCAAGGGCAGTTGTGTCCCATCTGAATCCAGAACTTTGTGTATTCTAGTACAGTTTTCTAGGGGTTGTGTAGAGGTGACATGGTTTCTTATGCAATGCTAGTGCTAACAATAAACATGAACAACAGTGGCAACAATGGAGGAACTTTGGAGGAAGTTCTAATTTATCAACATTTGGTTTTATGTAAAGTGAGACAGGCTGTAATTTTGGCTAGCTAATGTTTTCGCCTGACTCAAGTCACAAAATCTGATAATCATCTGATAATCATGTGACACTGATTTACCAATCAGTGGTCCACACTATATCTAGCCCCGCACATACGTCATGGTTTGATATACCAAGATAAGAATGGTAATAAAATTCAGCAGAGATATGACGCAGTTGTCTTGGCAGTGGAAAGTCAACTTACCTAAACATGGATTTGTAACTATGTATCGCTGCACCACACGTCCTGGTGCAAAAGCGCTATTAGTGACAGTGGCCCGTCTGTTGATGCACAATTGGAAATAGTAAAGATAATCTTATACTACACATAAACACATAAATAAAAAAATTTCAGACTCACCTTTTCCACACAGCTTCTCTCTCTCTCTCTCTCTCTCTCTCTCTCTCTCTCTCACCTACTACTACATTACCTGCTTTTCACCTCTGCATCTTGTCAAATCAGCCATTGCTTTGACAATCCATCTAATGTGTGACGGGTGCTGATTTGCATCAAATGCACCTGGACATGCATACGCAGGACCTTCACAGAATAGAGTTCAGTTTTTTTTTTTTTTGAGGTTGTCATGACATTATAATAAAAGCTAAGGATCCCCATTCTCTTTCAGTATGTAGCACAATGGCCATGCTGTGTTAGACTGAATGCCAGGTCTGAAAATCATGCAGGACAGCAATGCTGGATGAGCGGCAATGGAGCATCAAATTCTCCTGAGACGTGCTGAACTTTTCCCTCAGCAAGGAAGGAAATGATGAAATATTTAGCATGACAATAGCAACCATTTTACAGGCATTCCGGCTTTCATCTTCATCCATCATCTTCACTGCCATCACCACCACTATAATCATCGTCGTCGTCATCTTCACCATTGTCATCATCATCTTTATCACTACCATCAAAATCATCTTCATCACCATCACCAATTTCATCACCCTTGCCATCACCCTCATTAACCACTGTCATCATTATCATCATCATCATCATCACCTCCATCACCGTTACTGCCACCACCATCATCATCATATCATCATCGTTGTCCTCCTCCTCCTCACCATCGCTGTTATCACTACCATCACCCTCATCATCTTCACCAACATCATCATCTGCTTCACAGCCAGCATCATTATCACACCATTACCATCACCATCATTGTGATTACCACCATCTTTTTAATCACCACTTTATTTATTTTAAATGACTAATTTTCATTATTTTTAGTTTGGTTTCATTTCAAATTAACTTTTCCCTCCGCAAGATGATTTAAAATATGTAACATGACAATATCAATCCTTTTACAAGCATTCCAGCTTTCATCTTTATCCATCACCATCACTCCCATCACCACGATCACAACCATCATCATCATCATCATCATCATCATTACCATTATAATAACTACATTCAAAATCGCCATCATCACCAATATCATCACCGCAGTCACAATCATCATCAGCAGCAGCAGCAGAAGCAGCAGAGGCAGCAGAACCAGCAGAAGCGTCATCTTCATCATGAGCACTATCATTACTGTTATCATCATTTTATCATCAGCAGCAACACCACCATTACTGCCATAATAATTATTTAAATTATTTTTAAATAATTATGCATTTGTTTTTCTGAATCTACTGTATACTTCACACAAAATATTTCTTCGAAACTACTGGGAAAAAAGTTACAGCTGTAATAGAGGGCTAATTTCCAAGCATCAATTTCTCTCTGGATTCACCTTCATTAGTGTTCTCTGTTACAACATTATACATCAGAACTAAAATGTCAAATTTTTAATATGTCAAATGTTCGACCAAGATACTCCAAATGGACAGACCTCTCATTTTCATAGTTGAAAACATTGTGCAGACCAGTGTGGCCCAGGCTGTTTTATTGGGCGTGAGGGCTTTCATGTGATAAATTGGACGTTACTCATATGTGAGTGCACATTGTTTTTTTGCAGTGGCCCCCTTTTTGAGGCAGAGTCGTCGTGGGATACCCTTTCCCTTTTACCGGGAGCTGGTGAGGGGAAAATCTCTACAGACCTTTGATACAATTACCGTGCCTTCCCCTCTCCATCTCGGGCCTCACAAGGGAATTCAGGCCCCACTATCGGGCCCAAAGATTTGGGCACTCAGGCATCAAATGCAAGCCTCTTCTCACACTCTACGCTCCGCTTGGACCGGGGGGGGGGGCTTCGCGTTTTCACACACTTCTCTCCCCGGATGGAGGAAACCTTGGCCTGAGGAAGGAGGAAGGAGGGGGTTAGGGCTTGAAGTCAAACAAGTAGTGGGTAAAAAAGAGAAGGGCACACACACACACACACACACAGAGGCACACATATCCAGGCCAGAAACTTGGCTAAGGTTTACAGGCCAGCATCCTCCATCCTGTCTCTGGATCAACAGCTGTTTCTGCTGTTTATGTAATGTAGTTTTTTGCCCCTTCCTTTGTTGCTTTGCTTTGAGAAGAGCAGAGAAAGGGCACTATTTGGATTTAAAGCACGAGCCACTAAGGGAATGGGACAGTAATGGGTTGGGAGTTAGGAAAAGAATGAGAGAGAGAGAGAGAGGGAGAGAGAGAGAGAGAGAGAGACAGAGCAGGTTAAGAAGTGCTTTCCCCCCCCCCTCTCCTTGGTGGATTTAGGGCATTTGTGTGTAATGTCAATCTGACGCTTTCAGAGACGGAGAGGTAGGGAAGGTGTAAAACCCAGAGGAGCCAACCTCCATCAGCGCTCCTCGAAACCGCCACGGCTGTAATTCAGCCCATGGCAGGCAGCAGGATCTTCCTAGAGCTCCTTCCTACAAAAGTGCGGACAAAATTCAACCTTCAAAATGTTTGCCTCTACTGTTTTCAGATAAGTGATGTCTGTATGACACATAGAGGTTTGAATAGATGTTTCAAATAGTAAATATGGACAGTACAGTGTATGTGTGGGGAAAAACACCATGCCCTATAGAAGCATCTTATCAAGCTTATATGAAACTAATTAACAAAGATCACTATTAACAGGTAAATGTAAATGTAAAAAATCTTTTAAAAGTTTAATCTCCATATTACATTATGTGAAGGTTCTTTACACCTATAAAAGGTTCTTAACACTCACATTCCTTATTTACAGAAACGGTTCTAAAATGGAACTAAAATAGGTCCTCTGTATAATCAGTCAAACAGCCTTTTTATCACTTTTTTGAGAGTAGATGCTACAGGTTTGTGTGCGTTTGAAAGAGAAACATAGTAATGAATACTGAGATGTTTTTTTTTTTTCTGGGATGTGAGAAGTAAAGTAATCCCATGGGTTAAACTAAACCCGCTGTGAGGAGGGTATACTTTAGCCCGCTTGAAAATGATGTTATATTAAAGCCACCAAGTGGGTAAATAAAATAACGTAGATGAGAATACACATACAATCTGTAATCTCTCAAGAATCAGAGTCATGTGAATAAATGTTTTTGACATTTGATCCAAAGGCTCCTCTTCAAAAAAGTGTATTTAAGTGTCCTTTTAAATAGTGTACTTAATATGAAAAGTATATAATGCTTATATTTGCAATTTATGTATACTTTAATACTTACTAAATGTATTCATTTGGAACAAGTTATGACAATTGAAGTGTTTTTGTAATCAGACTCTGATTAAATGCATTTAGTGTGTGAGTGTTTACCATGCACTTAAGTATGTTTGTGTATGTAATTTTTTAGACACTGTTATTACACTTGGAATATAAGTATACTACTAAATTCACATATTTAAGATGTGCATTAGTTCTTGTTATAACTTATTAAGCTTTAACCTAGTAAGTTATACTACACCTATAATACAAGTCATTTGAAAGCTTAAATCCACATCTTATGGTTAATCAATTCTGATTCGCTAGCTAGATCTCCCTTGTCACATGATTCTACCAAGCTGGTAGGTAAAGCTAGCATGTGCCCACCATGGACGGGCGTCATCAGCAACTGAACGATGATAGAGTCAGTACTCAGAGAATTACAACACTCAGGAGTATGAAGTGTGCTTATCTGTTCTAAACTGGAACAACATCTTTTGACCAAAGCTGACTTAAGCAATCATTAAGACACAAATTCAGCTAAACCAGGATTGGCTGAAATGTGGATTTTCTTAAATATGCTTTAGTAAGTTAAAAAAATACATTTTATGGTGTTTATACAGTGTGCTTTCTCGCAGCATGCTAAACCATATTTAAAAAAATATGTTGAATGTGAACTGATGATCAAGTATACTTTTGTGTCAGTATGCTTCAGAATTTATTAAGGTGTATTTCCTTACAGCATAGTGACATACACTTTTATTCATATTCTTTTAAATTTGTCGTTTAAAATGCAAAGTAATAATTTGTTTGGTGTGTTTCTATAAATTATGAAAGATGAAAAAGGTACTTTTTGTATTCTATACATATCATCAGTACATGCACAAAAGTATGCCTGTTTATTAGTATGCCACGCTACATTAGCGTGATCACGTTTTGATTAAAAAAAGAGGACACTGGTGGCAGGAAGGTGGCACAGGACAGACTGAAGAAAGCACAAGTCATAAAAGCAAAGTCAAATCCTGGACATTTTAGGAAATTTTGAAGTCCCAGTTGGATACCTTTTTGGGTCACAAAAACAGGACATGTCTTTGAAAAGGAAGACACCCCGCTTAAGTGTTTAAAATTGACTTCTATACTAAATATAGTCAGGCTGGTGTGTGAGTGTGGATCCTTTTTAATGTTTTTTTTTTTTGTTGTTGTTTTATTTTTAGCAGCAAATAAATGTAAAACTTCTTCAGAACTGTTACAAATCATCTCTTCCAGGTCGCTCCTCATGAAGTTGCTTCGAAGATTGCCAAACGTGTAAAGCTGCATCAGGACAAAGCTTTAAAACTAATACAAAACAAAGACAAATGAATAAACCTAAACAAGACTCCGCTATAACCAGTTTTGTCCAAACCTACTGAGCACTGACCAGGGTGTTGTATGAAAGATAGTCTTGTTCACTGAGCCTTTTCTAGCTTTATATTATGAAGTTAGGCCTTGTGAACTTGTGGACAAAATGCTGCAGGTTTGGTGAAGGTGAAGAGCTGCAACTGCTGGGGGGGGTGGGGGTGGTGAGGGGGGGGAGAGTGAATATGAAGTCAAACACCCACCAGGTACAGCAGGGTGTAACCACTAGCAATATGCACATTTTAAAAAGAGAGCGGATTACAAGAGCATGGCGGGGTGGAAAGAGGCTGTGTGGAGGAATTATAAATATTATTCGGAGCGGCGGCATTGAAGGAGGCGAGAAGAAAAGAGAAGAGGGGAGTCGATGATGGCTGCTCTTTATTGTTGGGAGACGTGGAGGTAGCGTAGCAGAATAATGCATGCTAATATAAACATCAGCACTCCTTTCGGATCCTTTCAAATGTGCTTATTCAGGTGGAAAATAAAAGAGTGCGGTAAGGCAGAGGAATGCCTTTCTCCAAAAATCCATGTGACAGCGTAATCTTCTCCCTGTCCCTCAGATCAGATGTTCTGTGTATGAAGTCAAGGGCCGTAGCATCCGCCTAGCCGAGATAAATGAAATGACATATTGATTAAAAGATATTATATTATTATGGATACATTAATGCTCAAAGTACTCAAAACTGAAAGAGCGAAACACTGATAAACTGTATAAATCAGATCAGATATGATGGACATGTGTAAGATAAAGAGGTTAAAGTTTTTTTTCTGTCAGGTTTTGACTGCATTCAGAAGCTTGATTTGGAGATACTAAAGAGGCAGCAGACTGCGATCCAGAACATGTACATGAAATACAGTGAAAGAAACGTAACTGTAAATGTATTTCACTAGCAGTCAATAATAGGCTTCATATTTATAGCCATCACTTTAAATAGCACTTATTCTAGGATAAAAGGGTGTAATGATTTGGCTTTTGGAGTGGCTTGAAGAGGTTGAAATATATCTGTCTTTAGGTAAATCTACTGTACAACAACAGTGTGAAGCAAAGGACGAGGTTAATGCCACCAGAAGCCCTCCAGACACAGAAACCCTGCCAGATCCGGACAGCCATGTCAAACCAACAACCCACAAGGCCCAGAAAAATAAAATGAAGTCCATAATTAACTCAAATTTAAAAAATAAATGTTTCTGTTCTGTGCTGGGAATTTGGAAGTAGTTGGTAACAATTTATTTAGCTGGATAGTAAGAAAGAGATGCTACTACTACTATCTTATACATGTTTTATACCTGTCCATCAAGTCTACTACTATTACTACTGCTTCTACTACTAGAATTCTTCTTCTTCTTCTTCTTCTTCTTCTTATTATTATTATTATTATTATTATTATTATTATTTTGAAGTTAGAAGTGCTTTACTATGATTAAAAGAAGCAAAAGTAGGAAGTTAGGTAGAATCTAAAGAATCATCTTGGTAACATTTTTTAAGCACCTGAGATGCTGCCAGCACATTCAGGAGTATTTGAAGGTTTTTGTGAGAATATTTGTTGAGATAAAAGTACTGCAGTTCCCTACAGACATCCTGCTGAATGCCTCTAAACTCCACACAAATGTGGAAGCATAACTGGCGTGCACTTTTTCTTTTAAAACACTGGGCCACATCTGGTCACATCTATTGTTGCTGACCATGCCTCTGTTTGGCAGATCATTATACTGATCAGAAACACATGATTTCTTATGCCTCTCATTGCAGTTCAGCTTCACATTCAAGGGACAAACAGGAGCTAAAATGAAAAAATGTGAAGCACTGAATAACAGGAAAAGGCTAAAGAGCGGGAGGGCATGTAGTCCAGAACCGATAGCATCACGGCTGTATTTCTTCCTACTGTATCAGATTATGTCCTTTTGTTCTTTAAGAACACATGCGATTTGCTTAAGCTTCTCCATGTCAGTCAAACTACAGCCCCCTACCCCTCTTTGTTCTTTCCTTTCTCTCTCTCTCTCTCTCTCTCTCTCTCTCTCTCTCTCCCTCTCTCTCTCTCCCTGTCTCTCTCTCTGTCTCTCTCGCCCTGTGTCCAGAGTGTCAGACAGGTTCATATGACACTGATCACTCTCCTGGTTCCAGCTGTCCAGTCGAGCAGGCAGTCAGCAGTGGTCTAAGCAGAGAGGGGCATAAAGTGAGCTGACTCCCTGTGGGCTTCCCCACCACATAGACCCCCCAAAACCAAAACCACTGCCCCTTTGCAAATATATA
>JBBPCZ010000007.1:19196121-19206919 GCA_037974445.1 Brycinus macrolepidotus | reverse complement strand
TGTGTGGGTGTGTGTGTGTGTGTGTGTGTGTGTGTGTGTGTGTGTGTGTGTGTGTGTGTGTGTGTGTGTGTGTGCATCACTTGTGCATCACTTACCTGTGGAAGAGATGACACCAGGATGTACTAGGGGTAAAAGGCAAGCCATGGGAGGCAGTGTGATGCTCTGGGCAATGTTCTTCTGAAAAACTTTAAATCCTGGCTTTCAAGTGGACGTTACTTTGACACGTACCACCTACCTAAACGTTGCTGCAGACCAAGTACACCCCTTCATGGCAATGGCATTCTGTAATGGCAGTGTCTTTTTTCATCAGAATAATGCTTCCTGCCAACTGCAATGAATAGCATCAGTCATTCTCAGCCAACGATTATTTAGTAACATGGAAAGCTATGTGGAAAGTAATTTTCAGTTTTACTTGTATTATGATTTCTGCAGTACACAATGTCTCAAAGCAGTCATTTTTTACTTTTGAAGAACCCGCATATAAAGATTTTTTTTTTTCTAGAACCTTGCCAAGAACCATTTCGGAGCCTTTAAGAGTGGAGGGTGTAGCTGTACATTAATTTTGGAGTCTGGCTAGAGAATCCACAGCCCCTTCCAGGACACTGGGAATGTATGGTGTGCATGTGGCAGGGAATCCAGACCATCACCAACTACAGGACATCTCCACCTGCTTGTGATGGTGAGGCCTTCCTAACAGACGCACTGAATCACTTCTACGCACAATCTGAAGCACAAAATGACATGGCAACAAGGAAGAACACCCTGCCCCTCAGCGAACAAGTGCTCTGTCTGACCATGGCTGATGTGAGAAGAACTCTTGCTCAGAGTCACCCCGCAGAAGGGTGGCAGACCAGACAACATTTCTGGTCATGTGCTCAGAGGATGGGCAGACCAGCTGGCAGATGTCCTCACAGACGTCTTCAATATCTCTCTGAGCACCACCATCGTTTCAATGTGCTTCAAAGCCACCACCATCATCCCTGTGCCAAAGAAGTTGTCAATGTCCTGCCTCAAAGACTATTATCCAGTCACACTCGCACCCATTATCATGAAGTGCTTCGAGAGGGTCATCATGAGGCACATAAAGCCACAGCTGCCCACCTCACTGGACCAACTGCTCTACGAATGATGCCCTCACCACCACTCTTCACCTGGCCCTCACCCACCTGGACAAAGAGGATACTTACATGAGAATGCTGTTCATAGACCTCAGTTCAGCATTCAACGCTATCATTCCTTAGCATCTGACTGCAAAAGTGTAAAGTGACCATTTTATCATACATGAACACACCACAGCACACAGTGTGAACGGCACAAAATTCTTCTCTGCATTTAACCCATTCACCAAGTGAAGCAGAAACCAGCCAGGAGACACAGTGCCTGGGGAGCAGTGTGTGGGGACGGTACGTTACTCAAAGGTACCTCAGAGGTGCCACTAGCAGTGCTGGGATTCAAATCCACGACTTTCTAACCCCTAGACTACCAGCTGCCCCTGACTGGGAAGAGTAGAATGCTGAGACTCGGCCTAAACACCTCTCTCTGTAACTGGATCCTGGATTTCTTTACTGGGAGACCTCAGTCAGTTAAAATCAGGAGTAACATCTCCAGCACCACCATGCTGAGCACAGGGGTTTCCCCGGGGCGTTGTGCTCAGTCCTCTGCTGTTAACGCTGCTGACCCATGACTATGCAGGAATGCACAGCTCAAACCACATCATTAAGTTTGCCAGTGACTTGGTGGTGCGATGGCTAACGGACTGGGGCAGAGTCAATAACCTGTCTCTGAATGTGAAGACACGATGTGATCACTCTCAACCAAACATAAACAGCTCCTCAGTGGAGATCATCCAGAGCACCAAGTTCCTTGGTGTTCACAACATGGTCAGCCTCACATGTACCCTCAACTCCAGGCTCCATCATCAAGAAGGCCTGCAGCGTCTCTACTTCCTGTGCGGACTGAGGAGAGCTAGCTGCATCACAGCTTAGTATGGGAATTGTTCCATTTTGGATTGCAAGACCCTACAGAGGACAGTGAGGACAGCTGAGAAGATCATCAGGGTCTCTCTCCCCTCTGTCATGGACATTTACACAAAAAGCTGCATCTGCAAAGCCACCAGTATAATGGATGACCCCACTCACCCCTCACTCACCCTATTCTCCCTCCTCCCATCAGGCATAAGTTTCCGTAACATACGGGTCTCCACTGCCAGAATAGGGAACAGTTCCTTCCCTCAAGCCATCAGACTCGTCAATCAGAACTGAATCATAAACTGTAACACCCCCCCCCCCGCCCCCCCCCACACACACACACACATAGACAAGCACATCCCTGAATTGAACTTCTTCCTCTCTTTACAGAGCTCATATACACACTGAACTGTTCTACCTTAAACAACACAGTACCCCTCTATTAATTATATACAACACATCCTCTGTCCTGCTGTTGCTATTACTTGCATACTTGTTATTTATTGCTGTCTACCTCCATCTTGCTGCTAGAATACAGTATTGTGTCATACTATTGTATTCATTCAACTATCAACTGCACAAAATGTTGTCTTGTCCTGTTGTTTTGTTGCTTGTGTTTTTCTTGCACTCTCTCTCCTGCTGTCCTTTCTGCACTTATGTATTCTTGTGGTGTTCTGTTCTGTTCTTGTGTTGCACCATGATCCTGGAGGAAAGTTGTTTCATTTCACTGTGTAATGGGTGTATGGCTGAAATGACAATAAAACCTACTTGACTTGACAAAGCAACATTTCTTTAAATGAACTCAAACTCTCGGTTGTCTTAGATTGCTGGAGATGACGCCATTTCTTTGGGAATGTTCTCCATCAAGACCAGAAACTGTAAACTCAAGTGCTGATGTGGTGTAGCATTACAGACTCACTCTCAAATCAGGCCATGACCACTTGTTGATTATCTGACTAGGCATGTATTTATTTCTTAAAAAATCTCTGTAGTGCTTTAACTAATACAGAGTGTATATTTTAAATGATAATAATAATAAATTATAATGATAACAACAACATAGAAAAATGATTAAGGCAACAGTAAACTGATCTTATATAAAACAAAACCATTAAAAAAGCAATTAAACTTTAGTGGTGTTACTGCACTAACTCACTTGATTTAATTCATCAGTTCATTATAAACCAAGGTTAAAATGGTGCAGTGGTGCAGGAAAAACAGTAAAATAAGTTGAACATGGTGAGCAAGCCCGAGAACAGGACTGAGAAACACAGGTCCAGTGGGTCCGACAGTGGGATGCCTGAAAAATAAAAATTAGAATGTAGTCCTGTTTAATTAATAATTATGGTCTGTTCTTTTTTTAAGATGCAAGATGCAATGGCAGTGTGCAGTAATGGTTTACAGAAACCTGCTGTGACAATTTGCTAGATTTCAAGTTTATTCATATGAAGCTTATACTGTTCCAAACCAGCATCTGTCTAGCCCAGCATTAGTGGTCTGGTTGCAATATAATGTCCTCTCTCTACTACTGGTCATTCATTTCATTCATGAGTAACATCTGTGCTACTAGCATTTACCAGGGGCACCAGTTAGACCAAAAAAGGTATATTTTGAAGTGAAAAATATTTCCAAAC
Source organism: Brycinus macrolepidotus (assembly GCA_037974445.1). Classification (NCBI taxonomy): domain Eukaryota; kingdom Metazoa; phylum Chordata; class Actinopteri; order Characiformes; family Alestidae; genus Brycinus; species Brycinus macrolepidotus. The sequence goes on along the minus strand of JBBPCZ010000007.1, from coordinate 19,203,318 downwards.
ACTGTAAATATACTCCATTGCACAGAACAAACATGGTTATCAACTTTATGTGTATTGCTTTCTGCAACAATCTTCGTCTCAAAGCAGCTTTTCAACAATTTTAAAACTTCTGGATAGCATGAAGAAGACACCCTAAGACTCAGAGGAAGGAAACCTTCCTGTGTGCTGCACCAGAGTTTACGAGGATGACTAAACAGAGGTACCCGAATGCTTAAAAATGCAGAAAGTATGACATTATCAGTAAGAATATCTACATGAATGTAAGGAAGGATTATAACTGAAGATAGGAATAATTATTTTTATCCTAACTCAATAATCACTAAAGACAAACATCTTACATGCTATTAATAAAGAGATGCAATGAAACATTCATTAAAAAATCTTCACTCTACTTGTCATGGGCCTGATCCTGCAGATCTTTGATCATTGAGTTGTGCGTGTGGATTCCTTCCTATTTCTAACCTATAAGTCAGCAAGTCTACTGGACAGGACAGACAAGCTCTACAGAATATGATATACTGAACAGATGGGGAGATGCTAAAATTGGGAGGTTCCATTTGCACAATTTTGCTCTCAACAAGATGTGTTCATCCAGCTAAGAAATTGATGGTGTTTGAAATTTGTGCCTTTAGTTTTACACAAGTCTACAAGCTAACTGCAGCCACCAATTAGCATTGTGCTGACTGCATGTGTAAATCGTCACACCTGTGCATCAAGCCAAACTTACTTGCATATTGTTTCTATCAGACAAAACATAGTGTCTTCAAAAAGGCAACTTTACAAGAGAATGAAATTCTCTTTTCTAAAGGAGAAGGCAAATTCATAGGAGACAACAAGACTTTATTCCAAGTAATTCTGGAACATTTCTATTAGTAACAACATCACGAAATTTTCAAATTGTGCAAACTGTGCAAAAATGGCAGATTTATCATTATTCTGTAATTAAGTCTACCATGTGCGATACTGTGCAATGTTCTTATCGGGTGCTAAACCATTATCATTATGTGCAATATCTTATTATGTGCAAGAGTCTTACCATGTGAATATCACTACTTTTATTTTCATACTACTTATTATTTTCATACTACTGATCTCTACTACGTGCAATAATGTACTCCTAACTACCATCTGTGTTGTTAGAAATTCACTTAACTGAAAGTTACTTATCTCTAGGATTTACACCCAGTAAATCCTATATACATCTGCAGTGGGCTGGCGCCCCACCCAGGGTGAGTCCCTGCCTCAGCGCCCGCAGACCCCGGGAAAGGCTCCGGGTACCCGCGACCCTAGTAAGGATTAAGCGGTTAAAGAAAATGAATGAATGAATGAATGAATATATATACTTTTTGATACATACAATTACATATAAAATGATACAAAAGTACAGAAAAGAATGTCATTTTCAGCTTTGTGCAGTAGTTCTGCCCCTTTTTCAGGATGAAACTATAGAAGAAAATGACAGACACTGAACATGTCTTGGATGATTGATTACTCTGTAGTGGGGGAAAATGCATATTTTTAGCACAATTGCTTTAAAGCACCTTAACTACCCTTCTAGATGGTGTCTTTGTTAATTAGTGCCATGGCTATCAAAGTAAATGAGCATTCACAATGTAGAAAGCTGTCATAAGTGGGCTTCCACCTTTGAGATTATTTTGTGAACACCTCGGGCTGCGGCGTGCTTCTTCACAAGTTCACACAAAGCTCCTTAATCTGTGAGGGCGCACACACGCTCACACACACTGAACACTTCCGAACATGCAATCAGTACCCAAGCAAAAGGTCACATTTGCAATGCAGGTGACTTTGTGTAGGGCGGAAACTGAGGTAATTGGTGGCGGCGGGCTCTAATACCTTTGGCGAAATAATGTGATGGATGTGGAGTGTTTTGGCAGCAATTAAACGTTTCCAAGGTCTCGTCCAGTTTGAGAGTCGGCAGTGGTGGATCTGACAGCATGCCCCCTTATTATCTGATCTGCTCTCATCTGAGAAAGAAAACCTGGGTGGAAGCAAAGCACTTTTAATCAGGGTGAGGTTTGTTTGGCCTTTCTTTCTTCTTTTTTCAACTGGATGGATGCATGATAAGAGTGAGCACTCTGAGATGAGACGCTAATTAAAGTGGGTCAACGTCGAGCCAGAGGCACGAAGGGGGAAACGCTTAGAAACCTCTGCATTATTTACACAGCCCAGCCCAACCAGCCCAGCAGCCCACCCAACCACACGTTCGCACCTTGTTCAGAAGTGTGATGCTGTCATACTACAAACAATACTGCCAGGTTGGACCAGTTCGAAAATAAAGGACTAAACAATAGAAGTTATCATAGTTGTTTTGCTAGACTATTTAAAAGTAAAGATGTAATTACATAAGTCTTTTAATGAAGAAAAATAAAGTGACACTTGAGGACAAATTGGTTAGATTCCTCTGCTTATGAATGAGTGTAGGATTTAGGACACTGAGACCTGGGACTTTTTTTGCTGGCTCATTAGCCCTCTCTGCCCCAAAACAATTCTGATAATGACAAACATATTTTTTATCTGTTATGAAAATAGCGTTCAGCCCAACCAAGACCATTACAGTCCTCAATCCAAAAATTGTGAAAGATTCAGAAAGATTTCTGCCAACATGCAATCACTGGCTCATTAAAACAAGCAGAGAAATCTTGGTGACAGATTCCAAGCTTTCCACTGATAGCACATTTGTGTGTGTGAGTAGATGATCTGTTTTATAATGATTGCTGCAATGATTGTATGATTGGTGATGATATTGTTAGCAATCAGTACTTACAGAAAGAAAAAAACCATGGTTGTTATGAACAAAATACAGACACATTATCTCATGTCCTAACAAAGTTCTCTGCTGTCTTATCAGAAATATCAGGACCATGGTATTAAATCAAGATGAAGATAGACGCAAATTATTCCTGTAAAGTGGGTTTCATGAATGTTCCATGGTGCACAGTGTCCGTAATCTGTCCTCTTCAGCAATGGCAACCTCTCCCAAGCAGGTTAATACACTGTGTACAAACAAGATTAGATGGTTTAACTTTAGGTGGATTTGTAAACAAACTAACAAATAAACCAACAAAGTCAAAGCTGTTTGTTGCTTACACAGTTTTAAAAGGTGTCTTTTTGACAGGAATAGCACAAGGTGTCCATAAACATGACAATACTGCATTGTGGCTTTGCAAGCTGAGTAACTCTCACGTATGGTAGCTGCATCGCACATTCACTGTACACTTTGGTAGAATAACCTTCATTGTACTTTCACTCTTTGGCAACTTCATGAGGTTCATTACTGATCAATTTCAGAGCACAAGATCTCTGTTGGCCAGATGTTATTTGGGAGGGAGGGGGAGGGGGGTTGTTTCTTTGATGGGGGAGGAGGTCTTGTTTTGTCAGAGTGATTTTTTTTTTTTTCTATTTTCATGACCAGAAAGATTGTAGCATTTCATCTTCTCATCAAAACACTGACATCCACTTTGACATGAGAGGAAGGCCATTTTCAGGGCTCTATATAACTCGCATAGTGAATGTACAGCGCCAGCTGGTTCTGTGGGCCAGTCACAGCATAGTAGTGACACTGACAATGATAGTGACAAGGTTGTGTATTGGGTGATGATACAGGTGTATCAGGCACAGTGTTATTACTTACACACTTCAGGATCACTGCTAGATTAAAAGTGGTCCACCACCCAACAATATCTAATCAAGAGTACCTCTGTGGTCAGAAAATAACCAGTGATGAAGTGTAAAAGCATGGTTATCACAAACTGTGCATCAAGAGATGAGGTTCCAATGCATACTTCTTAACTGTCTCTTGCTGCGCTCTAGCAAGGTGGAGGTACAAAGCAGGGCTTTCTGATAAAGTCTACAGTGCAAGTATTTTATGTTTAATGCTTCTATTATTTAAAAGAATCGAAATGTTTTGTTAGGCAAAATGCAAAACTGCAGGCAAAATGTAAGCACATTTCATGCACATGTGTGTGCAACATATTTACTTTAGTGGCATTTGTTTTATTAATTAAAAAAAAAATCAGAAATCTGGTTTTGCACCAAGCTTCACTGTCCTTTCCAGTCTTCCACTGCTTTCACTGTTCCCCATTGGTCCTTACATTAATAATAGAAGAGGCCTGTATTTTATGCAGCTTTTTTCATGCTCAGTTTCACGGAGTTGTGACTAGTGTGTGTGTGGGGAAGCTTGCCCTGCGTCCTGGAGCGGCCCTGACGCCAGTAAGCCAACAATCCTCCTCTCTAATACAATTCGCTTTCATTGAATGCTATTGATCTTTTCTCCCCCCCGTTCAATTACATCCAGTGAAGTCGAGCGCACAAATGTTTGTAGTCATTAGAGTGGCTCTTTGTTGTGTCACCGCTAGCAATTATGTCAGGCCGATGGGACCCTTTCCTGAAAACCTCCATGTGGAACCAGCAGAATTACTATGGGTACCAGCAGCCCGTCTCCATCCCTGTGTAGAGAACTCTGGGATTTTGCAGAATGCTACTAATAAAACAACATTTTGGATGATCATTACAAAATATGTGTCCCTTTTACTCTGTCTGGCTTCTAGTTTACAGTGCTCAAAGCTTGTCAGACATTTATGATCTGTGATCTGCTGGGGTTTTATGAATCGCAGCAATGTCAGTGGTTTGGTGTTTAATAGTGCACTTAACGTTTTTCCAATAATTATCAAGGATCTAACTTGATCTGTTCATTTTTCAAGAAAAATATCTTCTGAGAAATATGTTCTTGTCATAGGACTAAACAAATTAGCAGATTTACCAACAGACCAATAAGTCATAGATGGATTACATCATCTCTGTATGAATGTTATTGTGTGTTCCAGACTTTGAGCTGGAGTCTTTGTGAACAGAACCATATCCAAGCTACAATATATACACTCACATGTATACCACTTTGTACAGGCCCTGTATGAATGTAATGTAAAGGTATTAATGCAATGCGAAACATACTGCAGAGTTGGAAAAGAGTAAACGAGTGCTTGGAAGTGACCATCCGGATTGGTGTCGGCTCTGTCAACGTTGCCTGTTTGTGAACTCCGGCAAAGGGACACAGCATCGGTTGTGTCCACAGCTTTATTTGCTCATCCTCAGGACAGAAATGACATTCATATTGACTGAAAAGATTTGTTACATTTGCTTCCAAATGAATTTGCTTTTCCATTCAGGCTCATGGCAGCAGTTTAGTAAAGCACTCGATGGCACTGGCCAGGATTCAACGTGATTTGTTTTCATTGTGATATTTCACTATTGATGCATAGAAGGGCATATGCATAGAGTACTGAAAAGGAACAGTACATGGAACTTCTTTTTAACTCACTTCAGACAGCAGAATCTCTGTTAAGAGTTGAGGTCTGTCAACGATTTACCACCTTCCCAGTTACATAACTAATGAAAGTTTCCACATTATAATACTCAAGAACACTAGGCCTCTGTATACACAAAAACATTATCATTAAACATTATCATCTTAGATTGAACTAAAAGTCCTGTGTACTCAAAAATGCAAAGACTCAAAAATTCATTTTATTACAGAAGAATGAAAAAAAGAAAATGTATTTAACTTTTACTTTTAGTAAACCCCAGTGAACCAAAACATTATAACTACTCACAGATGAAGCAAATAATATTAATTTTCTTGTTAAAACTATCCATGTGGAGGTATAGGACAGCATCCTATAATTATGGCTTGATAATTGAGTCTGAGCATCTCAAAAACAGCAGGTCTTGTGGAGTGTTGCAGTGGTCAGTAGCTACCAAAAATGGTCCAAGGAAGGACAACCGGTGAACCGGCAACAGGGTCATGGACGCTCAAGGCTAGGGAGCAAAGGCTAGCCCATCTGGACTGATTCTACAGAAGCGCTACTGTTGCACAAATTGTTAATGTTGTCTATAGAAAAGTCAGTGCTGGCTGTGAGAGAAAGATGTGAGAAAACACATTGCTGCACAGTTTCTTGTGTATAGGGCTGTGTAGCTACAGATCGGTCAGAGTGCCCATGCTCACCACTGTCTGCTGAAAGCACCTCCAATGAGCATGAGCATCAGAACTGGACCATGGAGCAATGGAAGAAGGTGGTCTGTTCTGATGAATCACATTTTCTTTTACATTGCACCATGGGATGAGGCAAGATGATGGAGGCAGTGTGATGCTCTGGGCAATGTTCTGCTGAGAAAACCTGGTCTTGGTATTTGTGTGGATGTTCCTTTGACACACCATTTACCCAAACAGTGTTTCAGACCACAAACAGACCAAGTTTCAGCAGGAGAATGAATTCTGCCATACTGCAAAATTTGCAAACAGCTCAATTTGAATTGAGCTGTTCAATTGAACATCTGTGGGATGTGCTGGACATGCTAGTTTGATCCATGAAGGCCCCACTTCACATTCACAGGACTTAGAGGATCTGCTTCTAGTGTCTTGGTGTCAGATACCACAACACACTTTCAGAGGTCTTGTGGAGTCCATACCTCGACCGATTTGAGCTGTTTTGATGGCCAAACATTGCTTGTAAAGCAAAGACATTGTTTTTTAAATGTAGGAAACAAGTAAAACAATAGAAAAATATAAAAACAGTTTTCATGATCATCCTCAGTTCTGTAATCAAACTAAAAATAGCAATTGATGGTCAAATGATCTCTTGGTCAAACTCATACTTAGAGTGATTTCTATGTAGAATTACAGTGAAATTAATCAATTATGTAACTCTAATCAAGTGATAGTATTTCCATATAAAAAAGGGCATGATGAGCCAGGTGTCAGGTCTGAGGGTTGCGGCCACTAGAGGCTGCCATAGGTTCAGTATTGTGTGAGGCCTTGTGTTATGGCATCAGGCATCTACAACCCAGGTGTTGGGAGTTAACACATTAGCTGGGTTGTTAGGCACCTGATGCCATGACCAGGTGTGTTAAGTTTAGTTAGAGTTTAAAGGCACCATTGGGACAGTACAACGGTGCGTGGTCACCCAGATTCACGGGGCTTTCATGGGAGACTCTGCCCCAAGGGATACGGTGGGGCTTTCAGGGGAGTCTCCGCCCCAGATGCATAGCCTCAATCATCAGCCAACAGAGTGGAAGCACTCGGCTATGCGCATGTACGGGTTCAGATGTATGTGCTTACAGACGTGCTTAACCTCCTTGTGTGTTTTGGTGAACAGTGCTGAGCGGGAGAACGAGCCAAGA
>JBBPCZ010000007.1:19170563-19196021 GCA_037974445.1 Brycinus macrolepidotus | reverse complement strand
TATGTGCTGTGGACTTTCAATAAAAGGACTTTGTGTTTCCTAACTCTGGTTCTGCAGTGCATCCTTTCAGGGAGCCCAACACGACACTATGAACTTAACAAGACCAAATAAATATTTTCTAGAAAACTCATATTAACATATTTTCATTGTGCACATTCTGTTCCCATAATGAGTTTAAATTTCATTTTCGGTTATTTTACACAATCAGCAAGACCTTAGTCTTGCCATAAAGAAACCATAAAGATCAAAAAAGTTATAGCTGACCTCCTTAAGCCAGGTATAATGATACAGATTCAGCAACATGTTCCTTGTTTATCGCTGTTTTCACTGAATACATGAAAATTTTGAGTGCTAAAACAAAGGAGAAATTAAACAAATCTGATTGGGTATATAACCTGCAAATGTTGCACTAGTGAAAGACAATCATTTTCACCAAATAGTTTTCACCAGAGTTAGCCAGCAAACAAATTTTAGCCCACTAATCATTACAGTCCCTAAATTCCCAAACTCAGCCAATAACTTGCTGATACATAAAATAACTCCCACATACAGTTAATAATCCTTCTGTACACCCCCCAGCGCAGTTGTTAACTCCCAAACATTGCCCCAGAACTCCCTTTTACAGATGATAACTCCCTAGCGTGGCCAACAACAACTCACTACAGTCTCAAACCTCAAGAGCCTCATTCTCTCAAATACAGGCAGTAATTCCTCAGTACAGCTAATACCTCAACAACACAATACCAGAAAGTTGTTAATGTTCATTCTAAGTTGAGATTTGTAGTTGTTGTTGTTGTTGGTTTTTTTTCCCCAATAATGACGAGTTCTGTGTGTGTGTGTGTGTGTGTGTGTGTGTGTGTGTGTGACAAAGTGAGAGAGAGTGAGTTGAGTACTTCACTCTCCCATCTATCAAGCCATGTTCTTTTAGTAATTACACGCCAAGATGAGTTAAAACCCTCGGCGAGTGGTACATGGAGTCTTAATGACGCGCCACTTCACCTCCAGGAGTTTCACGTGGCGGAGGGAGCCGCCACCCGTCCTGTAGCAACTAATTACAGTCTTTCACAGTCCCCCACATCAACCCTACCCCACCTCATCCCACCTCAGCCCACCCCAACCTACCCCACACCTCCAGACCAAACAAGTTTTCAGTGTTTAGTGGTAGAAAAGGAGTGGGTGCATGTAGGAGAGAGAAGGTGAGATGGCAGGTTGCCACGGCAGCCGTGTGAAGGTGCAGACATGCAGAAAAGTGCGGCGAGACGGCGTTGCGTTGACACAGCCGTTCATCTCCACTGATAATTAAGTGGGGTGCTGGAGAGGCGCTTCACTGTGCTCGACGGCCAAGGATTGCGGGCATTTGTGTTTGTCAGGAAGTGGAAATGAGACTTCAAGGGTAGATGCCTCACAAGAAGGCTGAGTCTGTGGGGATGGGCCAGATGCCAAGGTTTAGGGCTCAGAGTCATAAACTGTAAGCGTGGCTTCTGGCACTGGGCTTCTTTAGACATTCAGACCACCAGATCAATGACTTTAGTCAGCTTTATACCTTTCAACTCTAAGTTACAATCCAGTTATTAGTCTTAACTCTCATGTCTATGTATTACTGTAAATGATTTGGCAACTCTAAGTAAAGTGAAGAACTGAAGTGTGGGTCCACATATGGACTTAATCAAATGCAAGATGAATTTTATTAAGCCCTTTCATATATGAGCATATATTTCACCAATGATATATTGTTGATAGCCAGACAGTAGCATTTCCTTCATATGCAATACACATAGGGAGTCTTGGGGTCTCAAAGAACATGAAAACATTTTGTTTGGACGCTTTCTAGAAATTTAAAGTATTAAAAGTTTGTTTGCTGTTCCTGTTCAGCATGATTGTAAAAGTCTTCAATGAGTAAAAGGGTTTGAACTGATGTCAGTCATTTGATAGATGCTGCAGGAGCTTGATCTTACTTAGAATAACAACTGCACCCTGATGCCCAAACTTAACCAACAAAAACTTCACAACTAACATAAAAAAAAAACCTGTCTTCTGTGTCTTCTCTATGTAATCTGATAAGACCCTGGTGGAGAATTAACTTCAACTCTGGTAGAATCTTAGTCTGCTTGCAGCTCTTAATTTCAGGTTCTCTAGTTTGAGGGACCCGTTTTCTATGTTGACTAGAAAGCACCCATGTACATCACTCTCAACGATAGCGTTTTCCAGATGTTGTAAACGTTAATGTAAATGTAAATCTCGCTTTGAGGAACCGAAAGGTGTGAAGGTTAAGTGAATAGAAGCTCAAAGTCCAGTTCTTTGTGGGTGGCTAATTTATTTAGCTATGGATTGACCTCATTTCTTGTAAGAACCCTTAAGCCAGGATTAAAAGAAGCAGAACTGAGGTGAAGAGGAGATAAGACGCAAACTTTGCACTAGCGAGGAACAGTGTTTACCAAAGTCTAATTGCTTAACGAGTCTAAATAGCATAACAGTCTGAAGGTCCACACTTTCAGTCAGCTTCCTCTGTATGTCAGGGATGCAGTTCATGTCATTATTCCTCTAGAGGGTTTAATTTATTTAATTAAGTTAATAAAATTGATGTCACAGTGTTCACTAGCTAGTTGTCTTCTTTGTGAGTTTGCCTTTTAGCGCATTGACAAAACAAATGTAAACTGAATGGCACGGCTAATATGGATACTGATCAAATCAGAAGGTGAAGATTTAGAGAAAGGCTTATTCTGTCCTTCCTCTCCATCACCTCTGCTGCTCTTCTTAGAGTAAACCAAACACACCAGCCTTAAAAAAATGGGCCATAACCTAACTGCCAAGAATACCAAATAAAAAAACAAAGATGACTCCTTGAATACGCAGATCTACAATATACAAGTCCACTCTCCTGACATCAGACAACAGCAATGAAACATAGTAGATATTGCTGCACACTGTAACATCTACAGTACCGTCTACAAACCCAAAAAAACTGCTTTTGTTGTTTTAAAATAAGTTAAATAATATTATACTTAGATTAGCCTCTAAAATTATATATCTCATGAGTGGAGCATGTCTACATCACTTATCACTCACAGGATCTACCAATCCACACTGTGGCTCTTCAATACAGGCTCACTTACTGGATTATCAAGGTTCAAGGTTCAAGGTTACTTTATTGTCATCAGTAGCTGCATACATGTACGAAGTCTGATGAGACAACGTTTCTCCATAGCAACGTTTTGCAACAACAGAGTGTAAGTTATGACAGAGACAATAGACAACAACAACAGACAACACAATAAACAGACACTATGAAATTATGAGATTATGAAAGAATGTCACATATATACATACTATCCATGCAAAGCACGGTTTTTCTTTAAGACACCAAGTTTATGTTGCATACTACAGGGAAGACAACAATTACTTTGCTGTCTTCCGAGTTCAGGATTGGCTTGTAATGTGGCTTGATCAGACCACACTGAAGTTTACCCCTAGCAAGCATTTGAACACATTATCACGTTAAAGCTATATATATAGGTTAAAGTGATGAAACAACAACACTGAATTCACTCATTGCTGTGTACTGGTGGAAGGGAAAGACAGTGTGGAATGCTAGGAAGGCATCCCCAGGCCTCGTCACTGCTTCTTAAGTAAATCAACAGTGACCTCTTTCTTCAAACATGAGAATAACAGGGTGACTGTATTGAATTGTTCTGTGCCTTCAAAAGGCAAAGAGAGCGATTCAGTCACAAAAACCAGGCTAATCCCTCTATCTCTGAAAAAAAAAACAGGAGGATCATGATAGCTCTTTCATGGAATGAAATGTTTTTTTTAAAGCTGTATTATATTTCTTTCAGGTGGTGTAGTCCTGAGTGAGAAAAGAAAACTGCACCATAGCTATTTCTAATGGTGTAAAGCAGGGATCATCAATTCTGAATCCAGGTGATTTTCTCACTCAAAAACCTACAAAGCCTGGGAAGTGTGTTAAAAAAAAAAAGGTGTGTTAGAGAAGCGAAATTGTCCTGGACCCCTAAATTGATGACCATTTCTTAAAAAAAAAACAAAAAGAAAAAGAAAAAACAGAAGTGTCTGAATCCTGAAATGATTTTTAGGGAAAAGAAGTGCAGTAAGTCAGGACATGGTGTGGGAGCAGCAGTCATGCCACTTACTCAGGGAAGCATTTCACACTTCTCAGGCCACGGAGAGCGAGACGTGTGGCACATGTCAGCAGCTCTGGCCCCATGGACCGCCCCTTTGAACCACAGAGTGTGACCTGCCCAGCTGAGTGGGTGAAAGAGTGAAAGGCTCGGCCGTATTTTTTCCGGAGGGATGGAGAGAGATACAAGCTCGCAGGCTTGTAGGACGTGGCCAGCCTGGCGTATCCGGCTGCACACGGCCTGCCAAGGAAAACTCAGGTGAGCAGATTAGAAAAGGTAGCGGAGGGGCCTTTTAATAGGGGCCAGAGCCAGAATGGAGCTAGGCCCTGTCAGGACTGATTACATCCTCTGTGCAAGAAAAAGTTTGAGTCGAAGCTCAAGCCGGTGTATTCTCCTCTGCCCTCCCCCACTCCATCCCCCCACCCCTATCCAGGAAAGAAAGAGGAGGGGGGGCAGGGGAGCTCACACCCTTTGCTCCTGACAGCATGTCATGGACTCAAGTTACACAGAGCTCCGATACACTCCGGCATGTTTATATTTGTTGCAGAGTTGTTGTGGGTTTTTTCCCTCCTCCTGCCTACGAATGAAAACATCTTGCTGTCACAGACATCAGAAAGCTGTGTTGCGAGGCCGGTCAGGGGTCTTGGACATGCCTCAAAACAACAGAGAGAAAGAAAAACCCAGCGGTTTGGTGACAGAACCCATGCAACTCCAAATTCATTCTCAGCTCCAAAATCGAAGATGGACATTTGAGAAAACGCAGAGGTCCAAGAAAGGCAATGGTCAGGAAAAAATGGATGGAGAAAAACCCTCACTGTGGACCCTCAACAAGTCACATTCCATTAGTTGTCACCATCCATAAAGTCTCTCTCTCTTGCACACACACAGTCAAAGCCTTGCTCCTTTGTTGGGAGCATACCAAAGCAAAGCCTGTCTGTGTTTGATGTTTGAAAACACTGTACATATTGGAAATGCTTTGTCCTCCCACAAAACTCCGTTCATCTCAGTATTACCTTACAGTGGCAGCTCTGAATGTGTCCAAAAAAAACTGAGATCCGAACCCCCTCTCATTCAGATTTCTGGATGGCAATGAATTGGAAACTATATCTGTGTTATTTTACAGGCATTAATCATCACTGCTCGAATAGCCAAACCGATATCAACAGCAAACAGCATGTGTGACAAACTCGCTGGCGCATTTTTTTCAAAGACTGCCTGGACATAACTGCAATTGTGCATCCAGATAAAAGCGGCCCGACTAGTGCGAGCCCTCCCCTCAGTCCCGGAGATTAGTGATATGCGATGCCACCTGACACTGGCGTGTGCCAGCTCCCAGATATGATCCTCAGTATGTTTGTGTGTGTGCTGGGGGGAGGTGGGTTCATTTTCAACTCCTCTAAAACCAGATTGATCTGAGCGGGCGCTCTCTGAAGATGGCATAAATCTATTGATGGCTTTACAAATCTATTGGTGGATTAACAGTGCCGATGAGCATTCTGTTTCTCGGATTGAAAAGAATGGCCGGCAGCTCATGAAAGGCCATAATCGCTGCAACATGGAGTGTGCCTCTCCGCCGGCTCAACTCTATGATCCTCCAGTCCAACTGATTAGAGAAGATCAAATTAATTTCATCCTCTCTCTACCTAGCATTCTCTTTGTTATGGGCTGAAACAGACGCTCAGCTTTGTGCTCATACAATACAGCAATTTTCAAAATTCCATCAGTTCACACATGCACACACACACACACACACACACATCCACACATCCACACACACACACACAGATACACACACAGGGCCCACACCACCACAAACAGTTAAGCTGTTTATGTTCCTCATTCAGCAGTGACACAGGCCAGCCAATGTAAACACAGCAGTGGGTTTTTAATTGTGCTGTAGCGGGCCTTGCTCCTCCGTCCAATTAACACTCGCTCCCTGCCAGATTACGGGCCAGGCCCTCGCCGCCGCCACGCTTGTCACTGCATCAGCTTAAACTTTGCTCAGCGAGTGTGCCGATGTGTGATAACATGCCTGCTGTCTGTTTGTCGTGGCGGGACTTCATGAGCTTCCACTGGCCTCCTGCTGCACAGCTTAAGAGAGGGAGAGAGAGAAAGAAAGAGTCAGGCTCCTCTACTTTGTGTGCAGGGACTCGAAGTGGTGGACAGCACATGTCCACTTGATGTTGACTGTATAAAGCAGTACAAAGTGGTACACAGCATATGTAAGTAGATTCTGACAGTGCTAAAGTAAATCATTCTTATAAGTACACTCACCTGCCAATCTGACCATATACTACTGCTTACTGACCTCACATTAGATTTAATCCTAGTTATCATTCACCTTCTACACTTTATAGATCATAAAGTGAATGGTGTACACTTACCACCCCATTATTAGAATCCCTTACTTTGTGTTTCAGCTCACAGGCCACTTTATCATGTCCACATATGTATAGGTCCACTATACAGGTGTACAGTGACAGACTGTAGTGCATCTGTTGTCATACATAATTTGTCAGCCACCCTCTGCCCCATTCATCATTGGTCAGTTTCTGAGCACAGGACTGCTGTTGACTAAATATTATTTGGATGATGGGTGGTGAGGCTAACATGGTAGTGTGTGTGGTGCTGGGATTATTGCATGTGTCAGTGTCACAGCTGGATTAAGAGTTGTCCACCACCCTAATATACCCAGCCAAGAGCAACTCTGTAGTCAGAATGTAACCAGTACTAGAGGATGCCTAACACAAATTGAGCATCAACACTTGGTCTACAGTCTCTAACCATACAAAGAGGAGCTACAAGGCACATGTTTCCAATAAAGTGGCCTGTGAGTTTATGAATGACACACAGCCTCGAAACATAATCCCTCTCCCAGGTTTGACAGAATAGCTTTAATGCTACGTGAGTCCAGGCAGAGCAACATGCCACCGTTTCCATGCGAGTCAGCTGTTGGCTGGAAACCCCTGTTAGGCCAGCAGCACTACGAATGAGTGTTTATGGAGTGGCAGAACACAGGTTGATCCTCTTCCTGCCTGTAAATGTGTCCCTGGCATCCGACTCAATACAGCACCCTCCAACCTGACAATCCATAAACCTTCATTAATATGCAAATCAGATCATTTTTTCCCTGCCACTGATAAGGAAAAAAGGTTCCTAAGAGCCTCGATGCATATTTCATGTGCCATGTGCTTTTGTAGAATGATCAGCTGGAATTTAATTGGTTTGGACATTTACTAGTTTAAAAATTTAAACAAGCGCAAAAGGGAGAGATGGGAAATGTAAGCCACTCCAAGCCCCACCCGCTTTTCTCTCAATGAGGCCTGTAATAGACCAGATATTACCCTTTCTCAAAGCAAAGGCTGCCATGGTAGACAAGCGAAGGGCCCTGACCTTTGGCATTCGTGCTATGAGTGTAATGTCTGCTGGAGAAAGAGAGAGAGGGAGAAAAGGAGAAGGCAGGAGGGAGCGGGCTCCTCATGAATATTGTAATGGTCCGTACGTTTCTGCGGCACATGGCTGGCTTTCAGGGAACCAGTGACATGACACAAGCATACGGCCCATCCTGTCCCGTCCCATCCCATCCCGGCCCGCTCCCTGATCCGCCGAAGGAGCCGAAGATGATGAAGCTGAAGGGTGGGGGGAGGTCGAGGCAGCCACTCATTAACCCTGCTGAGTGCTAAGGAAGTGACAGGGCATGGTCTCGGAGCCTCTGCTGAAGGAGACGAAGCTTTAATTGCCCCTCGTGATATTCAAAGGAGGCAGGCTCTGACGTGGCCGACCAGGGAACAGCTGTTACTTGTGACATAATGAGGCTAGATTTGAATGAGAAGAACAGAGAAGAAGCTGGGCAGTGAATGGTTAATAGCAACTTGCTACTGCTGAGAACAGAAGAGAAGAGAAGAGAAGAGAAGACAAGAGAAGACAAGAGAAGACGAGACAAGAGAATAGAAAAGAAGAGAAGAGAAGAGAAGAGCAGAGAAGAGAAGAGAAGATTAAAATCAAAAAGAGACAAAATAAGAGGAGATACAGGGAGAAAAGAAGATCCCAGAAAAAGAAGAGAAGAGAAGAGAAACAGAGAGGCGAGTGGAGACAGCTAGCTGGAAAACGAAAGGCTCATCAGAGGAAGCTGCAGATCAAACAGATCTCACTGTATATTAAAGCACCTCAGGAGCGAACAGCTTTGATTTCCAGCGCAGCGAAATCACTTCCCATAATGTTCCTTACACCGAGATCAAACTACCACAGCCTCGCCAGCTCTGATCTGCTCTCGCTGACACCTGTGCTCAACCCACTCAGTTATCAGGCAAACAAACCCCAAGAAAAAACACATCACACTAATAAAGTATGGGTTTCCACAATGGGGAGACTTGTTCTACATTATACTTGTTCTCATGTTTAACATGGACAAACACTGAAGAATTATTTCACTTAGTATAACTGTGGTGATGGTAAAACAAAAACATTAGACTTAGATTTGTGAGAAGCACAGTATGATCTAAACAAAAAATAAATAAATAAAATGTATGCAGTTTTCTATTTACCCCAAATCTAATCAGTCAAGATATGTTACGTGTCAGGATTTTGTTTATCAAGCTATTACTCTTGATCCAGTGCAAAACTGAAGAATTAAATTTTAGACACAAAGCAATACTTTGGCCTATCTGTTTCTTTTGAGCTTACGGAGAAAAACTGTATAAATCTGATTTATCCACAGTTCCTTCATTACAAACTATAAAGACAGAACTTTGGTTGCATCTTTACTGCTATTGGCTTCATCGTTTGCAGAGAGACGTCTCAGTATGCAATTATCCAATCGAAGCAAAAATGATTCCTATATTGATTTGCTGCAATTAATCCATCACGGTCCAGCAGCAGCTTTTCAGTCTGGACCTCAAAAAAGGCCTCAGAAGAGTGGATTCACCTTCTCAAAAACATCTGATTCGACACCCTGACATTTTCCACCTGTTATATCTCTGTGCTAGAGGAGCCTAAAGGTTGCACAGATGTCTGTCTACGGGCTGTCTGCAGTCCGTAACAAACCAGAGATTAGCCCCGCAGCAATGCTGTAGATGTCGAGCCATGAGCTGCTCTGGTGTATCGTCTGACTCTCGACAGTCAAGCGCTATAGAATAAATCTACTTTATTTCCATAAAGTTGGCATGTTCTCTAGAATGGAACTCACTGGATGATGACTATTGGCTGTAACAGCAGATTTCGACCTTGCAGGTCCTGAGGGACAACCTGGAAAGAATTTACATTGCAATTCATTTTAGCCTTCCTCCTTCTGTCAATGTAGTCGATTTTTGACAACAGAGCTGCTCTTGGCTGTGTATTTTTAGGTGGCAGCCTATTCTTAATCTATCAGTGACACTGATGTGTGTAAAAACTCCAGAAACACCATATGATATACTCATATCAGCGGCGCATACGCTATCACACCGCTGTCAGTGTGACTGCTGTGTTGAGAACGGCCTGCCCCCAAAATAATATCTCCTCAACAGTGGTTCTGTGGTCAGAAACTGACCAGTGATGAATGGGGTAGAGGCTGGCTGATAAATTGTAGCCCTTTATGGTTGGTGAAGCTCATAAAGTGAGAGGATGTAGAAGGTAGAGGCTTCTAATATAATGGATTGTGAGGGCAGTGCAAAGTTGGTTTAAACTGTGTAAAGTGAGGAAAGATTACATGAAGCAAAGAAGTGTTGTGCTATGCAAAATTATGAAAAAAGTCTGAAATGCATCTGGATGACAGTAAAAAAAATCCATATTATTGGAGAGTATTTACTGTCTCAGACTGAAGCAAGTTTTGTGCAAACTCAAGCCAATTTGGCCCTGGCGTTGGCTTCCTCAGCCGTGTCCATGGGCTTGACAATAAAAGTCCTAGGTGTAAAGCCTGTTGTGTAATTCAAAATTCAAGCCAGAAAAAAAAATGACATTGAGAAAGGTACACATTGATGAAACTGGATGCAAATGGAGGAGACGAAGTGAGGAAAAGCATACGGCACTGCCCCCCCCCCCATCTCTCTCTCTCTCTCTCTCTCTCTCGCTCTCTGTCTCTCTCGCTCTCTCTTTCTCTCTCCATCTGCCTCCCTTCAAAAACTCCCACAAAACATCCATCCGGAGCAGATAGCAGGTCCTCTTCATCAGAAAGAATGGTGACAACCTGCTGTCACAGCAGAGCCCCTGCTACAGCCCAGAGACAGAGCGAGAGACATGGAGGGAGAGGGAGAGAGAGAAAGCAGGCGAGAGACGGGAGCGAGAGAGAGTGGGCAAATTAGACATCTGCGAAGAAAGAGAGAGAGTGGAGGAAAAAGTTGGGCCTTGTGCTAATGTGAATAATTCTCTCTCCCAGACAGACAGACCCACACATACACACATGGACGCACAGACGGAAGACAAACATTTGACAGACTCCTTGTCAGTGTGTTCAGTAACTAAAGGGAATAAAATCAACTTGACAGCCACAACCCAGTATGTGTGCCCACACACAGACACACACACACACACACACACACACACACACACACACACACTAATATACAATGGACAGACTCTCAACATTTTGGTACCTATTTTTCACAGTAAGACAGTGTCTGCTTGAGTGACACCATCTCTAACCTCCCAGGTTACACTAACAGACATCAAGGCACCAATCAAGGCTGCCAAAGAGGGCCTGTCTCACTGCGTTTGGACGGGAGCTTTCCGCTCGGCCGTCTCCGACTGACAACCACCTTAAAAAGGCCTGTCAGTTCAACATGAGCCGCAGTGACCTCCAGGGCCTCATCCTGGAAATTCAAAAAATTAATGTAAATGTACATGAAGGGGAGCCATTCTTCTGTGAAGCATCTCCGAAAAATGAAATATTCAGAGGTGAAAGTTAATATCCAGGAACTAGTAAGAGGTACACGGCGGACAGATCCACTCAGCTTGTATTGGGGATTTTTTTAAGAATACATTTCAAGCCTCTCCTGATCTGAGAGACAATTTCCCAGTGTTGAATTATTCACACAGCAAGTATTTAAAAAAGATATGCTCCTTAATCTCGGCGAGAGGGTAATAGGTCATGAGGGGATGCTTTGGGGCATGACAGTGTGATGCTTGGGTTTTGCCTTTTTGGTTTATTATCGAGGACCACAGCCCCACCTGAGTACTGATCTGGGACTGATTTTTGACTTTTATGACCTAATTACACAGTTATAAACACAAGCGTCCGTTAATTCTGTATCAGTTCTTTTTTATTCAAAGCCCACTGAAGCAAAATTTGTTCACATTTTTGTTATTTCTTGACATAAAAAAAAACTAGTGTTTTTCTTACTCCTCTACTTTCTCTTCTCCCTACTGTTTTTCACTAAACTAATGGGTGCTCAGGTAATTTTAGCTTTTGTTGCATTAGAAAAAGGTTTTTGACCGGTTCTACTCACCATATTTAGTTTCCTAGCAGGCATCCATATTAAACACTTTCTAAATTTTGAAACAATGGACTCACTGAACGAAACTCTCAACCATTTACTTGGTCTGGGTGGTAGAACGTCACCCCCGTCCTCTCTTTACTGAGAATTAGAAGAAATTCAATCAGATCCTGCAGGTTGATTAAAGTGGCGTGCACCGATTTATAGTCACAATATCATAAATGTTTAGTTTTCTACGGTCACCATGTGTCGACCAGTATCAGGAGCATATAGCCCGCATACAGCAACTTAATTATGCTTATAATTATGCACTTATTTTGTAATGATATCTAATGCTCAAAATATTACACCACAAACTGTATTATAAGAGTAATAATAATATAATGCAGAGAGGTTTAATATAGAGATTCAGTTTTATTGCATATTGCAAAGGCTCTAAAATTCTTAAAGGAATGATGTTCTCATATGAAGTAACCGTATGATTGCTAATAGCTATAGATGCTAACACTATATGTATGCTTTGTTACAGATTTACTTTTTTGTTTAATTTTAGTTGAAGCACACACACACACACACACACACACACACACATACACACTTTTGGTCTCCAATAACAGTGTAGTATCTTAGAAATGAGAGATTTTATTGAAGTCATTCTCAAAAATTATGTTATTAACAAATATAAATACATACAAGTATAATATATAGATAGGGATAATAACTACATTTCCAACAACTGGATCAAATTGACATAGATCAAACTTCCCATATTAACCACAGGTCTTAGAACACTGACGCACGTATACACACATTCACACACACACAAACACAAGGTGAGTCTTGTCTGAATCTATGGGCTTTCAGCCGTCCTGCGGTTTTGAACATCTCAGCTTGTGGTTTAGATGAATAAAACAAGAAATTAATGAATTTTGGATGAAAGCGTCACAGAGGGAGTCTGCATGGCTCATTAAGAGCTATATTATTGATCACAGGGATACCTTCACGCTCTGGAACCTTGTCGCTAAACCCTCTGTTCAAAAATGCTAATTACTTCTAGGACAATGGAGCAGCCGGCCGCTAAACGAGCGTATTTGAATCAAATCTGCATCATTGGCTGACAAGGAAATGAATGAGATTAATATGGATAAGGCTTGTTGCTCTTGATTAATGCTCGCTGACGTTTCAGTATGAAAGGTCATGCAAAATACAACAGGAAGCCAGACGGAACGCTTTACTCTTTCATCTCCCATGACGTCTCACCCTGCGTTGTACCAAATCATGTTTTCAAAGGTTTGGGAATGGAACTTATCACCTCAGAAAACGTCATGGAGGTCATAGGAAGATCTGCTTTAAGTAATCCAGCTGGAATATTAGGCAAAAAGTTACAGGAGCCAATAAGTGTCAAACCAGAAGTCATCCTAACAACTGTCCAAGTATAAACAATTTTCATTTATTGAAATAATGTTCCCAAAAAGATCTGCTGTACATTTAAATCAAATTCTGATTTAGCCATTGCCATGTTCGTTTCTTGGCATCGAAACAAAGGACAAAAGGTTACATCCGTTGATATTTTTAATGTGGGAGGTACGCAGGGCTCTACGTTTCGGCTGTTGTCCAAGAGGGGAAAAGTGGGAGGACGCACGCTGCTCTCTACATCTCAACTGTTGCCCGGGAGGGGAAAAGTGGGGGGGGACGAAACGAATGATTTTGAAAAGTGGGGGGACGCTATAATGGTTCAGACGCACATGGGAAAAACCAATATCAGGAGATACTGTATAACCAACATAAAGTGATTCAGTTGCTCTTACAGTTAGAGTGCTCTTACTGATGTCTAATACTCAAAATATTAAAACAAATTTTCTTAAAAACTGTAATATTAATACGTAATGCACACATATTTGCTATAGAGATTAAATTTTATTATTTATAAACTACATAATGAAAGTCACATTCTCACATGAGGTAAACTGCAAATTTAGCTGCGAGATGATCTGCTTGTCAAAGTGCTGGTGCATGACTTCTAGGTATAATTAAGTATGAGCATGGTGCATGTCTTCAAACACACCCAGTCTCTCAGTTTTGGCTTGCAATGATAGCATAGTACTACTTATGTGGGTGATTTTATATGAGTCTAAAATCAAACCAGAAGTCAAAAACCAAACCAAACTAAACTGGTGGTGCCACCCCAAACTGAGTAATGGTCTTTGTCCGGAAATCCCTAGAAAACTTGTCTCTCTCCAATAAAAGGGCTGTTTTCCACAGACACAAACCAAACAAATGTTTTTCAGTTACAAATAAAGCAACCCATATCCAAGCTGTACCTGTGCTGTCACTGTGCTGCTTGATGGAACGGCCAAAAGTGAGCTGCAGCCAACCTGACTGCGTCACTGCTTTTTGATTGGTCAGAATGTTGTCATGACAACAGACAGACTTGGAAAGAGGCCATTGGTTTTTTTTGTTTTGTTTTTTTTTTTCTGTGCAAAAAAACAACATTGGAGATACAAACTAAAAACTGTGAAGCTGACGAAGTACAAGCAATACTATCTATTTAGGCTGAAGATTCATTTCAGTGGTAGTTTATCTAATGCTGTGAGAACAGCAGCACTGTTACCAGGCTAAGATACAATGGAAAAGCATGCTACAACATCCGTGCTATCGCAGTACAGTTAAGGTACAACATGGTTCCTGTATACCTATGGAAAAGTGCCTTAAATGCGTCTGTTGCATGTTGGGGGTTCTTGGCTCTTTTGGACTGTACTTTGTAAACTATTTGCTATTTTTTTTTCTCCCAACATTTTAAAAGGTTAATCAGGAAAAGCAAGTAGTTTACTGAACAACCACTGCTAAAGCAGCATCCTACTCGCTCGAACAGCATGAGAAAAGGGCCGGCTTACACAGACAAAATGCCTTTTAATTTATACAGTCAATATGATCACCACTACCTTTCAAGTGAGCCAGCAATTGGAAAATCATGGATTCAAATCCCTGCCTGGAAGTTCCTGGGTGTGCCCTTGGGAAATTCTACTAAAGCGTAATTAGACTTGTAATTACAGGAGTAAATATTGAGTTTAATATATAAATGTATTTACATGAACTGCACTACTTTAATCCATGTATAGTTGTGAATCACATTGCTGTTGCAATCATTGGTAATGTGTAATTACACAGTTATTAGAGACACTTAATATAAAGTGGGACCGAAATGTAAATCTCATTATAATGATACACTTAAAAATGCATTCATTTAGTACAAGTGAGGGATTGCTTGGAAGACATAGGAGTTTTATTTTGCAAAAAAAACTTTCTTAAAGTCTGCTTTTTCTGGCATTAAAGGCATGTTTAAACAGAATCAGAGTTTCAAGAAGTAGGTTGTGTCTCAGTTAGAAGGCTAAAAGTCACTCCACTCCCCGAAGTTTTAAAAACACAGGTAGTTGTAATTTTCATGTCGGGTGCAAATGTAAGCCGCGGATGGGGTGGATATTCTCTAGACCCTCCCATTCTGGAGCATGACAGCAGTTCAGTACCAGCTCATTCTGAGCAGGAATGGAGTAGGAGTGCACATTTTTTGCAAACAGCCAGGGTTTTCACCCCTGATACAATGCAAGCTTGATACAATGATTAATACTGCATGAGAGGAAGAGACACAGAGCAGTAAACATGCGATTAGCTGCAGCTCCGAAGAGACTTACAGCCATCAATAGGCCTTCCTCCCCCACCTAAAAAGCACGTAGCCTGGGGCAAGGCAGAAAAAAATACATGCATAAGCCCAGAGTCACACAAAAAACACATATTAGCTTTGTCATTTTCGCATCGCACTATAGGATTCACACAGCTAGCGTCTTTTGATGGCTTTTCAATGAATAAATCCTTTAGGTTTATGTTGCACTGTGCCAGGCCTTCGTTTGATGGGTATATTAAGGTTAGCAGTACAGACAGCAATACTAATTGCAGCACTTCAGCTCGCATTTATGGTTTAATCCTCCAAAGCCAAGGGAAATTAGCGGCACCCTATATGGCGATTTTGTTCCCCTGTAATTTCTGTTCAGACACAGTGAATAGATTTCTGTGGGTGGCTACTTCCATGATTAGTGAGATTGATTCACTTGCTTATGTGTGTGCATGTGTGCGTGTGTGTGTGTGCTTGCTGTACATGCTATAATTTACTAAAAAGTGGTGAAATTACAACACACATCTAATTTTAATACCACTGCTCCATTGTCAGATGAGAACAAAGTGTAGAAATTGTTTTCGATTCCAACAGTTTGATTTCCCTTGCTTTTTCTCCTACAGGCAAAAAGTGAAACAAGGCTCAGCAGCTTTGTACACAACAAAATTACTTGAATGTGTTGAAAATAGAAATGCTGTATAAATAATGGATTGTAGAAATCAATGAATATTTACCAGAGCTCTTTTGCTCTTTACCTGCCGTTCAGTTATTCTGTCATAAAACCCAGTGGTTTGGAGGCACTTTGAGCTCCAGCCGCAGCATCTCTCTGCGTGTTGTTTTCTTCCAGGCGGCTATTTTGTTTTTCCACAGAACAGCTTGCCATGAAAGATTTAGCAGATGCTAAGTGACTAATGCGTTTTCTCAGTCTTGGATAAGAGCAATGAAAAATTAACAATAGAAATAATTAATTTTGATTGGTGCCTACAGTAGTAAAAACTTGTATCGGGCCTCATGCCTTATTCATGTGCATGCAAATTCCTTTCTCACTAACACCCAAAATAACGCCAAGGCATGTTCTATAAATTCTGTAAGACTTTTAACTTATGTTGCAGCATGTAGTGATTACGGTGTGCTGCTCTGCACACTGCAACCTGAAAGTTTAATTATTTTTATTTCCAATTTCTACCCGTGTATCTAATATGCACATAACCGGAGGTAAACAAGCACTCCTAGCAGTGTTTCATTTTGTAACTATTAATCCTCACCTTTGTTTCTGCCATGTCAAAGTGCCAGTCGAACATTCCTCTTTTTGTTTACTTCTTGCTGCTCCACTTGGCTCTGCCACTACTTCCCAGCACACTTATTTGCTGTTATTAACTTTGATTTGTCAGCAGTGGGTATATGACTAATCAGCAAACAAAGGAGAGACATTTTTGGGAAATGTCTCTCTTTTGAAACAAAAAAGCATACTTTTTCACTACAAAAAAACACAGTTTTTTCACTGATTGATGTCTATTTGATTAGAAAACCCAACCATATAAACATTTATAATTTCTGTAAGACTTTTATCATAAGTTAAAAGTCTTATTTGGGTGTTAGTGAGAGAGGAATTTGCAAAATATGTATAAGGCACGAGACCCGATACAAGTACCAATCAAAAAAAAAAATATATATATAAAAAAAATATATATATATACATATATAAAGCAATTATATTTTAGAACAAGCAGCCTACAATGTGGCAAATAATCTGTCAACACAAGCTGATGACACTGTTTGACTATATCAGCGATGTGTCTAACTGTTCAGCAAGTGGGGTTTCTAATAAAGTGGATGGTAAGCGTTTCTAAGTCTACATTTCATTACACTGGCTCCATTGTGTATTCTGTGATCTCATAATAAAAAGTTTCATTTTTTCATCTCATTTGCAGCTCCATCCGCCAAAAACCACATTTTTCCAGCAGTAGTCTGAAACGTCTCATGCCTGTTCCCTGTCTTGCCCTTAGAGGCCCTGTGCATCTTGACAACAAATGGATATAAGCAAGAGAATATGTTTCCTCCTCTCTCTCTGTGCGTATTACTAATACATATTCTGTTGCTTGCATGGCATAAATACTTCAATACACCTCCATTTGTAACTTGCACCAAACATTTCGGAACATATGAAATATAAATTGTCGTTTGTAATGGCCCTTTGTGTCAGGGTCTGCTGGGACGGCTATTGTTGCGCGCGAGGCAAAGTAAATTGAAATGGTTTCTGTGGGGAGTTGGCTCAGTACAAAGAAAATACATTTCATCTGACACTGTCGCTGTAATTATCTTCCCCCTATTATCTTTTATTGAACAGCAAATGAGTGTTGCCCACGAGGACGCTGCACCATGCTTACTGAGGCAACTACATCGTTTGCACCAGGGACATGATCTTTTAAAAGTAGGTAACTGTCGGTGGTGTGTGTTTGTTGAAGATGGGAAGAGGTATCAGAGTTGTTTTAGGTCTAAAATGAACGAAAAAAAGGAGGAAAAAAATTCTTTTGCACAGCAGGAAAGCCCTGAGGTTGGAGACATGGAGAATGCCACAGGACATCTTCAAAGCTAACAAACCAAGTTACAGCCTCACCACGAGTGGGACACTTTGTGCAAGCTTGTCCTACATCTTCACTGCAATCGAAATGTGGAAACTGTGGCTGTTCCTAGTCTGAAGAACATCTGCTCTGCTTGTTGTAAGTTACAAGAACACAGCAGCTAGATTGCAGCTACACAGCGCATGATGTGCTCTATCAGCTTGCCATCGTCTAAAGAAAAAAAAGCCACCATGTTTAAAATCTGCCACAATGACAGTATCGTCAAGCTGCAGTCTAACAATGAATCAGTGATTATTTTTTTGTAATTTTTTTTTTAGGTGAAGCCATAAAGGACCCACAATTCATGTTCAAATATTTACAGAGAGCTCTGGAATTATTTCAGAATATCTGTAGATATACACCAATTCTAAATAGTAGGTTTTGCTATTTTGCCACACACTAACAGGCGCATGAAATCCAGCATGCAGCCAAGCAGTCTCCATAGATGAACACTGACAAACACTGTTGTTTTTCAACAATACCTTCATTATATTTCAGCCCTGCTAGAGCTGCCTTGGTCAACCGTAAGTGCTGTTACTGTGAAGTGGAAATGTCTGGGAGACTTAACAGCTCAACCACAAAGTGGTGGTGAGTCACACAAGCTCAGGCTGCTGTGTACTATATACAAATCATCTGCCTTTCTTTACAGTGCTATAAGTTTTAGTATAAAGTCTTCAAAGAAGAGCATAAAAGAAGGGTGACAAACTCCATATTGAAATCTATTGTTTTAGATTATGTTTAGGTGTCCACATAACTTGGCCATGTAGCGTAGGTGTTACAAAGGAAACACTCTGTAAATGTCAGTCCGTCACAATTATTTTCATTACTAAGAAGCCATAGAATTTCATTATTACCATATTTTTAACTCTAAAATATTATCAACTGTAAATAATTGAATTTTCCTAATCATCTACTTAATCATACAATATATTCATTTTCACTTTTCATTAGGCTATTGGCATTAACATACTTAACAAATTAGTGTTTTTTTTCTTTAATACTCTGGATTGCAACAACGCCCCAAAAGAACTGTATTAGATTTTCAGTGCTCCCATGATTCTCATACTGCTAGTGATAACTTTGGCTTCTAAGGGTTAAACTGCACACTGCACTTGTGAGTCAAGGCGTCCCAGTCACTGAGTTAAACCCCTGTGTTCTTACAGCAGAGAAAGATATGGGAGTTCTGACCCCATTTCAGAAAGGCCAAACAGTGTGTGTGTTCAGGGCCCCAGCGATAGCCGAGCTGCTGGCGGGGGAAAACGGTCAGCTCTGTCACTCAAACACACCATTTAAGATCATGCCACACACCTACACACTTCTCTGTGTGCAGTCATAAAACACATAAATTCACACACCGTTACTCGGAATGACTGTTCAAAAGTTTACAGTCATTGTTTTAAAAATTATAAAATCATTTTTTGCAAATAAATTCAACAGTTCAACAGTAGTTTTGGGCCTTCTAATATGAAGGAACTATTAAGATTGTGGTGGGTTTTTTTTTTTTCATTTTAGTTTATTAAAGAAAAAGACTGTATCGAGTTAAATGTGCATCATTAACATCTGACATCAAATATCAACCAGATAACTCCACAACTAAATAATAACAATATATTATTAATAATTGCAGAACTTGATGTAATAATTATCATTTAATAACTATGAATGAATTATGATTGTGATTATGATTTTTTTTTTAGTTTATTAAGAAAAAGACTGTACGTCTGGTTCTCGCACTGTCCTGAAACTTGAATATTGTTAGTCGCTTTGGCTAAAAGCGTCTGCCAAATGATTGTAATGTAATGTAATGTAAGGTAATGTATCCAATTATTGAAATGGGCACCAGGATGTGCATCATTAATATCTGAAATCAAATCTCAAGGCAGATAACTCCACAAAACAAATAATTACAGAACATTATAATCATTTCATAAATTCATTTAATAATTATCACTTAATAACTTAACTTTAGTATGACAACTGTTATACAGTATCATACACACACTGCCTCTGCTCTCACACACTCACACTAGTTCCTGACTCTGACAAGCAAGACAAGAGTAAGAGCAGGGCGACTCCACAGCCCAAATTTATCAGCCTCTGGACGAGGTCTTGGCCAACAGCCTGAGCTGCTCCTGTAGAGCACTAAGACTTACTAACTCTTTCTTTCACACACACACACACACACACACACACTGCCAGGGCCTCTTACAACCTCTTTCATCATTTGACAAGCATCAGATTGGGCCAGGGCTGCGGAATGCCCTTCTTTTTTGAGCGAGGTCGTGCAGAGGTTATCAGGCCAAAAGTGAAAATCTTGCCTCCTCTCTCCTCCCTCAGGACCTTTATCTAAAGCGCCTTTGATTCCAGGACCCAAACAGTGGCTATAGGGCTCGGGCCAGGGGTCTGCGTGCGCCACGAGGGAAGCTGAACAATCTCCCTCCATGCCATAGTAGAACCAGACCTTTTTATACCTTAGAAGTCACTTGTACTGTTGAGCAAGTTGCATTTTTATATTACATTCACTCGTAGCTTCTCGACAGAAGCCCAGTAATTCTGCCAAGTTCACATTCCAAACATTTAATCAAGCACAAGAGGGATTTGAACTTGAGCGAACAGTTTGGTTTGCTCAAAGCGTAAACATTTTTGACATTAAAACCTAAAAAGCATAGACCTGTCAACACAACATGTAAACTGAATAATTTACTAAGTGTGTAAATTGAATGTAACCATGTGACTGAAGTGGAGTGGCAATAATAACTATGGTTCTCAAGGGCTCATTGTCCTCGTCTGCTGTGCCGGAAAGAGTCATGTGGAAAGATTTCTCTCCCTCCTTTCCACTTCATCCCATCATGATATTTCCCTGTAAATCTCAGCACGTTGTTTGGATGGTTGCAGAGGAAAAACCTATATGTCATATAGGTTATATAGGTTATATAACATATATTTGTAACACCCTGCCATGGGCTGGCCCCCGCTCAGGGTGAGTCCCTGCCTGGCCCCCTTTGGCCCCGGGATAGTCTCCGGGTACCTGCGACCCTAGTGAGGATTAAGTGCTTACAGAAAGTGAGTGAGTGAGATATATTCATAACATATCATAACACATAACTAAACACCTAGACGTCTTATTTTCATACTAATTTACAAATTACTAATTTAATGTCATATAATCACAAAATTAATTAGAAGCTACAATATGTTATAATGAAATATATCCAGAGGTAAATATTATAGTCTTTATTGACAAATTTGAGTCTGCACTGCTGACATTTTCTTTATATTATAAATCAAGTTACCATAAATAATAATAATAATAATAATAATAATAATAATTATTATTATTATTATTATTATTATTATTATTATTATAATGATTGCACAGCAATTCTTTAGCTTCGCTGGTGTTTGCAATGCGTCGCAATGTGCTTACTTGCTTGTTGTTTATTTGTGTCACAGTAAATAAATGAGGGGTGCACAAACGTTTGCCTGCCATTTATTCCTGACACTCATGCCATTCATCAAACATAAACTAACTGTAATTATAGTCTTTTACTCTAATCTAAACTTATCTTCACCTTAACCTAGATCCTAATTCTAACCCTCATCTTGCTCCTAAACCTAGGTTTAACCCTAAAAGTGTTAGTATTCAACCTGAATAATTATCTGAAAGGTGCCATAACCCCTCTAAAAGGCCCAGCAAATGCCAGACCTGTCGTGGAACAATGATGTAACCCTCTTCACAGCTCACCCAAATTAAGACCGGAAGTCAGGTAAGGAGAGATAAAGCTGCCTCTTTTTTTATTTGGCCCTATAATCTCCTTATCCCACCATAGTGATTGTATATATTGGATCTGGTCTGACTGGAAGCTGTCTGGTGAAACACACAGGGGATGGGTAAAGTTACACTAAAACACTTAGTGCCAACTGCCAGGATGAATGCGTCTCTCAGGCTACATCTGCTGCGACGGTTCTTGGCTAGTGGCTGACGAGAGGAGATGCAGAAGTGCCACCAGCTAAAGGTTAACACGTCTTTGAGGGAATATTATATAGCAGAGACGGTGATCTCTTCATAAACGTCCAGTCTACTTTCATCAGCCCTCACAGTCAATGAAGAGAAGAGAGAGAGAGGAGAGAGAGAGAGAGAGAGAGACTTAATCGCTTTAAGAACCCCGCTGTGACAGTCAACTTTTGCACACTCCATTGAACTTTAATGGTATTTGATGAGTTAATTGTCTGATAGATTGTTAACAGACAGACAGAGCACTCTGGATCAGTCAGAGCTCACTATCTGCATGAATGAGAACATGCAAGACGGACAAGAACACACTGCCATTATAATATGCCCGGTAGCCTGCCTGGAAAAATAAATGGTTTTAAAATAGTGTTTCCTTGCTGAATGTTGGTAAGTAATACCGCACTGTAAAACGGAAATATTCATAGTCATGTTTTGCCTTGAATAATCATGTCATCTCAGTCAGTATAATGGACTTTGGTTATATTTTGTAACACTCAGCTTCATTGTAATGTGCAGGTTGTGTGTAAAGAGTCATTTGGCCATTTTCTTCTTCGCTGATGTTAAAAGCACACAAACATGTATTGCTCCAAAAGTCATTTAAAAACGTGAAAAAGTGCTGATTACTGTTGACATAACAAGATTTTAGCAAAGAAAATTGTTGATGTCTCAACAATTTTCTGTTTAAAATTCTATTGTAAATTGACAAAGAAAATGTACTCATTTCCATTAAAAAACTGTCCATTTGTATTAAAATATATATTTACTTTTGCAATTACTTTACTTTGCACTTTTTCAATTAGTTTTAAATGTATTTATTTTTATTTTTGATTATTTATCTACTTATTTTGCATTGTTTCAATCACTTTGAGTTTCTCTTATTAAAACATAATCTCATTAAACTTGTCATATTCTTACAAAACCATAAACACATGAATAACGTGACATGAAATGACATGTGATCACACATTTTTTACACATGAAAAAGAACATGTGAAGTGTGCCTTTGAAGTGTTTTTTTTTCTTTAAAGGTAGGAGTAAAACTCTTCACCTTAAGGACAATAGCAAACAATTGCATTGTGTGCGGGTTCAAGCACATTTTGTAATGTGAATCAGCTTCTGCATCTTACAAGTGGTGTTAGATGAGTTTACAAGAGATGGTGGAAGGCTCCTACACGTCACCAATATTAAGTAGACGCAAATGGCCATTACGTTCCCTGACAAATGAACAATCAGACAACGTCCTTTATTTATTGGCTCATTCCTCCTAATAAGTGATACAATTCAATGAAATGCAAATGTAGACTCAATCAATTTGCACCATGTCTCCCATAATAATAGCTATCCATTAAACATGGCTTGGGCCTTGTAGCCAACAAGCTGCACATACGGGAATGGGCGTCTTCTTTAGGCTGGTCAAGAGCCCGATAGCGTATGCAAAAAAATGAGGGAGTGAGACCAATAGTCAAATGTAATTAATGGCTTTCCCATATGCATTCGGAGGATAATTAACTATTCACAGGTGAGAGGGGCTGATAGGAGTGGTCTTCCTTCACAAATCGAATGAGTCATGATAGTATCAGTGCCCCCCCTCTTTTTTTTTGTTCTCTCGCTTTCCTTTTCTTCCCATTTTCCCACCGCTGTCCTTTGGTTATCAAATTATCAACAAAATTTGTCCACCGTCCCTCTCTGAGAAGTGGGGAGAGAAAAAAAAAAAAAAAAACTTTAATTACTGGCCTCGTCCAGTGGCAGGTCATTAATAAAACCTAGTTATCTTAGCCCTGGAGATGGTTTCTCTCTCTTATCCTACTTATCTCATATTTTTTGGGGGGAGGGGCGGGGAATTCCGTGAAATAATTCAAGATTCTATCTGGCGAGATATTCAAAATGCAGCAACAAGGTATTCAGGGTGTGACGGAAAGCTTGCACGTGTGTGTTCTGTGGACAAATGTTGCGGGATTACACGGCCTGGCTTCATAAACATTGATGGATCTTACCAACCTGCGAATGCAGATAAGGGCAGAGTCGTGGCCAGGCCTGGCTCTGCCAAATGTATATTTAAAGGCCTATAGGTTACATATGCATTACTTATTCCTTTTGCCACATATATCAATGCCAAGGCAGAGAAAATGAATAGACAGTAATAATGCGCTGGCTTGGCCAGTGCACTCTGACCGCGCATAGATTACGCGCTGGTGTATCACACAGAAATAGTAGGTAATACCAGTTTCATTTCCTTGAGTGTAACCCCAATGGCCCGAAAGCTGCAGTGAACCAGAGATAGAGAAACCAGCTATGTAGTGCATCAGCGGCCTGGACACGGAAACACTGTTTAACCAGCTCCCATCTATCTCGCCCAGCTGGGTCTCAACAAGCCAGAGGCAGACACAGTATTTCTCTAAAACACTGTATGAGGCCTGTCCATGAAAAGACACTTCCCCACCTAGTGTCGCTGACAGCAATAAGGCCCCTCACTGTCTCCCTCCTGCATTTTCTCTGTGGGATTCTCTTAACACCTCCTGATAGTATGCTTGGTAAGGGTGTACATTTCTGACCTCACTATGATTTGTTTCAATTCAGCAATATTTTTATAATACACTTTAAATACAAATATGACTGCAAAAACCATTTACAAAGTAGCTTAACCTAGACATATTGTCACTGTTGGAAATATTGCAACTTCACAGGAAAAGCAAAAAACTTTTTAACTCATAGTAGAGGTTCATGTAAAAAGATTTTTCTAATGAATTTTCGACCATTTCTCTTGACACAAATGTTTAAAAAAGGACAAATAACAAAAATGGAAATACAAGATTTAAATTATTTTATAGTTTAAAATATGTTCATATAGTGTACATTTGTTACATATATATTTTTCCCTTTAAAAGAAAGTACTTTATACAAGCCCTTCTTGAGGCTTTTTTTAAATTTTCCTTAAACATTTATTTTCCTTAAACACTTTCTTATTGTAATGACTGGGCCAAGGCAAACAGGATGTAAATGCGAGATCCCTAAAACATTTAATACAAAAACAAGAAACAAAAACACAAATATAAACGAAGGGCTCCAGGGTTAACAAAGATGAACAAAAACACAAGCAAAACAGCACAACAAGTGGTAATAGTGACAGAGTTTTAACAGGAGGATTTACAAGAAATTAGCAAAGAATCCACAAGCGCAGACTGAAACACAGGGGGTATTTATACTGACGAGGGAAATGAGAATACCTGGGTAAGGGAGGAGACAAGAACAAGACACATTAAGGAGAAGATGTGACTAACACTAAAGCAGGAGGCGGGACTAACACTAAGCAGGAGGCGGGACTAACACTAAGGAGGAGGCGGGACTAGGGCGGAGACTGACATTAAAACAATAACAAACTCACATGGCAGACAGACACATGGTTGGGCTTAAACGAAACAAAAGCACATAAAAACAAGAAGGGTGTTAACAACAACACAGACAAGAAAACAGGGGAAAAGACAGAAGAATATTACAAAAAGCCAAGAAACAGTGAAAAGATAGGAAAAACATTACACTCCTGTGACGGTTACCTCGTCCCCGTCACGCCTGTCCCGTTCTTCCTCCCCTGAGTTTTAGTTTTCCCCTCTGTTCTCCC
>JBBPCZ010000007.1:19148978-19168501 GCA_037974445.1 Brycinus macrolepidotus | reverse complement strand
TTGTACTGTCCACTTTCTGCCATAGCAATGCAAATTTCCCACTTGTGGGACTAATAAAGGTTTATCTTATCTTATCTCGTATGGGTGTGGTCCCTTGCCCAAGTGTCCTCGACTGGTTTGGCTGCCATGAACTGCCCATGTGCACTCCGAAAGCTCTGGCAGAGATTGTTGTTCCTATTGCTGTGGACTAGAGACTCTCAAACTACTCCTCATGCAGACGACTACAAAAACTACCACTACTGACTTTTAACAATACCGACTCTGTTAGCCATAGACTGCCAACTGTTCAGTAGTGATTAAGTCTGTCCACGAAAGCCATCTATTGTTAGTTATCTCCATAGAGACATGGCTTCACTCTCCGGGTCACCCAGAAGAGAATGGGTTCCACGTTTGAGTCTTGGTCGCTCAGCTTTTTCATTGCTTCTGTCGCACTTGGCTTGCTCGCTAGGGGCTCGGACCTGGACTCTGCAAAGTTGCTTTGTGATAATGTTGTTTGTACAAAGCGCCATATAAACTGATTTATAGGAAAGGCAAAACTTATTTCAAATCCCACTTCAATTATCTCATGATTAAAGTATTTCGTAGTAGTAGTTTGATGGTAAAATGTTTTTAAATTTATTGTTATGGACAGCCCATGCCATAGTTTGAGAACCAGTGCTGCAGAGAACATGTTTACATCGCTCCAACAGTCATCGAAACCCATTTCATGAAGCTCTCAATGCACAATTTTAATACCGATGTTGCTTCCAGGGGCAATTTGGAAACTAGTTGTGAGTCAACCGGTGGATAGGGGATTGTCACACACTGCACAGTTCAGCACTCGGTAGCCCCACACTGTGAGTTTCTTGGCTGAGCTGTTGTTTCACCTAGATGCTTCCATTTTACAGTAAAATCATTTACAGTTGACCAGGGCAGATATAACTGGACAGAAATTTCACTTGTGACAAAGGTGCCATCCTATGACAGTGCCATGTTTAAAGTCACATAAGTGGTTCTCAGTATGGTGCTAAAGAACGTCTAGACGGCTTAGATTTTTACTCTGTCCCTATATGTTGCAAGTTTGGTTGGAGGAAACATGTGGACTGACTGGGGGTCCCTGAGGACTGGTTTGAGAAGCACTGCCTAACATAATGTGGAGATCCTTTAAAAACAGATTCTTCACATCTTGTTTAAAGAGGAGAGTCTTTAAAAAACATCCATTGACAGGTTCCACAGAGAACTAAACATAGCATTTGGAATCTTTATTCCTAGCATCTTTATATTTAAAAGTGTAGATGAACTTTTCTTTGAATATAAATTGTCCTTGTGTAGTACTGAAGAAAACAATACTCAATTCAATGCTATTTCATTCAATTTTTTTTATGTAGCGCTTTTTACAACCAAATGATCACAAAGCAGTTTTACAGAGTCCAGGTCTGAGCCCCTAGTGAGCAAGCCAAAGGCGACAGACGTGAGGAAAAACTCCCTAAACTGGAGGAAGAAACCTCAGGAGGAACCAAGACACTGGTTGACCCGGAGGGGTCCTAGCCTCACCCATCAGATTAATATAAGTATTTTATTTTAAATACAACAATTACTTACATAATGTAGATTTAAATATTACAAACTACACAACAAAGTATTTTATTCAATATTTGAAGAAGAAGTTATTAAATGGTAAATGATAATAGTATACTATAATGGAAAGGTTGCATTCTAGACCGAACCTAATCCCCACAAGGGACCAAGACCTGAATAAAGCAACCACAACAACAACAAAACACATTTATTCACTGATAAGAGGTTAAAACAGAGCTATAGAAGCTATCAGCTTTTCAACAGAGACATGGGATACAAGCGAGATTGATGATTAGCATTTGTGGCCGTGGGAAAGTGGACATCATGTAGCTTCGAGAGATAATCAGAGAGAGATTGAGGGTGAGAGTGAGAGAGAGAGAGAGAGAGAGAGAGAGAGAGAGTCTAACACAAAAACAATCACTCCCTCTTTCTGGCAAACAAATACACAGAGTAGTCTTGTACCCTTTTGTCTTGTGGCCTGTGAAATCTGTAAAAAGTGGACGCGGCCAAATCCCCCATGTCACAGCCTTGGACTTGTAGAAGTCAGATACAAGCCAGCATGACGTGAAGAAAGAGAGAAAGAGTGAGCGAGGAAATAGAGAGAGAGGAGAGTTTAGTGTTATCTCGGCCTTTAAGTTGTTCAAATTAGCTGAGCACTTAAAAAGGTCCACATTTTTCTGAGCTCAGATTTTTTGTTTCAGCCACAGGGTATCGCTGCTGTTCATTGCTGAGATCACACACCCTGATTGAGATGAACATTAAACATCACCGTCATAATAACAACCTTGTATCTCCAAACTGATTCCTTTACAGCAGACAAAAAATAATATTTGGTAGCACTTTATTTGGATGGCCCACTGTCGATGCTTTCTAAATGCTGACCTGGTTTTTAAACTAAATAACGTTAACTAAATAGCTAGTAAATGTAACTGAACCTTAAAGATTCTATTAAATCTAACACCTTAACCTTAGCCCAAAGCTTAGATCTAATCCTAATCCTAAACCTAAACCTAATACTGTTGATAATCCACTGAGCTTCTTAACAATTAAAGAATCGTTTGATAATCTAACAGGCACCAAGGTGTGACTGAATATTTTTTTATTTGACTGTAGATATGGATAAAGCAAAATAAAAGTCTTGTGATTATTGGTATTAGAGAATTGATTAACTACAGAAAGAAAGAAAGAAAGCACAACTTTTTTTTTTTATTGTGTGTTTCATGGAGTTTATATTCTAAACCCCACTAAAGATGATTTTCATGATTTGTTTTGTTTTTTGTTTTTTTTTTATTGTGATATATGTAGTTGGAAGTGGACTTTATATGTACAAAAATATCAGTATTATGATTATAGCTATTTATTTTGTATTTTAGAAATACCTAAAATTGTTATAAATGGAGATATAGCATTTTGGAATTAAATTCTTCAGCTGCATATTTAAATACATCCAATTGTACATCCTTTCTGTAGTTATCTGCCTCAATATTTGATCACTAGTTTTGAGATTTGAGGATTTACATTTCAGTTGTTAATTTCATTATAACCTCATTCAGTTAAGTCTATATGTATATTCAATTCAATGCATTTCCAACACGAAACTTTTGATTTCTTGTACATATACGTTTTGAGGACATCTGAACTTATGGGATCCTATGATTTCTCCTGCAAGGTGTTGGATGGGGTTGAGGTCAGGGCTCTGTGCGGGCCAATGGAGTTCAGTTTCCACACTGAACTCATCCAGCCATCTCTTTATGGACCTTGCTTTGTGCACTGTGGCACAGTCATGCTGGAATAGAAAAGGTTCTTCCTCAAACTGTGTCCACAAAGTTGGAAACATGGCGTTGTCCAAAATATCTTGGTATGCTGAAGCATTAAGATTGCCCTTCACTGGAAGTAAGGGGCCTAACCCAAACCCTGAAAAGCAGGTCTGTCCCAATACTTTTGTCCATATAGTGTATGTCTGGTAACCTGCTAGTAGAAACAGTGGCATTGGAGGGACAAGAATCCAGACAGGACATTGTTATGTTTGCGCAATTATTATAAACATTATATATAAAATGTATATAAAATGATCATTTCTGTAGTACTATTGCAATACAATATTTCAAACATCACAATAATATGCAGAGTGTTTCCACCCAAAACAATCCTGATTAACATTTTTGTCCAGTTGTAAAGATTCATGTGGTGGTTCACCAAAAACTGACCATGTTACTGGAAAAGATGCTCACATGTGTTCTGTTACAACATGTAAATCAATGTGTAACAGTACAATCATTATTATAATCCCAACACAGGTTTCTCTCTGTTAAAGGTAAGGCCTTCCCCATACACGCACACAAACCTACACAAGAACACACTCGTGGGTCCCTCCTTCCTGATGGATGACAGTGGAAAGGAAGAATCTGCAACAGTTATCAAGGAACATTGCATTTCCACTGTTCCAACTGTGTGGCTCTTTCTACGGCACACAGGAGTAACAGGGTTGATCTGGGTTGCCTGAGCTTGGCTAGTTACTGTCACCCAAAAATTCTCTCTCTCTCTCTCCCTCTCTCTCTCTCTCTCTTTCTCTCTCTCTCTCTCTCCACCACTACAACTGCAAGAACATCACTAGAGCTCCTCCAGCTGGTGGCAGTCAGTACTGAATCCCTTGCCATTGCAAAGACTGATTATTGGAAAGTGTTCTCTTTGCTCAGAGTTTGTTTGTTCTTCTCAAAGCATGATGAGTATTAACTGTTTATTATCATTGTAATAATGCTATAGATTTCACAGAAAAAAATTACGAGACTAGCATCACGAACATATTCAACTCTGCACATATTATTTTAAGAAAAGGTATTGTTGAATAATAAATCATGTAATAACAAGACACACAGCAGCATTACCATAATAATAATAATAATAATAAGACATGAATTCAAATTAAATAAGGACAAAATAGATTAATAAAATAACATCAAGGGAAAAATGCAGATGAAACTAGAAATGCATTATTATTATTATTATTATTATTGTTGTTGTTGTTGTTGTTGTTGTTGTTGTTGTTTTGTTAATGTTCTTGTTTTGTTTTGTTGTTGTGAATAGTAATTATAATAATAATAATAAAAAGAAGACATTAATCAAAATAAAATAAAGACAAAATAAATTAATAAAATAGCATCAAGGGAAAAATGCTCATTTTCACCTCAAATTTCTTGAAAAAGAACATACACATGATATCTTACTTGCATTCTGTTCCGTAAAATCTCTGCATGTTACGCAGTAAGGCTTCATTACAGTGGTCCACCCTGTGTTTAACATTAATACATCTTAGAGGCACTTTCGACAGCAAAATACACTTATAACTGAATCCCCACACAGACGGCATTATTCTCCAGAGAATATTAAAACCATGTCTGTTTAACATTATGGTACAATTGTTTGGAGCTTCTGACATTTTAAAGGGCTCTCATCTCACTGAACTCAACCAAAATACATTTGTTGCAATGGCAGACAGGAGGTAGAAGTCAGAAGTCTTTTGTCCCCTATTGCGGACGCCTCCTGGAGGAAATGCAGGAGGAATTTCAGCACTTTGATATCGCCGTCATCACCACAGATGCTCGCTGCATTAGCCTGAAACACTCCTGCTTCTCTGCGGCATCGTTTGCACACCAAGAGAGCCCCATTTGTTGCAGCGCTGACAGACGAGGAGGTGGTGAAGGGCATCTCCCTGTGTTTCAGAGGAAGGCTGAGGGCGAGCCATGCCGGGCCCTGAGTCCTGTCACAGCTTTTGTTTTTGGCCTTCGGCTTTTTTGATCTGACTTGTCAAGCAAGAGTCTCCACTCGCCCTCTTTCTTCAGCCATGTTTGACATTGGGCCGTCTGCTGACAAATGCTGGGCGAATCTTTTGATTTGACCCTTTAATTGTGAAAAAAGCTGCCCCCACTGACCAAACCGGCCATGTTCTTTGTGCTCCTGTTAATTGCACGCATAGATGTCATGAAGTGGATCTGATCTGCTGCGCTTGTCTCGCAAATCAGCTAGTGACCACAAGGTCATTCTAGTCTAGCGGAGACCAACAGAACACATTAGCTGGACTTAAAGGCATTAGGAGCTTTACAATGATAATGGTTTGATTTGCTATGCTTTGTTCTCTCATCTTTAGACGCTGAACGATGCACAGCACATCTAGTTCTCAGTGAAGTTCTTATTTCTTATGGCAGCAACATTTTAACAGAATGAGAGGGCTCTTAGTGTGTGTTGGTGTGTGTGCAAGTGTGTGTGTGTGTGTGTGTGTGTGTGTGTGTGTGTTTGTGTGTGTGTGTGTTTGTGTGTGTTTGTGTGTATATTTCCAGGTGTGTGCCAAGTATAAGAGCACGGTATGCATGTTAGATGCTGCTTTGTATCAGGTTTTGTTTGTTGGCTCAGTATTGTGAATGATACACTATATGGACAAAAGGAATTGGAACACCTTCAGGTGACAGGACAGGAACTGACATTGCATTCCAATTCTTTATTGTGGAGTTGGTCCCCGCTTTGCAGCTATAACAGCTTCCACTCCTCTTGGAAGGCTTTCCAAAAGATGTTGGAGTGTTTCTGTGAATTTGTGCCCATTCATTCCTTAGAACATTTATGAGGTCAGGCACTGATATTGGATGAGAAGGTCTGGCTCGCAATCTCTGTTCCAGTTCATCCCAAAGGTGTTGGATGGGGTTGAAGTCAGGGCTCTGTGTGCGCCAGTCAAGTTCTTCCACACCAAACTCATCCAGCCATGTCTTTATGGACTTTGCTTTGTGCACTGGGGCACAGTCATGCTGGAATAGAAAAGGGCCTTCTCCCTAAACTGTGTCCACGAAGTTGGAAGTATGGTGTTGTCTAAAATGTCTTGGTATGCTGAAGCATTAAGATTGCCCTTTACTGGAAGTAAGGGACTACCTGAATGCAATCATTAAGAGGTGACACAGTATTGTGTCCCAATACTTTTGTCAGTATAGTGTCTTCAGGAGTGGAGTTTCACTGGTTTCCAAGCCGAGAGACTTTCACATTGGACTTGGGGTATGACTGGGCCACAGGCTGGGATGATTTTCACTGCAGTAGTGAACTCAGACTGGGCAAAGATCCCAGACCGGGACGGAAGCTGGGACTATTTTCATTGCAAAGATGGACTTTGACTGAGCCAAAAGCCAAGAGACTCTTCACCACAGTCACAGAGTTTGACTGGGACATAAGCCAGGAGACTGTTCACTATGATAACAGAGTTTGATTGGGCTGTGAGCCAGGATACTCTTCATTGCAATAGCCAAATTTGATTGGGCCGCAAGAGCAAGACAGCTGTCTGCCAGCTGGGGAACTGTATGTTTGTGTGTATGTTGGGTTTGGTTTGTTGATTTGCAGTGTTGTTGAAATGGTAAAGCAGCCTTGTGTTCAAGAAAGTTGCTATGTTAAATATTTTAGGTTGCAATTTTATTTGCTGGCATGTACAGAAGCATATTGTAATCATAGCTTGCTGGAACAAGTGAAGAAATTCTTTCAGAAGTGCAGATTCATTTTGTTTTTTATTTTATTTTTAAATTTGATGAAACGGGAAAAAAAACTCAAACTTGCTGAATGTAAAGCATTATGTAATTTGTGTAAGTACTGATGTAAGTGCATAATTATTTACAATAATAATGTAACATAATTCAAATGTTAATGAAAATGACTAGAGGCTTTTAGGGTCAATCTCAACAAGGGGATGAGTCGGAGTTGCTCTGATGCTCATTTGAGGCCTGCGAGTATGGATAATCTTAAAATAACAAACAATGCTGGGGTCAATAGCTGCAGTGCTTATCTCGCTTTAAGCGCAGGCGGAGATCAGGGTGCACTCAGCTAACACTCAGCCCTGTCGATACCTTACAAACACCCAGCATTAGTTTTCCCTCCTGCCTCACTACCACTTGGATTCCCAACTCATGAGCCAGTCAGCTGAGGAAAGCATTAATCTGTCCTCCAGGGTGCTGAATGATGTCCAGAAGGCATTTTGGGATGTGAAATGGGAAAATGTGGGATGGTAGGAATGTCACTGGCAGAAGTAAGACAATAAAGGTGCTTTGTACTCATTAAAAAACTCAATGGAGTTTGTTTAACATGGTCTACACACTGAGAGATCCTGCGTTAAAATCATGATGGCCATGAATCAGCTGCCTATACACTCACATCCACTTTACTGTAAACTCCTACCTTATATATGCACCAACTGACCTCTTTAATGATATGAAATAAGACTCTATCTACCGTATTAATGTCTAAATAACTGTATCATTACTGTTCCAAGTCAGTTTGCATCATTCAAACACGCTGCCCTTTACACTGTGAAGTATTCATCATGAATAGACCAATATAAAAATGCCTGAATTAAATGTTTTATGGTAAAAAAATGTTTTTGTTTCCTCTCTTGTAGAGT
The DNA here is from genome assembly GCA_037974445.1 of Brycinus macrolepidotus. Lineage (NCBI taxonomy): Eukaryota > Metazoa > Chordata > Actinopteri > Characiformes > Alestidae > Brycinus > Brycinus macrolepidotus. The sequence goes on along the minus strand of JBBPCZ010000007.1, from coordinate 19,160,523 downwards.
TACCCTTTTTGAGATACTGATTGATTGATTGATTGATTGATTAATTGATCGGTTGGTTGAATGGTTGATTGGTTGATTGGTTGATTGATTGATAGATTTATAGATTTATTGATTGATTAATTGTTTAATTATGAACCACATGAACCACACAAAGAGATTTTTACACACACTAGTGTTACTACTAGGTTGTGGTCCACCACCCATAAAGATTCAGCCATAAGCAGCTCTTTGGCCAGAAACTGAGCATTAATGAAGAGAATGGCTAACTGCATCATCAAGGTAGACCTACAAGGTTACAGGGCTCTCAAGTCTCACGCAGTGAGCGTGAGACACACGCATCTGGCTGTCTTCTCACGCTCTCACGTCATACCTCCGATTTCTCACACTGAAAATCTATTTTATCTATCTGCCCATTGAGATCGTTTAATTATGCCTTACGCACAGCATTCCTGTACGGTCGTCACACTGCTCCCCGGGCACCCCTCGTTGGCGGCAGCCCACTGCTTCACTTGGAGAATGGGTTAAATGCAGAGAAAGAATTTCACATTGTTCACGCTGTGGTGTTTTTCACACATGACTATAAGGGGCCACTTTACTTTACTTTACATAGCAACAAGGTCAAGAGTGGTCTTGAAGAAGGATTCACTGGCTGGAAAGTGAGCTGAATCATGTTTTACTGTACAAAATCCAACCCAATTAGGCCAGATTAAACAAAATGCACTTGTATTCAGTGGTCAGTTACTGAACTGAAATTAAGATTAACTTGCTGGCAAGTCCCCTTGTCATATTGACAAAAGAGTTGTCACTCCATGAGAGTCACTGTGTTTTGGAAAAGCCTGTGAAAAACAAACCACAATGTTCAGGGGTTTACACTTCTTATTCATCAAATATGTCTGAACACCATCTCCAGTTTCTAGAAAGGCCTGGCCAGGGCAAGCGTCTAGACCCCTGCAGACATCAAAGGTTTGCAAGAGCATTCGCAGTTGACATGAGGCCTCACCAAGAGCACGGAAATGACCGTTCGGACCCCGGGTAGGGCATTCTCCATCTGAGCCACTTTTCTGTGACACCTGCAGAGAGCAAAAGGAGCAACCTGTTGCACCGTGTAATCCGACGAAGTAGTTTGCCATTTCTGGCCCGTTTAAAATTACAGCGTACAGGTGTTTTTCGGGGAGGCCAGCCCTGACAGACAGGCATGTTAGAGGACAGCCAAGCACTTGTGTTCACCACAAAGATCCCTCTTGTCTAACAACAGCCTGGCCGTCGCGCGCCGCGGTTTGGGTTACCCTCTATCGCTCTCATCTCTCTTTGAGGACGTCGAAGGTGCTCTTCCAAAGGATCAACTGGGTTTCAAAGGGCGGGCTGTGTGTTTTTTTTTCCTTTTTTCTGGGTCCTGTCTGCAGTATGCCGCACCTGTCACTGACATACAGAGTGCTCGGCTTTGCTGCCTGCAAGAACCGGCTTCAAAAGCCCACACAGTCAAATGTGAAACAGTCTCATCTCATGAGAACATCCATCGAGCCACAGCTTTCACTGAATTACAAAGCACATGAAAAGGGCTAGATGCAATCTTTGCCCTTCAGATGACTTTCAAACGAAAGGTAAGCGGCCTTAGCCGGGGCTTTTTTACAGCCTATTAAAGTTCTGAAAAACTGCAAATATTGTGAACGCTTGAGTATAGTTAGACTTATGCTACTTTTTTTTTTTTTTCTAAAACAGAGTTACATATGTGGTTTCTGAAACTGTGTGACAAAAACAGACAAAAGTACAGAGAAAATTCTGGTTTCAAAATAGCTCTACTGCTTTTAGCAATACCATACATTATTTTGGTTTTACAGAAAACAGCAAGTCTAATTGACATTACGTGACAGCACAGTCTGAAGCCAGTGTGTGATGATTTTGGCATTCAGTTTGATAGGGTCTATTCTTCCATTAATTATTAGTGACATTAGTCTTGCAACTTCAGGGCCAAACAAAAGAACCCAACTTAATACAAAAGATCTTTGGTGATCGACTACATTTTGGTCAAGTTGTGTACAAAAGTACTCTTTTAAATAATAAACAACTAACTATAGTGCGCTATAACACATACAGTCACATTAAAAATAAGTTTTTAATGCGCAAACACAGATGTATTAAGTCCATCCTAGAGGAAACATCTGCATGTTCTTATATCTGTATTTGTTGTGGTGTATATTTGGAGCTGAGCCACATTTGACTGACAGCCAGCTGTTCTGGTAAAACAATGTATTCTCTGAATCAACAACCAGTCTGTCACAGGCCATCCATACCGGCCCCTGGGGGGAGTGTAATATGGCAGAAAGTGTGGACCTTGCCATCTCAGCAGACTTAGCAGAGGTCCAGTATTACCTGCAAACACCCTAGTGTTGTTGGGGTTAAAATAGAAGTGCATTGCTCTTTGCCCAGGATTTTTTAAATTAGATTGTCAGGACAGGACTCAGTTGATTAGAGCATAGTTATTTTTTTTTAATAAACTCATCCTCTCCTATAAGTGTTTGTGTTCCATGCAACAGAATCTGATGGTTTGAGCTGTCACGTAGGACAACCGAGCTTATGTCTGTTGACTCCTAATGGAAGATTTTAATGTGCAATGAAATGTACATTGGTAAAGAGGGGAACTACCACAGATAAATGTTGTAATATTGGGATTGTATGTGTTCTCTATTGCTTTACAACTAAAACTAGTCCTGTAAGTTTCGGGGAGACAATTCATGTGTCACCATACTTGCAGAAAAGAGCTTGTCATTTTCTGACTTTTTTTTCCTCTGTGGGGAAACAGGCGATGTATAAAACCCCCGATGTTTCATTCTCCGAAATGTCATATGGATTGATTTTACACCTGAATTACAATTCTAATCAGTGGTGTAGAACCACATGTTAAAATGCACTGGCCCCTGGGCTATGACGGAATTGGACAAGGCCCAGGAAATTGTGTCCATGGCAGAAACAAGTGTTAGGTGATTGTTTACTTCATGTCTTTAAATTGCATTTCTTCCGTTTTAATTTCAGCGGTGGCGACCGGGGAAAGGGAGACCTTTTTTTTTTCCCCTTCCACCAGCTCTCCCCCTTTCCCTAGCCATTAATCCAGCCTCAGCGATGTTCACCGTATGCAAATGTCATGACCCTATCCGGGCGGCCTGAGGCTACCTTTGACAGCACTGTCTCCGTGTAAAAACTCGGGGCGAGGCTGAGGGACACTTGGTGGCAGGTGACTCACTTTTGACACTTTGCAATTACAAAACACAGCCTCCAATAACACGGGCGCAGAGGACTGTGAAAATGAGGAGGGTTAGTGGGCCGGCCCGGTTGTTGTAGGAGAGGATGTATGATATTATAACTCAATACACCATCATGTTTTCCACTCCAGTAGACGAAGACGCAGGTTTAGCAAAGCTGTCCCGGTCTGGTTCACATTTATGGGAAGAGTTTGGAGAATGCTGTTCACTTATTTTCAGTATGCTGGATATGCATAGCAAAAGTGAATAAAGAAATCTGCAAACAGAGTCGCACTTTAGACAAGTCAGCAAAAAATACAAATGCAGGGATAGAAAGACAAGGCCAGAGACATGTAAGTTACATTATTCCCTAGCGCTGCACCTGGATCCATTCTTCTCTGCACATTTGAGTGTTTTCATCAAACGGGCATGTTAGTCTATAAAGAACACAACAAAAGAAAATGCTCTAATGAAAACCATCACACTCTTCCAGTCTGTCTGTCTTTCTGAAGGAAGTGGTAAATGTCTGTGTAGACATGTTGAACATTTTTTCCAACCTCTGCGTGGCAAAATACCCTTAGAGACTAGTTCAAGTCAAGAGAATTTTTATTTAGAAATCAAGCAATCACTTATTTCTTCTGGGCTGATCAGACTCTGGAGTGCACTCTCAATAGAGTCTAAATTGAATGGAGGCCTAAGAACAGAATAGTATAAAATGTGTTAACAGGGCCTTCATAATGTTTACTGTTACAGAACTTTGCAAAAGGATTTTATTTATATTGTTGACATTAATGACTTTACACAGCCATGCAACTCATCAGGGAATCAGAATCAGAATCAGAATCAGAAAACTTTATTGATCCCAGAGGAAATTGCTTATGTTATGACTGCAGAGACACGCAGAGACACAGAGAAAAAAACAATATAAAATATAAAGTCTAAAATAAAAGTCAAATAAAAACTCTGCCAAAATACTGCATGTAATAGAGATAAGCAGTAGATAAGTAATATTGACATAAGTCGTGATATTGCACATCACATTGATATATCAGTCTACTCAGTCTACTTACAAACTCCAATGTTTGTAAAGAAGCCATTTTTAAGCCAAGTCAAGTCAAGTAGGTTTTATTGTCATTTCAGCCATATACGCACAGTACGCAGTGAAACAAAACAACGTGCCTCCAGGACTACGGTGCAACACAAGAACAGAACAGAACACCACAAGACCACAAGTGCATACAAGATGAAAGAGAGTGCAAGAAAAAAACACAAGAGCAACAAAATAACCGGACAAGACAACACTTAGTACAATCGACAATAGCTACAGTACAAGTCTGACTAAACACAGTATTATGACAGATACTGTATTCTACCAGCAGAGAGTTGCTTGTGCAAAAAGGCAGAACAGAGGTTCCTTTATCGAGAATATTTCACAAATAGGTTTGTTTCATTCTGTACTTAATAAGCAAGTGTTGTTGATGTGTCTTTTTAAGACTTACGCTCCAAAGATTTTAAAAAGCAACTGTATTCAGAGTAGTGCCTTTTCAAAATGTAACTTGGACTTAAAACAAATTCTTCATTCCAGAATTTTCCCAGTTCCATTTCATCCCAACCAAGCTCCTAATATATATACAAACAGCTCAGCCAGCAGTTTTTCTGAAATCAAGAGTATGAATTGGGGGGGTTGCCTCTTTTTGCTGCAGTAACCACCTTTATTCCTCTGGCTTTATGATATGCACATTTGCTGTGAGGATTTGATTGCATTCAGTCACAAGAGGATTAGTGAGGTCAAGTACTGATGTTGGACTTGCTCTGGGTCACTAATATCACTCCAGAGAATGTAACTCTAATGATGAAGGGTTTTATGCACCTCTAGTTGATGCTATGGGCTAGCTATGGTGGCCTTAGGCTTATGTGGGACTGTTCCAGAGCATCCCATTCTATTGGCAATGTTTTTTTATGGAGATTACATAAGCTCTGTGTGCAGCTGAACACCTGTGTCAGTACTGGGTACCTAATAACACTGTAAATTTTCTAATTAAAAGGGCACACTTTTGGATATACACTATATGGGCAAAAGTATTGGGAAGCCTGACCATTATACCAACAGGAACTTTAATGACATTGCATTCAAATACATAGACTTTAATATGGAGTTGGTCCCCTTTGCAGCTATAACAGCTTCCACTCTTCTTGGAAGGCTTTCCACAAGATTTTGGAGTTTCTGTGGGAGTTTGTGCCCATTCATTCTGTAGAGCATTTATGAAGTCAGAAGGCCTGGCTCGCTGGAATAGAAAAGGGACCTCCCTAAACTGTGTCCACAAAGTTGGAAGCATGCTGTTGTCCAGAATGTCTTGGTATGTTGAAGCATTAAGATTGCCCTTATCTCAAAGTAAGGGGCCTAGCCCAAATCCTGAAAAACAGTATGTGTCCCAATACTTTTGTCCATGTAATATATATGTTGTTTGTACTGTTATCACTATAACACTTCATGTTCTGTTGGGGTTAATAATGTGAGATTAACAATTATGAGAGTCGCATCTGTCACATCTGTGTGTGTTTCTCTGAAAGATCTGGGGAAGAGGTTGCAGCTGCTGCCACATATGGCTGGCATCAGGCTCTACAGCGCCTCCCTCTGGGGTGCCACCTGAACATGAGTTTAGTGGAAAATATAGCAGAATACACTACCCGGCCAAAAAAAAAGTCACCACCTGGATTTAACTAAGCAAATAGGTAAGAGCCTCCCATTGGATAATTACTGCAGGGATGAATATGTTTCAGCTGGCAACAAGTTATTTAACCCTAACTGAAGCTTGTGGTTGTGGAAAAGATGTTAATCTGTTTCAGAAGGGTCAAATTATCGGCATGCATCAAGCAAAGAAAACATCTAAGGAGATTGCTGAAACTACTAAAATTGGGTTAAGAACTGACCAATGCATTATTAAAAACTGGAAGGATAGTGAGGAACCATCATCTTCGAGGAAGAAATGTGGTCGGAAAAAAATCTTGAATGATCGTGATCGACGAACACTTAAACGTTTGGTGAAGTAAAATCGTAGAAAAACAACAGTAGAACTCACAGCTATGTTTAACTGTGAAAGTAAGAGCATTTCCAGACGCACAATATGAAGGAAACTCAAGGGTTTGGGACTAAACAGCTGTGTAGCCTTAAGAAAACCTCTTATCAGTGAGGCTAATCGAAAAAAAAGGTCCAGATTTACCCTGTTCCAGAGTGATGGGCGCATCAGGGTAAGAGGAGAGGCGGATGACATTAACCCCAATGAGAATCTTTGGGATGTGCTGGAGAAGTCTTTGCGCAGCGGTCCGACTCTTCCATCATCACTACAAGATCTTGGCAAAAAATGAATGAAACTCTGGATGGAAATAAATGTTGTGACATTGCAGAAGCTTATCGAAACAATGCCAGAGTGAATGCGTGCTGTAATCAAAGCTAAAGCCGGTCCAACGAAATATTAGAGTGTGTGACTTTTTTTTTGGCCAGGCAGTGCATAATCTGGTTGTAACAGTATCTACCCATTAGTAACAACAGGGTACATGTACAGCCTAAGTGATTCATTCATGCTGCTCTGACTGTATTGCTTTTCACACTGGTTGCTGTTGATTATTTTTATGCACTTGATGTATTCTGTGCTCTTTCTGGTGCTTTTTTCTGGCACTGAATGGTGCTTATGCCTGTGTCCTTGAGCACGTGTCTGTGAAATAATGCTGTTCTGCTTACCAAAATGTATTTTTAGTATTTTTCAGAAGATACAGAAATATGCAAAACACATGAGTTCCAATATTTTGGGCATTAAGTATTTATTTCCTCAACAAGTGCTAATATTATGGTAAATATAAACAATGCAATAAGAAGTAAACTTTTTTTGTAGGCCAATGCATCCGTTTAACCATGTGCAACCCCATCCTGGTCAGGATTGCTTGTCAGAAAATCAAAAACCAAACTTCTAAAAAGGTCACATCAAATATTTGTCTAAATAATTCAAGTTACTTTTTACTGCATTATTGTATGTATGTGTTTGGTCTAGTGTAATGTGGTGTTCTTTCACTAATAAAAATACACTTACTGTTGAGATCAGTGATTTCAAAAACTTTACTAACATTCGACAGTAGACGCCCCACTGAGGTACCGTCCCCACACACTGCTCCCCGGGCGCCCCTTGTTGTTGGCTGCCCCCTGCTTCACTTGGTGAGTGGGTTAAATGCAGAGAAAGAATTTCACACTGTTCACACTGTGTGCTGTGCTGTGTTGTGTACACGTGTGACTATAAGGGGCCACTTTTACTTTAGACATCATTGCACCACAATGACATTCCCAAAAATTCCCCTAAATGTCTATGGAATAGCCAGTTAACAGTGATTTCCTATATTCCTGTTTATTAAAAAAAAAACAACAACACACACACATTTTAGGTGCTGTGAATCAGCCCTACTCTCTCCCCAGTTCACCATTCAGTCTTCAGCATATGTAGAGCCTCAAAGAGAGACCATGCAGAGCCCTTCACATGCACAAATCTGAGCTCTATACATGTCCTTTTCCAACCAAAAGTGACATGCAGAAAGAGCTCAACCCCGACCTTCACCATAAAGGAGCTCAGTACAGGTTTGGTGACTATCAGGGAATCATAACCAGTGGAGAGTTCATCTATGAACCACCAGATGGCAGCATCCATATTTATTTCCCCTAAATTTAATCTCTATCAACCACAAGATGGCGCATAGTCACCAAGACACTATGCAGTTCTGTTTATATCTTATATACAGACCAAAAGCGTCTCCTAGTGCCCTAAACACTTTTCACTTTTCAGCATTGCTTCAGCACATTTAATGATCAGTGAATCAGGTGGTCCCCTTTTGTTTTAAACAGAATGACACTACTGAGATTTTTCTTATAAACTAGCCGTCCACACCTGCCTGGTGCATTCATTTCCAGGCCACATTTAAGAGGGCCTTAAAAGCCCCCTTTGTATGTGGGCAGATTCTGATCATGGGACTGGTGTTGACCAGATATTAATCAATCATCATTTCAAGGTGGGACTTCCTTTTCTGACACATGCTCACTGGAGTACATGGTATGAGATAAAGGTGAGCTTATTTGTTTTGGTTTTCTTATTTAAAACTTCATCTGTACATAAAAATGTGTGTATAAAGGTCAAGAGAAGCTTTTTGTCAGGTTTTAAGAAGGTTTTTTTATTTTGCATGTGCAGAAAATCAGTTTTTCTTTTCGTCGCCTAAGGGCAACATTGTGCGATAAGCGTTACTTTTCAAGGATGCTTTAACTGACCAGGACAGAAGTGAGGATGAAGACGATGAACACGAAGATGCTGGGTTCCTGGGTGCACAGGAACATCCAAAGTTATGTGCAAAAAGTGCAATGTACACTTTTGTTTCACAGCAGAGAAGAACTGCTTTTTGAAGTTTCACACAGAGTAAAATCCACACATGACACGACGCAGCACACTACATGATTCAAACATGTGCCTGTGTCAAAATCTAACATAATCTGTTTCAAGTCTCATGTTTTTTTTTTCCTTAATGATTTGTTGTTTTTAAAATATTTTGTGATTTTATATTGTTCTCAGAATTATTTCCTGATCTCTGAATTTATCATTTTCTCTGTGATTCCTTACCATTGTCGTGCAACATTGGGTAGGGCGGGTAAACCCACCCAACAAAAAGTTTTATTCATAAAATATCCCTAAATGAACCATTTATCATTATCATGTACCATCGAAATGTGAGCAGTAGAGGGTTAAGTTGAGAATAGTCCACCGCCTGACCATGAGGAACAGGAGGATGTCCAATACAATTTGTGCGTCCTTAGGTGGACTACTGTCTGTAACAACACGCCAGGAAAGCAAAGTAGTGGTTTCTAATAAATTGGACACTTGAGAAAACCTTTTTCCCCATGCTTCTTTACTTCAGCTTCCTCGTTTCTCTAGCGTGGTAGACAGTTTCCAGTGCTTTCACATATTCCGATTGTAGTCACTCGAAGTGAAACTTTTTTGTGTAATAGGATCTATGAGGTGCCCCGGACTCTTCAGTTTTAACCGAGTTCTTCAGTTTTAATATGCAGAGCCTCAGATGAACCATGCAGCCGCCCCACACACAAAGACAAAGACCTGAACTACGCAGCTCTATACATCTCCTTCTCCATCCAAAAATAACACGCAGAAAGCGCTCAACTCCCACTGCCACAATAAAGGAGTGCACAAGAAACGAAAATAGGCCCTAGCCCAATGTTTCAGATGAACAGAATGAAGAAGACCTGATGCTTTGATCACGAACGTCAGGGTGGGTTTTGAAGAAGCCGATAGCTTCAACTGATTTGAAACACATCCATATTTCTGCTTGAAATGTAGTGGTATTATGCAAACAAGACTCAACATATGTACAATGTACAAGATAACGTACAAGAAAGGGGAGGTTCAAAAAGGGGAAGAAAAAGAAGTTATTTTTTCCTTTTAGTCCTGATGAGTCAATACATACATTGTACAACAGGTGGCACTTTACTGGGTACACCTACTTTGGGCCTTGTATCTACATTCTCTGAGGCACTGAAAGGGTAGTGGCATGTCACTGTGTTTGTTACACAAAGTGGATCAGGTCCAGCAGTTTTGCTGAAGTTTTTAAACACCTCATTGTCAATGCTGGACTTAGAATAGTCCACCGACCCAAAATATCCAGTCAACAGAGTCCTGTGGCCAGAAACTGACCACTAAGGACGAGAGGATGACTAACACAAACTATGCAGCATCATATGAACTATCATCAACAGCTTCATACCTGCAAGGTGGGCCAACAGGTTTGATGTGTCTAATAGAGTGGACTGTAAGTGGACGCAGCGTTTAAAAACTCCAGCCGCAACCGCTGTGTGTAATCCACTCAGTTAAGCGCGCATACACACACTAACCCGCTGCTACCATGTCGCATCACTGCTGCGCTGAAAACCATCCACCACTCAATGAATACGTGCTCACTGGTTGTCCTGTAAGGGCCCTGACTATTGATGAACAGGGTAAAGGGGGTTAACACATGATAATAAATAATAAAATGGACAATGAATACAAGGATGATATACCTGATAAAGGAGCTCATTAGTGTATTTCCAAAGGTCTACAACCGTTCATCCGCGGATTCTTATTACACCAAGGATATTATTGGTAATTTCTCCACCAATATTGTATATTTGTAGATGTTTTAGTCAATATGTCAAGTATGTGACAGCAAAAAGAGGTTACTGTAGGAGAAATTATGTGCTGTACCATGGCTTCAAACTGTAGAACAGTAATTCTGACCTTCTTATGGTATTGTTTTAAGAAAACCTGCATATTATTAATATTATTGTGGTACATTAGGACAACGTGATTAGATAATCACCAGTAAATAATAGGGATATTACTCCACAAAATGAAATAAAAAGACACACTGAAAGTGCATTGGTACTATCACTATTACTTTTAGAACTACTAGTAAGTTTGGGGCAGCTGGTGTTCTGGTGGTTAAGGAGTTGCCACTGTGATCAGAAGGTTGTAGGTTTGAATCCCAGGACTGCTAGTGGCACCACTGAGGTACCCTTGAGCAAGGTACCGTCTCCACACACTGCTTCCCGGGCGCCGTGTCGGTGGCTGCCCACCGCTTCACTTGGTGAATGGGTTAAATCCAGAGGAAGAATTTCACACTGTTCACCTTATGTGCTGTGCTGTTTTGTGTTCACGCGTGACTATAAGGGGGCACTTTCATATTTGCATATAACCACACACACATTTACAATACAAAACATGTGAAACAGCCTGCATCATTCATGTTAATATTCTCATTATTAGGCCAGTGTGAGTGAGCTAAAAGCTCCAGAACGTGTAAAAGTGGGTGCACCCTCACAACCTCAGCTGAGGACGCTCTCCTCCCAACAGGCGCGCGCACGCACGCACGCACGCACGCACACACACACACACACACACACACACACACACACACACACGCACACACTGCGCAGGCGCACTCCAGACCCAAAGCGAACGCTCATGCGCTCCTTAGCGGATCACAACAGCGCATGCGTATTTCGATCAGCGATGTTGCGAACTCATAACGGTTCTTTCGAATCGGCTCATTTTAGTGACCCACAATTCACAAGCACCAACTGAATCATTTTTTTTATTATTATTATCTGCAAGATAAGACAAGATAAGATAACCCTTTAATAGTCTCACAGGAGGGAAATTTGCATTGTTACAGCAGCAAAGTGGACAGAACAAAAAGAAGAAAGTAGAAGCAGCATAACCAATAGAATA
>JBBPCZ010000007.1:19130574-19142832 GCA_037974445.1 Brycinus macrolepidotus | reverse complement strand
GGAATCGATAAGGAATCGGATCGATAAGAAGAATCGATAATGGCATTGACATCAATAATTTCTTATCGATTCCCATCGCTAGTTCTGTCTGACTGAACCATGTGTTTCCGCTCCCACAGGGTGGTGGACGTTATTCTGCGAACAATCATGCGGGTCATGTGGTTTGCGGGTGGTTTTCACTGGATCAGCGTGAAGGGCAGACAGGCTCTGCCTGCTGAAGCACCCATCCTCACCCTCGCCCCTCACTCGTCCTATTTTGACGCCATCCCCGTCACCATGACCATGGCCTCCATCGTCATGAAGGCGGAGAGCAAGGACATCCCACTCTGGGGAAGTAAGTCGGCATGTTTTTCGGGAGTTCTATTAGGAATCATACACATACAGATGCACACAAACTCGCACCAAAGGTGATTTGCTTAGGCTGCCTTTTATCAAGATGTTACACAATTTAAAATCCAACTCATTTAAAGCCTTAAAGAGTTTAAATAAGGGCAACAGAGGTTTTCATGTTGGTAGTAGATGCAGCATTTCTGCTGTGTTTGGGTTAAACACTGTATAGCAGACTGAACGCTGAAGTTTATAATAACTATAACCTTATCTGTTCATTCACGCATGTTGAACTCTAACACTGCCAAAAAAAAAAAAAAAAAACCTGCAGACACTGAGTGCATTACTAATATAGCACATAGCATAAGTACATCATCTCACTCTCCATATGTGTGTCCTGTCATCCAGCACATGCAACCTCACACTCAGCGTGTCCTGGGGGAAAAAATATTTATGCTAACAGTAATGGACAGCACCTGCAGAATAAACACTGAACACCTGGTCAGGCTGGTTTGATCAGTTAGTTGAGTGCAAATACTTGCACTGTAGTTTAAAGGAATTGTTTGGTGCTTTCCTGTACCTCAGATGCCATCAATTACTCATGATGTGTTTGGTGTCCAAAGTTTCCTTCTTTAGTTACTCACATGATCCACAAGGCTTCTGTAGCTAACACGTAGGGGTGGGAGATATAAACATGAATGCCAGTATTAGAGGTACAATGCTGCGTGTATGTTGCTGATGGTGTACAGGTTTCTGGGTGGAACTTATGCTTGTGAAATTTATGTTCATCAGTCCTCATGCATAGGCTACCATGTTTGATGTCTCAAAATGACTGGAATGTCATATAATAGCAATAATACTGTATTAAAAAAAAATAGTATTATGTAATTGTTTTATTTTTTCCTAACTGTTTCTTTAACAAACACTGAAACTGCAACAGCTACTGATACAGCAGGCCAAGAACAGGCTAAGTAGGGTCGGGCAGTGCGTGGTGTAGACTGTGGCCCATGTGCGGTTATTTTAAACTCTCTTAGGCCTTTCCAGAGAAGTCTTTAAGTCCTCTGATGATCCTGGACAGCCCTGAACCTCTGAGCCTCTCGCTACTGTCTAATCCATGCAGACAGGGAGCCTGTCCTGTCCCTCCCCCCTCTCTTTCTCCCTCTGTCGCTCACTCGCTCTCCCTCGCTCTCACTCTCCCTCTCTTGCTGCCTCTCTCGCTCACTCTCCCTCTCTTGCTTGCTCTCTCATGCTCTTTTTTTTCTTGCTCTCTCTCTCTCTCTCTCTTGCTGGATTGCTTGCACTCACACTCGCTCTCTCCCCCACCCCCTCAGACCCTCATGATCTACACTGCACCAGGGTAGTGAACTCATCCCAGCCTCAGTGGGATAGGCTGTGGACTCCATACTCTTGTACAGAGAGAGAAACTCAGAGACAGCTCCTTGGTACAGACAACCCCTTGTTGTGATGGTTTTAAGGGGATAAATCTGCCAAAAATGTTATTAAATGTACCTAATTTGATTGGCTATCTTTGATGTCTGAAATTTGTTGCATTAGTTTTGCGCTGGAATTACAGGACAGCTGGTGGCCTAGTGGTTAGGGAGTTGCCACTGTGATCAGCAGGTTGTGGGTTTGAATCCCAGGACTGCTAGTGGCACCACTGGGGTACCCTTGAGCAAGGTACCGTGCCCACACACTACTCCCCGGGCGCTGTGTTCCTGGCTGCCCACCACTTCACTTGGTGAGTGGGTTAAATGCGAAGAACAATTTTGTACTGTTCACACTGTGTGCTGTGCTGTGCCATGTTAATGTATGACAAATGGACACTTTACACTTACTGGAGCTAACAGGTATTCTGTATGTGTGTCTTTTTCTAAAGAGCACAGTTCTTTGGAGCCGTGCCAGTAATATGCTCTGTAGTTGACACATGGAACTGAAACGGGAAGCATCGTCTGTGTTACCTATACAAATGTATGTTGTTAATAGTTCCAACCACCTGCATAGCTCACATTTTGAATGACTTGCCCTACAATCAATTACCAGAAAACAGTGTGATGCACACCTTGATTAAATCATTTTCGCGCAGTGGTGTTTGGATATGAAAGGAAATATCAAGTACATTGTTTACTGAGTGGGTAATTCCCGAAAACGCTGTCTTGCCTAACCCAGCAAGTGATTTTCACTGCTGCTTTCCAGATACAGCAATCCATTTGCCCCAGACATTTGGCCAATCAATTATGTTGAACCGTGGTGGCGACTTATCAACTTGCTTAACTGCCAACTTAAGGCAGCATACTCTCTGCTGGTGTTGTAAAGAGGTGTTCATTTTCTCAATGCATAGATTAGAATTCATCCACAGGAATATTCCACCGATGAAAATGAGATTTTAAATGCTAAAAAGTGTCTTAAAGAACATTAGTGGTTCAGCTTACCATGACTGTGAAGATTGGAGGAAACGATGAGTAACTGATTTGCAAACCGTTGATACTGCTACATGACATTACTGATGACAAATCACAATAACCAAACAGCTGTTGGTTTTAATTTAAATTTGTCACACTGCAGATTCTCTGTAGAGTAGGGGACTAATAATCACACAGTGCTGTGATATCGCACAGAAGGTAGTAAAGTTAGCTGTTAGTAGCCATACCAAATGGAGACTGCATGCTGCCCCTCACCTGCCAGTTACCCTGTTTTCACTAGGTAGCCTGGTGGTGGTGAAGAATGAGAGAGACTTATAAGTTAGAATAACATTTAAAGTTCCAAAATGTGTGTGAATTGGGTGTATATGCTTATTCCGATATGTGTCATTCAAATCTAGGTCTGTCGTGTGTTAAGGTTTAGAGTTGTGTGAAGGAAGGGGAAGTATCTGAATGAGTGTGTTCAAGATGACCTTAACTCGTCCTACTTAAGAGCAACAGTATAAAGTACTTGTTGGTTTATTTAATTAGACTCTTGTCATCTTTCTTTTCTTTCCTACTTGATTTCCTTCATTTATTTTGGTAAAATTCTGAGAAAGTATGGAGGGGCATATTTCATTTGTTTTTCTGTGCCCATTAAAGATGTGCAAAGGTTTAGCAAATATTCAATTACGTGTAATGAAAGCTCTCCTCGGAAACTTGTGAAAGTTCCTTGTGCACCTTAGATCTTCTTCATTGCAGACGCAGACTGCAAATAAATGGCAATTATGCCCATTTTATTTGCCACTGAATGTGAATGGACAAGGTCAAAGATTGAGTTGATTTGGTAGATAGGTTTCCACTACAATTCAGGCTGAACCTAACTGTGAATTGTTTACTCAGTCCAGCTTTTGTCAGAAGTAACCCTCTGCAGTGTGATGTTAAACAAGAGTTTATAGCTGCATGTTGTAAGTGTAGCCTCCCCTCTACGCAAAGAGAGCAGTTCTGCTGTAACAATGCAGTTAGGTAACATGGCTATTCTTCTTATGCGGTATGAAATGAATAGGCAGCTGGTCGCTGGTTGTGGGGGGACAAGTAGCCTGCAATCAAGTGATGCTTCCTGGTTTTGTGCTTAGTGATGATTTCTTGTCACTTTCAGAAATCTGTATTTTATAAGCTATTCCAAACATTTCAGCTATGAAATCACATCATTTCACATCAATTGTTGAGATGTGAACAGGGTCGTTCAGAGTGTATGCCTGTGAAATAGAACATTGTAGAGAAGCTTACCAAGTCTAGATTCTTACAGTAATGGAATCTCATGACACCAGTTGATTCAAACTGTGTACATAATTTATCATTCATTTGTCTTTAAACTGCTTTGAGTTAAGACTGACTTGTGATTTTATGACAAATGTACATTTGAATTAGTAGCAGCTGTTCTGCATCTTAATTTTTTTCTTTAAGATTCAGAAAGACATTTTGTTCAGTGTTTATTTACACCATTCTCTGATAAGTCTGGGACAAATGTTAACATCCAACCAATCTAAATGCCGAGGTTTCCTAAAAATGTCTCGATATCTTTCTGTCCCACAGCCTTGATCAAATACATCCGGCCCGTGTTTGTGTCGAGGTCAGACCAGGACTCCAGGAGAAAGACAGTGGAGGAAATCAAACGGAGAGCTCAGGCCGGTGGGGAATGGCCTCAGGTGAAGTTCTGGGCAGATTTTTGCACATGTTTTGTTACCGCCTTAGATTTTTCCTGTAACCTTATATGCAGTACAAATAACAGTTTAAATTTCAAACCTTATTCTGTTGCCCTCATTGTAGGAATGTTGGTGTTTCAAAAACATTGTTATATCTTGTTTATATCTTGTTTTACAGTGTTTTTTATACTGTCATCACCTATGCCTTATTCTTCATACAACTTTGACTTTTGTGTTTTTTTTACTTCTTCTGTAGTTGCTCTTACCATTGGCAGCACACTGTTAGAGCTTTCCACTGGTTTGTGTGTGCAGTGGGGAGTGTAGGTTGTGTGCCACATCACTGCAGGACTTTCATCTATTCCCTTTTTGTTAATGGTCAGAGGGGAGTGTGATTGTGCCCTGCTACATTTAAATTTTGCATGAGTAGAAGTGTTAATGTAGAGTTATCAGAGAAATAGTCTGCACAATATCCCCTTTATTACAGGTATATCAAATCTTAACCACAAAGGGCTGGTGTGGCTTCAGGTTTTCATTCTAAACAAAGACTGAGACCAAATGAAATAAGGTGGTGTTTTAATTTGTTGGAACAAAAACCTGCAGCCACACCAGCCTTTTGCTGACACCCCTGTCTAATGACAAATATTGTTAATCAGCCAAGATTAACGTCGTGTTTAGTGTCGGTTTGCTCTAAGTTATGCAGTGATTCTATTAGGTTAACATAGCTAGAAAACTTATACTCCATCAGTTTTGTGTGAGATGTCTTAATATATTTCAGAAGGGATCTGTTTATTGGAATTTGACACTACTTGCCGTTCTCTACAAAATGTACTGAACTAAAGACAAATTTCAGAGTTCAAGATGTTTTTAGCTATGCAGTGAATATGTATTTTTAGCTACACCCATGTGGTCAGCGAAAGTGTGTTGTCATGCTTTTTTATGTTTTAATTATTGATCTTTTATTTTCATCCTTTGCAGATAATGATCTTTCCAGAGGGGACATGTACCAACAGGTCCTGTCTGATCACATTCAAACCAGGTGTGTGTGTGTCATGTACTTGCTGATTGTTTTTGAATAAGTGAGGCATATACACCACATTCACACTTCCTTCCTTTTGCTATAGCTTTGACGTCTATTTTAGACTACACCATGGCGCCAGTTTTTTTTTTTATACTTTTTTTTTTTTTTTCCCCTTTGTTTTGAATCTTTCTTTCTTCTGACTTTTATATTTCTCCTGCAGGTGCATTCATTCCAGCAGTTCCCGTACAGCCTGTTGTTATTCGCTACCCTAATAAGCTGGTAAGCAGAAATCCATGCCTTCTGGGGGCTGTTCTGTAAAGCAAGGTTTCACACTTGGCTGAATAACTTAACCTAAATTGAGAATTGTTCCACAGGAATGTCCCTTAGCTCATCTCCTGTTGGACTGTCCAGACCTGAAATCCATTGTTCTTTCGACACACTCAGATTTGATGGTGGAGGAGCGTTAAAAGGCCTAAAAGTGGCAAGCTCCTTAAATTCTGAGTTTAATCAGTGATGTGTGACATGATCCCTCTTACACACACCCTCACTCACTCTCACATGTACTTTTTTGCATAATACATTTCTGACCAACTCCAACTTTGCATGATCGTTTACATTATCAGCCATGATCACAGCGTGTTGTGCCATTTGAGGTGACATTTTGTCTCATCTTGGCGGTTCACTCCTGCACTGGCTTTTTATGATGCAGGAAAAACACTGACTCTGTCAGGATCATTACAGAGAAGATCTTTACGTCTATCCTTGACCAATTGCCAAGTTGCAATTGTGTCATTATACATACTCCCAGATTAGTCTCTATTTTAATGGTAGGAGGTATACTGGTATAAAAGTGAGTCCTGGCTTGATATTGTGTCCATGGTATGGGTTTTATTGTAATAAGCTCAATAATGAGCTATTTTATTTTATTTTATTGTTTATTAATATCTTTTTTTTTTTTTTTTATTTCCTTCCCTCCTAGCTCTCTTCTCCTCTTGCTGCAGTGTGCATGTTTATGACAAAAGAATTTCCCTCGGGATAAATAAAGTTCTTTCTTTTCTTATCTTATCTTAAAATTATTGTAATAAGCTCAAAAACAGTTAACCACAAAAAGCCCCACAACTTACAAATTGAAATGACAAATTAAACTTGGACAAATTAAAACAGATAAGATAATTCATATGAATTCAATTGCATGGAAACTGCAGCAGTGTATAGCCTTTTATAGCAGCAGCATGCTGCAAGAAGCACACATACAAGTCTTTTTTTGCTCCTTGTCGTGTGGTCACAAAAAGCATTAACACGGTGCACTTCATATATGTGTAAAAAAAGGAACTTTTTTTCTGTTTTTGCTGGTCTGCATGGGCCCTATTATGAGACCTACTTTGCAGTTTCCTCTTTAGCTCTTGTTGTGCTCTGTTGGGTGATACAGATGTCACATTAATTGTTGAACAAGGAAGAACTTGCCTCATAACCCAATCCAGTGGTAGTTCTGGGTTTTAATATGCAATAGATTTAACGTGGAATAGAAAGCTGCCTTTACTGACAATAAGCAAAAGTATTTTAGAGATCAGCTACAAAGTCCAATATAGAACTGATGTGAGGAGATAAAAGCAAACAGGAGAAGAGGTTGTTGGAGTGAAACAACCATTTACACAGTATGGTCCGTTTGGTTTTATATGTTGAAGATAGTTAATTTTGAATAGCTCATAGGAGCTGATGCAGTAATGTCAGCAATAATTGACCACAGGTAAATAAAGACTTGTTTTTTGTCAGATAATGTTGTATATCTTCAGTGTCTCATAAATATTATGAATTTATTCACGTTCTTATGAATATTGGAATATGTTGTGATAAACATTTTGCCCACCTCTGTAAAACCACTCCTAAAACTAGTTTGTACAGTTTGTACACACCATCAAATAATGAGCCAGATCACTCATTAAAGTTGGTTTGGAGTTCTGTGTGTGAATTGTAGTTTTCTGTCTCCCCAGGACACCATCACTTGGACATGGCAAGGTCCTGGAGCGTGAGTACTGGCTTTTATATGACTTTACACTGCTGTTCAGGCCAGCTTTAAACTTCTCAACACATTTAACTCCCACCTATGCCAGGTTTATACTACTGATTTTATTTTACCTTGAATTACTACAGAGCCTTAACTTACTAAAACACCCTTATTGCTACTGAGGCCAGGCTAAATCCACTAAAAGAGCATTTTAACTGCGACCAGAAGTATAAAACTCTGACAATCTTTTAGCCTTACTTTACTATGCTGTATTATTACCATACTATTACCATATCAGTGTATCTCAGTGTTGATTCATATTAACACCCCTAAACTATTACCAAGGTCAGGCCTTTAACTGCTGATCAGAGGAGAAAAAAATCCTCTGCAGCTTGTCTGGCCTTGTTGAAAGCTCTCTTGCACTGGTTTAACCATTTGTCTACTGAATAAAGGCACTGTTAGTGATTCCTAGAAGGGCTGTAATGTTTAGATGTAGCACTACGCCCTACCTTAAAGCACTATCTCTGCTTCTCCAAAGCATTTTAATGCTTAAAAGTCACCCTGAAATGTTTCCCTGTGGTATTTCTTAATGCTAGGAAAGTGAGATCAGCATTTAATGGTAATCACCACTGTATGTTGCACTTCCACTTTTGTTTGTTTTGCTAGTACGGTTTATGGCTTAATGAGGGTGAATTTATCTACCTCTGTGAATGTGTCTTTGAAGACGGCATTTCTGTTGACTGCAGTGCTGACGTTTTTCTAGGTTTAAGATCCTGTGGCTTACTCTCTGCCAGCTCCACAATGAGTTTGAGATTGAGGTAAGTGTTCAGCCTTCATGGCCAAGAACTGACTGTTTTGTTTTTTTGTTTTTGTTTTTTAATGTGGTTCTTAATACTGAAGACTGCTTTTGTGGCAGGGCTGAAAAGTTCATTTGTAATCGCAATAATTGCAACATCAATATTACAGAAGCTCTAAGACCTTTTTTTTTTTCATGTGGAGTAAACATCATGGCTAACTTCACTAATCCCTGTCCAAGAAACTGGCCGCAGTCTTTTTAAATGATCACGCTGTGAAGTAAATCACTGTGCTGCAGTGAAAAGCCTTGTTTTTATTTATTTACTTAATTTATTTCTTTGAATTGCCCACTAGCTAGGTCTCTCCTATTACATGATGCCAAAACATGTAGGGTGAAGGTTAGCTCATGCTACCTCTGAGATCAGCGCTGCCAAATGTTTTTAAACTGCCGTTAACGCAACGTTGTCGGGCAGCTCAAAACGCTTTGAGGAGAACACTAACTGCCATTTCTGTTACATCAGCTAAGAGATGCCCTTGTTGACTAGCATCTTGCTGAGTGATGCCAGGAGAGGGAGGGTTGTCCTGCCCAACCAGGGAGCTCCTAGTCACAGATGGTTGCGCCATCACTTGCCATTGCTTAGACAACCATTTCTTTGTTTGATTTATTTAAAGTAAATAGTTGGTGGCCTGGTGTTTAGGGGGTTGGCCCGGCGATCCGAAGGTCGTGGGTTCAAATCCCAGGACTGCCCGTGGTACCACTGAGGTACCCTTGAGCAAGGTATCGTCCCCACACACTGCTTCCTGGGCACTGCATTCCTGGCTGCCCGCTGCTTCACTTGGTGAATGAGTTAAATACAGAGAAAGAATTCCACACTGTTCACTCTGTGCTGTGGTGTGTTCATGTGACTATAAAGGGCCACAAAAAAATAACACTGTTCATGCGCTGAAAGCTTAATTTTTTACAAGGTTTATTTTATATATACTATGTGATATATTTGGGGATAATTTCTTGCTATATTGTGTTTAGGGTGTGAGCTCATGTCTTAAGATAAGATAAACTATTATTAGTCCCACAAGTGGGAAATTTGCTTTGTTACGGTCGAAAGAAAAAAATTAAGAGCAGCAAAACAATAGAGTAAAGTCTTAGTTAATCCTTAATCAACCTGAATCATCAATTTTATGAATAGTTACACTATTACAACTTTATCATACTGTGGTATTTTGTCTATACGCAGCTCTGTTCCTCAGACGTGCATGACTCTTTCTGAACGTTAAATAATTTCCTCCAGTCTGACTTGTTGGGATATTGATGCCGTGAAAGAGAGCAGCTCTGTGTGTTTGCTTGTCTGTGTCACAGGAGGTGTTGGTGTAAGTGTTGTTGTTTTGCTTTCAGTTCCTCCCCATCTACACCCCCACTGAAGAGGAGAAGAGGAACCCTCCTCTCTTCGCTCACAACGTGCGCCGCCTCATGGCCAAGTAAGATCCCCAGAGCCTATTGCTGCTGTGTGCGCGTTTCAAATTTCTTTGTATTCTGCTTTAATATTTTACTATTATTTCTCACTTGTAGCTCATTTACACCAGAAGATAAGTGTTGTCAAACTTTTGATCAATACCACATTTGTGTTTGACATAAGAAGATTTTAAAAACAAACAAGAAGATTTTAAACCTTTGCATTGTGCCACTCTGCGATATATTTCTGACCTCTTTCACCCCCACTCTGCATAAAGATCTTTTGGGTCCTCCAGGAAACATCATCTCGTAGCCCCAAGACCACAAATGAAGTTGACAGGCCTTTCCCTGTTGTAGCACCTAGACTTTGGAATGGTCTTCCTCTTGATTTAGGCCTTCTCCCTCTATTGATTGTCAAACCTCATTTAAAAACATTTGTTTTGTTGCCTTTGAGTGTGGCTAATGCATGTGATGTGGTGTATGATGTTTAAAGCTATTGTCCTATCTGTTTATTTTAACTGTTGATTGTATATTATTTTACTTTGTACAGTTGTACACTTTGGGTCAACTCCTGTTTAAAATGGGCTTTATAAATAAATTGACTGACTTTTTTTGCAAAATGTAAATTTTGACAGCTCAGAAAACATTAGAAGTGCTGACCTGTCAATATAGAATATCAAGCTGTAGTAAGTGTAACTTATTACATAACTGTATTAATGTAATTACATATAAATGCTGTAGCAAAACAACACTAGTGACTTGGGTTATCCTCATGTTGTGTCTGTTTTTTGTGTTGGTGAGAGAGAGAGCAAGAAGCAGGACGATGAAAAGACGATTAACTGACTCTTGTCTGCGGTTCTATGAGACAGAAGGAAGTACATGTCTCATGTTTTGCGTGTGCGTGCGTGTGCTTGCGTGTGCGTGCGTGTATCTCCACTCAGAGCCCTGGAGGTCCCTGTGACAGATTACTCGTTTGAGGACTGTCAGTTGGCCATGGCAGAAGGCCAGCTCAGGCTGCCTGTGGATACATGTCTACTGGAGTTCGCCCGACTTGTCCGGAGACTAGGGTAAGTCTTCCTCACCAGGGTTACAAAAATGCATCAGTACGTTTTGATGTGTCAGTCTGAAAGCTGTCACTGAAGTGTGTTATGGTATTTGATAAAGTGATCACTTTTTTCAAGCTATTTTCAAGCTTAAGATTCCACACTGTACTGTACTGCATCCTGTGTTGTTCTGGTTTGTGTATTGTTTTTCTTGCCTATTTCCCACCACTGTATAAGTAGCTCCTCCACTAGAGATTGTGTGCGAGTCTATTAGAGATTTGATGTTATAGTTTTACATGAAGAATCAAATCATCATTGAATTTCTACACCCCATTTTTCATAACTCGTCATGTCCATCACCATGCCCGCATATGACCATTATAACTCAGACCTGAACGTGCACACACACGTTCTCTGTCCTGGTTCTCAGCATGTTAATGCTGTACACCTCTTGCTAGTATTACTCAACTACTGACTGTATATTTCCTATAAAGCTTATATTTGCTAGGCTTTAGGAACTTTCTTGTGATTTCTCTTGACCTGAAAAAATCTGCATTTAAGTGTTTTTTGTTTTTTTTATTTGTTTTTTTTTTCTTCTTCTTCTTCTTCTTCTTCTTCTTCTTCACACAAGTAGTTTATTTATTTAATTCTTCAATCCTTTTTAGGAAACCTCTGTAGAGTTTTCCTGTTGTTCCTTCAGTCGCTTGAAGTATGTGTGTGCACTTTTCAGCTTAAAGCGAGAAAAATCTGAGAAGCTCCTGAAAGAGTATGGTAAAAGAGCACGTAAACTGCGGGATCAGAGGCAGAGTCTGGAGGACTTTACTCAGTTTCTGGATCTGCCGCTCTCGGACGTGCTCCGCGACATGTTCGCTCTCTTCGACGAGGTAAGCGATTCAGGGACTACCATTGTCCTTTTATCCATGTTTGTAGCATGGCTGAGTCAGTGTTATCAAGCAGGGTTACTTGAACTTGTTACTTAGTTCCTTAGCACAGAGATACTACGTTGAATGTCTGTGTTTTGACTTTACAGAGTGAGGATGACACGATGGACATCCGGGAGTTCGTGATCGCCTTCTCTGTCGTGTGTCGGCCTGCCAAAACACTGGAAACTATCGAGCTGGCCTTCACGGTATGAGCCGCTTTCATGACGTTCTTTCTTTCTGTATTACTTTTCTTAACACACATACTGCCTGTCAACTATGTGGAGGCATCTTACCTGAAACAGCTTTTAACTAATACTACACTATAGCTACAAAAGTATCAGGAAACCTGACCATTACACCAGCAGGGACTTTAATGATATTGCATTTAAATGCATAGACTTTAATATGGAGTTGGTCCCCCCTTTGCAGCTGTAACAGCTTTCACTCTTCTGGGAAGGCTTTCCACAAGATTTTGGAGTTTCTGTGGGAATTTGTGCCCATTCATTCTGTGGAGCATTTGAGGTCAGGTACTGATGTTGGACGAGAAGGCCTGGCTCACAATCTCCGTTCCAGTTCATCCCAAAGGTGTTGGATG
>JBBPCZ010000007.1:19083640-19116169 GCA_037974445.1 Brycinus macrolepidotus | reverse complement strand
AGCTCCATAAAGACATGGTTGGATGAGTTCAGTGAGGAAGAACTTGACTGGCCCGCACAGAGCCCTGACCTCAACCCTCAAACCTCTTTTATTCGATGTAAATGATTGTATCTGTGTGAAGTGTGTGGTTTGTATAACATTTAACATAAAGCTCCTCATTAGAAGAATTACTGATGTATCAAAATCTGGGCTTTGGAGCAGTGGTTCCTGTAACTGGCAGTCGATGATGCTCGTCCAAAAACAAGTCATTTTTATGTAAATATAAAACACTTCTAAATCTGTAGCATGATGTGGTGTCAGCTTTATTTTATTCTCTGTTGTTGTTATTTTTGGCATGATATGAAGGAGGAGTGGCCTTATCTTTTGCGAGCTTTTCATAAGCATTCACCGTTAAGTTCTTACCCTTTAGTTGGATTATAGTGGTGTGAGCGCATGATGAGTCTGTGTGGGTTTGTGATATCCTCTAAAGGGTATGCTGATAACCTGCCTTTTGATCTCTGATTCGGTGAGCTTGATCCAGACTGTTGTCTCTCCCCAACAGATGTCTGCCTCAAATGATTAATTCCTAGCCTCAGGCGAAGCTTAATGCAGAATCACTGTGGAGCTACAAAATACCAAATTACCTCTTTGGAAAATTCACAAGAATGCAAGATAGATGGAATATATATCACCGTAATTAAAGGTTCTCGATTGGTCACTCACTCAACACAAGTGAGATGATGATGATTATTATGTTGATGTTGTTGAGGCCCTCTTGAACATTCAACAAACGTAATGGTTTATTTGTAATGCCATGCTTCCAACTTTGTGGACACAGTTTGGGGAAGGCCCTTTTCTATTCCAGCATGACTGTGCCCCAGTGCACAAAACAGTCTCCATATGGACATGGCTGGATGAGTTTGGTGTGGAAGAACTTGACAGAGCCCTGACCTCAACCCCATTCAACACCTTTGGGATGAACTGGAACGGAGATTGAGAGCCAGGCCTTCTCGTCCAACTTCAGTACCTGACCTCATAAACGCTCTACAGAATGAATGGGCACAAATTCTCACACAAAATCCAAAATCTTATGGAAAGCCTTCCAAGAAGAGTGGAAGCTGTTACAGCTGCAAAGGGGGGACCAACTCCGTATTAAAGTCTATGTATTTGAATGCAATGTCAAAAGTCCCTGCTGTTGGTGTAATGGTCAGGCTTCCCAATACTTTGGTCCGTATAGTGTAACACTGGATGTGCTCTGTATGATCAGCTACAATCCTTACTTCCTGACACTGTCTAGTGAGAAGGGTTCAGATATTTCCAGTAAATGGACATTTGAAACTGCCTGGTTTTTCATCCTGGTAAAAGTGGCACTTGTTAGAAATTCTCTGATGCAATTTACACTAATTGAAGTTCCAACACTGGTCATGCCGTGTCACCGTCCTACCTTAAAGCCACTTATTCAGATGTGGTAGACCAACTGTTTCAGTGATTCCTTTGGAAACATTTAAGATTTCCTCTCCTATAGCGCCAGTTAGGCTGGTCTAATGCTCCAAAACAAATCAACCCTGTCTTAGCTGGCCACCCACTCTGCCAGGGGTTTGGTGGCCTCCAGGGCACTGTTTCAAGGATCTCCTGCTGGAGACGTCCATGCAGCTGTCACTTGAGCTACGACTTGCACATTTGCAAGGTTTTACCATCTGGATGTCCCCGCACCTTCTTTTGTACAAATGTGCGCTGCAGGCATGCGGCAGCGCAGTGTGACAGTGGGGAGTCCTTCTTTACAATTTTAATTTCTGATGCTGCTCCACTGCCATTGCCTAGTTGTTGTTTCCACTTGTCAGAGTTTGTTGAACAGTCTCCTCAGAGAGCCATGTCTAGTAAGTCTTGTTTAGTGCAAATCCTTGAACTTCCTAGTAAGACTCAGCTCAAGAACTATTCCTTATCTGAGCATGTCGTGAAAGGCAGTGCTGTTTTTCCAAAGGTGCTATGCAAATGCTCTTCCCAGAGGCAGCATTTTAGAAAAACCAGTTGTGTCTTGGATGAGGGTGGCACTCCATCCATCTAGAAAGGATCACAAACTAATTCTTGCATATTCGTCAAGAAAAGTGTGTTTTCCTGCAAACAAGATGTAAAGTCATGTTATATTGCTATACTCCTTCATTCTGCTCATGCGGTCTATGTGATGTACGGTCATGTATTTACTTCTATGTTGTTTATGTGCATACTTGGCTGTTAGCATAGCCTGCGTTTACATTTGCCTGTGTGATATCTCTGTTCAGCAGACTGGATATACACCACCCTGAGACGAGAGAGATGAAACAATGGAGGGAAATGTGGAAGAGAGAGAGAGAGAGAGAGAGAGAGAGAGAGAGAGCATGCAAGAGGGAGGAGGGGGACTGGGATACAGAGAGGGGAGGAGAGATGGGAAGGCACTTGCCTCTTATATTTCTAGTGGCCCCACATACTCTCCCCTGGACCACTCTTGTTTTGTGGTCAGTGGACTACCAAACATCTCCATCTCTTCTTCTGCGCTACGCATCTCCTCTCCAGCTTTTCTGTGTTCAATGTCTAGATTTTGGTTATAGGTTTCCGGAAATGGCTTCTGTTACCTTCAAGATCGACAAGCAGCACCCATATATGGAAAATTATTGTTTGTAATTTCATACTCGGAACGATTTCTTTTATAATTCTCCAGAAGGTAAGATGTTTTTTTTTTCCATACAAATGACAGGCACTCTCATTTTCGAAGACTCAACAGGTGTTTAGCATGTAATATTACACTATATTTTACACTCTAAAATCAATCAGTGAAGGAGCCACCAAAGCTGAGAACTCTGCTTTTAAAAGCAGACAGTTTCTATTTTTTCTAAATAAGTTAAACATCTTTTAAACATGCCTGTTTGGTTTTATGTTTTTCGTAAATTATATACTGAACATTTTCTACTGAAATCTTGAGTTGATTTGATCTGACTTAATCTATTGCTTTTTAGTAGTCTTTATACTTACATTACAGTATTTATACTTATATTACATTATATTAATTATTGCATATTGTTATAATTCATTTAAATTATGAATTATAATATTCATTATTATTTAGGAGGATTTCATATTTCAGTCTTTTTATTTAATTTTTCTTGTAATTAATTCTAACACACTATAATTTTGATGGACATTAAAATGTATTATAGAGTTATGAAATGTATTACATAAGTTATGAACTTGTAAAGAAAAGCCTCATATAAGCCGTATATAATCTCAGCCCTGTTTGTTGTCCGTTTTGCAACCACTAACTAGCGCAGGTGCGTAGACAGCAGCCTGTCATGTCGGGAGTGTTTCAAGGTTGTAAATGATCTAACATCAACATGGCCGCCTTGCTCCTCCTTTCTCTGCTCCCTCCCTCCCTTCTTCTTTCTCCTTCTGTGCGTTTTGACTCTTTGCCGCTGTTTCAGAGGCTGCTGAACCTGCTGCAGGAGGCACCCTCTCCGCCCCCACCGGCTCCCGAGGCCCAGCCCAGCGCCCCATGCTCAGAGGCAGACTTCCGGCTGCACACATGTCCTCTGTCATTGCCCCTGCCAAGCCCTCCAGCACAATGGGCCCCAAAGAGGTGGAACTGATCCTGGTGAAGGAGCAAAATGGGGTGCAGTTCACCGCTTCCACTCTAGTCACCCCCACCGGCCAGACCCACCCGTCTGGTGAGCAGCGCGAAACCTGGGGCAAGAAGATTGACTTCCTGCTGTCCGTCATCGGCTTCGCCGTGGACCTGGCTAATGTGTGGAGGTTCCCTTACCTGTGCTACAAGAATGGCGGCGGTAAGGTGGAAACATAAAAAAAATGACTCGTTAACACTAACAAACATGAAAGTTGGTGCATAATTGTATTACTCCTTCCTTAAAATAAATAGTAGCTCATTTTGCATTTTCCAAGTCATTACTGAATAATAAGCTTCTTTGGCCTCTGGTTTAAACAATGTACCCAGTAAATCTGAATATTGATGTAATGAGATGTCAAGAGAGATATGAAGAGAAGAATTACTAGACAAGAAGAGGCATGGAATTGTAGATGATGATGATAAGGGAAACCTACAAGGTTGTCTGTGACCTTATGACCTTAGAAAGTGTAATCTGCTAGAAACAATCCAGAACACTCTAATACTCCAAAACATCGAAGGAAACCATCTGGATACTTTTTATAAGAAACCAACTGTACTAAAATAAAATCGTTTGATTATATGCTGTGTGAGAGGACCTAACATAACGTCAGCTGTGTATATATGGTGAATTTATAAAAGTAACCAATAACTAGAATTACAAGGTAGGAGTCTCTAATAAAGCGGATGGTAAGTGTATACAGAGTACGTGTCATATTATATTGTACAACGTTGGTTTCTTTTTCCAGGTGCCTTCCTGGTACCCTACCTACTCTTCATGGTGATCGCGGGAATGCCACTGTTCTATATGGAATTAGCGTTGGGTCAGTACAACCGAGAAGGAGCTGCAGGTGTCTGGAAGATTTGTCCAATCTTTAAAGGCATGTTTGTACTGATTTTCTCTTGATTTGTATGTGCCGAGATGATCAGCAGAATAAGGATTTTGGCATTCTGGCCTCAGAAATCAGGCAGTTTTCAACCAGATATGATTCTGTAGCCTTGGTGGTGGTGTGTAGTGGGTGGATGAGTGCAAAACTATGAGGGATAGAGCGTTTGTGTCCCTCGCCGTCGAAGGACGCGGTCAGTCAGCCGAAAGACAGGTACCGTTTATCTGCGGCTGAAAACACTAACAGTCAAAAGAGAGACAGTAAAATTGGCTTTTAGTATCAAATCCACTCGGTCTTCTCCCTCATTTGGTGGCAAGCAAATTTTCTGCCACTCCAGCTCTGAAATGGCCGTAGGATTAGCATGCATGATGGGGCGCTGGCTCCCAGCGACCTTCCCTGTCACTTCTTCCACAACTTTTTCAGTTGTGCTCTACCCGACCTACTGGTGATTGCTGGTAGTTTTGGTAGTATTGTGGGTACACACACAGTAACTATCCTGGTCAAGCCCATAGAGTGCATCTGACAAGCTGCAGACCTTAATGAGATTTTACAACATTTTTACCATGGACTTTACTCTTCAAGGCTTTCTTTACTCAAAGATAGACAGTCTTTACCCAAAAGCAAGCAAATGCCAGCTACAGTCACACATAAAAGTGTAATAGCTCAGATCCTTGATACAGCTTTGCTCACTCTTGGTGTTTTCTCAAGCTGCTTCATGGGGAGCCACCTGGAAAGCTCCTCCAACAGTCTTAAACAGGCTTCACATGCTGAGACCTTCTTGGTTGTTAAGAACTACTTGTTGAGGGGACATTTTAAACATAGTACTTTCACATTATTGTTTTTCGTACATGAGGACTCATTTCAGTGTCGATATTTGTCAAAATGACTTAAGTAAGGCATCCAATTGGTCAGTTATGTTTCAACTGCTACTATAAATAGCTGTAACTATTCTAGTAAATTGAGTAAGATTTTTTTTTTAAATTGCAGCACAGCAGGATTACTTTTCTTTTTTTTTGAGTTTTGAGTTTAACTGAATGTAACTAGATTTACAAAGACTTAACCATCAATTGTCTGTCATCTATGTGGTAAAGATATCTGCTCTCTATAGCCATAGCAGGCTGTCAGGCAGGAGGAGAGAGACAGACATCTTAATCACAAGCTCTGCTTTCTGTGCGCCTGTCACTCTGTGGGAGATTACTGTAATTACTGCTGATCAACGCGTTCACTTCCTCAGGATCGATGCTCTCCAAAGCACTGAAAATCACACATGTGCAGTTAATAAGGGAATTCTGTCTCTCCACTGACAGCACCTGAGTCTCTGCTCTCAGCCAGAAAACTTATTAGTGCAAGGTGTGCTTGCGAACAGAGACCTGTTGAACTTTTTCAGTCTTGACTACGAAGCTTAAGGTCATCAAGGTCATTCTGCCAGGCCCGCAATGCGGCCTTGGCACTGTGGATGCGTGGGATGGTCCAGCTTGGAAGCTGCAGATGTTGTGGATGTTACTGAATGGCCTGCTCTCTCTTGTGCTGAGAAAAAAATGCGAGCCATTTCTCCACGGTTTGGGCCCGAGGGCTGTTTTGATGTGTCGACGACACTGTGGACTAATACAATGCGCTATAACAAAAAAAAAGATGACATAGTAATACAAGGGGTAGACCAGCACCATGCAGGTTTAAAATTGTGATTTCAGATAGAATGAAGTAAAAGTTTCTCATTCAAGCAACTTGAGTAACTTTAGTTTAATTTTAGTTTTATCTTATAAAATATACCTGCCACCTACTTGTTTCTTTTACTATAAGCTACTAATTTACAACATTTAGCTGATGCTCTTATTCAGACTTTTGTCTGCTTAGAACATATGACCTTATACTAGTGCAAACAGTCCAGAGACCAAAAATGTCTTCAGTGTTTGAATACAGTAAGCTGTTTGGACATCCAGAGGAAGTCCATTCCACCACCTAGTTTCCGGGCCAGAGAATAATCGAAGTTTGAGGGGTGGCAAATTAAACTGAGCTTTAAGGGCTCAAGGTACAGTGTGGGATTTGCCCTTTAACATCGAGTAGGAAGGAATTGGTGCATTCTTAGCTTTGTTTGGCAAACATCAAGGTTTTATACCTGATTTAGGCCGCTGAAAAGGACACAGCAGAGGAGTGGATGGACTTCAGAAGACAAATTGTGTTGCTGGAGTCTGGATTGTTGAAAGGGTCTAATGGCCCACATAGAGGAACCAGTCAGGCACTGAGATGGCAATGGACTAAACAAGTTCCTAAGTAGCCTCTCTGAAGGGAAAGGGTTGAATCTGTTGAATGTTGTCTTGGAGATGCTTCCATGCAACATACCCTTGAACCAGCACCACACCCTCTACCACTACATCTGTATCCCACTGCTGGACTGAGAATGCACTAAATGTTGTATTGCCTGGTTGTTTTGTTGCTCTCGTGTTTTTTTTTCTTCTATTTGTTCTTTCTTTTTTGTCCTGTGGTCTTGTGGTGTTCTGTTTCTGTTCTTGTGTTGCACCACAGTTCTGGAGGAACGTTGTTTCGTTTCACTGTGTACTGTTTATATATGGTTGAAATGACAATAAACCTACTTGACTTGAATGGTCCACCTCCCAAATAATTTCAGAACAACAGCAATTCTGTGGTCTGTAACCGACCATTGATGAAGTATATAGAGCACCTGTAATGTAGGTGGACCTCATAAAGTGGCCAGTCAGTGGAAGTACAAGGTAACTGTTTCTAATATAGCAGATGTTGAGTGTAAATAGTTTACAATAACTTGTTCTTTGCAGGTGTAGGATTCACAGTGATCCTCATTTCTCTCTATGTGGGATTCTACTATAACGTGATCATCGCCTGGGCTCTGTTCTACCTCTTCTCCTCATTCTCGGGCGAACTGCCCTGGGTCAACTGCAACAACACCTGGAACAGTGCCAACTGTTCGGACTTGAATGCCACCTTACTGAATGATTCCCACAAGGCCACCCCTGCCTTGGAGTACTTTGAGTGAGTCAAAAAACTTTGCCATGGCCATGGAGGTAGCCAATCTTTGGGTACTATGAACAGAGTTATATAGAGTAGGTGTGTGTGCCATGCAGAGTCAGTGCCTTCTTATATAAAGGTTTTTCTTTATCCTTACTATTTTACATATTAGATTAATAGCACCAAAACTTATCAATACCTTTTTATAATCAGAAATATTGGTCTACCAAATATAGACATTTTGACCCATTCAGCCTCACAAATGATTGGTTCAAACACATTAACAAGGACAGATATTCCACTATTCCATTAACTTTTAATGAGGTACAGAGGAATTAGCTTGATATAATGATTTTAGCTCAATAAATGTTTAAAATGTCACTGTTTTTTCCTGTCTTCTAAACAAATGTCAAGAATTTAAGCATATGTCTATGGATAAAATATATTTAGGTTTGTGAAAAATATGCATGTGCCTGGGAGTCCTATTTAAAGAATAATGAACGTTATTAGAACATAAGACATCACCAGGCAATTGTAGGGATTCTCTGATGTCTGACTTGAAGAGCAGTGCCATTATGAGAGGGTGTTTTGTGACAGGGCTGTCACATTATTTCCAATGCAGGCGTGGGGTACTGCATCTTCAGGACAGCGGGGGGATTGATGATCTAGGCTTGCCTCGGTGGCAGCTCACATCCTGCCTGGCAGTGGTCATCGTGGTGCTCTACTTCAGCCTGTGGAAGGGAGTCAAAACCTCTGGGAAGGTAGACTTTTTTGTGCCCCCTAAGAAATTGAATTATATATTTAATTGCCGTCCGTACGTTCTAAACTGTGATTAGAATATACTGTAATATTCTTATACATTTTTATTTGGCTTTATACAGTAAGGAATAATGTCACTCTAACACTGATCATGGTGATCTAGACATGGACCCCTTCCTGAATGAAAAGAAACCCATGCTTCTCCACACTCCAAACTTCAAATGCTAACAATTAATTATTGCAAGTAGTTAAATAATTAATTTGTTGCAAGTTTCATTACAAAGAATTATCCATTCTGTCAAGAATTGTGATCCAATAATTTTGCCATGTTGCAAGTGTTAGGAATCCTTAAATGTATGATATTGGCTCGTGTCA
Source organism: Brycinus macrolepidotus (assembly GCA_037974445.1). Lineage (NCBI taxonomy): Eukaryota > Metazoa > Chordata > Actinopteri > Characiformes > Alestidae > Brycinus > Brycinus macrolepidotus. Next base: position 19,107,538 of record JBBPCZ010000007.1, on the reverse strand, counting down.
AAGTTTATAGACTATTGGCTTAGAAAAAACTCAAACAGAAGTGATAGGATGATATCTTCGTTTTTGGATGTCACCATTTTCACCCTCAATTTAGAGAAATGGCTGATTGGATGATGATGCAATGGATGACGATGCAATGGATAGTATGCAATAGGGATCCGTAATAGTAATAATAGCAAGATTGGCACTTATTCATAACCAGTAACTTTTATTCAAATTCTAATAAAAATCTTCTTGTACAAACAGAAATGTGGCATGGGTTGAAAGTGTACAGTCTGCATTTTCCACAGAAAGTCCTCTTCTTGTTTCAGTGAGCTGTGAAAAAGAAATAACATACACACATCATCCGTAACTTTAAAATCACCTGCCTAATACTGTATAGGTTCCTATTGTACTACCAAAGCAGATCTAACTCATCAAAGTATGGGTACCGGACGTCTGTGGTACCAGGACATACATTTAAGTCCTGGAGGTCCTAAAGTTGAGAGATGGAGCCTCCATGGATCAGACTAGTTTGTCCAGCACATCCCACATATGCTTGATCAGATTGAGATCTGGGGAGTTCAGAGGTCAAGTCAACACCTTCAGCTCTTTGTCATGTTCCTCAAACTGTTCCTGAACAGTTTTTGCCGTGTGGCAGGGAGTTTGTAACAATGTAGGTGGTGCATGTCAAAGGAACATCCACATGAATGTCAGGACCCAAGGCTTTCCAGCAGAACATTGTCCAGAGCATCACACTGCCCCTGCTGGCTTGCCTTCTTCCCATCGTGCCCAGGTTCTGACACCTTTCAGTTATTGCCAACAATAACATTTTTAGCAACTAGCTACAGTAGTTCTTCTGTGGGACCAGACCAGATGGGCTACTCCTCTCTTCCCACGCACATCAGTGAGCCTTGGGGCCCCATGACTCTGTCACTGGTTCACCGGTTGTCCTTCCTTGGACTACTTTCGGTAGAGAACTGATCACTGCATATCAGGAACATCCCACAACACCTGCCATTTTGGAGATGCTCTGACCCAGTCATCCAGTCATCACATTTCCTTATGATGCCTGTTTTTCTTGTTTCCAGGACAGTGGTTTTAATGTTATGGCTGTTTGATGATGCTTTTGTTATCATCATGATAAATGATGACACATGAAGAGTTATTGAAACTGAAACAAAATCTGTGATAATCAGTAGAAACTTCAGCATTTGCATGCATTTGTGTGTGTGTGCGTGTGTATGTGTGTAATTGTGCCTCTGTGTGTATGTGTGTGTGTGTGTGTGTGTCTGTGTGTGTGTGTGTGTGCGCGCGCGCGCATAGGTGGTGTGGATCACGGCCACCATGCCCTATGTGGTTCTGACTGTACTGCTGCTCCGTGGTGTCACCCTGCCTGGAGCCATCGATGGCATTAAAGCATACTTGAGTGTAGACTTTCTTCGTCTGTGTGATGCTCAGGTACACACACACTCACATGCAAACACTCATGCACCTGGAAACACACACACACACATATAATATATACATTCAAACATTGCCAAGTACACAAACACAGTGCATCTGAGATAGATAGATTGCAAATTTCCCGCTTGTGGGACTAATAAAGGTTATCTTATCTTATCTTATCTTATCACACACACACATCACAGCTGCCAGCCACCAAAAAAATCAGAGGCATTCTCAGCCAACTGGGGCCTCCACGCCCACAACATGCATTAATGTGGCCAACACACTATGACTACACTTTGAGTGAGTCTTAGTCAAGCCAAGACTTCGTAGTAGTCGAGTCCGAGTCAAGAGCAAAAGACTCAAAATGCAACATTTAAAACAACAGAATTTTTGTTGTTGTTGTTAATTTTACAGTTGTTACACATAACAGACATTATAATAGGATGTGTCACCCTCTGGAGTAAAATCAAAATTTTTTTGACACTTTCCCTTTTCTGAAAAGATGAGTTGGTGTACTTGGTATTTGGCATTTACTGCCAATAGTAACGAACAAAAACAAGAATTTCAACAAGAAAAAAAGGAGGGCATGTTGCTTTAGAACAGTGGAAACAATTTCACCACAATAGCCATAACACAGTGCCCTCAAATCAGAAGACTGCACATTATTTACCGTCTAATTCAATCAGATTTTTTCATGTTTTCCTTCATGAACATTTGGTGACTTGAATCTGTTGAGACAGAGACAAAATCGAGGCTCTCAGTTTACAGTCTTGATACTGAACCTGAGACCAAGATCAGCTCTTGAGTGTGCATGTGTGTGTTCAGACCAGGTGTGACATGGGTGCTGAACTTTTTGATGATGTGAGGTACCTATGACCGTACAGTTGTTTATTATAAACAGTAAAAGAGGATAAAGCTGATCTTGTGGTTACTGAGTTTAAGGTTAGAGCTGGGTTAGGTATAGAACAGCAGCTTTTACACTCGTACAGAAGAACATGACACACCCCACAAAGACAAGACCACACCTGTATATATACGTTAAGCAGTTCGTTTGCACAGCCCCTTTTATTCATCTTTAAGCATGTTGCTCGTGCAAATGAAGTTGCTACTGGTCCTAAGTTTTCCAGAATCACTGTTGCTCCCCGTACAGAAACCACATTGCAGAAAGGCCTCAAAGCTGCAATTTCAGAATTAGATTAGGCACATGCAAGCAGCAGCAATTTGCAAAATTACCCTGTATTCACAAGTGCCTTTCATCTTTCTGTTGAATGAGTTTCCTGCAATTATCTCTAATGATAGGTGTTGTGTGGCGTCTTTTGTGTGGCCGGCCGGACCGTTTGTTTCGCAGGTTTGGATCGAGGCTGCCACGCAGATATGCTTCTCTTTAGGAGTGGGGTTTGGTGTGCTAATCGCCTTCTCCAGCTACAACAAATTTAGCAACAACTGCTACAGGTACGCACGCTGAAACCTCAGAGTCTTTATCACTCATACACACACGCACACATTCACATACACACACACACACACACACACACACACACACACACATGTAATCTGACGTATTGCGTATCAGCTTTTACTAGCTTTTCAAAATGTTTTTTTTATTTTTTTATAATTGAGCATGTTTCCTTTCCTTGGCCCGCAATAACACGTTACATAAAAAGCTGGTAAAATAGACAATATTGCAAACCACACATATTGTATCCCCTTGTTCTGATGTCGGCGCTCAGTTTTTTCAGGTGTTTAAATCACCTTCAGGACAAAAGATTTTCATTATGTGTATCTTGTAACAGTAACAGTTTGGACAAGATAACTGTTAAATTATTATTTAGATGAAGCTTTTCTGGCCAAGGAAGACACTTTAATGACCATGAAGCTGAATGCTGCAGCACAACATAGGGAGAATTACGTAGGCTAGTGGGAGAACATGCAAGGTTAAATAAGGCACATGATAAGGAAATAATTTGTTGAAAACTCATATAAAACATTTTTTAAAGACATGTTTGGTGATTGAATGTTTAATTCTACACTGGAGCAACAAGCTCAAACCCCACCAGATTGCTGCAGACCACACTGATTTATTAAGTAATCTCTAATAAACTTGCTTATGAGGTTCTCAGACAGTGTGTGACATACTACTACCTATAAGATTGGACAAAAATATGGACAAAGTCTAGAAATTAGTGCTGTGACTTCTACTATGTATAGTTTTTATATTTATAGTTTTCTACTATTTATATGCAACATATTTGTACCCACACTGTTGTTAAAATAAGTGCACATCCTCAACAGAGGACTTCTACTGATCATTTATTAAATTTAACATATTGGGGGCAAAAACATATGTAGCCTGTGTAAAAGTTAAACCCAACAAATCAATAGGAAGTGTGCACTCAAATTTGCCACTTTTAAGTCTTTTCGCAGTATAGAGGGTCTCCCAGTGTAGGCAGCTTTTGACCAGGGGTGTCCAAACTAATGATATGGATGATGTCCAGCGCAGTTTGCTGATTTCTTAAAGTGAAATCATAGATCTGTGCTGGACACCAACCCTCCAGCACTACAGCTGAAGAACTTTAAATTGTGTTCATTGTGTTTTGTTTCCTGCAGAGACGCCATCATCACCAGTTCAATCAACTCCCTCACAAGCTTTTTCTCTGGCTTCGTGATCTTCTCATTCCTGGGCTACATGTCCCAGAAACACAACGTGGCCCTTGATAAAGTAGCTACTGATGGTGTGTATGTGTGTGTGTCTAAGTATGTCTTCTTATATCTGGTTTTTTTGATCCTCTCCAGTTCACTCAGTACTTTACAATATCTCACTAATACTCCGTCTACTGTCACATCAATAGAACTGAATAGTCAGTCTTAAATGTTATATGACTCTTCATAGGCACCCTGTGTCTCTCCTAGTGCGAATAATGGATGCATTATGCATCCAGACATCTTTGTTGGATTTTAACCCAACATTGTTATTGAACCCCAGTCAATGGATCAATGTCTGCTGGAAGTATTATTATTCATGGCACTGACACATTTATTGCAAATACCAGTCATACAACGACGTACAGTTAATTATGCCTTTGTATTTGGAGTCAGAAATCAATGTCTGTCAGTTCAGATACAGACCACAATTTGTCACTCTCTTATCAGCGGGGAAAAATGTAACAGTAAACGTGTTAGAAGAAAGAAAAAAAACATCATTCAGAAATCGATTTCACTAATTAATTTTACATCATAAATGTATTTTGAATGGTTCTCTGTTATATTTATGGTCTATGAATTTTGCAAGTGCATGAGCTTCCAGCTACTGATCGTGCAGTGATTTTAGTGATAGACATCTGAACAAGCAGTGATTTCCAAATCTGCCCAAAATTCCTGTTTTTTAGAAATCCCATCCAGAGAACATTTATTTCGAATATCCACATTCTTCTTGTCTTGATACCTCAATATAATCAGGTGTAAAATGTCACCAAACCAAACGTTACCAAACCTAGACCTGATATAACATCCAGTCATGTGATGTAGGACGGTAATATTTAAGTATTTTAATATTAAATCAATGTAAAGGATCTATTTAAATGTACTGCTGCTATTGACTGTGCATGTATCTGCAGGTGTATGTGTCTGAACTTGTGAGAGGTTTGTGTATCCTGTAGAATGATCAAGATTTTTGATTGAATGGCTCCTAAAATGAGATCTGTTGCTGCTTGTGTACCATCATAACTGTTTATCCCTCAGGTTAAATGCTGAAGGGATACATTTAAAGCTATAAATTAGAATTGTGCAACTGTTTAGAAACCAGTTACTGATGGTAAATACTCACTGCACTGATGTACGTCGCTCTGGATAAGAGCGTCTGCTAAATGCCGTAAACATTTATTTTTACTTTTACCACTTTAACATTTCGCTGATGAGATTTCAGCTCACTTAAAATGGAAGAAAAAATTTAGGCCCAAATTTAATTTAAGATGTTTTATGCAAGTGACCAAAATAAAGTATAAAGTTTTGTTTATTACTAATAATTTATTCTAAAGAGTAAAATTAACTTTCAAATCAGTTTTTTCTCATGACTCTAGGCTTCTAATCGTAGACCTACAGATAGAGAAGAGAGAGCAAAGAATTTGAAAATAATTTGTGAAAGTTTTAGGATTTTCTTTATGAAAAATGTGAAGATTAGCTCACATTTTAGAAACAATTCATGCAGATGTGCAGATAATTACAAAAGGTTAACGAATCGACTTACCAGTAAATGAATGAAAGAATTGTTTTGAAAAGATGAAAAACTGTGATTTGATCTTCTGCTCTGTTGTCCAGGTCCAGGCCTGGTGTTTATCATTTACCCTGAGGCCATAGCCACATTGCCAGGCTCCTCGGTTTGGGCCGTCATTTTCTTCATCATGCTGCTCACTCTGGGAATCGATAGTGCGGTAAACATAGAAGGCTGGGTGTCTAATGTCCTAATATAAATGAGTCCCTATGATTGAGCACCACTCAGAAATGCCATTGCAAGTCAACACAGCTAATGTTTATAAGTTATGGTGCAAAATAATGGGGGCATGTTGCTTTTGCCCTCTGAAGCTAACTAGGCTTACTGTTTTTGAGCCATACTAAAGCTTCAGCCTTGATGTTTTGGGGTTCATAATATGTTGAGTTTCATCATTTTAATTTTAATTTAAATATTAACTGAATGTTTGTTAATTTTATATAAAAATGAAATTTCTTAAAAAAGTAACAAAATTGCTTAATGAACCCACTCAGAACAAGTTATGTGTGAGGGCTTTAATTATTTATTTGTTCTATTTATTTATTTGCAGATGGGTGGAATGGAATCTGTGATCACGGGGCTCATTGACGAATTCAAGTTCCTGCACAGACACAGGGAGCTCTTCACGCTCGTCATCGTGGTCTCCACGTTTCTCATCTCCCTGTTCTGCGTCACAAACGTGAGCAAGATACAAACACAACTGACTTCCCAGTTTAAGACCTAGGAATAGACTCGAAAGAATTTACATTATTAATAATGCGATTTAGTTTTAAAAATTTCTAATGTATTCAATGTCCAGGAAACGTATGTACTATCATTTAAAAAACTTCAACATAACAATAACATCCTAGTTCCGGAGCACTGTTTTAGTAATGCCCCTACTCAAACCCACCCACTAAACCCAGCAATTAACAAACAGGTTGAATCAGGTGTGTTCGAGCAGGGAAACTGGCGCACTGTGCTGGACACTGGCCCTTTAGGACTGGAACTGTGCACCCCTTCCCTAAACTCTAAGAACCTGTATGTAGGTCCACACCTCCTCACTCTAATAATCTTGGAACTTACACTGATCAGTGATAACATTTAAACCACTGACAGGTAAGTGAGTAGTCCTGATTATCTCAGTGGCACCTGATATATTAGGCAGTAAGTAAACAATTAGTTCTTGAAGTTGATGTGGTGGAAGCAGAAAAATGGCCAAGTGTATGGATCTGAGCGACTTTGACAAAGAGGAAGGACAACCAGTGAACCAGCGACAGGGTCATGGGTGCCCAAATCTCATTGATGCACGTGAGGAGCAAAGGCTAGCCCATCTGGTCCAGTCCTACAGAAGAGCTACTGTAGCACTAACTTCTGAAAAGTTTATGCTGGCTATGATATAAAGGAGTCAGAACACACAGTGCATCACACCTTGCTGCGTATGGGTCTGTGTAAGGGCAGACCAGTCAGAGCACCCATGCAGACTCCGTGCAGTCCAAATTTGTCAGATCTCAAACCAACTGAGCATCTGTGGAACAAAGTAGTCTGGTCCACATTGGCTGGATCTCACAACTTGCAGGATCTGCTGCTAACATCTCGGTGTCAGATACCACAACAGACCTACAGAGGTCTTGTGCAAGCCTTGACACGTCAGAGCCTTTTTGGCAGCTTGGAGCTGACTTACATAATATTAGGCAGATCATTTTATTGCTATAATTGAATAATAACTCTGTGGTGTAAAAGGCTAAATTTAAAGTTAATTTTAAAATATTTAAATGTTACACTTCATCTGTTTAAAAAATTGACCATCAAAGTTCACAGTATACTTTTTTACATTTCAAATGACAAACATTGAAAGAATGAGAGAAAACTCACTCACTACCCACAATTTCACCCTTTCTCTCTTTCTCTCCCTTTCTCTCTGCCCCTCTCTCTCTCTCTCTCTTCCTTTGTTTTTCACTTTCCTTTGCTCTCTGTATCCTTCATACTCTTTCCCCAGGGTGGCATCTACGTGTTTACTTTGCTGGACCACTTTGCAGCAGGAACATCGATTCTCTTTGGAGTGCTGATTGAAGCCATCGGCATCGCTTGGTTTTACGGTGAGGGCGCATGGCTTCCTGACATGGCCATGGAAGCTGATGCACCATTAGCAGAGTGATGGCCTATCAGGCAAGAGATAGACAGCTGTGCTCCTGTGGCGCTTCACCTCATTACCGACATGAGTGGCATTACACGGCAAGATGGCCAGTCTTCACTTGTGGAATGTTGACTTGCTGTCCATGAAGACGAGTTTTAACCTTAATGGTGTACAGCTAGAGACTGTAGCACATCTACTCATGCATGAATTGTGAGCCATCCTTTAGAACTTTTATCAGTGGCTGTTTTTTCACCACAGAGTTGCTCTGGTTGTCTGTGGATAGTGGACCTGTCAGTGACAGTGACATGTAAAACCCCTAACACAGCTGTGTCTCATTCACTCGTAAAAACTCCATGTACTATCATATCAGCATCACTGATCAATGTTGAGAACGATCCACCGGCCTAAAGTACTCTGGTAACCTGCTGTCTGTCTGGTAACCGGCTGATTGTGCCTGGGCTACAATCTGTAATTATACACCTATATAGCAATCCTGTAAATGGACCTCATAAAAATGGTCAGTCAGTAAGGTATATGATTGAAATGAAGTGAATATAAATGTAGTTGCAAAGCTTTTATGGAACAAAATGAGAGAGGTTTACATGCTATTATGAGATTACTTTAAGTGAGCTCAACAGAAGAGTGAAGCATGGTGCTTTGCTCTCAAACACTCATTCCTGCACATGAAAAGTAGGTTCTTGTCAGAGGAGAACTTTCTGAACCTTCCCTGGGGGCAAGCTTGGCTGAAGGAAAGACCTGAACTTCAAAGAGCCTACGCCGACTCGGGACAGGTAGGGCAATCAGCTGACTGAGATATCAATAGGCGAAGAGCACTGATTCCCTTTTGACCCCAGGGGCCACCAGGTCACAGACTTTGGCCCTCAGTGGTGGCTTTTGTTGAGGGTAAGACATACAAATCTAGCCTGAGGCTTCATGGCCTTTTTGGAAAGGCCCATTGGTAGCGGCAATCATCTGCAGCTGTAGCCCTCTCTCGTTGACACAGCTTTGCTTTCAGTAGGCAGGGAGTCTCTACGTATTTCTGTTTCAAGCTTTGATTAGTGCCTTGCGGGCAGCAGGCTATGGAGAGCAATTTGCTGACCATGGAGGGTATCATGCACACTCAAGTCCATCGTCCTCATTTGTTCTTTTAGGTGCTCTTTGGGAAGCATTTTCAGTCCCTAAGCCATTGCTGCACATAGGAATCGGAGCTCATTGTACAATTGAACCAAAAAACTCCAACTACCTTGTTTTTTTCTGTCCAGTGAAGCTGAACATGCAGTTTAGATGCTGTTTGTTTGTGATTTCAGGAGTGGATCGTTTCAGTGATGATATCCAGGAAATGATCGGTCAGCGGCCAGGCTTATACTGGAGACTCTGCTGGAAATTTGTCAGTCCCTGTTTCCTGCTGGTATGGTGCTTTTGTATTGGGGAAGTAAGCACATAAATGCAGAACATGGGTGGGCATGACACATGGGTTTCTTCAGTGCTTTGAAGTTGTCAATTATACTGTGCGGTTGCATCAGCTTTTATTATTTTATTTAAAAACACATTATGTCTCAAATTGTTACAAATTTATATACTTAATTTTGAACTTAAATTCTTCAAATGCAGTAAAATGAATAAAATGTAGACATATTAACATAGTAGCCTAGCACTGCCTAAAGTTCTACTCATCCGTTATACAACAAATACATCTTCAAACATGGATTTGACAAATTGGTTAAATCTAAACATTTGTCTGATGCAAATATCATTAAGCAACTGTTAAAAAACAACAAGCCTGGCCTGTTAGAGGAGGGAAACCTGGTGCAGCCTGCCAGTTACACAACTGATAGCATGCAAGAAGCAGAGGGGGGCAGAGAAAAGGGGAAAATTGTGCGAAAACAGTGTAATGACCATCACAATAAAGGCTGAGGCATTACTGGTCTCAGTGTCACTTCTGTTCCATTCTTCAGATGCTGGGTTATGAAAGGCCTCTCAGTCAAGACAGTGTGACTGTGGCATCAGTCTATAGATTGAAAATATTATTAAGCATTTGTTTAAAAATTTGTTTTTTGCACAGTAGCTCATACCACCATTTAGAACTGTGAAAACTGCATGCATTAATCAGACTTGCCACATACTGTTTTGACTTAGTAATCTCAAATAGACGTTTGAAATGGCATGACCACATAAGCGAGTATATTTGAGATTATTTAACCACGCATTGCTGTTTTAGGAAACCAGGTAATAATGCAGTTTGCAAGATGCCAGTCGGTGTGGTTTAAGCTTCCTGTGATTTTGCTGTAAAAGCCAGTGCAAACATCAGACACAAAACATGCCTAATGCTTGATTACATTTGCAATAAGTTGACAATTATATAAATAAGCTGAACTATCAATTTGATGATTGTGTTTTCTAATTGTAAAATCTAAACATTTGAGGAATTAGGCGGTAAAGTAACCAAATTTTTGTGTTTATTCCTTTTTTTCCCTTACATTCTAGTTCATGGTGGTCGTCAGCTTTGCAACGTTTAACCCTCCAAAATACGGCTCCTACTACTTTCCCATGTGGGCTAACATGGTGGGCTGGTGTTTGTCCATCTCTTCTATGATCATGGTGCCTCTTTATGCCATCTACAAGTTCTGCAGTCTGCCAGGAAGCTTCTGTGCTGTATGTTCATCCGAATACTTCTACAGTTAGCAATCATTTACAGCTCTTATCAGGAGAAATCATTGAAACTCATTAAATCTCTAAAAACTGATATTAAGACTCCTGGCAAGGTTCTCCAACTACACTAATAAGATTGTACTCTGATCAGCCATTACATTAAAACCCCTTCCTAATATTGTGTAGGTCCTCTTCGTGCCACCAGAATGGCTCTGATCCATTGAGGCATGGACTCCACGAGACCTCTGAAGGTGTGCTGTGGTATCTGACAGCAACATATTAGCAGTAGATCCTTTAAGACCTATAAGTTGTGAGGTGGGGCCTCCATGGACCATTAGAGTTTCTCCTCTAATAGATGCTTGATCAGACTGAGGAATTGGAAGCACAAGTCATCACCTTCAACTCTTTCCCACGTTTCTCATACCATTCCTGGACAATTTTTGCAGTGTGGCAGGAAGCATTATCCTGCTGGAAGAGGCCACTGCCATTAGAGGATACTGTTGTCATGAAGGGGTGTACTTGGTCTGCAATGTTTAGGCAGGTGGTACATGTCAAAGTAACATACACATGAATGCCAGGACCCAAGATTTCCCAGGAGAACATTGCCCAGAGCATCACACTGCCCATGCCAGGCACTTGTCAAAGTCCCTCAGATCTTTGTGCTTGCTCGTTTTTGTAGCCTCCAGCAAATCAACTTCAAGAACTGACTGTTCATTTACTGCCTAATATATCCCACCCCTTGACAGGTGCCATTGTAATGAGATAATCAGTGTTATTCACTACACCCGTCAGTGGTTTCAATGGCTGATCAGTGTATAGCATAAAAATAATGGGCTTTGAAGCTGTCTATAGCTGTGGTATGCCGTTACTTTTCCCAATCCTAAATGAGACTTTGAATTATTTATAATCTCAAAAATAATGAAATAATAATGAAATAATGATTGATTATGAATAAACAACCATACAAATGTATGGAAGTATAAAACTGTTTCCTTCTTTTTTGCTGTAGAAACTGGCGTATGCCATCACCCCAGAGACGGAGCACCACATGGTGGAGCGTGGGGAAGTGCGGCAGTTCACAGTAAGATCCCAGAGTTTCTAAAAACCAGTGCTGCACAAACAGCTTAAAATAGAACAGGCAGCTATTTCAGAAAAAAAAAAATTGTTTGCATACATTTCATGGGTGAACTTAATTATGCTAAATATGACATTTCTATCACCAAAAAAAGCTTTAATGGCAGTCTGATCCTAAAAGCTGATAAGATTTGTGTCATTTTTGTTTGATAGCATTTAAAAGAATTAAAATCTGTTATGACCATAGTCATAGTTGAAGAACAGTTCATTGTCATCGTGCCTTAGTTTGTAGAAGACTATAGAAGGTAAGGTTTTGCGCACTGGTGAGCTGAACTATGCTACACTGACCTCTCTCCATAAATTAAAAGGTGGATTTGTACCCTTTGCACATTTTACATGCCGAGTTGCTGGTTATAGCTTTGGATATACACCTGTGTGTCCTACTCATGAACTTTTCCTTGTGTTTTTTTTTTAAGCTTCATCACTGGCTGGTGGTCTGAGCACAGCGCCATTCCTGGAAGAAGAGAGACCGTGGCCAGCTCTAGTGGGGTTCGGGCCGCTGTGCGCCAAACCAACCATAAATCTAGTTGTTTCTTTCTTGCGTAATTGAACATGTGACTGTACCGTGATTTTTCGATCACAACATGGTTGACATTCTGTCAATCTCAGTTTAACTCTCAGTATAAGATGACTGTTACGATGGCCGATGTTGTCTCCCAATGACTGTTTATTGTTTACTGACTTTTTTGTGTGATTAGAGTACAACTGAGCCTTATTCATCAATGTGATTGAAGTGTCAAAAGCTATATACTGAATAATAATAATTCTAGAAAAAAAAAACAGTAATGCTTTACTAGTGATATTACATGACATGTATATCCTCTTTGTGTTTGAAAAGAGCAAAATGATGGACAGTACATTTCAACGAAAACAAATCCCAGTGTGGTCTGTGTAAGATAAGCCTATACTGGGCCAATGGGATGCAGCAAACTGTGTTTTGCCCATGCTGTAATTTATTTTCAGTTCTATTAATAATCATTTCTGACCTCAGATATTTGGTGTGATTTACAAAGAAACTAGACACCACAAACATCAAATCTGTAGCTGTTTGGGTTATAGATGTACTGGTACTTTTTTGAGGCATTTAGCTTTCATACAAAGTGTTTTATTTAAAACCACAGAGCTGCTAATTTAAGTCTAAGTCTCTGGAATGATCAGTATTGAATGGCTAATGGCAGAGGTGCCGTCAGGATCTTGAAACTCTGGGTGACTAGGGGTTGGGGTGGGGCTTTGGTAGTAGAAAGGTAATAATTTTGTTGGCAGGGGTGGTTTTGGTGGGGGTATTTAGTTTGAAGGATTTAGACCAAGAATCAAGATCTGGGTCTGTTTGAGATCCGGGGCTTTGAGACCTCAGGCCTAATGAGGCCCCAGGCTATTGGAATATATCAACTACTACACTCAGTATGAATATGTCTTTATTTATGAGAACAGCTTTGTTTCTTAACATATTGGAATGATCTTTAATTTATCCACTAAGTTAACTTTATCAAGTGACTGCTTTAAGTTGCCACCCACTGTAAAATATCAATAAAGAGTTCATGTATAAACAGTTTTGAAAGCGGTTTGCCTTATTATAACCATCCATACTGTGTATCCGATATTCACACACTTATATCTTGGTCTGAATGTATTTACTATCTCTCTCCTGTTGTGTTTGCCAAGCTGTATGGTATCTGTTTATTTAGTCTTAAATGGTGCACCCTGCGGTGAGCTGGTGCTGCGCCCCTGCCTCGCGCCCATTGACCCCTGGATAGGCTCCGGGTAAAACGGTTACAGAAAATGAGAGAGAGAGAGAGAGAGAGAGAGAGAGAGAGAGAGAAGTCTTTAATGGTATTTGTGGAATTCAAACTTTAAACAGTTGTAACTTTTAGGAGCCCATTTGGGAACTTGTTTTATAATGCAGGAACTCACTGATATGTTGAAACCCGTTCACATTTCTTACTTCAGTGCAGCATTTAAAGAGAGATGCAGCATTTAAGCTAAGAGTCATCACTTATTAACCTATAAGATGAACCGGTGAACCTGAATACAAAAACCATCACTGTTATGATAAAAAAAAACGTCAAATGTATCCAGATCTAATATTTAGTTGTTGCAGCACAGAACAATATTTCTAAATGAAGCAAAATTGCATAATAACAATAACAATACCAATAATAATAATAATAATATTAAGGTGATGAACTGCTCTCAGTGCTACTATGTCCATATAATGTATAAAATTTAATATTATGCAAAGAAGTGTAAGTTTCTGCTGTTTATTTTTATTAGACAATCGAGGACTGACAATCCGACAATTCAGAGACGAATGACAATCATACCAATAAAAACACACTTATATTATTGGAATTTTAGCCCATACATCAGTATAGATATCAGTCACTAAACTGTCGGTTGGCAACAACAAATCCGTTGCACTACAATCACTTTTTCTTTCTAAAATATACAAAGAAATACAGACATTATTTTAGCTATATCTGTTGAGCCAATAATGAAAAAAATAGAACTTAGTTTCAATAGGCAAAATTGCATTCATATTAAACAAATTTGCGTAACTGCTTTGAATTATTTTCATTTTGCATTTATAGTTTCATATTCTAAACAATACTGTTACATAACAAAGCTAATTTATTCACATATAAATCCACTCTAAGACAAGCATATGTAATTGCAGGCCTCAAATGTCAAGAACTCATTCACTGTCACACAATGCATGCTATTTATCTAGTATTAAGCTTTAACAGGTGTAAATGCCATAAATATTTTTCAGGCGGATGTTTGATGAATCTCATGTGGCTATAACTATTGTGAGCAAGAGGCCAGCGGTGCCTACTAGTGGCCAGCACAATGCAGTCTGCGTGCAGTTTTCATTTCCACTGACACAAAAAAAATGCAGATTTGGTATACAGACGATACAAGTGCTTAGTGGGTGATGATAGATGTCCACTTTGATGTCTTTCTCACCCTGTGCTTCTCCTCTTCTCCTTTTTGCCTGTAGTTTTACTCCTAGATATCTCTGGACCTCTGCATTTCAACCGCCATGTCTTCTCTGGAGGATAGATTTCACGCAGGGTCTTTCTGCGTTCTTCTGGCAAGACTTAGAAAAAAAGCCCACATTTATTTGGTTTCATACATGAACAAATATACGCTCACTGTCTACTTTATTAGATTTTTTTTAAATCTCCACCTTGCTGGTGTACAGTTAGAGACTGTAGCCCATATGCTGATGCACCATTTGTGTTCTCCATCCTTCTGTCTTCTTGACCTTCATCAGTGGTTTCTGACCATAGATCCACTCTTAGCTGGATACTTTTGGGTGGTGGAGCCCTCTGATCCAAGGAATGACACTGATATGTGTCATACACTCATACCAGCACCGCTACCATACCACTACAATGTCAGTGTTACTGTTGTGTTGAGGATGGACCCCCACGCACACAAAATAAAATGTCCCTTACAGTCACGCATGAACACACCAAAGCACAGCACACAGTGTGAACAGTGTGAAATTCTTTCTCTGCATTTAACCCATTCACCAAGAGAAGCCACAGGCAGCCCCTGACACAGCACCCCGGGAGCAGTGTGTGGGGATGGTATCTTGTTCAAGGGTACCTCAGTGGTGGTCCTGGGATTCAAATCCACAGCCTTCTGATCGCAAGGGGCAACTCCCTAACCACCAGGCCACCCAGCTGGCCCTGGACATCAGTAGCCCTGTGGTCAGAAACTGACCAATAATGAGTGGGGTAGGGGGCACCAGAAAATGTGTTCATGACAACAAATGGCCTTTTGTCTGTAATTGTACATTTATATAGTTAACTTATATGGTAAGTTAACTTTAAGAAGCTCTTAAACTGGACAGTGCAAGTTAAGGAATTCTAATAAAAGAGCAACATCAGCTTTCAAAGCCATGTTATCGCTTTCAAAGTCATTTTTGAACATACAGTGTGGCCTCAGCCTTAGGTCTTTCCAGCACCGAAAGAGTCTAATTACCCATTCGGAAGTGTAATTTGGTGAAAATACTGTATGTTACAATACATTTCACTATACATTGACAATATAGTGCAGTTTACCATCACTACTATTGCAGTTTACCATCATGACTTTATCTCTGCATTAATGAAGCCTGCAGGCTGCAGCAAGTATGCCAGTATGTATAGAAGTTCTTCTAGCGGGGGCAGCCAAACACAAAGACCTGAACCTAACACCATTAAAGCAAACAGTCTGCTAATCTTTACTGCCTTTCAGTCCTGGCCTCTGATCTCTGAATCCAGCTAACTGGACCACCAAGTAAAAGTCAGGGATGTAAAGACGGAGAATACTGAATACAGGACCATGTGCCTGTACAAACGACGTACTGATAACTGTACAGATCAACAGAATGTTTGGAAATAAAGTCAGACACAGAGGAATTACTTTGAAATGAACCTTTGTTTGTCTTCTTGCTGTCTTTCCATGTGTCGCATGTTTCCTTGTACATCTTATCACTCTCTTAACTGACTCCTCAGAATTTAAGATAACAAATCCATCCAAAAAACTTTAAAGTTTGACATGTCAACAAGTATATTCATAATATATTCATGATACATTCAAAATAACAAATCTGTTAAGACTGAGGTAGCATTCTCCATCTTTAACACTTTAAGAAAATGCAGGTTATGAAGGAGCAGCAACTCACCCTGCCTCAACTGAAAATCCATCATTTTAAATCGTCACATTGGTTTATTGATGTACACAAAGCACATTTTCTCGCAAGCAGCCTCACCTGTCAATAATCCCATCTGACCGAAAGGCTACATTCTTACATAACAAGATGTTTCCTGCTTAATAAAAGGGAAAGCCGCCAACTGGAGTGGCCAAATAATTGTTTCGGACACTTTTGAGATGGCTCCCGTGCTCCTGAATCCCTCCCAGTGATTATGGAAAGGAGGCCCAATCTAAAATGTGTTTGGCGTCTGGGCGCCAGGATGGCATGGTGGGGGTTTGGAACACCTGAGCTCAAGCAGGTAAATGGAATTATGGCAGAGATGCAGGAGAAGCAGACCTGTGCATTAGGCAAATAAAACAAGCAGACCCTGCACATTAGGCACATTAGAGCCAGGGATCCGGGCCTGAAGATGACTTGAAACACCTGACACTACATCAGATGTATTACACAAACAGTGCTGAATGGGACTCTTGTTTGACCCAGAGCATAACTACTTTACCTCAAATATAGATAATTCGCTGTTTATACTGATGCTTCTCATATCATTTTCAGAGATTTTATCAATGAAAAGGCTAATACATGTGTGTATATATAAATACATACATATATATTATATGCACATACACACACACACACACACACACACACATATATATATATATTGCGCAGCGCTGTATGTCTCAGATGTAGTCCGGGAGAGAAACAGTGGGGGGGACAAAACGAATGATTTTGAAAATCCCTGCTATAATGGTTCCGGCGCCCATGTGTATATGTATCTATATACAGGTGGCTGGTATCCCAATTAAGTTGTATACAGTTCCCACCACTAGCCAGGTCTCCCAATCACACGATGCTAGAAGGGTGAAGGATACTGTGGGCTTTCTAGAACCACATGAAGCCACCATATCTTCTCAAACTGTTTCTAAATGTATTACCACTGGACGGCTTAGGACACTTCATCAAATCATCACAATTAAATGAGTGTGCATTTAGATTTTATTAAAATGACTTAAAATGAGTGAAAATCTTTAGAAGTGGGTTACATGCCCTTATTATATTACAGTCATCTCAGAATGAGAAGTATCAGCTGAGGTGCTTTTACTGTCCATGATATTTTTTTGTGGTGTGAGAGTGACTGATGTCTCTGCATGGGGAAGTGTGACGAGTGCTGGCTGTGGATTGTGTGTGTGTCAGGCATCAAAGGATGGTCACAGTGTGTGTGTGAGTGTGTGTGTGTGTGTCAGTGTCACAGTCTGCCTGTGATCCCTGCACAGAGCAGGAAGGGTGGCTCCATTTGAGACTTCCTGTCTTACATTGTGACTCACTGTAGGTCTCTCTCTCTCACTCTCTCTCACTCACTCTCTCTCTCTGTCTGTCTGTCTCTCTCTCTCTCTCTCTCTCTCTCTCTCTTTCTCTCTCCCTCTCTCTCTCTTTCTCTCTCTCTCTCTCTCTCATTCCTTCCTTTCTTTCTATCTGTGTCTTTCATGCCCTCATACTGTTGCCCTTTTCCTTTTTTCTCACTGTATCTCTCTTTCTGTTTCTCTTTGTCTCTGGCTTATCGTCCCTCTCTCTTGCTCTTTTGCTCTCTTTCTTGTTCTTCTTCTCTTTCCCTTCTGTTTTTCTGCTTTGCGCTCTCTCTCTCGGTTCCAAACTTCAGTATGTGGCGACATTTGAGGGGTCAGAGGTCACTAGAGGCTTGGGGGATTTCAGGGGTGCTGTAGCATTTCTGACTGCATCCGTGGTCCCTCTCTCTTTCTCTCTCTCTGTCACGCACACACACACACCAGTATGTAATGACGTTTAGAAAGGCATCCAGTGAAAACAGCGGTGCTCTCATTGCCGAATAAACTCAGTAAAGTTCGTGCAGAGGTGAAAAGGGCAGCGTTTCTGCTCGGGCTGCTGAGAGCAGGAGTTTTGAGCGTCTCTTTGTTCATTTATTTGTCTGCATTTCGGTTTTACAGGTGTCAGAAATCAAAACACACCATCCTTCAGTACAGTGACAGGTTTCTGAGTGTATAAAGTGTTGTGCAAAATCATGATCCACCCCTCATTTCTTAATATTTTGCTTTGAATCACCTTGTTTGTGCTAAAATATTATTTAATGACTGTCACACTGTCTTATCGTTGGTATATTGAGTAGATTAAATGAATTATATATATAATAAAAATATATAGTAATAACATAATTAAAATACAAGATCCCCAGATAAAGGAGTTTCAACCACTCAGCATTCAGCACCACCAGTATACTGATCACCGCCTTATCATCTGGAATCATCTGCACCTATTTCTTCACCGGTTCAGGACTTAAGTTAGATGTGCTTTTTTGTGCTTGAATGATTCATACGTAGGTCACTGTGTGTCTTAACAAACAAAAACATTCCTCTGAAACTGGTCAGATTAAGGGACTGGACTGAAAATGAGAGTCTTTGAAAGTCCTTCATTAAGCCTGGAGAACTGTTCCTCAATTTTAAAAGTAAAAGAAAGTCTCTTTGGAAGCAAATTATGAAGAAATGAGGGGTGACTCAAGACTCAAGACAGTATTGCATGTAAATTAGTTGACTAAGAAATTCTTATCTTAATATCAACTGATGAATGAATGAATGGTGCATTTTGAAATGTTTTGGTTTTCCATTATGTGGGCCCTTTTACGATTAAAAACTACCTTGAAAGGCCTCAGTTTGAAGTTTAGAGTTCTGTTTTTTTGACACTTCAGTTCTGTGGCTGAAAGAGGGAGTTTAGCTGTAGATTAGATGTGGAAAAGGGAGTAATTGAGTCAGAGAAAGAGAGAAAGAGAGAGAGAGAGATAGCGAGCAAATTTGTGTGAAAGAGACGGGACAAGTGTGACTCTGTGTGTGAGATGAGGAGTTGGAGCGGAGGAGGGGGCGGCCGGCTTGGCTGATATCCTGCAGTGCAGGCTGGGTAATTTCATTAGTGGAGCTGGCGCGGGTGGATCATATGACTGTAAAGATGCAGCTGATCTTTATTTATTTACTCCAGCGTTGAGAGACAGCAGTGTCTCAGAGCAGGACGAGCCTGCAGGAGCAACCCCGCGGTGCTCATGCTACATCATTGCATTTTTTAGCCATTTTCCCAAAGCCACGACCTCGTCCTCATTCAGCCTGAAAGGGCTTTTTATCGAACGTTGACAGTCTCTAATAGGGTGTAGTCTATTAGTTTCATCTATTAGTGAGTTTTAAATGTTTACAGTGGTCTGCCATGCATATTTATACTTTCAGACATAAATATCGATTTGTATGAGTTTCACTGTAATAATCTTAAAAATTATAATAGCTAATAGCTAAGTACTGTCACCAAGTTAAAAGTTATTAGCCTACATAGCTTATTACTAACTATTTAACCGGGTAAAAGTTATCCTACATTGCTACTTGTTAACTATTTCTACCAAATAAAAAGTTATTAGCCTACATTTCTAATTGCCAACTATTTCTGCCAAGTGAAAAGTTAGCATACATTGCTAATTCCAAACTATTTCTAGCTAACTATTTCTTATCCCACATTGCTAATTGGTATTTCTACCAAGTAAATAGTTATTAGCCTACATTGCTTCTTGCCAACTGTTTCTACCAAGTAAAAGTTACCAGCCTACATCACTAATTGGCAAGTATTTCTACCAAGTAAAAAGTTATTAGCCTAAATTGCTAATTGTTAGCTGTTTCTACCTGTTACGTCTCGTGTCAGCGGCCGCTAGAGGCTGCCCTGCCAGATGGGGACTCTTATTATACACCGGTTGGAGCCCCTGTGAGTGTTCACAGCCTGCCTGTGTTTATGAGTTAAGTGTTCGTCTGTCCCCATTGGTTCTTAGTTCTGTGTCTTTGTGTATTTAGTCTCCCATGGGGAGAAACCCTGGGTCGGTCTACCATCATACATGTTTGTGTTTTGGCCCTCGTACCTTCTTTGTGTTGGTTTAAATAAACGTTTAAGTTATGGACATCCGCAATTGCGCCCCCTTCTCTCCCTAGTACCTACGTGACACTACCAAGTAAAAAGTTATCCTATATTGCTATTTGCTAGCTGTTTCTACAAAGAGTTATTAGCTAACTGCTAACTATTTTCATCAAATAAAAAGATATTAGGCTATACAGCTAAAAGTTCCCTACAATGCTAATGTTCTTAAGTCCATACGTAGCTGTTTTAATCATGTTAACTATTTTAAGCTTACTTAGGATAGTTATCGGCCTACACTGCAGATGTTTGCAAGCCTACATTGTTAACTTATCTTGCTAAGAAAAACATTAGTAGATGACAATGTTGATGTTTATATTGTTTCCGATATTACTGAGATCAAGAAAATAAAAAATAGCCTGTGCTGTTAATGTTCATAAGTCTGATAACTATTTGTATCTTGCCAAGAAAAAATGTTAGCATACATTGCTAATATTTATGAGCCTACATTGTTATTTATTTTTATCTTACCAAGAAAAAAGTTTCTATTCTACATTGCTAATGTTTATAAGCCTACATTAATAACTAATTTCATCAGATACAGAATAAGGAGCTTTTAGTCTAAATTGCTAGTGTTTATAAGTCTAATTTTAATAACTAATTTTATTAGATACTGCGTTTAGCTATTAGCATACATTGCTAATGTTATAAGTGGTGTTCATTTTTATCTGATATCAAGAAAAAAGTTATAAATTTGACTTTTATCCATTCTTGTGGACCCCTGTCCAACACTGTATTAGAGACTGCCCCAAACACCCCCAATACACACTTATCTCTACCCCAAAACCCCCCTCCCCCAAAATCTGGTGGGTTACCCCCCTCAGACTCCTAGTGAGATACTGCAGTTGTTAAGCTTCTCTACCATATGGACTTTGGGTGGGCTTTATCCTCCCTGCTCCAGCCCCAGGGGGATGTTAGGGTTATTTTGGATGAATTGCAGGTTCTTCTGTGGATAGATGTGAATATGTGTGGGTGGGTGTGTTGTGGTGGGGTTCTCCTCAGAGTTCCTTCATACCCCGTGAGCCTAGCGCATCTGTGCTCAGGCCTGATTTAGAACAGAATGTGCAAATGAGGTGTTGTGTTATTGTGTCTTAGCATGTGTGGTTAATTATTCTGTGTGTGTGTGTGTGTGTGTGTTTATTATGTCTGAGGACATTTTAGGAGAGTGTGTATCACAGATGCAGGGTAACAGTGGACTATTTTTCGCTCCAATTAAGAATTATTTGGAAGTCGCGTGTTTGCTGACTGGGAAATTATGTTTTAGTCATGCTGAAAATTCTGTGATTGGTCAGTTTGCAGTAGGTCAAAAAGTTCTTTGCTGTTAAAACAGGCCTTACTCAAAACCTATACAATCTGGTTCTGGAGACTCGAGTGTGGTTTTTACATGATTTGCAGTGGAATTAGCTTCATAATGTAGAGTGATTCCACACTAATGAAGCACTTTGGGTTTATATTTAGCAGAAAATCAGTTTTTCTGACTTTTCCTCCTGGGTACACACTGCTGTTTTTCTGCTGCTGTATTTTAGGTACTGACATTGACTGGCAGACTGCTGCCAGCAGCACCCACTAGTATGAAACAAAACAAGTTTATTTTGGAGTGTATTTCCAGTGTCCTGGTACCCTTACAGGCTTTTGGACTGTAAAAAGTGAACAACAGTAAAATGTGCCGTTCATTTAGTTCACAAAGTGTGAACTTCGGGTTAAAAAAGTGTGTGTGTGTGTGTGTGTGTGTGTGTGTGTGTGCACGCAGTATGTTGTGCATGAGCATGTTTGGCTACTGTAGCTTATTACTACACATACACTCATGCGTAAAGGATACCAAGTCTAAGAGTGTGTATGTGTTGAGTTTGTATGTGTGTGTATATTTGTGTTTGTGATGTCTGGAGGAAGACCAGGAAAACTTGTGTATTGTTGTGTGTGTTCTGAGATTGTGTATGCGTTTGCTGTAAATAGACTATGATGTGTGTTTGAAGACAGTCTGTGAGAGTGTGTATACTGTATGTGTGGGTTGGGGGTGGGGGTCTTTGATGTAGACTAGTGTGTTTGTGTGTGTGTGCGTGTTAGTACAGTCTAGGCAGGCGGTCTGTGAGAGTGCCTATACTGTGTGAGATATGTCTGTAGGGTGTGTGTGTGTGTGTTATGAGAACAGATGGCTCCTTTTGCCCGTTCCAGTCAGGAGGAATTTCCGCCTGCACAGTTTAGTCTCTTTCTTTCTCTTTCTCTTTCTCTCTCTGTCTCTTTATTTGTGCCTCTCTCTTTCTTCCTTTCTCTCTCCTTCTGTGTCTCTTTCTCTGTGTGTCTCTCTCTCTTTCTTTTATTTCTTTCTGTCTGTCTCTCTCTTTCTCCGTGCTTGTGTCTTTCTTTCTTTTTCTCTCATCATCTCTCTTTATTTCCTTCTCTTTCTTTGTGTGTCCCTCTCTGTGTCTCTCTCTTTCTTCTTTCTTTATGTCTCTTTCTTTCTGTCTTTCTTTCTCCTTTCTTTCTCTTTTTATCTCTTTGTGTCCCTCTTTCTGTCTCTCTCTCTCTCTGGTATTGCGTGACCTCACTGACCTTTCATACCATCATCTTTAAGAGAACTCAGCAGTGATGCGGTGGACACTGGGGCCTCATAGCATGATCTAAATTGCATAATGCTAACGCCAGTACTAGTTTGAAGTCATCATTACATTATTAGCAACATCAGCATATTACCGTACTCCTTTAATTCTGGTCACTTTATCTTTGTGTGAGTTCAGGCCGTTAGCTGTTTGCTTTAATGCTCTCTAGTCATGGTATGGCTGTGTTGTGAAGTGTGTGTGTGTGTGTGTGTGTGTGTGTGTGTGTTTGGGGGGGGCGGGGGTTGGGGGGGGGCTGTTTGTTAGGCTTATCCTTGCCCAGCATGCAGAGATGGACCATATGGCCCTATGAGAGGAGATTCCTCAAGCAACTAAACACACCAGCACCAGAGATCAGGCATCGGTTGGTTCATTATATCACAAATGTTTACTAAGTTCAGGTTTACAGAAATCAAAAAGTGTCGCACCACACAACCTAGTTTTCTTAGTAGTTGTCTTAGTAGTTCTTACTAAATGAAAAAAAAGTTCATGTTTACTAAAAATGTGACTTTTATAAATGTACAGTGGTGCTTGAAAGTTTGTGAACCCTTTAGAATTGTTTACATTTCTGCATTAATATGACCTGAAAAATCATCAGATTTTTTGAAAAGTCCTCAAAGTAGATAAAGAGAACTCAGGTAAATAAATTAGACAAAAATATTATACTTGGTCATTTGTTTATTGAGGAAAATGATCCAATATTACAAATCTGTCAGTGGCAAAAGTATGTGAACCTTTCATTTCAGTATCTGGTGTGACCCCCTTTTGTAGCAATAACTGCAACTAAACGTTTCCAGTGACTGTTGAACAGTCCTGCACATCGCTTAGAGGAATTTTAGTCCATTCCTCCTTACAGAACAGCTTCAACTCTGGGATTTTGGTGGGTTTCCTCGCATGAACTGCTTGCTTCAGGTCCTTCCACAACATCTCTATTGGATTAAGGTCAGGACTTTGTCTAGGCAATTCCAAAACATTAACTTTATTCTTCCTTAACCATTCTTTGGTAGAATGACTTGTGTGCTTAGGATCGTTGTCTTGC
>JBBPCZ010000007.1:19053962-19073408 GCA_037974445.1 Brycinus macrolepidotus | reverse complement strand
CTTTCAGCTTCTCAGAGTAGCTTCTTTTAGCCACTCTGATCTCCCTGGTCAGCGTGTTCCTGGCTTGCTTGTACAGGTCCCTGTCACCACTTCTGAAGGCGTCCTCCTTGGCCTGGCGAAGATGTTGCAGTTTAGGAGTGAACCTTGGTTTACTGTTGTTGTAAGTGCAGAAGGTCTTGGTTGGTACACACACATCTTCACAAAAACTGATATATGATGCCACAGTGTCTGTCAGCTCGTCCAGATTGTCAGATGCAGCTTCAAAAACAGTCCAATCAGTGCAGTCAAAACATTCCTGCAGTTCCTGCTTTGCTGCATTGGTCCACTTCTTCACAGTTTTGACTACAGGCTTGGCACGTTTTAGTTGTTGCCTGTAAATTGGAATAAGATGGACCAGGCAGTGATCAGAATGTCCCAAAGCTGCCCGGGGAACAGAGTGATAGGCATCTGCGTGGGGAACACCCGCGGAGGGAGGGGGGTCCGGAGAGCAGCTGAGCAGTGGTGCGCCGAGCGAAAGAGCAGCAAACGTCAAACGTGTAGGAGAGCAAACACCGGTTTTAGTGTTTTACACTGTTTATATTTGTTGAAATCAGATTTTACTCATACATTCTGAGTTCTAAGGGTTAAATTGAAAGTCATGGGTTTGTAGTGTCTGGCAGGCGTTCTCCTTTTGCAAATACTCAAAAGAATCTAATGTAACGTTCAACCTTTTCTGTATCTGCCACACAGGCAGCATTTGGTTGATTGCCACAGATAATAATTTCCATGTTATCCTGTACATCCTTGTACAACACAAGGAACAATCAAGGAAACAAGGCTACTGGAGGGAAAATTAAAACCACAACCATTACTAACAAAATAGGGCTTAGACAGACCAGAGAGAGAGAGAGAGAGAGAGAGAGAGAATGTATTACCTAAGTTATTATAATGAAGGGTGAGATTGAACACTGAAACAACACAGTAAAAGAACAATACTAGGTGCCATTCACATAGTCTTGGTTTTTCTGTTACCCATGTGTCCGGGTTGAACATGCGAAAACACCATCCTGGTAATAATCTCTGAAGTAACTGATTATACAGATTTACTGCTTCATGTACAACTGCATGTCATCAAAGAATTCATAAAAATATTCTGCAAAAATATGTTTTTGCAAATACAGTTTGAGTCAATGGCTAAACTCGAGGCCACTGTTTAACATCACCATCTCAGGACATTCATTCAATATCTGATCATTCTACACAAGAACACCATTAATCTTTTCAAATGTATTCAACTTTCCACTACAAATTGGAATGCAATTTATGTGTTCGCTCCTTTGAATAGGAGACATACTTGATGCAGACAAAGAAGTCAAATACCTCTGGAGCAGTCATTACAGTAGCCAACAGCTTGACTTCTACTATCTTTCCTGTTGGGTTCAAATAATGCCATCGAGAAAGCGACGAATCCCTCCACCGCTCGCCAAATTGATTAAAGCTTAAATATACGAGCAACAAAAAGGTTTCTTTTCACCATGGAGGGATTTTCCACCCTTTCTGAATACACAAGGATGCTGGAAGACGACTATCGCCCTTGGGTAAATCAGTGTTTTTCACCATTTATTGAAAATTGTCAACAATGACAATACCTTTGTGGAATTAAACCAACAAAAAAATGAAGTATGGGGCAGCTAAGCGGGCATTTTCAGAGTGCTAATCTGTATGCGGTAATGTTGCGCTGGCCTATTCAACCAACACAAAGACAACACTTGGCACTTTTATGCTTTTCAAAGCTACTGTGGGGAGTTTGGTAAGGCACTGCTGATCCTGACATGGCCTTCACAGTTATCAAGATACACACACAGCAAGTACACTCACTGTGCACTGTACTGTGATGTCTGCTGAGATATTTCAGTGAAAGAACTGTTATATAAAAGCATTTTTCCAGTATTTATTTTTCTACACTATTTCAACTCGGCAGTCAACTTTTACATTGTGTAAAACTTCCATGATAAATGAACCAAGCTAAGATTACTTCATTAAAAATGAATGAATAAAATGTTTTAGTTTACATTAAAAAATAAACAGATTTTCTGTAAAGTTACCATTTTGGAGATACTAGGGTTTTTTGGGGGGATTTATTTTTGGACCAGTCAAAAGTCTGGACATGGTTATAGACACTAATTTTTTAAGTTTAAATTTTTTAGTAGGCAGTATTGGAATTACAGATTTTCTAACTCCAATTTAATAAATTTTACTAAA
Organism: Brycinus macrolepidotus; assembly: GCA_037974445.1. Classification (NCBI taxonomy): domain Eukaryota; kingdom Metazoa; phylum Chordata; class Actinopteri; order Characiformes; family Alestidae; genus Brycinus; species Brycinus macrolepidotus. The sequence goes on along the minus strand of JBBPCZ010000007.1, from coordinate 19,071,167 downwards.
TGAAAAAGTTCTAGAATTAGACTTTAGATCAAAATGGCCTTTAGACGACGAAAAACATAAATTCAACCAGTGATGTCCTCATAATTAGTACTGAGCAAACGACCCTGGAATGATTCTTATTTGGGACGGTCTATGCCACAGCTGGCTGTGAAGTATGGCCTACATTTTAAAGCAAAACAGTTTAACTGTTATTGGCAAATATACTGATTTACTAAAAGACAACAGAGAGGCTCTTAGGGGGAAATATCAAAATCACTCCAACGCTTTTGTGTCCGTGAACACACAGAAATAGACGGACAGTCAACACGCATCATTGTTCCTCAAGCCCTCTTTCTTGCTCTTGATTTGCCAGAACCAAATGGAGACCAACTAATTCTCCATCTTGGCTCTGTGCCCGTGACTCAGACCTTTTCTCTGAGATTCTATTACAGACTTTGTTAGCATATAATTCCCATTACAGATGCCTAAGAGATCATCATGCTTGAAGAAAGGTTAATGTGACAATAACGTGTCAATTGAATAAGCTTGTAATATTCTTACAACAATCTCATAATGAGAAAGAATATTGAGAAATATTAAATTGCTGTTTAAATAAAGGTATTTTTGCAGATAGTTTTAATATTATGCCTTATATTATTGAATGTCCTTGCTACCAAGTTCTCATATCTGACATCCTGGAAGTGTCCCACACAGTTAATAGACCACCGCACTCAGATTGATGATTACTGACCGGACCCTCATTTCTGGACAACTGTTTTGTGCTATGGGGTAAAATTGTATTTGACTGAACCACATTCAGTATGTGCCCCCTAGGTACCCTGGTACGACACAAGATTTTGATTCTTCACTTACTATGGGAGCCTACAGAGCTCTAGGTTCAGAGTAGGAGTGCTGTATTGTTGTTGTAAGAATGCTGATCCAGGATCAGAGTACTTGTGTTTCTTTTGCTCTTGATCTCTTACAAAAAACTGAGGTTTAACAACACACATTTGCATTTCTTTCCTCTTTGAGAAGAATAACACACCTTTTTTAATGAGAGACAACCTGGAGTTCTTGCTCTTTTCACTTACCTCTTCATTTATTGTCTTTTGCGATTGTTACCAAATTGCAGTTGCTGTTTTGTTTATACAGACCTGTCATTGTCTGCCTTGTTTGTCTCCAACTATTTGAACTTGAGCCATTTTGTTCATGTTCATGAGCATTTGTGAGCGTCATTTAGGTGGTATGTCTTACCAGCCACCGAATTCTTACTAAATGTCTCGCTTGGTTCATAATGACTTCTGCATGTAAATCAGCCCCAGTCTGGCAGCGCAGACAGACGTTTCCTTTGAAAGCGAAGGCTAAGAATAACAGATGCAGATCGTCTTCAGTCGGCATCAGAAGAGATCCACCCCCCCTTCCCCCAACCTTTAATGAAAGTGAGCTTTAAAATGTTGCGTTTAATTTGATTTAGCATTTTTATGAGGCAGGCCCCGCTCTTGATCACATTAAAATGTTTATAGTCGCATTAGCCGCCCTGCTTACAGTCAGTGCCGTGGACTACTGTTAATAAATGTGCATGATTTCCATAAAATATTCAAAGAAGCCCATCATCGCTTCAGCATTTCATCTCTAGCCCCCGACTTCAATCAGTTTTGCATTCGAAATGCATTATGCATCTGCACAAAAACGCTATAATCCACATGGCAATGTTTTTATATCTGGTAGTGAGGAGATGGAGAACATATACATGGTCCATTCATTCCGCGCCGCTTAATTATTAAGAGTATATTGATTTCTTGCGCATAATTCGGATTTATAACCCATTAAGTATTTAAAACACTCATGTAATTTTCTTGTTTACTAGACCATACAATTGTGACAATATAAATCTTAAGAAAAATAATTATGCAACACCATTGCAGACTGAATGGTCATTTTAACAGCCTAGCTTTAATTGCTGGCATTATTATTCACATATTCAATAAGAGAACTCATTTGCATGGCGTTTTAATAAGAGTGTGAATAATAAGGTTTCAGCTTCTGCCATAGATGTACCCTTGTTCTTCACACACTTCATCGTCACTGAATAGTTGTCAGAATGAGCTTTCCGTTCTTCCAATTAGTGTTCATTTCTCACTTCTAAATGCAGTGCAGAACATTTTTTCTCATCTTCCCCTCTAGAATCTCTAGAACACAATGGTTCTCAGGGTCCCCAGATGCCACATTCTTGTCACTTCATTTTGCTCGTACCTTACTCATAGGGACAGGGCAAAAATGTGGACCATCTGGGGTCCCCTGAGGACCAATTTGAGAAGCACTGCTCTAGAAGTTCGGTAAAGAGACCTAGAATGTGCCCCCAAGCCTCCCAATGAAAAAAAGATTATTGTTATTGATGGCTTTAAGTGCTGTCTTGTACTGAAGCTCCTGATGGAATCAGGAATCTAAATGAAAGACATCTTCACAATATACAGTATGTATCATAATGTTTAGATATTAGGATTATTTACAGTTTAAAACAGACAAAATGTATCAGCAAAACAGGAATGCAATGATTTTTTAATAGAAACAGAAGAAAGAAATCAAATAATTCCACAAAAAATGAATAAAAGAGATTAATTCAGTTGTTGTTACTGTAGATTGGCTGATGTTGTCATTTTTGTTGCTGTTGTTGTTTATAGGCTCTTTGTAATTGGTCTAAATCTGTCTTTTTATGATACATGCAGTTGATCAGTGTTATAGAACAACTGACAATAGTCATGATGTACATACAATGATAAGACGTCATTCTGATTAAACTACTCAATGATGTCAGTGATGATGTTTAACTCTATAAATGCATGTACTCTATGTGTGTATATATACAACATCACACATAATCACATCACTACATTAACCAGGACAGTGTCCTCACCAAATAAATACATTTATGTTGTTTATTTAAATTACTCCCTAACTTCTTAGAAAGTACTGATACTGGGCCATTCCTTACCATGCATCACTGTCTTAGCAGTCTTTTGGGAAAGAGAAGGCATTCATAAGGAAATATCTCGCCAGAAATTTAGTTTTAGTTAGATCTGATGACAAAGCATTTTCATAACAAATAGTAAAACATTGTAATTTTGTAGGATAAAAATCTTTCCTAACTTTAAAGTACTTTAACAGATGGCAAGAAATTTAACAAATGGTTTAAAAAATATGGTTTGATATGATGATACAATATGCCTAAATCTGTAGCAAAGTTAACTGATAAACAGAGATGTAAGATTGATGCCAGATCAGTAGCTATCCTTCTTTGTAATTATCTGTCTTATGTCATGACAGAAGTTTTAATTCCTTCCATGGGGTGTCAGTGTTGTGCCATCTTGTGCACTATAGCTTTTCCTCATTTTCTCAATTTTTGGCCTTCGCCAGATGATGGGCAGCAAAAGACAGAAGAGGAGGAGAGCGAAGAGAAAGAATCAGAAGAGCCTTCAGCAGCCGAGCAGGTCAGAGCACCTGCACCTGATCTTCAGCATAACACAAGACTTAAGAGTAGTCACTGAAAAAACTACTCTTTAACTTCTTAAACCATATGAAAAAAAAACAATATTTTTACAAAGTTAAACCGATTAGTGAAATAGTGGAACTTCTCACATCGAGTCCAAATTTGACAGAAAAAATGCATCAAAACAATAGGCAAGTTGAAAATATTCAGATTAACAACAGTGTCAATCATCATTTGCTTGAAAATAATAAATTATATGAATCCATATCTTTTTTACTCCTCTTCTACTGTGTACAAGTAATTAATAAAAAAGGCACATCAGAGGAAAAAAAATTATTTTCATTATTTAGCTTGTCACCGTTACTCCCAAGTCTAGCAACTGCTGTGGGAATGAAAACTTCAGAAGTTGTATCCCTGCTTAGTCAGTTTGTTTATTTAATTTGCTATGCCAACATGTAAAAAAGTAGTACCTGTTTAAAATTATAATACAAGTGCCATTTAATCACGATTCAGGGCCACCCAGCACCCACTCAATGAGTCATCTGTAATGTCATAGACCAGCACCATGTCTTATGTATGAGATACATGATAAAGTTAGCGTAATAAACAAGGGTCTTGTGGGTGGGGTGTGACGTGGGGAGCAGTGGCACCTACTATCCACAAAATGGGCCCTTAGAATAAATGGTTTGAGAACTGCTGCTCTAGATTTCCAAGGGATGCAAAAATCATAAATATGTCTTAACTGCAAGTACATGGACTAAGTTCATGGTTTATCTGCAGACAGTTCCAAGATACTGACCAGAGTTTGGCCTAATACAGTTTCTGTACACAGCCTCAAACCCAGTGCAGATAGATCCAGGAACATTCTTTCATTACTGATTAGTTGGAAAGCAAGTCAGAGGTAAAATGTAAAAGTCTGAGGGGAAATCACAGAATATCCCTCAGTTATAAAGGTGTGTCTTGATCTGAATACAAAACTCAAACTCATTAACAGGAACAAGTGGAAGATGGGGATGGACACGAGGACGAGGGTCCGGAGACAGAAGAGACCACCCAAACAGCAGAGGAAGCACCCACTGTAGAGGGTGAGAATGAGACTGAAGAGGAGGAGAAGACTGGAGAGGAGGAAGAAATCATAGAGGATGACAAAAAGATGACAGAGGCGGAAGAGGAGGGTCAGAATGGAGAGGAAGAGGAGGGACAAACTGGAGAGGCAGAGGAGGGACAGGCTGATGAAGGCGCTGTAAATGAAGAAGGAGGGACAGGAGACTGAATGAAAGGTGAAGGAGGGAAAGAGATAAATGGGGTGAATGAGTGAGAGAGTTGAATGGGGTCATTGCTCTTCACAGGACAGAAGGGAACCTAGAAAGAGATAAATCAGGAAAGAGTGCTGCTTTGATGACAGGAGAGAGGATGCTACTTAAAATGACTGCTTTAATTAGTCACATTTGATTTTATTCAAGAAATAGAGACAATGCAGTTAAACTAATTAGTTTCTCTACAAGACTATATGAATGTTTGCTCTCATTTCGAGGCACAATGTTGGCAATGTATAGGCTCAAACACAGTCAAATAAGCTATTGGATGTAGTATGCACTGGATGTGTGCTGATTTTAGTTGGTGAATGGAGGTGCTGAGTGATGTCTGTATGTCTAAATGTCTTGTATGTCCTCTCTGTAATAAACATACTTGCTGTCACAAGATGTCGAATCACTAAAATCGTTAGGAGAAGGAAAAGGAAAAAATGTGACTTTAATGAATTTTAAATGTTATTCAAAGCCATTTCTTTAAATGTTTACACAATATTGCAAGGTTCCCCCCCTATAGGTGACAATAATAAAAGAACTCATAATCTGCTTTAACACACACATCTAACTTGTCATATATTTGCAATGAAAATGTACTCAAATGTAGGCATCCTGTTGTCAAAATTCTGCTCATCTGAATTCATACATTTCTTCTGAACTGTATTTCAGCATGGTGCTTCATTGTGCGTTATTGTTTTATCACTCATCTGTCACAGCTGTCTTTAATAAACAGAATCGTTACAGTACTAAAGCTGCGATGCATGAGTCTTTCCACTTCATTTTTTTCACCATCCACTTCACTTCCACTAATTTGCAGCTTTATGAGGTCCTCCAACCTTTATTTACAGTATGTGTACAATCATTATTTTGGTGGTGGATCACTCTTAACAACTGCTATGTTGAGTGCTCCCCAGAAATTGACCATGAATAAAAGGTAAGTGGATGGCTAACATGAATTGTAGATCAGTAGATGAGCTACAGTCCCTGTACACCAGCAAGGTGAAACTATAAGTTAAGGGTTTCTAAGAAAGTGGTCAGTCAATATAATTCACCCCTTTTTAATATTTTTATGTACTGTGTAAAATATATTTTACCAATGCCAGTGAGCAGAACAATCTTCCAGTACAACGATCTTCTAATTTACAGGACAATGTTTTTCTCTTTGGTTTGCTGCCTTTTCCCTTCAGTGTCTTGGCCTGCAGAGGTTTATTAATGTTGTTGGCTGTTCAATTCCTCAGGGCCACAGCGCATGGAAAACAGGAACATTGCAGTGTAGCATCATGCAAAGGGAAGGCTGCCAGAGCCACTGTGTAGTTTAGATGTCTCTGAGGAACGGCATTGGGTCAGATTCATGTTTTACAATGATGATAATACGTGATGATTTACATTTTGAAACATTATTCTGTTAAATTTAGTTAATTCACTATGAGCTGCATTTCTACTAACAGCCTCAGAAGTAGGAGTGCTGATCTAGAATCACATTTTGTGGCAGTGACCATCAAACATGAGGGATTCTGACTCAAGATCAGTCCTCTTCAGCCCTGGTGTTGTCTAAAATGTGTGATGTAGTGATGAGGTTTTGTTCATTTTAATATCTCACAGTAAGTCAAACTGTATTCAAAATCACACTAACAAGTCTGTACCACCTTAATGAAGAGCTAGATGTGTCATCCTTGACTCCACCTGGAACATCTCCCTCCTGTCCTTCAACAGTGGAAATGGCTACCAACTCCCTGCTCTCCCTTCTCCACTGTTCCAACAGCCTTCAAAGCCGATGTGAACTACTACAGAATGGTATTTCTTGTCTCCTTCCTCTCCACAGTTCTAGAGTGTGCTGTATATAACCAACTCAACGCATTTCTATCACAAAATAGGCTTCATGACCCAAACCAGTCTCAATGCTAAGCAACACATTCTACAGAAACTGCACTTTTAGCTGTCAGTGAGGAGCCGTCTTTGGTTCTAATTCTTTTAGATCTTTATGCAGCTTTTAATACTGTCAACCATCAGATCCCCTCACCAAACTTATGCTTGGCAGTGGTTTGTGTCCTATCTTGCGGGTTCAGTTACCAAGTATCATGGAAAGAGTCTATGTCTACCCCATGAAGACTTACCACTGGTGTTCCCCAAGGTTCAGCGCTTGGTCCCCTTCTCTTTTCCTCACACACTCGCTCTCTTGGTCACATTATATATTCACATGGTTTCTCTGACCACTGTTCTGCTAATGACACTCACCTCATCCTCTCCTTTCATCCCAGTGACTCTCAGATCTCAGCCTAGATCTCTGCATGTCTGAATGACATTTCCTCCCGGATAACAAAACAGAGCATCTCAAAGGATGAGCAAGAGCTGACCAAGTCATCGCATTAAAAGTATGAAATCTAGGTGTTCGCTTAGATGAAGAGCTCTCACTTTTATCTCACATTTACAATCTCTCCTGACGTTGCAGGTCCTTTCTTTCTTGCATCCAGAGAATACATCTATTCCTCAACACTGTTGCAACTCAGATACTTGTCCAGTCACTCATGACTGGGCTACTATAACTTGCTCCTGGCTGGCTCCCCTCTGAAAACCACAATACATGCATGTCTGGTCTTTAATACACCAAAATTCTCACACACCACTCCACTACTGTGAATCCTTCACTGGCTTCCTGTGGCTGCTCACATTAGATTTCAAACTCTACCGTCCACCTACAAAGCCAAAAATACAGCTCTGTTTTACCTATCAGCACCGATCAGACCACAGGTCACAGCTCGCCCTCTTAGAGCATCACGCACAGCTCGACTTGACCCACCTCTTGGCAAAGGTCGAAGACATGCATCAAGACTTTGCTCAGCTTTGGTACCAACTACACATTCATGTCATAATTCATAACTAACTTACACATTCACAACTAACTTAACTAACACAAACTTCACAAAGACTTTTAAAAATGTGATCTGATAGGTCCTGGTGGAATACTAATTATCTCTGGTAGAATCTTAGTTTACCAGCAGCTCTTAATTTTAAGGCTTAAAAGTGTGAGCACATCACTCTGGATACGACTGTCTGCCAAATGCTGTAAATGTAGAAATAAATGTGATTTGGGGTTGAGGGGGTTGAGAGAAAGTTTGAACTGATGAAAGTGACACATGATTCAACTCACATAAGAACTGACAAGCTCCTAGTGACATGGGTCAGGTGTGTAAAACAGGAAAAACACATAACACAGGACTGGGACTGGAAACTCTTGCTGTGGTTTCCACTCATCCAATTTACTATAAACCTCTTTCGGGCATAAATACAGATAGAGCCTATCTTTTCTCATGACCAATTTGTGTTAGCTGTCCTCTAGCCCATCACTGGTCAGTTTCTGACCACAGAGCTGCTCTTTTCTAATTGTTCATGCCAACAGATCAGCTACAATCTGTAGTTGTACTCCTACATAGTGGAGCTATTAGGCATGAACCTGATAAACCAACCAGAGAGTGGAAGCACAAGGGGGTTCTAATAAAATCGATGATGAGGGTCTATTTATGTACTTTAGACCACAGACAGCAAAGTGTTGGACTCAGATGAGCTGAGTAGTCTGTGTTTTGGTACAGATGCAGTAGATAATGTACTGACATAACCCAGCAAACAGGATGCTTGTGTAAAAGCACTGAGTTGTGTAAGAGGTTGCCCTGTCCTCTCTGCCAAATTTCAGGTTAATGCAGCTTGGGTGAGTCATCACTGTAACAGGGGAGACACAGAGGAAAGAGATAGAGAGATATATCTGTAGAGAGAGTTTTCACCTGTGACTCATGCAGCTCCATACACATCCTGTACATCTATTTTGAGCTTGCAGATCCCGCACTGGTCCCATTAGAACAACAGCAGAGAGACCCAGAAAACAGAGCTGCCTCCCTAGAACAAGCTATGTTCACATTATCAGGTTGAAGTGGCCCAAATCCAATTGTTGGACATGTTTGTGGACACACAAATCTCATCTATTCAAACTGGATCTGAGCCTCTTTCATGTGGTCCTAAACCAGATATGTATCTGATTCATGACCATGTGACATTAATGTGTCAAACTGGGATTTATGTGGTTGTTTTTACACTGCACAGCACCTGTGTTTTTCTCTAATAATGAACAGCCGAGAGCTGATTAGAACAAATTGTCTTTGCAATGACTCTTGCTAGGCTGAATCGTAAATGACTCTTCAGTTCCTTCATAGTTGACTACATAGGCCATGAAAACAGGGGCACCCAAACAGTGAATTAACAAACTATTTGTGATTTTGTCCATGTGCACAGACCACTCCTGGATATAGAGTGGTGGAGAGTTCAGTTTCATTATTTAGAGTGTAGGAGGGAGTAGGGAGCCATTTAGAATTCAGCCTTTTTGATGTTCATGAGACACTAAGTTCAATGAATGTAATGTAATGTAATGCAATTCGTGTGATTATTCATTTAGATGTGCGCATGTTGGTTATTTCAGGTTCATTCACACTAAAGACAGATGAGTCACCTGTCCACACATGAGTCATAGAGTCTTCAAATACCTCTTGCAGCCTACACTGAAAAAAGCAAAGTGTTGTATTTACGTCATTCAAATTTATACATTATGAATAAAATATATTACATCAACATATTTTTGTCTTTCAGTTTATTTTCCTTTGGCAGTAATGATGATACCATATATTTCATTAATATGGAAATGAGGTAATTTAATATGGAAATAGGGAAATTAATATGGAAAGGTGTAATTTGACCTGAGCATGACAACAGAACTGTAACTGTTCACCTATATAGTCTGTAACTGTTCACCTATATAGTGGATTTATAAGTGGTCAGTGAGTACCAATATAATTCAAGTCTTTCTAATTAAGTGAGTGTACACATTTCTATTCAGATGGACTGTATCCTACTGAGAATGAAATGGAACCATAATGGGACCCCCTTAAAAACCACAGCAAGCTTGAAAGATTAATTTTATAGAAAATATACTCCCACTGCAAGCTAATGTTAATTCCATCTTTATTAATTTGTCAAAAAATAGTTCCAGGAGGATAGATTTGTACTGATATTTTCTGGATACTTGGCACTTCTCAGATGCAACAAAAAAGCAATTTCATTTTGAACTACAGCACTTGATACAACCCAAAGCTTTTTGTAGTGGTCATACAGAAAACATTATCAACACAGTGACCAACCTTCCTTCATTCTTCAACATAGTAAGGTGAGTGAAGAAATGGAGGGTTTGGTTATGATACATATGTTTAAATATTTTCCACCTCCGTTTAGGTTTAGATCCAGACTTCAGAATTATGTAGACACAGTTTAGTTTCGTTGTGCAATCTCATTAATAAAAGATGAATGTAGTCTTTTCGAATGTACCTGAAAGTAGATCCGTTTACAAAATCCCATGTTGTAGAACAGTTTGATGGATTTTGACATTTAGGAACATTTCAAATGCTAGTACTCAAGTGTATCTGAGAGGAAAACAGCTTTTTCCTCATTTTAACTTCTAATTCCTTTTTTGTTCCACAGCTATTCTGTAAAATACTTTTGTACTTTTTTATCCAGAGTTTTGGTAGCTACTGTTACTTTTGTAACTATTTCTTTGAAATAAAACCACTTTTACTCAAAGATTATTTAAGGCTACTACACCTGAAAAGCAAGATATGTTCTTGTAAAATGTAAAGAGAAAATGTTTCAAGCAAAAGTTTAGATGCAGCCACTGATATTTGTATTATAATAAAAAAGCTGAAGGAAACAAAGGTGTGATAGCAAGACAGCAATATCTTATACTAACTGTCCCCTTTTGGGTCCCATTCAGTATTGGCATGTTTGAATGAAGTATAATACAGTGTATTGTACAAAACATCAGTTCTAAAACTTATGAAACTCTGTGTTCTGTTGCACTTACAGAAAAATCAAGTAATGCTGGCTGAAAGGTTAGGAAAGGTTAACATAACAGATGTTTGGATTTGTGGCTTTTACCCTTTGCAGGTGCATGAAGGAAATATGCTCAAATGGCACATTTTTCACTTGAGGAAAAATGCTGAAAAGTGCACAGGAGCGACTACAAAAAGCACCGACAATGACGCAAAGCAGCAACACAGACACTACACTGAAAAGCAGCATTATCTGAAGTGAGTGTGTGCTCTAATAAACCAGTGTGCATAATGACTATAGTATAAGATATCCTCCACACACAAGAATGAGGCTGAAGAAGGAAATGCGGGTTCCACATGAACAGATCATTTGCCCGAACGGAGATGGACTGGATTGGCTGTGACATTATGTAATGCTGGCAAACCCTCAGTGCCTGAGCTATCGTGTATTCACTGGGCTGATTCATAATTTGTTTAGTTTGCAGTGCCATTGAGAAGATCAAATTTAGCCTAGAAAGATATGTGAGTATATGTAATAGGTCATTTGTCTTACATAATGAAAGCCTTCAGTGGGCTTTTCCATTATGTGTGGAGAGAAAAGACGCTAATTGCATAGTGATTTGATTCCTGATTCTGCCCGCATCTGAATCAGGTAGGTGAGCAACAATTCCACCTTTTTATCAGCAGACAATCGATTTTGAATCAGAATGTCACTGACAGACTGAAGAATATACCTTCATGTTGCTGTAAAATGTATACTGGTAGTTTAAACTGTGATTGTGACACTAAACAAATAGAATGATCATCTTCCTAAAGTAGCTTTTATGACTTATAAAAACAAATATTAGAATTTTAACTGTTTTGTTTAATTATAGTAAGTGGAAGCAAACTGACTTCATGGGCATCTTGAGCTTAAGCCTTGTTAAACCATTGGATTTCTAACATCCATTTTAAATTTTGTAAGTCAAAATGAGCAAAAATGATCAAAAAGAGGTTATGCATGGTCTTAAACTTGTCTCAAAGCATTAAAAAATACATAACCCCAACTGTTCTAATTGTTCTTTCCATTTGAGTGCCCTTTCCTATGCATTTGCAAATGTGTGACTGAGCAGTCTGGACCTAGGTTTAGCCTAGCCTGAACTGAACTGAAAATTACCATTAAAGATACACTCTGGGATTTAAAGACGAGGATGTTACGATAATTAAGGCCAAAAGAAAGGTTGAGAAGTAGTGGGTTTATATTTATAGAAAAGAAAACTGTCTCTGCCTACTGCTGGGAGTGCTTTGCTGTTGGTAAATGAAAGCTTCGGTTCATGAAGAAACAAAGTCACTCTGAGTTGTATAGCAATCTAAGAGAATTTCTTAAAATATACACTGTTTAATAATATCTACAAAAACAGTAATGTGAATGAAACAACTTTAAAGCCATAGTGTGGCTTTGAACTGTGCAGTTTATTTCAGGTCTAGGCTTAACGTATGTTGAAGAGATCAGACTTAAAGTCTGGTTCTAGCCAAAAGCAGTCGCTGCTAGCAGTCATCACGCATAAGTGTGTCTGTGCTGTGTAGTGTAGATTGAAGAGCACCGGTTTAACAAGTGATCTATAATACCTCAATTACCAGAAATACTCTTGATATAGACAGACAATATGCATCAGGAGAGCTGCAGTGTTTTCTAACTCTACTGGACCTGGAACGGTTGTGTAGCGTCTCACTACGAGCTTGTTCTGGACCATGTTGCTGGCGACTGGAGGGACTAGGTCAAAGCTCAGGTCAGGTCTCGGCCCCAGGTTGGACATTCTGGACCTTGGACAGAGTGACGGGCACTTTGGCCTCTCCGGGCATGGGCGCACGGGTTACCGGCTGCACTGAGGCTTGGATCTCAGCCAGACGTTCTTTGAAGCGCTGCTGGAGCCGGAGTTCCTCTTTGGTGCCGCCCTGCACACAGGCAGCCAGGAGGAGGCCCACAGCCATGCCGCTGCCACCTACACAGAAGAGCACGGCGCCAGCCAGCTTGCAGGCGTCTAGGGCGCGGTTGAATCGCACGGCTCGCCCGTCAACGAAGAGCAACTCATCTTCGCCAAAGGCTTCCAAACGGGGTGGGGTAGCGTAGCCCACCAGGAGCACTGACAGACCAGCCACCAGAATCAAAGCCCCTAGCGCAAGACAGACCTAAACAGGAAAAAAGAGAGAATTCCACTGCAATTTGACCAAAAGACCTGAATCAGAATGACACTGAAAGACTGAAGAATTACTTCAGTTTTGCTGTAAAAGTCTCAATTTACACTGGTAATTTAAATTGAGACTGTGGAGACTCTTTTAAACAGAATAAAAGATCAACCACTCGTAAGTGTAAATTGAGACTACAATTTGAGACTACACTATAAGTGTTTTAACTGTTTTGTTTGATTTTAGTAGGTAGTGACTAAATGATAAATGAGCTTCACGGCATAGTTCTCAGTAAACCATTGGTTAAAATCTCTGATCATTACTGAATTTCTGAGCTCAGAATGACTTTTTCTGTTGCCTATTAACTTTTTTCTCATGTGAACTTTTTAGATTTAATGGCTCATATATGGGCCTTCATACCAGTTCCTCATTGTTTAATAAGTCTTAAAATGAATTGTGGAATGACATATGATTCATTAGTGCTGCATTTCAGTATTCCAGCAATGGAATGCAACCGCACCACAAAGTTTACAGCTCAGTTTACTGTGCCATACCTGAACTGACCTATCTAACCTATACTAAGATGAACCAGGTGATCAGGTAAGTACATACAGAAAACCCTATGCAGTGTAAAGGTACCACAGATGACAATAGACAGAAAAAAAAACAAAAACTAAGATAAATGAGCTCAGCAAAACCTCACATGCTGAGTTAGACACATGGCTCACCTTCCAGAGGACAGAGCTCCACCTGCTCGGCGATCTCTGAATCTGAAAATCTTCGTCGCGCTCCCAGATGGAGGCAGTGCAGTCCTCATAGAACTGATGCAGGTAGGAGCGCACACCATAGCGCTGGGGCCCCCGCACTGGCCCCAGGCCTTGGTCAGCATACTCCGACCCGCAGATCTCTGAGCAAGAAGTCATCCTTCACATCTGCGTGGGAAGAACACAGAAGCCTCAATCAGCTACTTTTTTCAGTTCTAATCCAAAGGTAGTAGTGTTGTCGAAACAGTTGTTTTAGTTTAGCCATGGTAGAGACAAATCTGACATTACTGCCAACAGCCGGGCAGGAGTTCAGAGCGGCTCTGCCTGAAAACCTAAAAGTAAAAGTTCTTATATGGTTTGTGGCTGTCTATAATTGGTGTAGAACCTTAAATGATATGGCTCTTTAAAAATTATAATCATTCTTCACATTTCACATCTCATTTACAAAAAGAACCATCTGTTGAAGGGTTCTGAAGAGAAAAAAATAAATGTTCTTTGGCATCACTCCAAGTAACTCTTTATTATTATATCCAAAGATACCTTACAGACAAGTAAACCAGAGTAAAAGATTTATCGCCTTTATTTTTAAGGGTTTAGTAGTAAGTAGTTGTGTAACAGTCCATAATTTTCACAGTTTGATGTAGTCCTCTGTCTCTGAACCACAGTTTGGTTTGTATCATGGCTCTTGGTTCAGCTTGGACAAAATGCAGACAACTTAACAATTCAGATGTAGTTTTTTAAAGAAATTAATAAAATAAAAAAAAGAACTCTTTTACAGAACTGACATTGTGAGGTGAAAATCCAGCCATTTGTTCTACATTAATAATGTTTCATGCAACACTTTCTTTTAAAACTGGTCGCTCACTCATGTGAGCTTCATAAACTGGTTGTGTCTGGAGAGCTAGTTTCCCCATGCATCAAACAAACCTCTCTGTTGCTTGAAAATGCTGTTGCACCCAGACCTTCATAAGGGTTTTACCTCTTTTACACCATGAGTGTACTGTAATGTGGTCTGCTCTGAATTTCACACCATGACTCCAGGACATTTAACCTCAGTAGAAAGCCGGTGGTTTGAGAGCACTGAGCATGTTTAACACTGACTGGAATCTACCATTTGAAACAGCTGCACCTAAGTAGCCCGCGCAAACCCTGTATGTGAACAAAGAGCAATAAAATGGTTTCAGTTTAGAACTGTTATATCTCTAGTAGTAAATCAAGGTGAGTGCATATCCTGAAGACACTCATTTAACACTCATCCAATGGGTCTTCATCAAATGCTTTTAAGCCTGTACTCACTACAACCTGACAATTCATTATAATGGATAACTGAAACTCTTTACAGACACACTGCTTGCCATCCTGTGGTGCCCTTTGTTTACCGCCGATTCTGCAACTGTGATCATATGACCTTCCAATTCTGCACCAGTCTGAAAGCTATAAATCAGATCTTAGTCAGCTCCATTCTCCCAGCAGAGCACCGGCTATGGCTTTGGCCTTCTGCCCTTCCAGCAGTGCAGTGAGTCATGAAATGCAAAAGACATTCTGGGAGACAGATCAGATTACTCATTCTCTCTCCTGCTGTCTTTTTTTCATGACACTCATATTATCAGGCAGCTCATGTTTAGTAGAACAAAGTTTGCTTTAACACAAGCAAATTTCTCATTTCGAGGACACAGGCAGACACTGGAGGGAAATGAGTTTCCGGCGCGCACATCACAGTAATTAAATCACGGGGTGTGCTTGCACTGGCTGCTCCATTTTGATGATCACAAGAGTGTGCGGTTTGTTCAGAACAGACCGTGTTGCGTTTAAATTTGAATATACTGTGAATGCCACGAACCAGTGAAAAATGCACATAAATGCACATGTCTGTGATCAACCTGTCCTATTAGACAATGAAGCATTTGGGGTGTGTGTGTGTTCCTGAAATGACTCAGCTACATTTTGCATCTGTATACTACCCCCAACACACACACACACACACACACACACCACCACCACCATCACCACCACCAGAGGTACACATCTGTTCCCTGCTGCTTGCTATTACTAACCAATATATTACATAATTAACAAAATTAACTCCAACCTGCTCGAAGTGTTTTCCCCTTAAACTCTCTTGTTTGTGCCATGCAATAGGTCAGCAGTCCCCGTTTGAGGAAAGCCTTGACATCATCACGTGTCACTGTTGCCTTGACAACATTGTACCAGATGGAGGAAAATAAATAAATAATAAAACTGGTGTTTTTGAAGACGTCAGTCTTTTCTGTGAACTACATCGTCTCTTTCGCGGACCTGAAAAGTCACTGACATTGGTGGTGCCACCAGTTTGCCCTTTCTGCAGCTGTAAATTGTAATAAAATTAGATCTTCTTGTGACATTGTTAGTCGCCAGGTTCTCGCGTTTCCTTACTGCTCTGGTTAAGAAATCGGCATCTCCACATTATCTTGTTCAGCACGTTGTTATTCAGTGATTTAAGAACAGACTGAAGCGAAGTGAATATCTGCACCATGTTTATGAAAATCAGCCCTGCACACTGTCAGCATCAGCAGAAACGCACCAGACTACGGAACCACGATCTCCACCCCTCCATCTCTCCGTCACTGCCCTCCAGCTTTGGTGTGTCTGTGTTAAAATGCTCCTACCTGTCCTGCCCCAGGCTGCAGTGCTCTTCTCTCCGTGCTGCCCCTTCACCTGCTGCCCCCCATCACTCTGCTCCTTCACAGCCAGCAGCACACCGAGCCGCGGCACTGCGCATGCGCAGCATCACTGTCCCCACAAATGGACGAGCCTAACCTGATCAGTGATGAGTAAACGTTTGGGGGTGTTGCATGTGTGAGTGTTAAGAGCCTCTTTGAAGGGGCTCTGGGAACAGATTCTGTTGGGAGGATACAGCTAGAACAGGTTGCTTTGAGACTGTATTGTCTGAAGAGTTAAAGTGGCAGTAGGTGCACTGATGAGTGCACAAGTTAAGGGATTTGATATCATGCTTAGAGACCTTTCTATGAATTCCAGTATGCTGTAATAACTTATTCATACTAATACATAACTATATTTTTTACATCAGCAACAACAAAACAACAATAATATATTTATAGGACAGAGAGAGAAGAGAGACAGACAGACAGAGAGAGAGAGAGAGGTGTGTGTGCTCAAATGACAGAGCACCATGCATCTATTTTTAGTCCACTGTACTGACGTGTATATTGTGAGGCCTGCATTAGTCACCACTGTGTTGTCATACAGTATGGACTGAATACTAATGCCTCACATTAACTAGAGGGTTCCCCCCACTGCACTGCTGGATGGATAAATCCATAAATCCGAAAGAACATTAATATTAAAGAAGGATATATTTGTGCTTGTTTGTTTGTCTGCACACATGCTGTACATGTTGCTGCAGGTTGTGACTCACTCAGCTGACTCACCAATCTCTCCAGAGACAAGAAAACATCTCAGCCTGTTTTCAGAACAGCCACAGACTGGTGCCCATCATAAAACACACCACACACCTCTTCACATTCACCAAACCTTATTATGGGGTGCCGTTTGTAAAATCATCTTAACAATTTTAGAGGTGTCAATTTTTCACCATTTAGCACAATTTTCTCACATTTAGAGATAAATATGTTCAAAAA
>JBBPCZ010000007.1:19006062-19016522 GCA_037974445.1 Brycinus macrolepidotus | reverse complement strand
AGCAGAGCACAACATTTTCGTTTGCAATCTAATGCATTTTTTAACCTTACAGTAATACCAATTTTCATTATTTCATAATTTTCTTTAACATCTGTACAGGAATCACTCAGCTACCAGCTGCAGAGTACTTTTACTGAACCATAATGAATGCGACAGTCCTTAAGTGTGCAGAAATAAGGACATTTGAAACAGTAAAACATATATTCTGTCTGGATTCAGTATTCTGTACTGAGACATAGCAAAACTGAACCACTCCCACATAGGTTATGTTTAGTTTGGTTTCATGTCAAGTCTCTCTCTCTCCATATATATCTATGGTAAACAGAGGATGCATTTGTTTTTTGCTGAACTTTAATTGGATCATACTGCTCTGAAACACTTAATAAATTAACTTTTGATCAGATTTGACAGGCATGAAGAGGAATCCCAAACTAAAGACTCTGCAGTCCCAAACTAAAGACTGGTTTCGGTTGCTGTTTCTACACTCTGGACAACAACAAGCATAACAGACCCTGAAATATTTACAGCGCTAAAATATTTCTCATAGGCCTTCAGGCTTGACCTTTTAAAGGACAAAAATAAAGCACAATTTTGAGATTAATTCAAGCCGATTAAACCAAATGTAATCAGCCTACATGAGAGCAACGCTACTAATTTTATTTGTATGCATTTTATTGTATGCAAGCAAATGTGTCGCTTGGGTGTATTGATACAGTGGAAGTTTCAGAGTGGGGAAATTGGATCTGTCCTGCTGCGGCATGCTGCACGGATGACGTGCATTGTTCCATTTGCACTTAAAGCCCAAGGGAATGCTCCCATCTATCACGGACTAAAACAATAATGCCTGCCAACGTCAACTCAGCAACCCATAGATCAAGCCCTGTCTATTGCGCAAGCCACAGGCCTGTCTTCTGCCAAGAGTATTCCTCGCAATATTCACGTGTACACACAACTGTCTAATTTGGAACAAAATGGAAAGGCAATTCAGCACGGCTTGCATGGCTGACATGTAATTTTGGAATACTGTATTGCTGTAACAAGCTTTGAAATATCACCTGGAGGAAAACACTGAAATCTTTTACTTTGCTAGTTGAAGCCTAGGTCTGACGTGGTCGGTCATTACCAAGTGTATGTTGAGCCACTTGTCTTATGACCGTAATGTTTCATTTATATGATTGCCATCTATTTTATTAGAAAAATTTACCTGGTCTACCCTGTAGCTTGTATATAGTTAGAGGCTATTCATGTTTGCCTTCCTCTAACCTTTCATCTGTGATCTTTTTATGACCAAAGAGCAGCTCTTGGCAGGATATTTTTGACTGATGGGCTGCTTTTAACCTAGCAGTGACACTGATGTGTGTAAAAGCCCCAGCCGCACGCTTGTACCTGATACACTTATTCCAGAACAACTCAAACTACCATGTCCGTGTCACTGCTCTGTTATATCTGGTAATAATACCTGACCAACAGTGGTCCCCATCAATAAATGGACTATGAGTTGACAGTTTGTAATTGTACAACTATAAAGTGGACCTATATAGGTGGTGGGCCACACTAAGTGGCCAGTGAGTAGAAGAACAAGGTAGGGGTCTGTGATAAAAAGGATAGTGAGGATTTTGTTTTAGCAATGTGGAATGGTAGATTTGGTCTTTGCCGTAAACTCAAATGACGCCGCAGTACACTTTAAACAGTGGTACGCAAATCTTGCATTTGAGTTAAATTAGAGAAAACATTTTCAATATTTCTAAATACCTCAGTACTGCTTACAGTACAGTTGCTCCCACACGTTGCTCATGCAGACACACACAGCACAATGACACAACCCTGACCTGTACAGGCAACACATTACACTCCTCTGATTTTTTTCTGCCAAAAATGTAGGTTTCTAGCTTCTATGTGGGCTCAAAAGGTGAAATAAATCTTTTATTAAGCCGTATTGGTTGCAGTTGCTTGACAAACTATCAAGATTCTGATTTAATCTCATAGTGTTTTACACTTTTACTTTAGAATTTAGGAGGAAGGAAGAGTGAAAATTGCGTTCTCTCCTCAGAATCGGAATCAGAAAACGTTATTGATCCTGGAGGAAATTGCTGTTTTCAAGCGGTTTCCTCCAGGATCAATCAAGTTTTCAGATTCTGATTCTGTGGAGAGAAGCCAAATTTCACTCTTAGTTCAGTTGCCTGGGACAGAGGGTATCCAGTTTAAAAGTACTCACTTCTGTAAACTTGTCAGCAGTTATTTAAGAGCAGGGTTTCATGAAGGCTGTGCTATGAGTGGTTGGCATTAGTTTGAAAACTCATAATTTATATTATGAAAGGCTCACATCAGACTGACGTTTTGAAAGGCTCAGTTTGTTCTTCCGTTTCAGAGTAACTTGCTACGACATCTTAGTGCAGAAAGTGGAGAAGAAATTAGTGGAGAAGAAAATAAAATGTTCCATTTTGAAATGTATTGGAATGAAATAAGTGCTTGTAAAAAGTACAGGAACAAAATCAGTTTACCACTGGCTGTAATGACTATAATGCCCAAACTGAAAGTAGCTCATGTCCACATTGACGCTGTAATAATTTGTTCACATTACAGCAGCAGCAGTGGTTTCAGATCGAATAAGGCCTTGGAAACATCATGCTGACTGTGGGCCATCTGATGCCTCCAGGCTGTTGCTGGTTGACCAAAAAAAATAATATATATTTTTTTATATAATTATATTATATTTTATATAATTTTTATATGATTTATATAATTTTTATGTAATTATATATATAATTAATTTTTTACATGAATATTTTTTATATATTTTTTTTTCCCTAAGGTTACACAGTGCGTTGGTACATTGAAGTTTCACAGCTTTACATTCTACTCCCAAGAACTGCTCCCTTTGTCTTTGTAGCTAGGTGCCTGAGTGCAAATTTTTACAAAAGATGAGAGACAATGGTGAGTTGACGGTGGCTGATCAACAGTCAGACAAACTTGATGCCACTTCTGTTGTCTTAGTGTGTATCTGTGGCCTTCTGATGAGTTCTTAAGGAATCCAATTACATTTAGGAACAAAAAGCACATTTCAATACAAATGGACCAACAGAAATGGTACCAAATTACTAGGGGTAACTTATTGTTACATTAGTGTACTTTTAGGCTAAGAACCTTTTTTTTTTCTTGTCCTATAATGTAAACATTGCAGTATATGGAGCTAATGCACACAAGTCATTTCTTACCAAAAGCATGGTTTGGCTTTATTTTCTCTACACCCACTCACAGTGTGAATGTACATTTGTGGAAATATTATCTATGCTTTTTTTGTCAACCCCCACAAAAAAAACTCTTTCTGCAGATGACACATTAGTCATGTCTCATGACTCCCGCTGGAGCCCAGTTTTTTTATTTTTTTATTTTTAAATATGCAAACACTCACACCCGTGAGGGATAATTAAAACAGCACATGCGTTAACTTACAGATATCGCATTGCTTTGATTTAATGCTAGGAATCCTGGTCGATTTTTCTTTTTTTACCCTGCCTTAATGATTCCTGCAGTCAGTAATCACACATCCTTTGGAGAGGGCTCCACTGAAGGTGACCTCAGCCACGCTAGCATGTGAGAAATTATACCTGCTACCTCCGCCGCCCATAACCATCCGCAGCCCGTAAGCATGGACTCTCCCTGCTGCAGGCAGGCCAAGCAGATGCTGGGACAGGCTGGTAATGGCTCACTGGTGCAGTGGGAGAGAGAGTGCCCCAGCATGGAGGCCAGGCAGATGGGCTAGTAGTTATGGGAGTCTTGCAGTAGATGGAGATGGTGTTTACAACAGAGTACTGAGGTATTAACCTAGTTTTTTTTTTCTTTTTTTCATGCATTTGAATTTTCTAACCATTGCTAGCTCACTCTACTAAATACACAATATTGACAAAAGTATTGGGACGCATGACCATTACATCAACAGGGACTTAAATGACATTGCATTCCAATGCATACACTTTAATATGGAGTTGCCAGGGCTCTGTGCGGGCCAGTCAAGCGTATACAAAGTTGGAAGCATGGCGTTGTCCAGAATGTCTTGGTATGCTGAAGCATTAAGATTGCCCTTCACTGGAAGCAAAGGGCCTAGCCCAAACCCTGAATTACGAGATGTGTCCCAATACCTTTGTTCACATAGTGTATGATGCATCCAGTTTAAAGACTATAAATTCTAATTTCCAGAGACTCTTTCCAACTTTCACTTATGATGAAGGTACAGTTGCCACCCACTTGTTAGAAACGCAATCCGTGCAACGACTTAACAGATCTAATATATAGGCATGCCTGAACCAGTTTTTTTTTTTTTTTTTTGATGGCCGCAGTTTGGTGATTTCTCTGTTCAAACACTCCTGGTTGAACTCACCTGGTAACTGTGAGGTTTAGTGAGTGTGTTTGTGGAGAGGAACTACCAAACTTTGCCGGACTCTGGCCCTCCAGGATCAGATTTGGGAACTTCTGTTCTGCTGAAACACGCTTCATCAGGTATAAATCTTTGCTAAACAGGATGTTTTCAATCACAACTGGTTTGACCTTTCTTTTTCAAAGTCATTTAATCTGTTTAGTTTGCAATCATTTGAGAACTTAAATCTTAGCAATTTTACCACATTGTGTTTGTTCCAGCTTAGAGAAGTTAGGTTGCATTCTTTTTTTCTGTAAAAGCACTGCCTCTCACAGCACACTTTTACTGTAACAACACAACTACCTATTTAACTTTTTCAACTTTTTAAAAAATTTTCAGCACTTGGATGAATGTAATGAATATACACACACAAAAAACCCATCATGGCCTTGTCAATCTGTAACCTAACCCTGCAGTTATATACATTCTACATTTTTATCATCCTGTCAGTTTTTTCTGTATTTTTCAAGCATGGTCAAGATGATTTGACACTAACCAGTAACATGTGAAATAGGATATATATAGTATCCTATTTCACATGTTACTGGTTATATGTATGGAGCATCATATCTGTCAATTTTTGATAGAATCCCTTGAGACGTTTGGATTAGCATTTATTCCATATGGTCCCTGGGGACCAAACCCCAATCAAAATCAAATTAACATTGACTATTATTTCAAAGCTTTTATTAGTCTGCATTACAATTCTGTTGAGATGAAGCAAGCATGTGCGTTGTCTCAGAGATGTATTGGGCTAAAATCAGCTTGGCTCTCTACGGTACACTCTCTAAAGGTATGCTTCATAAAATGGTTCAGAGAAGTATAGTGTCCTGTGTTTTAAATAACCTAAACCTTTCTAAAGAAAAGACTCCTCTGAACCCATTACAACACCCCAGTACACGATTCTCTTAATCACAGAATAACATTTACAGCTCAGAGTTATAAAAGAACGTAGCATACAAATAAAACTCCTGAGACAGGCTGGTTGGTGAGATTATACAGAGGGGGCATCGTACCAGATGAACAGGACAGAAAGGAGAGCCATCTTTAGAACTAGCTTAAGGTCATTTCCGTCTGCAAGTAGATCGAGGGAGATTTTGATGAATTCAGGAGGGCATTTGCCCTTCAAGTTTCTGCCATTTGCTGCAGGCTTACCCCCGGTTAGCGTTTAATCTAATGCCAACTGTCTGCATCCCAGGGAAAAGGGGAAAGAAAAAAAAATGAAAATACTGTTAGTGAAAAATGAGTGGTCCCCCCTAATCACAAATGCGCCTGGCTCCATTTATTGGGCCTGAGAGACTTCCATGTTTTGGCCGCCCAGGAAAAGTAAACGCAGGCAATTATGGCAGAGTGATTTAACGAAGCGTCGCCCGCTGTTCCTCCATAAGTGACAATGTAAAATGAAGCAGGGGGTCCCGTGGTGCCCGCTGCTTTATGCTTGAACTAGCATGCTTAGGTTTTGAAAATAAGGAGATTTACTTTAGCCTGCTGCAAACTGTGCGATTACTGCAGTCTTATGAGTTTATTGTTGTTACACTGTACCAGATAAAAACAATTAAATCTTGTCCAAAAGTCTATGGCTGGCAGTGCGATGTTCTGAATGCCAGAAAACATGATAAAGATCCTCTGATGTTTGGTCTGTGGTGCAAAAAGATGATAAGATTCTGTCTGGGGCATCTATCAGAGTGAGTCACCTAAATAAAATAATTTTTCTGCTCATGATAGGTAGCAAGAAAGCAAAGTGTTGGTCAAGCTAAAGTATGTAGTCTATTAACTTTTGAAATCATAGCTCTTTTTTAACTTTCTCTTGTTCGCGTATATGGACGTCTACAAACACACACACACACACACACACACACACACACACACACACACACACACACATGAAGTGTGTGCCTGTGTTTTAGGACAGGTTTTTCATGCACAGCAGTGTGCTCAGGTTTGTTTTCTGTGAGTATTTTTATATAGCAGAATTTTTATGTAGGAGATTTCGGAAGATTTCTTTTAGAAGAATATGCCAATGTCATGCAGTCATGGACATTTTTTGTTTTGTGCTCTCTCGTTCTATATAGCTCTCTGTGTGAGTGTTTTTACTGTTTTGTAATAGCTCATTAGAGGAGGGTAGATGTGGTTCTCTGCCAGGTATAACTGGCAATTCCACAGATAATATAAACTAATACTAAAAACTGTTAGTGTATTTTAGATTAAATTCTCCACAGGACATTGTCAGATGCTCAGTTGAAGTGAAAGAGAGTTAAGTGCAGTTAAACTATGTCTGCAATGATCCATCTCTGTTAATGTCTGGTAGGGTGAAAGCGTATGAAAGCGAAACCAAAAAGGAGATCAGAGTGATGTACTGAGATTCCTTTGTTAAACTGGCTGACCTAATTAGCCAAATAGTGATGATTACACAGTTTAAAGCAAACTAAATACTTCAGTATAACATATACAGCATTAAGCTTTAACTACACCCAACACTGCCCAGTTTCACAGTCTTACTCTGAGACAAATGTTTGTTCGCTGGTACACAGAAGGCCAAGGAGCTTGTGAGGCTGAGCTCCGTATATGCTGAACAGGAGCTCCACCGAAGCGTGATGTCCAAAGCGTGCAGTTTGTGGCTTGATGTGCGGTCCTTGAAGATCGTGGCTCCCCAGGGAATTTCACATAGGTCCAGCCATCCACAACACCCTGAAATTGACTGTTCGGCTTACAGATGAACTACCTTTGCTTGCTGAACATAATAAATGTGTTTTGGTTGGTGGAATTTTAGTCTTGTTAGGCCCGAGTGCAGAACACTCTCTTTGTGACCTCGCTGTGACAGCAGTAAAAATTGAGAGCAAAGAACAATAGCTTGCAGAGACTTTTAAAAGTTTTACTTGCTGTGCCACATGACTATGTATGTGGTGTCTGATTACTGTAACTGTTCCTGCAGAGTCATGAGAGGCATGGTACTTACAACATGAAAAACATCAAGCTATTGTTTAGCAATTCCACTTAGAGTCTTATCAGGGGGTTCATACAGAAAGCAACTTAAAGACCTGATGCTGCTCTCTGTGCCCATTTTGTTGATAGAGTACTTTGGGAAGATTATGATGTGAATCTGTGGTTACGATGTGAATTTTTTTTGTTGTTTCAATTTTGCCTATTCTGTTGTCATACTGTTAATGTGTACAGCACCTTTGTTCAGTCCTAAAGTGCATCATTCTACTAAAGTGCACCAACAATAAGGACTAGGTGTTTGTGCATGTACATGCTGGGACAGTTCTCACACCGCTGCATACTTCATCAACCCTCCTCCTCATCCACCACCTTTCCTTCCTCACTCTATCCATCCTTCCTCCACTGCAGTCAGTTCTCTCCCTGTGGTGCACACAGCAGATGCTACACTCGTTCGCTCATGGGGTCTCCAATGTCCCCTCCTTCTACTTACTATCCTGTCCATCCCTCATCTCTCTCTCCCTCCATCCCTTGGCAAGACAAAGCCAGCCCCATCCCTCTCTCCAGCTGGCCTGGGCTAATTGCAGCTGCTATCTAACAGTGACAGGCATAATCAAATATGATAAGCTCACCTCTCTCTCTCTTTCTCTCAATCTCTTTCTCAATCTCTCTCTCTCTCTCTATCTATCTCTCTGTGCTATCTGGCACCAAGGTGTTAGCAGCAGATCCCTTAAGTCCTGTTAGCTGTGAGGTGGGGCCTCTATGAATTGGACTAGTTTATCCAGCTCATCCCACAGATGCTTGATCAGACTGAGATCAGGGGAATTTAGAGGCCAGGTCAACATCTTGATTTTTGCAGTGTGGCAGGACTTCTGAAAGAGGCCACTGTCATCAAGGGATATAGTTGCCATGAAGAGATGTACTTGGTCTGCTGCAATGTTTAGGTAGGTGGTACGCGTGAATGTATGAATGCCAAGGCTTCCCAGCAGAACACTGGCCAGAGCATTACACTGCATCCTGTGTCATCTTTTCCCCATCCACATGATGTTCATGTACCCACCGTAGGTTTTTCAGCAGTGAGAGGAGTCAGCATGGGCACTCTGACCAATTTGTGCCTATGCTGCCTTGTACACAACAAGCTGTGATGCACGGTGTGTTCTGACACCTTTCTATCACAGCCAGCATGAACATTTATAGCAATTTATTCTACAGTAGTTATTTTGGATCTGACCAGACAGGCTAGCCTTCGCTCCCCACAGGCATCACTGAGCATTAGGCATCCATGATCCTGTCACCAGTTCACCAGTTGTCCTTTCTTGGAGCAGTTTGTGTTGGAACTGATTACTACATCCTGGGAACACCCCACAAACCCTGTTGTGTTAGAAATGCTCTGACTCAGTTGTATGGCCATAACAACTTGGCACCTTGTCGAAATCAGTCAGATACTTACAATTGTCCATCATTCCTGCTTGCAACACATCTTTAACTCCAAGACCGTCCCCTCGCTGCTTAATATATCCCACTTCTTGACAGGTGCCACTGTAACGAGATAATCAATGTAATTCCTTTCACCTGTCAGTGATTTTAATGCTTTGGCTGATCGGTGTAAACTGAAGGGCTGCGGTTTTGGGTGCAGGCCAAAGGGCCTCCGAGAGTGAGCTACTCCACATGGCCACCACTCAGCTTTTATGCTGAGAGGTAGAGAGGGGTGCAAATTACAATAATCTCTGTGGGAGAGAGAGGGTCAACGGGCTGTGAGTTTGATGGGTAATTTACTGTAAAGCCTTCACTTAGAGGGCTTCAAAAAGGTTCACAGCAGATAAGAGCACGGAGTTACATCAGGCGTTGACCTGAAGTGTCTGAACACACGGTGGCCAATTCACCCGTCTCTTTCACCCGGAGCTCTACTACCCAGCGTCAAACAACAGTGCTGTTTGAGAGGCCACAAAGCAATGCCTTAGCTTACAAAAATCTGCATATGAATGATTTTTACACTTCTCAGCCACTTTATTGGATATCACACATGGTAACTCAAAGCAAGATTCAAGATCGGAGCTGTTGATTCATCAGTTGACTTAGTCATCCTCTAGCACTTAATCTGGGGTCAGTTTCTGACCAAGAGCTGCTCTTGACTGGATTATTTTTGAGTGTTGGGCCATTCTCCACCAAGCAGTGGCATTGTCCATGAAAGAAGACATGTTTCAGCCTGTAATTGATGGTGTATAAGGTAAGTGGTCAGCGAGTAGAAGTAAAAGGTATGAGCCTCTAAAAAAGTAAATGAACATATGTATACATGTCTATGTAGGCTATGATCCACCAAATTGGACAAAAAAAAACTCACCTACACATGCTGATACACACACACACAGACACACACATACATATACTTGCACCCAGCTGAAGTGATAGGTCTGGGATAGAGGTTTCAGTTTCGCTTTAGGCCAGGATTATCCATGTGGATGAAGAGGTGTGGGAGTTACTGAGTGTGAATGTGTTTGTGTAAAGGCAGGGAGCTCAGATTGGCAGTAAAGTCACAGTGTGAGCTCTTCAGCTTTGTGCGTCCAGTGGTGCTTCCTCCAGCTCCCTTCACTCATGTGAGTTAAACCCCTTTTGATTCTTCAGCGTCCCTCTGAGCTGGTAGAGCAGTGAAAGTTTTATTCCTGCTACTCCTCAGGTTCAGCTTCACATCTGATATTCCCATCCCAGCTGAATGACACACTTTCATTAAAGAGACAAACAGGCACAGGGATGCAGTACACACTGCACAGAGTATTTTTATGCATCTTTAACACAGTGCAACAGTATTTCAGCATTAAATGGGGGCTGAATGAACAAAAGAACATTTCTGCAAATTAATCAACTGAGCAAAAGTCAGAAAAGCGATAGTCCGGTCATAGTTGGGAAAATATCATTAACCTCCTGTTTTTATGAGGTTATGATCAGTGTTGCGCATGAACGTGTTCCTATTTTTCGTGAACGCTGAACTGAACGAATCAGTTTACAAATTACGAACGTGAACGTGAGTGACGTTTACTCTCACGAGACTGAACGCTGCTCACGTTTTACGACAGTTTTAAAGTTTGCTGATTACAGGCTAGCATGGCTGGTG
>JBBPCZ010000007.1:18980949-18994219 GCA_037974445.1 Brycinus macrolepidotus | reverse complement strand
TGCTTCACTTGGTGAATGGGTTAAATGCAAAGGAAGAATTTCGTGCTGTTCACACTGTGTGCTGTGGTGTGTTCACGAATGATCACTATCACTATACAGGGTGGATACAAAAACATTCCTGACATTTATATGAATGTGATTTGACACATACCACCTAAACATTATAGCAGGCCAAATACATCCCTTCATGGTAACAGTATACCATAAAAATACACCCTGCCATACTGCAAAAATTGTTAAAGCATGGTTTGAGGAACATGACAAAGAATTCAAGGTGGTGACTTGGCCTCCAAATTCAAGCATCTATTGGATGTGTGGACAAACTAGTATGATCCATGGAAGCCCCACTTCCACCTTCCGCCTACACTATATGGACAAAAGTATTGGAACGCCTGACCATTACACCAACAGGGACTTTAATGATGTTGCCTTTGAATACATAGACTTTAATGTGGAATTGGTCCCCTGTGCAGCTGTAACAGCTTCCACTCTTCTTGGAAAGCTTTTCACAAGATTTTGGAGTGTTTCTGTGGGAATTTGTGCCCATTCATTCTGTAGAGCAAGGTGCATGTCTTTATGGAGCTTGCTTTGTGCAAAAGAGTCTTCCCCAAACAGTGTCCACAAAGTTGAAAGCATGAGATTGTCCAAAATGTCTTGGTATGCTGGAAGTAAGGGGCCTAGCCCAAACCCTGAAAAACAAGTGTGTCCCAAATACTTTTGTCCATACAGTATATATACATATATATGTATATATATATATATGTAAATACACACTACACACACACACGCACAGTTACTGACACCCTTGCATTTACTACTGTGGGCAGCTTTCCTTTGCCAGCATGACAGAAATGAGTTAGAATTGAGTTTTACCTTGAGTGTTCATTGCCAAATGTTATGTCTAATCCTGGTTCCAATCAAAGTTCCAGTGGCATAGAACAAGCAAACACTCTATGCTTATGTAAGTGGTTTGATAAAGAAAAAATATTTTCTTTATAGGTTTGAATGTATATCATGCAGTACAAATTCTCCAATGTTTGAATTCATAATCAGAGATGCTGACTGTTGTACATGGTTTTGCTTAATGTGCCTAAGGAATAGGAACATTGTGTAATAGATGTATGAATGTATCTCAGATCTGAATGCAGTCTGAACATCTCTTCGTCTGTCATGAGCAAACTAAAAATGAAAAGCTGTAGTTATTACCTAAAGGATTACTGAAGACTGTATTGCAGTATCGTCTCGGGAAGTAAAAGAAACCTCAAAATGATGCATTCATTTCCCCAAACCTCATCTTGAGATGCAGACTGAGACCTTCTACTTAGTGTCTGAGGAGAATCAAGTATGAATGTTTCTCAGAGAGCTGCGCGATCAATAATGTGTGTCAGTACAGTACAGCTCTCAGGGACTGTCTTGGCACGGTGACACGGTCAGTATTTTACAGCCATCCCTGAGGACCCCGGGCACTGAGCATTGCTCCCTCACATCTATTCATCCTTATGAACATTGCACTGATGCTCTAGCTCCAGCTCAGATTATCTACTCTTTTATTGGCAATGTGGCTCCTTAAAGTAATGGAATTCCTGCAACAGTACACAAGTGAAAGGAAGTGTCTAAATAAACTGACAAAAAAAAAACCAAACAAAAACCAAACTAAAATCTTTTGTTGTCATCATATCCGGACGGCACACAGCTCTAAGAGAGCTGTTTATACATATGAAAGGAAAGTGCGGCCTTGTAGTTTGGCAATGATTACACATTTACTTGGTAAAATAAGAATAATTGCAACAAATTTAGACTCAATTTGCCTTGGGCAGGGAAATAAACAGGGCAGTTTGGAGGAGAAGGCAGCAGCTCATTTCTTTTATTAATTCTGTCCACAGTGAGGACAGAATGCCGGGGATCACAAGAGAATGGAAAAAAGCCTGGAGATGGCAGCTGTGTGGTTGTGGAATCATTACAGTAATGAAAAATTGGCTAATGAATAAAAAAAAAAAAAAATCCACAATTGAAGTGTAACTGTTTTCACACATTCTTAGACAGCTAATGTGTGTTTTCTTTCACCTTTTGTTTCGGCGAGTATTTGACCAATGTAAAGGCAATGTTGTAGAAATTCTTGACTTTTTTGGCCAAAAAAAATGTGAGATAACAATAAAAAAGGTTGCAAAAGCAAACAATATGCCCTGCCTAATTTGCACATCAAACAATCTTATTTTAATTTTTTTTAGTTGATTAAAAAGCCTCAGATCTAAAGGCAGAATTGGAGACTACAGAGGAGCTTATACTGAATGAAAGGGTTCTCTTAGGATGAAAAGCTCAGGTTCATCAAGGCTTCCATGAAGCAAAACATACCCTTGTGTCAGGCAGATGGATGTAGTGACTCGAATGGGTTACTACGTCCATTTCTCTTCTGCACAATAAAGTCTCTTCTTTATTGAAGCTGGTGAAAGATTTCCAAGGTTATTAGACGTCGAGTGTTAAAAAGGACATAATTTACACAAAGAGCTTCCGGTTTCGGCTTGCTCTGTTATCAGAATCATATTCATGAATGGAACAATTGACACTATAATGTACAGAGAACAAAACGTGCTACAGTCACCAAAGTAACATCTGAATTGGTGCCAAAGCAGTAATAGTAGTGGTTCTAGCTGGTCATGCACGATATGATGACATATTAGTACTCTGTTACCATTTTTTAGCACTGTTCTAAAATCCTGTTTAGCCAGACAGAAGTAAATGATCTCCACTGGAATGTACGCCATTAGCAGACCCCAGAAACACCAGTGCTTGTTTGCTCTTCTCTTCCACATCCCTCTTCTCATCATATTGCACTAACACAATAACAAAGACTATTCCAGTTCAAGATCATGAGGCTTGTCTGGCTCAGTCAAGCCCTAAGGAATCAGGAGCTAGGCGGCTAATTTGTTGGACAGGTCAACTGCACACTTCTCACAGCTGCACTTAGCATCCAGGAGAGGCAAGTTAGCAGGAAACATAGTGAAGTCCCATGTGTCCGGGTATGTGTTTGGAGGTGAAGGACACTAACAGAGTTGTGGTCTGCTGCAACTAAAAGCGCCAGGGGAACACGTCTTCATAACTGCTAACTCTACCCATTCTTGACCTGGCTAGCCTCTGCCTTTTACAGTCCTGACAAGGGGGGGGGGGGGGGGGGAGGAGCAGGTCAGGACAATGAGGTGCAGAACCCGTCGGGAAGGAAAGAAACAATTCTGCCCCCCCCCCCCCCCAAAGTTCAGAGCAATGAGATGCCGGACCCGTCGGGAAGGAGAGAGACAGTTCTGACTCTAACGAGACAGTTACAGTTTCTTGCTATCCACTATACACTGCTAAAGCTCAATTAGCAGGATTTTATAACATAGACTTAGGAAGCTTAAGGTCTTAAATTGCCAAATAAACTTTTGACCAAGTGATGAAGTCAGTAGGACCTAAAAGCAATTACTTTTAAGAACTCAGAAACAGAAAATTGATGAAAGAAACAGTAGACACAGACATGTACTGTAAAATATATAACTATTACCAAAGTAATTTCTAAATTGGTCACAATGTAACCAGAACTAGTCCAAAAACTAGTCCAGGGGTGTCCGAATCCGGTCCTGGAGAGCTGATGTCTAGCACAATTTGCTAGTTCCCCTCCTAAAACTCATTGAAAAAATCACTAAACCTTTAACAATAGGTCATCAGATAGCCGCTTTGAACTCGGTAATGGGTAAACTGGCACTCTAGTCAGAATCTGGTCAAATCAAACTGAAGTAATAGTTTCTGCATGCTTTTCAATGACCATCCACAGGGTGCAACTGAACAGGCAGTTCACTGCCCATGATGTAATCACTGTGTTTTCATGGCAGCTACTCAAGCATGTCATTGCTGTTGGAACAAAAACATGCATGATCTCTCTTTGTTTTATTTTTGACAGAATTTGAAAACACCAGCTGCCTTTTACATTAAATGAAAGTTTCGCTTAATTAGACTGGACCAATAGAAATGGCCTGAAAATGTTTTCCCCTTCTCCTTTAACGTTTCCTCTTTGAGAACACTGGTTTTGATCCAGTAGCATCAATATTGTTGATGCTGCACTATTTTCTATCCCGCCTCGCTTTTAAGAGATCTTTTTCAATCGCAGAGCAAACGTGCATCACAATGTCAGACCTGCCATTTCTCTTACATAATATACAAACTTTATAAGTCATAGACATTGGAGAAAGACATTTCACACTGGTTATGAAGTCCGCCTGCTGGGAGCAGCAGAGCCAATAT
Source organism: Brycinus macrolepidotus (assembly GCA_037974445.1). Lineage (NCBI taxonomy): Eukaryota > Metazoa > Chordata > Actinopteri > Characiformes > Alestidae > Brycinus > Brycinus macrolepidotus. Next base: position 18,989,947 of record JBBPCZ010000007.1, on the reverse strand, counting down.
CCCTCTCTTCACTTGAAAGGGAAGCGGCTAATTTAATTCCATTTTAAAATAAAGCTGGAGGTAGGCTATTCCAGTGTGGGAAGGGAATGAAGCAGGGGTCAGGTATGGCCTCAAATCCAATTTCATCCTCTTGCTCAGTCATACAAAGCTCAGGGGTCTAGCAGAAGAAACATTAGACATTACATCATTATCTGTCCACGGGATTCATGCAAATGGTCCGCTATAGGCCCCCAAGAAAGCTGAGTATGTAAAAGATAGATCATGGTTATAGTCCTCAGGACCCACTATTTAACAGCATATGAAGATGGCCATAAATGAAGTCATAGTGAAATTCAGCAAGTAATGTGTAAATGCTGAGCTGTCTGTGATCACGTCATCACGTGCTCATATATGACAGCAGAAGGTGTGGACTATTCAGCAGACAGACATTAACCTACTGGTAATAAGAAATTGTTATTAGGGGAAGATATTGAAAGTACAGTTTACAATACTACATTGTGTTTGAATGTAGAAGAGAAAAGATTTGATCACGGTTAGGATCTGATGCAAAGTTCTTTTGTGCACACTTGTTTTGCAAGTGTTTTTTATTTTTTGCAATTTTTTTGGCATCTCTTTGGGAACGAGAAACCAGCAGAATAAAACTGGGAGTACAGACTGAAACCTTTTAGTACAGATTGTAAATTGAATATAAATGTAACTCATTATTAAACTGCATAATTTAATGTGTAATTACATATAAAGAAAATCATATAAATCAAATCTATAGCAAAATAACTAAGTCTGTGGGCCTAAAAAACTGCACACACTAGTGGAACATCAGCTAGATCAGCATGTATAGCAGACGCTCCTTCAACAGAGCTGAAAAAAGACCTTGCTCTGTCCATTTCCACCTGCAGCCTGAGAGCAGGAAACAAACTCAATAAATGCTGCCTGGTCCTGGCAGAGTACATGTGTGGAGCGTCTCATGGGGGGCCAGGGAATGTGGGGGTCTGTGGAAAAGTAATTCTGCGCCACAGGGAAGTTGTGTTCCGCTAGCTCTGCTCCCCTTGCTGCAATGAGTCTCAGATTAAAGCAGCTCGAGCAGAAATTTGAGAAAGGCCTTGCTGGCAAGGCCTGGACTTTCCCCCGAGAAACAGCTCATTATTAAAACATATTGCCCAAAGCTGAAATAATTGGGAATAGAGCATCAGTATCATGTTCGGTATTATTTTTCCGTTTGTCCCCTTTTTCCTTTTAGGAAGCGAAACCAAATGATGATATTGTACAATTTGTACAGCTTGATTTGTAAAAAAAAAAAAAAAAGTTTGAGTATCCATTCCCTTCACATACCTTTGATCTTTATGTTCTTTTATAGAAGAAACTTTTTCTTCTACAGCATTGTGCAAATATTTTACGATATCCGAGAAAATTGTGTGTACTGTCATTTCTCTGTAATTATTTGCTTGAATAAATACATTACAATAATAAAAATAAACACATATATATGACACAATGATTTTATGGGTCAGCATGTAATCCTTCAATAATTTAAATAAAGAAATCTTGATCTTTATGTTTATTTGTATTCATTCTTGTGTTACACAGTGGTTTACTAGCATTGCAGACATCATTTTAAACCCTTTTCACGGCTGTCTAAGACTTTTTTTTACGATACTGTAATAAAATACTGTATTTTATACCTTTGAAAAAAGACACAATCACATTTTTTACTGCATGCTTTTTCTCCTCTCATCAAACAAAATAATGCAATTTTGATTTTACTACAAAAACACAGGAAAGGCAGCCAAAAACTGGACAGTAGCTTGTCTCAGATGTATCATACAATGTTGTTCACAAAGTATACGAGAGATTTGGGTATGATTGTGCTCATCTTGGCCATGAGCTATAGGATAGATTGTCTGTAAAATTAAAACCTGAATCAAACTGTGACATTAAAACTAAAATGCAAACTGAAAAAATGATCACACCTGTAATATGGCATGCTTTTGAATGAACCCAGTAGGTTTATTTAGGCAGCATGGACTTTCCACTGCTGGTTTTACAATAGTTACAGTAAATAGCCTTTTGACAAATGTACATGCGAGGAATAGCAAAATAGACATGCTAATTTGTGTTTATGCTTGTTAGCGCTTGTGAAAGCTCATGCTCCTTAAGCCTTTGTTTCCCAAAGCCATCATCTGACTCCTAATGATATGAATGCTCATCATTCTCTGGGCTGATCAATAACTCGAAGGTGATGTTTTCTCACATGAGGTATTCCACTGTCCTCCCGCCGCTGCCACTGGGGGCCGAGCGGGTAGGAGCCTATAAGTCACTGTCACTGGGAGTAACTAGTGGAGAGAGGGGCCCCTGCTGAATACGCATGTCAGATTAATGATTTCTCATCACTTAAAGTGTGAGCTCCTCTGACTTGTGACCATAGATAAAATGCAGGTGTGAGGGACTCATTATCTGCACCGGCATGGTCGACTCACAAAGACCTAGCCTCAGCCAGCCCCTGCTATGAACGCTGGCGGTGTTATTTCTGCCCAATTCAAATGCAGAAACCTGCTGAAAGAGCAAAAGCACTGAAACTCCAGGGCTTAAAGCGAGCAAAAGTACACACTGGCTTGGGGAACCCAAGAAGAATCCATTCTGTGCCCTTAAAATATTTCAAAGAAATGTGTTAGAAACCCCAGATTGGACTAATAACTCTCGTCAGCAACGTTTTATATTGGTGGTCTACTGTTGTACAACAAAACAAAAATAATAACTTCATAAGGGAACAAACAAAATATCTCAATTCCACTTAACTTTTCACAGCCCTGAACCTAATACTACGTATAATCCTAACCTTAAGGAGTCTGATCTTAGTTCTAATCCTTACCACAAAAATACTAACAATCACGTCTGACCATATAGACTTCACAACCTTTCATTCAGTGAATTATAGTTTGTAGAAGCATTTTAATACAGAAGTCAGCTGAGGTGGGTATGCTGAGTATTTTACAATACATTTGAACATCGCTCAACCAGTCAGATTTTAGGACCTCTTTAGGATTGTGGTTTTAGTATTTATAAGTAGACTGTAAGGTCCCGTTGAAATAAAGTACTTTCTTGTTGTCAAGTACATGAAAGACATTGAGGTTCTTCATGTATACACTATTCTAGACCCCCAAAGCACCTCCCTTGTGGGTTCAAATACCACATGCGGGGTGCAGCACTCATCTCAATATGCAACAATAGATGATGTGTGTTATTGAGTTCATCTATTTGACAAGGATTGTGTTCGTGGTGTGTATGTGTGTGTGTGTGGTGGGGGGGTGCAGGGTCACTGAAGTAGGACACCCCCATATGAGTGATTGTGATAGTGGTGACATTTCACGCAACCCAGGACACTGCCCAGGCTGCACCTCCGCCTGCTGTACCCTGCTATTGTCCACGCACCTCAGTCCGCCCGGCATGAGGTCCCTCACATTGTCTGCTGGCCTGAACATCAATATGAGAAAGAAAACATGCCACAACAATACAAACACATGATGCACATGGGAAATACTTCATTTTTCCAGTTTTTTTTTTTTTTCTTCTTCTTTTCAGGGGCGGACCGGTCACTGAGTTTAATCTATATGTGCCTCTCCCCCATACTGGGCAACCACCAGCTGTGCATTAGGGGTAGAGTTGGAGATGAAGACAGAATGCATTGTATCTAAAACGGAAGAACATATCTGGAGGGACCAGGAAGCACAGACTCTCTCTCTCTCTCTCCCCCCCCCCCCCCCCCCCCCCCTATCTATTTCTTCATCTTGGTTTGCCGTGACTGCCAGGCACGCAGCAGGTAACACACACCGGCGCTGCTTCGCTTCAGCTAATGCCTTTCCAGAACCATTATTTTGCAGGTGGTAGCAGAGCATATAAATAAGTGTATAGAATGATAAGGGCATCCTTACACCTCCCGTTCATGCACCATCTACAGGAACACACAGTATCCTGCCTTTAAATGAATAGGTTCTACGTTTGGTGTGTATTTGTGGAACTGAAAATCGTACAAATATGTATTGGTGCTTTTATTTACATGATATTGTTTTTTTCTATTGTGTAAAAACAGTTTTCTCCATTTATATTCATATGCAGTCGTGTTTGGTGGCTGAAATTCACTTCTTTAGTTTCAGCACTGGAGCTACAAGGCCAATGTAGCTATATCACCAAATAGTATTATGTGCACTGTATAACACACCTTCCTCAACCTTGTTGAATTCAGTAATCTCAAATAGCTGTGCTTATGCGGTTTCTGTTACCTGCTGTTAACTATAAAAAAGCACAAGAGTACATCACATTGCTTCAGCACCCGTTTTTAAGTCTAAATTTTGTCCCATTTTTAACAGTGTGCCACTCATAAGTAAATCTATTTGATTTTTAAGGCAAGTATGGGATGACTTAAGCATGCATTTTACACAGTGCTAGATGGTATTGTATAAGCTTCCACTATATCTGCATTACCTTCATAGCTCCGGTGCAAAACTAAGAAGCACACACTTTGCACCAAATGCCAGACTATTCCTTCAACACTCACCATGCCTCTTAGTGTTGTTGTGTTTCATTTTTCCATAAAACCCCACTTTACCTCAATGTAAGAAATAATATTTAATATTTACATTATTTTGTTCATTATAATGCAAGAGCTTGATGAAGCTTGATGAAATCATACATTTTAGTTGACAGCACCCTATCAGTCTGTGCATGCTGACTCAGGCATTCAGGCACAATTGCTTTATTTATTTGTTTTGTTTGTTTTTTCTTTCACTCATTTGTGCTCAGATGTTCCACAAATCAGCCACCTTTAGATTCACGTTTTTCCTTTTCACCTAAGAATGTGGTGTAATCCCGGAAATGTTTTTACTTGCTAAATCTGTCCTCTGAGCCTCTGCCATGTCCTCAATTCATGTACGCCTGTTTTACCGCGGGCTTCATAAATATATATTACCTTTGGCCCCCAATCTCATTCATTCCCCTCCCAAGATCCGACAAGTTTGGACCCCCCGAAACAGATGGGGAGGGACTGCCAGTGACAAAGGGGACAAATTTCATTTCATTGTGAGCCACGTTTTCAATTTTTTCTGCCCCGGGCTGCTCCTGCCTCTTGACCCTTAGGGAGTCTGGTGGGGTATGCTGGGGAGGGAGGATGTCTGTCTTTGGCTGTGATGTGTAAGCTTCAAATTACTCCATGTAAATTGTAACCTGGTCTCTGAAAAGAGAGTCCATTTGTCTCTGCGCTGTGAGGGAAAAGGCTGGAGTAAGGAACTGATTACCCGAAGAGGCGACATGCCGAAAGGCGTTTCTCTTTGGGCATCACTTTAATTCAGTGTGGGCAGCTGTTCTGTACAAACATGAAAGGATGCGAGATGGACAGTGTTTAGATACTTAGCAATAGGGCAGTAAATGTGCTGCTAACAGTTACTCTGTGTGGGTTGACACCTTAAAGAAAGGGCATGTTGAGCAATCAAATTTGCAGAATTTTCCTCTCACCCAGAATGCAGTCAATCACTCAAGACATGTCTGAAGTTTGCTTCTTTTGTTTTGCACTGGAGCTACGAGGCTAATGTAGCTAACAAATGGAAGCTTATACCAAACCAGTTACCATTCCAATTAACACTCTAGCTTCCTCATGTGATTTCTGACTGTGTGTATACTGGGCATAACGTTTTCTATTAAAAGGGATGAAAGTACAGACAGATTCAGGCTTACAGATGGCTGCTACATCTTTTTAATGCATAACATACTTTTTTGGTCATCTGAGGTAAGGAAACCATTGTGTAAATTTGATTTTTCACTAAAGTATTCATTATTTCTGCAGAGGAAAAGATGGAGATGAGAGAAAGGTGCAGTCCCACACGCACACATGCAGAACAATCATTATTATCCTCAGCGCTAACACCATCTGGACCATTCGAAGCAACAGCATGCAAATGATGTCATCCTGTCACAGAAAATAATAGCATGGTGCTTTTGTTAGTTTGTTTTTTTGATGCAAACTAAAAAGCAAGGTACAGACAGAACAAGTTCAAATTCTGATATCATATAAATAAAGTAACTTGGAATTATTTAAATCAGAGTGGCTGGTGGGTGTTGGATTATTGCTAATGGATTATTGTACAGGAGGGGTCACTCCATCAGCCGGGCCCCTGGCAAGTCTCGCCCGATAGCGTTATGCAGTGTATAGTTTCGTTTGGGACTCTCCTGCCTTTTCTCAGTCTTTGTTTAGAGGCGAGAGTAGGGGGTGGCTAGCACCAAGGACGGCTCACTAAATGCAAAAGTGATTCCTCTTGGGACGATATTGTCCAAAAAGCAGGCTGGCACAAAGAAAAATAAATTCAGATAAACCAATAAATTCATGACAGCTGCTCAACACATTCTCACCCTCAGAGGCTTGTGTAGACTATGTATAGCAAGCAAGGTGGTACCACAGGGACAAACTCATGAGTTTTTAGCGACTGCTCGGTCAATAAGAAATGCATTTGACAGAATGTTTCAGTAGATGGTATATAATTTTGAACAGTGGTCCTCCATGCCGGACTTAATGGGGTACCTCTGCGCCTCCTGGGTTTGTGATGCAGGAATGGTCCCTTTGGTACACATCTGCCCTGATTTATAATTGCTGCTTCATGCCACCCCAGGAGTCTGAATATCTGTCCATAACATCCACCATAAATTCAGCCTTTAATGACGGTCTCTCAATCTCTGAAGATTTGATGATGTACTTCACTGGTCCCAACCCAGCAGTCTATTTTTTTCAGAGTTCATATTTAGCATGTATGTGACTTAAGACTGAAGATTTCATGCTCCCTTATGAAAGGAGTGGTGGACAGGTCATTCACAGGCAGTAAAATATATTATATTAAATGAAGGGGAATTAAAGACCAGATTCCAAAAGCCCTCATTGCTCTTCATTTGTTCCATGTCAAAAGGAAAACCAAAAGTCATATGAATTAAAGGCATGGCTATTAACTCCTACTTCAGAACACAGTTCTACACAAATGTAAGTTTAGTGCTGCTTTTGGCCTGCAATGCAAAAGGACTCCTAAAAATGAATTGAACTGTTTCCGTATTGTGTCGTGACCTCGATGCTTGTGAATGTGTTCAAAATGAAATGCTGAATGATCCAAAAGTGTCATGCAATTCTCATTTTCCTGGCAAGATCCTGAAACATGTAGCTGAGTTTCATAGAGGTGCTTTGAAGCATCTGTAACTCTACCTCGGGTTTCAAATGTATGAGTGATGCCAGGAAGGTTATGGGTCAGGCCTGGCAATTTGTGCACAAGCTTGTGAAAAAATGTTCAATCATGTGGCTAATATCTCGATGTCCACCACAGTCCTTGTACTCGGTCATGTTAGTCCAACATTTCACCCGCTTTGAAAAGTTACTCATTTGTCAGTGTCCTTTTCAAATTGATAGGATTTCTGATGGCAGCATTTCTTTGCTAAAGGTTTAGAGGACACTCCCCATGGACTTCACTAACTCAGCTGAGAAAGATTAGAGAGATGCTTTGCAGAAAAATAAGGAAACAGCTTGTAGCCATTATTGTTGGAGAAAATTAAATACATCTAATCAGATTTGTACACCTATTTTAAGAGCTGTTTATACATGTATTTAGGCTATTTACTGCCAAATTCCAATCAGCCAAATCCCACAGCAGGTCTCTCTTCATGCCCTCCTACAAGTCTTTCACTATGCATTGCCCATATGCAGTTAAACTTCATGTACTCTATGTCCTCTAACTAGCCTCTGTGAGGTCCATTGGTCAGTTTCAAACCACTTGTTGACCAGATATTATTTTGGTGATGGACCATTCTCAGCACAGTGACACTGACGTGGTAGTGGTACACTCTATGGACAAAAGTATTGGGACACACCTGTTTTTCAAGGTTTGGGCTAGGCCCCTTACTTCCAGCGAAGGGCAATCTTAATGCTTCAGCATACCAAGACATTCTGGACAATGCCATGCTTCCAACTTTGTGGACACAGTTTGTGGAAGAACCTTTTCTATTCCAGCATGACTGTGCCCCAGTGCACAAAGTAAAGGGGGGAGCCACTCCATATTAAAGTCTATGTTTTTGAATGCAATGTCATTAAAGTCCCTGTTGGTGTAATGGTCAAGCTTCCCAGTACTTTTGTCCATATAGTTCATATGTGGTATAAGTATGAGTGTATGAGCGCACAGTGGTACAGCCTAAGTTTTTAATCCACATCCATGTTACCATCTCTGTGGTCAGAAACTGACCTGTGATGTTGGGCTGGAGGACCACTAACTCAAATTGTGCATCTAACTGTACCCCAACAAGGTTGAGCTTTAATGTATGAGTGGCCAGTGAGTATGTCCCTGATATCAGTGCAGTCATTAGCACTGCTGCAGTGTTGTTTAATGTTTTGAACGGTCTTCTATTTCCACACACTTTAGGGAAGTATTACCATTTAGCTCTCTGCACTTATTATGCTTCAGCAGAAAGATCATGCAGCATGATATGGATGAGATTCTTTACCTGTAGTCTATCTGTCAGGCCCCTGGGGAACTCCATTACAGACACTCACCCTGACACTGAATCTGATGAGTAGATCTAGTTCACCTGAGATTTAGACACATGACTCGGGTACTTTCGGAATAATATCTCTCTGCCTATTTCACTTTGCAAAGTATTGCCAGTGGATTCCCTACATTCTGAGCTGTTCATTCATATTTGTGTCTTGTCTGGTTTTCTGACCCGTTTTTGTTTTCTTGACCCTGTTTCTTGTCTCTCCCCTTTTTGTTTTGATTGGGTGTTGGACTGTTATTCTGGATTACCAGTTGTTCTTGCTTACTTTATGGAGCTATGTTTTTTGCCTATTGATTTGGACTATTTTGCCTCTCGGACTGCCTCTTTGGTTTTGAACATTCGCTTACCCCTTTTTTTTGTGATACATTGCCATGTTTGTTTTTATACTCCGCATTTGGGTTATTTTCAGTAGACTGTGACACAGTTCTGCAGC
>JBBPCZ010000007.1:18949040-18980849 GCA_037974445.1 Brycinus macrolepidotus | reverse complement strand
GGAATAAACATCTTTTTTTTTTAAATCAAGTAATTAAGCTACCAGTATCATTGACCTACAAGGTAATAAATTGCATGGTGAGTATTTATCATGTATTCATTATGTATTTATTATGTATTTATCTACCACCTACAGTATCAGTGATCTGAATCTGGAATCTGAACCCTCCTAATTATACCACATCAGAGCCCTATGTGACGTTTAAAATGTTGAAAAAGGTCCATAAGAAGAAAGAAGGGACCTACACTCAAACAGTCGCTTTAGGTTGGTGCACATGATGAAGTTTAAAGTCTTACTTGAGAGACAGTTTCTCAGTGTGTCAAAGACCCACGCTGACAGTACTAGGAAATGAAAAATGGCTATCAAAAGCTCAGGAGATCTGTCACATGCTCCTGCAAGAAGTGTCATAATGTGAAAGTTCTTCAGAGAGGAACACACTACAGGTCAGCCCTCACTTAATATATATGTAAATGAAATCAGAGACAGATGAACTATTGAAAGTGTTGAGATTTCTAAACCCTTGGTCACATCACCTTTTTGGAGCTTGCTCATTAGGTGCAAAATGACAGATGAAAGATGTATGTCATCATTTCTTAAAATATTCAAATGTTGTTAGTAATTTCTTACATTAATGAATGGAATTCATAAAATGTTTTTAACTTTTGTCAGTATTCAACTACCGGACACAGAAAACAGGTGCCTGAGGTTGATTGACAGACTAATAAAGCTGTCATAGAACAGAAGAGTTCTTTCTGCTGTTAGATGGTTTCATCAAATCTTCTTCGGTTTACATCCAATCTGAGGAACTTCTTTGACGCAAGTAGTTTTGTATGACAGATTTTAATAAGGGGAATGGTATTATCTATTAGCTTCTTGGTCAAGGTGAAACAGTTTCACAAGAAATGAACACACAAGCACACACAGTTTGTGCTGAACAAATTGTGACACTTCTGTGTGAATAATTAATTCTATTGAGCTATTGATGATTTTACCTCATCTTAAATGTCTCGTTTTCCTTCATATTTATAATAGGTGAACTCTAAGCAGAAATGAAAGCAGCCTTTTTTTAGTTTCATGGTGTACTTTCATAAGTATGTACCTCAAAGGTCTCAGCACAAAACCAGCAAAACAACCTGCAATGACCTCTGCTGTTTAGCCATGAATAATGGGAACTATTAGTCTTTGCTTACAGCTCTTTCTGAAGAGCGTTCACTCTGACCCAGGCTTTTGGATGCAACAGACGCTGATGGGTTGCCATAGTTTGCATACATCCTCCTCAAACAGTGTGCGGCTAATACAGAAGGTTAAGTGGTTGAGGGAAGTAATGACTCTATTTGTTACACTAATGTCCCTCATGGTCATATTTTTTCCACATGCATTCTTGTTTGAGAAGATTGGACCATTAATAGTTACCTTTCCTACCAGATGTATGGACGGAGATATTTGCTATCATAATGTTATTACCTTCACTTCTGCCGTTGTATTTGGGAGAGTTATGTTCATTCAGATTTGATCACTGGAGGTCAAAGCAGTGAAATGATGTTTTCTTAGACTGAACGCTAATCCTGCGGTGGATTTGAATGGCACCTGCAACCTTTTAAGGTTGGGTGGTAGAATTAACCATTCCTGCATTCAATTTCTGCCTGACAATGCTGTAACTGTTGCAAGTGGAATAGATTTGGAAAATTGCACAATGATTTGTGGTCAGAACGCCACAGGCATGTGCAAAGTAAATGAGGAATTTATTCAGAGCTGGGCCACCAGGGTTATCTTTTCTCAGGGTCTAGAACAGGTACAACCCACAGATTCACCCTTGAAAGACATCTTGGTCGTAACATATAGTACTAGTAATTAGTTTCTGTCTTAATGACATTTTGATATAAAGGCTTATGCTCACATGCATGTAATTTGTTAAGACTAATGTACATACTGAGTTGAATGCTATACGTCTGAATTCATTTAGAAAATTGAACTGAAAAATATATTTTTTTTCTGAAAAAAAATGTCATTAATGTATGGGGAACATCATACATTAATGTTTAATGCTGTTAGCATTCTAAACATTCAAAGTGGTTTCTCATTATGCCGCTTGAGTGAATGGCAAGCCACACCATGGAAAACAAATTTAATATAGTGGATAGTTTTGACTGAACACTTTCTGGGTCAACTTATAATTCCTTCTATATACGTTATTTCATACAGTTCTAAAACACTGAAAAAAGTAATGAAAGATTTGTATATCCATGAGTGTTCTGTGTGAGTATCCAAACTTTTGACTGACTCAGTATACCAATTATGTTCATGTAAGATACTGGCTGACATTTTTACCTCGATTGCGATTTGCAGAACATCGACAATGGCAGGATGCTGACATGTTTATGAAACGACAGGCATTGCGTCAAACGTGCTAATTGGTTTTTCAGCTCCGGGGCTGTGATGAATTTGAAGACTGCCACTCAAGCCCAAGGGCTTGTATTAATTTGCCACACAAGTTCAATAGCTCAGGAATGACAGTTTGGAGGATAATGTTTGCAAAGTGAGAGGCTGAGGCAATCCATTCTCAACCACACTATACGTCTAGACCATGCTGACCCATGGTGGACGAGTCCAAGGCTCTCGGAAATGAAAGCAAAGGCATTGTACCGGTCGCCCTTGCAGAACTCTCACTGTCCACAATAAACACACCATTATCACAGCCCCCCAATCTTCTATCTCACTAAGCAGTGTATTAATGGTATTATAAATTAAATTATATCTCCATTGCTTTAAATCATGATATATTTTATTACACTGTCAGAATCATTTCCATTTTACAGCTTTCGTGAGATGAAAGTCCCATGAGATACTAGATAATGCAGCTGATAATTATGACACAAATATGACTCTGGTAAACTGCAACTGAGCTAGAGGTTATTTTCACCTCTTATTTATCTATTTATTTTTAGTTCATGGCTCTAAAGTTGCAATGCTGTGCTCATTTAAACTTTAGCATTGTCCTCAGAAGGAACTCAGCGCCGCGCTCAGAAGGAGCCCAGGAGGCCTGTCTTTACATCCATCTTCCAAGCTCTACAAAACATTTAAGAGAAGATGGATCCAGGTCAGGTAGACATGAAGGTCATGTTATTAACTAAGCTTTGCAATGCATAGCAAGCACAAATTGTATTTAGTCGTCAGAAAATGTAGTGGATGAAGCACTGAGTGTGTGCTCTTGTCTATCTGCTTGCCATCTTTAAAAAGACAAAAAGGCAATTGTACACTCACTCACTCAATCAATTTGTATTAAAACTGTGTACAATATGGACAAAAGTACTGGGACCTCTTAATTATTTAATTCAGGTGTCCCCTTACTTCCAGTGATTATAAGCCAGGTCTTCTCATCCAACATCAGTGCCTGACCTCATAAACACTCCAAATCCTTGTGGAAAACCTTTTAAGAAGAGTTGAAGCTGTTAAAGCTGCAAATGGGGGACCAGCTCCATTTTAAAGTCTATGTATTTGAATACAATGTCATTAAAGTCCCTTTTGGTGTAATGGTCAGGCGTCCCAGTACTTTTGTATATAGTACATATGTGTGCGTGTGTTGTTAGAAATTATTACCTTCATCTACCACCAGTTTATGAGCTACTTTATAGGTCCACTATATGTGTACAATTATAGACTGTAGCTAACCTGTTCATGCACAATTTGTGTTCAATAAATCCACTAATCTTAGTTTTTGAACATGGAACCAACCTTCTAGCAATGACACAGAGATGTAAAAACCCTATCGCATCACATGCCTGATACACTCCTACTACCATCCCACACACTACCATAACATGTAGTGTCACAACTGCGTTCAAAATGGCCCACCCCGGATAACAATGGTAGACCACCATTTCCGTATAGTGTGAACATACATATGTATATACATGATGCAAATTCAAGTCGCTTTTAATCATGTTTTCTTTGAGAGGGAAAGCCTGTCCCAGTGTGAAACGCAACCATTAGGCCCAAACCATGTGAACAAATTGTTGCTATGCCGTTTTTGACTGTATTACAGTATTTAGCTCCCTGAAAGCATATTGTTACTTCTCCTCTCTAAATCAATGCAGAGCGGTCAATACAATCAAAACAAGCCCTTCTCAGATGGGTCAGAGAGCAGTTACCTCACTGGTCGCCTCTGCTTCTGACAGTCCTCAGGCTTAAGGGTTTTCTGGGCAAACTTCACTTTCCATTAATTAATTCATCACCTAAAAGCAAAGTATTGATTTTTTTAATGGTTTTACAAATCTGTAAAACATTCAGTGGGGTGATTAAAAGAGTGTGCGGCTGTAATAAATCATGTGTAAAGTTTCCATCCTCAGCATCTGGAGGGAGAAGGTTAAAAAAAATAAGATGCAGAAAGCAAAATATAACAACAGAGCAACATTCTTTCCTAATTACAAGATGTTTTTAGTATTATTAGAGATTCTTCAGTATGCACCAATGGACCTAATATTAATATCTCAGTATTAATAATAGAGTTATTCTGTTTTGTATTCCATATACAATATAGTTTTTTCTATGTTTTCAATTCTTTCATTTTTCTTAAACATAGTGGTCACACTAAGCTGCATGTGCATGTACAGCAGCAGGCCATGCTAGAAATAACACGGCAAAATGAAAAAGCAGTAAAAATCAGTAAAAAAGCAAACTGCATAAACAAAAAAAAAATTAAGTTTACTATCAGAAGTTAAGCGTGGTTCAAATTCACATTCATATTCAGAAATACTGTTTTAAGGGATCGTTCTTGAAGAGTCTCACATGCTGAAGATATAGTAACGTGGGGTGGTGGTGGCCTAGTGGGTAGGATACTTGCCTCTGGACCAAGAGGTCATGGGTTCGAATCCTACCTTCAGTATACCACCACTGGGTTCCTGAGCAAGACCTTTAACCCCAAGCTGCTCCAGGGAGACAGTCCCCTGTAGTTAGGGAATGGAAGTCACTTTGGATAAAAGCGTCTGCTAAACGTAAACAAGTAGTTATGCTACTGTTTTACACTCCCCCTCATGCTAAGCAAGTGAAACAAAGTGATGTAAAGAGGAGAGGGTTGAAACTTCTTTACACAGAACTCTTACAGCCACAAGGCTTTTAATTTACAGAACACTGTTAATTAAATTAATGAAATTAATTAATGAATGTCCTGTAAATTAATTTCATAAATAAATTAATTTACAAGGCACTGTTAGAAAAACAGTACTTCAGCGAGGTGCAAACAAGGCAAATGTAGTCTCAAAGGTACAATCATGGTCTTAAGGTGTTACTGAATACCTTGAACACCACCTTCATGCATTTAAGGGGTATAATTGTCCATTTTCATAACCTAACATTTAGAAAAATAACAATAAAAAAAGAAAAAGAAAATGGAAAATTTAAAATAAAAAGCCTTGAGTCAGGGCAGGATGTATGGACTCAAAGAAACCTAAAAAATAGAACTGCAACTAACAATTATGTTACTTAACTAAAAGTCCTAAAGACATGCCCTTGATGGTCACAGGCCAGGGGCTTGAGGGGAACCACCCTAATTACAGTTTTTTTATTATTTTCTATGTAGTGATTGATGGAAGCGTAGTTTGTGTTATCAGAGCCTAGCAAATATCGTGGTATGCAGTCTGTGACACCAGTGGGCATTTCCCCCTCAAGATTGTGGGGAAAAAGGACACCGTTAGGATTCTGCTGGAGAATAAGGGGGGCTAGTTGTGGTGTTTAAGTCTTGACCTGTCCTGAAAGAGCCGTTGATAAACCTGCTGCAAGAGTTTTTAGCATGGGCGCTCATCTGCCACAGTTTTATTCACTGAAACTTCAGACTAATTGTGAAAGGACATTTGAATGTTTTAGTTTACATAGTAAACTAGCAGTATAGTAGATCATCCATATAGCATTGCATAGTATTTCTGCAGGAGAGAGTCAGAGCATGAAGGAAAAAAGAACATGTGAAGGGAGAGACAGAAAATATGAGGCAGTCCTTAGCATTAAACAAAACGACATGAGTCTTCTGACATGGGCCAAATTCACAAAGCATACACTCACTGTTCACTTTATTAGAACCACATAAAGTTGCAAATTACAACTTCAGATCTCCTCATTCTGTACCCTGAAATGTTCAAGCACTGGACATCCTCTCTGATGAATGTGTAGAATAACTGGTTGGCTGGTTGAACATGAGCCAATAAAAGACCCTAAAGACAATGGGTCTTCTGTGCTGTTTTTTGAAAGATCCAGTTCAACCTCCATTACTGAAGGAAAGATTTTTTTTTTGTCTATAAATACTGACTTCCACACACTGTGTTAAAATTCATTTTTTTAGGGTCATTTAGGTGGCAGTGCGAGGAGCTGAAATATTCCTGTAATACACTGAAAATAAACCACAGGAAGAAACTTTATTAGAGGAATAATTTTAGGAACCACGCTCTGACTGCTGAATAATTAAGTATTTAAGCCAGTTATGGAGTTTTTAAAGCCAAACGCAGGCTCTGAAATGAGCACAGGTAAATTAAAGCAAAGAGAAAGGATGGAACAATGCGGGAGATTTAGTTCACGAGCTAAAAGACATTGGGTTTGAAACACAGAGGGGAATGTATGGCTTCAGCTGCGTAAAGAGAATCATGAGTTTGGCTCCTAGGAAGGGGCTGTAATTATTGTGATATAGGGTACATGCTGCATACATTTGCATGATCTCAGTGACAAATGCCCCTTTTAGTGCATGTCATAGGATCCTCATGTCAGGAAGTACAGGCGCGCATATAAATCTAGCTGGTCCGTCGTCCATGCCGGAGACACCGTAATTACATCAAATGGTAGAATTAGGGCTTCTCTGCATAGCAAAGCTCCAGTGCCTTTCCATTTCTCAAGCACTGCTGTGTGGCCGCCGCACTAGCCCCCCAACCCCCCCCCAATCCCCCCGGTCACTTCAGAGGGAACATTAGAAATAATCACGAAGCAACGTGCATGCTTCATAAATCCACTCGGCTCGCTTTTAATCGGGGGGAGCTCTCATTCCAGACTCGGTGTCTCAATTATACAGACACATCAATTAAAGGAGGGAAATTACACCCTTTAAAAAAGGGGGCTCCGCCCACTCGCAGATTGCGAGAGATCTAGCTGAGAGAAATTAAGCCATGCTCTACAATACTTTAGCGAAACATTTGCAATAATTAATAATTTAGCGAGACATGTATATATGCAAATGAAGACCTGTCTACCTACTGCTTTGGCAATTTCCTCTTTTCAAAGATGACTCTTTAGGCTTCATCCTTTCTAGTTCAGTTTAATTGGTTGCCTTGATGGGCTGGGCAAATAACCAGACCTATTCCCCAACCAGTGAGAAATTACAATCATTATTCAGCTCTCTGTGTAAGAAAGGAGTTGTAGTGGCTTCAGCTCATTATCCTCACTGACCTTCAGACGGTCTTTTGTTTGCACACAACATTCATATGATGCTTTAAAGTAGACTTTGAATGTTTGAATGCTCAAATCCTTTATCATGCCAGTATTGAAGATGATGAGACTCAAAGGTAGATCACACCATCTTAATGCTCATTTATATTAGCATTTCTGTAGTGATAAGCTAACATAAATGATGAGGACAAGGAGTATGATGATGATGATGTCAAGGATGACATAGATAAAAAGATAATTGTACTGCAGTTTTGACCTCGCAATGTGTCTGAGAGGCATTTTATTTTTGCTGTGGTCTCCCGACAATGGAATCCCAACCAAATCTCTTTAGTACTGGAATTTCCTTATTTCACTTGCCTGTAACTTAGCAGTAACAGACAGCTTCTGCCTAATTCTGCAGAAACGAATTGTAACAAATTTCATTTTTTCCTGAAAGCAAGAGATGCGAGTTTGCTGTAGTGAACAGTGAGGGTGTCGAAAACAGCTGCGAGTGGCAGATACCATTTTTGATAAACGCTTCATTTCTATTCTTAATGTGCCACATTGCATTGATGTTCCACCTTACTGCAATTAAGCCGGATACCTTTCAAAACACATTTATATTAGTCAGACATGGAGGAGGAGAAACTAATTAATGTGATACAGAAAAGTGAGCAGTATTCATGTTTATAAGGACATTAGTGTTTCAGTTTCAGTTAGTGTTTTTAATCTGATGTGAGTTACTCCTTAGCGCCTTTTTAAATGTTACACAAATGTAAAATATGTAGCTAGTTCTCTCAAGCTACGCACTGATAAGTTTGAGGTTTATTTATATATTGACCTGACAAGCAGACTTTTAATTCAATTGTATTCAATACAATTCAATTGTATTTACATGCAGCGGCATTCGATCTTAACTATGTTTCTTCACTGAGTATAAATGAACTTTCTTGTTAATTAGTTTTTGTGGTATATTTGCAAACATACACTCAAGGTCATGCTATATCATGGATATGTTACAGTATAGCATTCTCTCTTGTGAGTTATTGTATAATGAAGATGATGATGACAATAAAGATAATCAAGATGATGCAGATCATAAAGATGATGATGATAATGGTGACGATGATGATGATGATGATGATAATGATGATGCTAAAGATACAGGCAAGCTCTCTCAGCTAGTATGGCAATTGCTGATATATTTGGGGGTCCTCTTAGGTGTCCTCTTTACTCAGTAATATGATCTTAAGGTGATTACTCTATACTAATGCTTGATTCTAGAAGCACTTCTAGAGGTCTGAATATGAGTGCAATCTGTAACTGAAGGATTTGACTGTGGTGATGATGATGTGCGAGATGTTAATGATGTTGATAATCACGATGAGGACAATGATGATAGAGAATGATGATGGCGATGATGAATTGATCACGGGATAAAATAAAACAAGCATAAGCTCATAGCGCTCTCGCAGCCTGTAGGATTACTTGTGAATGACATTAACTAAACACAGGCAGGTGTGGCACGAAAAGAAAATATTGCATGTAGACTGCATTAGGCCTAATGAGTGGACACACATGTCAGTGTGAAAATAATGAATGATGAGCCATGTGTTCCTAGTCACCGTTTGTCACTGTTCCTTCTGCCTAAATTGTATTCCCTGCTATTCTGAGCTGACTTCCATGCACCTCTGTGTGAAAGTTAAGACACTGGTGATGTATATGCATCATATAATCACTGAGTCAGGACTTTCTTCCACTGAAATAGTCTATGCTCCCATTCTGAGATGAGCTCTGAACAAAGAACGACAAGCACCCCATTATTCAGGAAAACATGGAATTCTGTAATAAAATAGCAACATAAGGCCTTTGATAGAGAGTTGGGGCATTGAGGAAGATGCTTAAAAAGACAGTCTTGGAAAAAAATACACAGGATTTAAACCACATGTCTAAACACTTGCCTCAGCCCTTGCTGTGTTGTTAATTAATCTCAAATGGACTTGCTTATGTGGTTTCTGATACTAGATGATATACTGTTATGTATAAAATGGTGATTAGGCATGCAGTTTGCATGATGATACCTAGTAGAGGATTGCATCCTTGCAGCTCCAGTGCAAAATTAAAAAGCTTATGGAAAGGAAGAAGCTATGCAAATTAGATTTTTCACTAAACTATGATGGATAAAAGGTGGGAGGTACAGAGAACAGAGACCAATTCTTATCTTCAGGCCTGAAGTGGCTATAGAAATAGCCAGTTCAATTTAGTTCAGTGGATTAAATACACCTCTCAACTCCATTCAGCTACCAACCAACCAATCAACAGTTCTATAGAGACAGCACTAATGGCCTTTGCTCATAGTGTGAAGAAAGAGTGATGCACAAAGCAGGCCTGCATGACAATATGTGATATTGCACCCCACTGAATAAATGGTAAAAAAAAAAACAATTTTAGGTAAGAAAAGCATGCAATTCTCCTCTGGTGTTTTTTTGTTCTCTGATACGTTTGTGATGTAAAGTGGTTTTATTTTGAAGTAACTAGCCACCATATGGACGACTCATATTTCACACTCAAATTTCATGCTTTTTATTAGCAAAGCACCACCAAGACATGCCACAATTCAGAACGGTATCATGCAATTCAAGTGCTTATCCAGTTCAGATGGAATAGACAGAGACAATTTCTACACCAATTTGAAGCCATTCTCTCAAAGCCAGCGTAGAAACCACAGCCCATCCTTCTAGTCCGTTTGACATGTATGCGATTGCTGTTGTTTTCCATTTTGCCGTGAAAATGAGAGTTTCACCTGTTCCCTCACCCTGCACTTTGAAAATATTTTATTTCCTCGGGACACTTGCTTGTCAAGTGCAGTGAGCTCACAAATGGCAGAAGCATTCAAGGGAGAGTGAGTGGTTATTGATTTTCTATGGCGTCTAAATGCTTCATTCCTACACAATGAGGGCTGCTTATTATCACACTACCAGGGTTCAGGTGTTGGAAACACAAATATATTTACACTCGTAAGGTGTCCATAATCTGGAAAAGAGCACCCTAGTCAGGAGTCCCCGTTCTCACCAGCATAAAGAAAAGCATGCTCTAACATATACATGTTCATGCACAGAAGGTAAGATTTTATTATGATTGAAATGTAATTGTTATTTTTACAAGTGTTATAAGTTTTGCACTGCAGAAAGAAAATAAATCCTTTCCATGTTTTTGTCATTTTTGCATCAAAGCAAATTTCTAGAAGACAAATGGCATGTAGGCTTCAACATATCAACAAAGAATGTTAATTTAATATGGATGTTATTTATGTTACCAATTATGCAATTAAGTGTGTAGTTATAGTCAAGTCAAGTTAAGTTTACTTATATAGCACAATTTTATACACAAACGGTCATTCAATGTGCTTTACAGGAATAGAATATAAAATAAGATTAAATAAAATAGAATAAAATAATGGAAGAAATAAAACAAATAACAGAATACATCGAAAATCGATCAAAGAAAATTGCAGATATTTACAAGAAGGCGGAGGAGAATAGTGTGGTTATATAAATATTTATGTAAATAATAAATTGAATGTATTGCAAAACAACAGTAATAACTCCAGACCTTTAAGAGCAAATATGACATTGAAAGAAAAAAAAAAAGGTCTACAAAACCATGAAAACGAAGCATCCATGTCTGGCTGACAACAAAGAAAAAAAGTCGAAATTCTCGATTTCTTTTAAAACTGGAACATGGAAACAATTTTCTTCTCATGACACACTTTCTCCCTCTCACAGCCCAAAACCACACCTGTGATAATAAATGCAAGATGCATTTATTCTCGCTGTGGAGTTTCCTGTCAATTATGAATGCCATGCGGATGGAAAAGGGCCGTTCTCAGCAATTTACGTGGTGAATGGGTTCCTTCAACCAGGTGGTTGATCAGGAGTGAAAAATATGAAGCAGTGAGATTTTAAAAGTGGCTTGGAAATCCGGTTCGGGCTGGTTTCCCTCATGGGAAATATGAACTTAGTTTAGCAGCCTTAAAGTCATAAGAGTGTAGAACACAGTCCTGGAGCACTCAGGGACCCTGGAGGTCTCTCTCTCTCAGAGAAATCACCACCAGACTAGAGAGTTATGAGAACAAGACGCATACATTCATTAGAAAACTACACTTTATCAGTTCTGTCAGGAAAATTTCAAATACGTTCAGTTGTTCCCTTTGACTCCTATCGTAGACGTTGTGAGGATAGAAAAACCCTGACATTTCTTCTGAGAGAACTTGTAATTTGGCTGAAAATGAAACAGTATGAGATGGTAAATGCAAGTCTGCCTGCTGTCATGCCCATTCATCAATGGTCTGTTTCTGACCACAGATTTGCTTTGGGCTTGATATTTTTGGGTGATGGGACAACTCTCAATCCAGTACTGACACTGACATGTGTAAAAACACCACTGTGCCTGGTACACTTGTACACACCACTGTATCAGGGTCACTGCTGTGTCGAGAAGGGTCCACCACCTAAATATTAGACAGTGGTCTTACAAATTTGTGCATAACAGCAGATGGTCTAGCAGATGCAAACTTGGACTCTTAGAGCCAGGCCTTCAGTTCAGACCATACATTTAAAAACATGGTCACAAAATGAGGAAAAACAAAAACACACCTCAACTGCAATGCGTATTTCTGCTAGTGTTTCTATTGTTTTTAGCAGAATGTTTGTATACTAACTAACATTTTTTGGCTGTTCTAGATTAAAAGCAGACACATACATTTTGTTAAAGACATTCAATGTTTTATCTGCCACTTGTAACTGATATATTAACAAACAGGTCTGGCCAAAACTTTACATACACTCTAGCAGACATGTATGTCATAGCAGTATTGGGATTTCAGTGATTTCTGCAAGCAACACAGGGTCAAATTGTACATACAGCAAACATTTCCCTTAGAGCTGTGTACTCTGATAAGATGGTAGAATTCTGTACCATGCTTAACAGGCGATACAGTGTTTACCCAAACAACTCCATCTTTCTGTCATCTGACCATAAACGTTTCTTCAATGCGTTTTCTTCATCCATGCGATCAGCCACAAACTTCAGTCATGCTTGAAAGTGTCAATTTTGGAGCAAGAGCTTTTTCTTGCATGGCAGTCTTTCAGGCCATGGTCGATGTAAAATGCACTTGACTGTGGACAATGACATTGGGATTCCAGCAGCTTCCAGTTCATGACAGACCCTTTCTGACCCTCCAGATCAATCTCAGCTGAGGGTGACAATTTGTTTTTTTCCTGACTTTGGCAAAGTGAGCACAGCTCAAAATAATTTGAACTTGTGAACAATTGTTTGGACTGATGATCTTGGAATCTGAAGGCCCTTGGAAATGCCTCCAAGTTACTTTCCTGACTTATGTAAGTCTACAGTCATCTCTTCCAGATCTGCACTGAGCTCTTTGGACTTTCCCATCGTAATACATGTTGGTTAATCCAAGAAGAGTGGTCAAATGAGTCCTTCTGATGTAGGAAGTGAGAAGACACTAGTTGCAATCAGTCACGGTCACTTAAAGAAGTGTATCTCGCGTCTTCAAGCGTCTTCTGAAGACCCACCTCTTGGTAACTAACCAGTCCTCTCGCTTATCTCTTATACATCTTTTCCTACCTATTTAAAATATATATATACCCTCAGACACTTACCCTCTTAACTGTTTTTCCTTACTTGTGTATTAACCTCTGACTTTTTTCTTTTTGACAGGGTTTAAGGTGTGTAACTTAGCTAGCAGTAACTTGGTTAAAAGCAGATGTTGATTTAAGTCTAGCTTTACAAGTATGAAGAACAGATGTGGACTACTTAAGCACTGATGTACGTCACTCTGGATAAGAGCGTCTGCTAAATGCCGTAAACGTAAACGTAAAGAATGTCACTAAGGTAAAAGACACTTTGAAACTATTAGAAAAATCCCACAATAAATTCAAATTTATTTGCAATAATATTTTTTTGCAATCCTGCCATTACTTACATGCCCATTATGATTGTACATAAACCTTTGGCCACAACTGTGTTGCTACTGTTCATTGTCTGACAGAAACCCACTTTGACTGCTGCTTGTATTCACAGTCAGTGAAGTATTATGGAATTCCAGAAGACCTAGAATGATGTCAAACCCTCACCAACCCACCTTTTAAAATTCAAACATGATTGGTTGATTCCTCTATTATTCCTCTGTAATTTATGTTGGTGATTGATCTCCAGTACCTGAAGGCTACACAAATGAGAGAGCTCACATAACTATATGTACCTAGTTCTGCAGTGTTTAAGTACAAAAAAATGAATACAAATTATAATTTAGTTACTAGAAATTATTAGGCCTAGTCTGAGGAATCCTGTCTGTTGTAGTTGTATGCCAATGCAATGGACCTAGTAATACTGTAGCACTTGACACCCAAAATGAATTGTGTTGGTCTTAACAGTATTTTTACTGAGTCTTGTCAAGGTCTCAGGGCAAAGAGGACTGCCAGAAAGTTTTCAGTGCAGTGGCTCTTCATACAGATAGTATGTAATGAGCACAATGAGCTTGCATTAGTCTAGTTTGTGTTTTTGACATTTTATTTCAGGCTTTATCGAACTTTGCCTGATTAACTGATGTGTGTTGTGTGTTGTGCTAGTTCTTGGCTGAAAATGTGCAGCCACATTGGCATTTTGAATAAAAGACTGATGGCCCCTGTTTTCATGTTAGTGAGACATTAATGATAATGATACACCATGCAGGAGTAAATCCAAAAATACTTATTTTTTGCTCAGATTGTTTTTTTAATTATTGAAGCATTAAACAATATAAAAAGTTTTTGTACACAAAAATACACAAATGTACATTTCTATGTTGAACATTTGCAATAGTCCAAATATCAGTACTTTCAAACTGAATACATCTCATCTTAGTGTTACTAACGTACAATGGCCAAATGTCTAATGAATAATGAAGAATCATAAACAAGCAAACCTGATTTATAAACATTGGCTCATTTAACGTTGACACTGTAAAGTCTTTCAATGCAATTTGAAAAAATTCCAACTGTACTAGCTAAATGCATTTGTAACATTTATTTGGTGTTAATATTTACAGTCTCACATGAAAAAGCAAGATGAGTGATGACCAATTTGCACAACAACTGACAAGGTGAATGAAGATGAAAGTTTTTTTTTTTTTCATGATGCATGAGCCTCTCACAGGTGTAATTAACCTTCCTATTGCACTAATTAATAAAATTCCAACAAGGTCAGGCTCTTTAATGTGAACAATTAAGCACCTACCCTGTAAGAGACACTTGCATGGGTAAATTAGTTGGTATGTTGTTTTAATCGTACTGAAATGTGTAGGGGGTTGGAAATGCTACTATGAGGCAACACGGTTGGCACATCTGCTGTCGGCGTGTCTCTGTGTTTGGGGAGAGCTAGCTTGTGTTATCTTCCATCCATCTGCCCACAAGTCATCTCATGAAAGTCGACGAGAGGGCAAGATCCTGGAAAGAAAAATCTGGCACTCACTCTTTGGAGTTTTATGGTGTTTGGTACAGCCTGAGCCCGGGACACCACTGGGGTAATGAGGCAGTTGGACACGACAGCTTGCCGATGCTCCAAAACGGCACTAATAACTAGGTATCATCTACGACTGCATCCCCCTCAAGACCTAACCCATTCCTGTCTAACAGTGTGTAACCCGCCAAATGTGACTGCCAACTGTTCTTATCCTCTGGCCGCCTCCCGATCTGGCGCCCAAACAATGCCGAAATGTGGTGGGACACCTCCTGGAATGCACTATGGGATCGTTAGAGATTCTGTTGTACCTTCAGACCATCCTGCATTCAGCATGGTGAGGAGGACATTGTTTTATTCTCCAAAAAAGTTTTCATTTTGTGATTGTGCCAGGAATATTTCGCTTTGGTGTTAAGTTTAAAGAAGCCCTCGTGGAGTTTTTTCAAGGGTTTTCCAGTCATATTATCTTTTGTCATAGCTGGCAAAAAGGATTTTTAGGGGTAAATTATGAAAGAAAGCCATGGGGGGACTTTGATCATCCTCTACCACTTCATTTTAAAGTTTGTTTGTACCTGAAAGTTTGAAATCAACCCAAAAGTTAACTTAAAGCTGATCTTGTGATTTTGCTATACATTCAATGTACCTTACAAGCAATTGAAAATTATTAAATATAGTTACATATTAAATTTAATTTAATTTAATTACCATTTTGCTTTAGTAGCTTCAAGTCTTTGCTTTTTCCTGTTTGTTTCTTTGTCGGAGACATAAATGTAAAGAATGATTTTTCTTTCTTTTGGCAAAACTGAACTGTATCCAACAACAATACATTTTTCTCAAATTAAAATTAACATACGTCCTAAACCTAAAGAGCCTGCATCTCTTTATATTTGGCGTCCAAAGTCATCTTTCATAGCTTCCTAGCAAGACTGATCATGATACTCTGGACACAGGCTACAGAGCAATGAACCCCACATAAATAAAACCCCACAGAGCACTGCATGGAATACAAGGCAAAAAGGACACTGACACCGCCGAGAAACCGAGAGAAAGTGGTAAAAGCCCCAGTCACAAGGAGAAAGTGAATTCACAACAGATGGTGATGCATTTCCCAGAGTTGATGCGATTACATAGGAGTTCTAAAGTGCACTTTATTATGAGCGTCAAGACAAATGAAACCCTGCAGATCTGTGGGTTAATTAGCTAATTACAGAGATGCTATCCTTTCCCCCCCCCCACCAAACCACTTATTAAAGATCAGTTTACGTGAACTGGCAAGACGGATATCCAGGGCAAGTGTCCTAAGCAAGAGGGGGAAAACTCCTGGAAGAGTAATCTAAAGATAATAGACATTATGGATGTCCTGTTTGCGCAAAAAACAATGTGTTATCCAATTACCGCCATGCTTAGGTAGCATATGCATAAAAAGATTAATGGAGTGGATGCTTTATTTTGTCCCATGTGTGCTGGTTGGTTAAAACCAGCCTGCGCAAAAACAAGTCTGAGGGAGGTGCGTTCATCAGCAATGGCTAACAAACTGCATACACAGTGCACGAGTAAATAAAGTGCATGAATATTAAAGGGCCCCAGCACACTGTTGCTAACGAGGCAATGAGGGAGCAAATATGCGGTTAAGGACACACTCTTGTTTCCTGTGGAAAATTATAAGGAGGCATACACAAACAGAGTACATAAAACATGCAAAGGTGCAAGTTTCATGGTCTAAGACATTGGAATGCTTGCAATGGACTACTTGTCAGTAGTGTTGTGTTGAGTTTTGGGGTGTCAATGACTATTTTCACTCTAAAACTCAACACCCAAGCAAGACTATACATTAACCAATATCCGCAGTTAGTATAGTCTGAAACCACCGAATCCTATGATATCAAGTACTATTTAATAGCATCCAAGTCAGTATAATAATATCATAGGATATACTTGGGTAAAACCCTTGCCTGTAAACCTGATGACCACAAAGTCACAGGTTCAAACCCCCACTTTCTACCACTGTGTCCTTGAGCAAGACACTTAACCCTCAGTTGCTCCAGGGGGACTGTCCCTGTAACTAATGATTGTAAGTCACTCTGGATAAGAGCATATGCCAGATGGCACTTTACCTTTATATATGATGTTGCACTGAATAAATAAATGTACCTAATTGCAGGGCTGACTCAATTACTAAGTCATAATTGATTACTCAATAAAAAAATAATAATTTAAAATTTACGTTCTCAGTGCAGCATCTTGGTCGACAGGGGAAGTTTTGGAGAGGGGCTGAGGTGGCGTGTCACTGCATCTCCATGAAAGCAGGGGGGTCAGTGATGATTGTAATGACAGATATGTATTTGTGGATGTATTTTTTTTTTTTTAGATCTGGGACTATTCTTAAAACATCCGCTGCTGTAGCCCCAGACGCCCAGGCTTGATGGTGCCCCTGACAAAATAAATTTTGATGTATAGTCATGCAGCAAAGATGCATACATTTGAATTGTTAATTCAATGAATCAATTTGATTAGACCACCCTAATTTGTTTTAGTATAGTGCTTTAACATTAACATTACAACTTCACATTTATTCCACTTGACTCTCAGCTATCACTCATTTAGTGATTAAGTACTTCAAATTGGCAGAGCTACCAGAATTTAACCCGAAAATGCCAGCGAGACAGAATAAAAGAGTAAACTCCTGCTGGGGCTCTGACAAACTGACCAAAGACCATCTTTAATCTGGATGCCAGCACAACGGTCACATCTCAGAAAGCAGGATCTGAGTTCTTGCGGTTAATTAAATGATGCCAGGCCATTTGGGAGGCCAATCTTCATGACATGCGTTATTAGGCAGTGTCAGATAAGACCAGTGGAGTAAGTGAAAGGAGGAAATCTGTAGGGAATGCAGAGTTAGTCGCTGCTGTTGAGGTAGACTGTTAATTATTGAGATCACATTAGTCTTATATATATATAAAGATGAAACAAATCAATCAGATTTCCATATGACTTCTTTTGTTGCAGTGATTAATGACTGATACATCATAACAGGTAACATTTAATATGTGCAATGTTAAATATTTATGTTGTATTCATGATATACTGTTTTTTACACATTTTGTTCATGTACTACTCCCAAATAATTAGTTTTGTTTTATACTGAAAAAAAAAAGGTCAGTATAAAACATATAAAGTGGAGTGTAGCACAGTATAAAGTGGAGTGTAGCACAGCAGCATTTACATGCATTCATACGCAAGAACATGAAATACACCTCACAAATAAAGGAATATACACTAGCGTAATGTAACACAAGTAATACCCACATGTGTAAAATGGTAGTTTTTTTCTTTCTGCATTCTGCAAAAAGTCAGGTAAATGAAATTCAGGGATGATATTTAACAGATAATTAGTTTGGGATAAATGATGTGTTTAGCATAAAACTCGAGAGTATAAGCTCAGCTCGAGGAATGCCTCCAGAACAAAATTCTGACAACTTCCCAAAAAAAAAAAAAAACGGGAGAGAGTGCATGGCGACTTCTCATGCTGTTAATTCTCTGACAAACACTTATCTTGGGTTAAATTACATCAACATCATGACACACTCTCACCATGAAACCAATAAACATGCCCAGCAACCCTCCTGCCCATTAGAAACAATTAAGCCTCCAGGGAGGTGAGACACTGCCTTCTAGAATTTGTGTTTCTGGAGTCAAACAGGACATGACAACCCCTGCAGCTTTATCATTTTATACAGTGTTTATAATTTGCCTGTTTAGTCCACTTAGTTTGGCAACATTGCTTAAAATACAGCACCAAGGTCCAGTTACAGAGGTGCAGTTACGTACAACCGGTTGTAATATAAAATAAAATTATTGCAGAAAGTAGGTAATCTGAAAGAAAAATTGTGTTAAAGAAATTGTATTCATGTGGAAATAATGGTTTTAGGGACCTGGATAAAAATATTTAACAATAAAAATCGTAGACTTTCTTTTTTATTTCCATTTATTTCTTTTTGTTGTTTTTGGCTTTTATGTTAGATACTGCTTCCATTTCCTAAACACAATCCAAATATACAATGAACCGTTCTGCCTTAAATAAAATTTACAACCCAACTGCCACTGTAAATACCCATTATTATATATTGCACATTCTCTGTCCCGTTGTTGCTTATGATGGCTATTTTTGCATAATTACTTATTGTTATCCTACCTCAGACTTTGCATTTTTAATGGAAAGTAGTCAGCGACACACCCGTGTAACACAACATACTGAAAAGTTAAAGACTCTGCATCTAGGATACAGTATCTTAACACTGTATTCATTCACACTAGTACTGTTTCTCCTTCTTTCGATTACACTATATGTTGTCTTGTCCTGTAACGTTGTATTGTTGTTCCTGTTGTGGGTTTTTTTTGCACTCCGCGTAGTTCTGTGTTGTTTCTGATTTTGTTATTTGTGTTGCATCATGGTCCTGGAGAAATGTTGTTTTGTTTTACTGTGTACTGTGTATATGGTTGAAAACCTATTTGCCTTGACTACTTAAAATATTTCTGTAAAATTAAAATTATTCCAATCCAAAACATGCACAAAAAGTTTTTTTTTTTTCTATTGGTGTACATAAGTGTTTGTCATAGTACATTGCGGGCCAGTTTACATTGACATATCATAAAAAACAGCAAGATCTAGTAATATTCTGTGTATGTACGTACTATATAGGTGCAATGGTCCATTAGAGCCCATAGGATTCATAACAAGATTTTTGCAGCTGTATGTCAAATTTTGGCTTGGGTTTGATCTCTGCAAATTTTGAATAATTATGAGAAATAATAATATATATTTCAAGATAATATATAAAAGATAATAACTTTCCTTCATTTTCTGTAACCACTTAATCCTTACTAGGGTCGCAGGTACCCGGAGTCTATCCCGGGGTCTACGGGCGCGAGGCAGGGACTCGCCCTGGGTGGGGCGCCAGCCCACCACAGGGCGCGCACACACACACACACCAACGGTCAATTTAGAATCCCCAATTCACCTGACATGCATGTCTTTGGACTGTGGGAGAAACCGGAGACCATGGACGAAACCCACACCACCACGAGGAGAACACGCAAACTCCGCACACACAAGGCCAGGACCCGGACTTGAACCCCCAACCTTGGAGGGGTGAGGCAACAGTGCTACCCACTGTGGGGCCAAGATAATAACTTATTATCTTGAAATAAGTTATTATCTTGAATAATAGTTATTATTTGGACAAGTCAAGATATCAAGACAAAGTTAAATGGACAAACTGCTGCCAGAAACAGAAAGGAAGAAAAAAAAACACTAAAAACTATTTTTTCCCCTTCCATACAAGGCTTCCATACAAAAAGAACATGAGTGAAATAGGGATTTATATTGCGCTGGTCATATGTTAAGTTGTGCCTTTGTTCAGTTGCATGACAGCTCCCAGTAGATAATCCACTAAATTGGCTACCCCCCATCAATGCAAACTGTTTCTAGACCATGAATAATTAGTGCCTCTTTTAGTAAATCTACCCCATGGAATCGTATTTATACAATATACTTAAAGAAAGCAAGATCTGTATGAAAATCCACAGAGAACTCAGAGTCTTACTCTTGTATCTGCCTTCTGTCTGTTTATTGCCTGAGGACTAGACCAATAATTGTGGCGTACACTTGCAGAGAAGAACACAACCTGAAACACGTTAATTTGCCAAGCAGTGTTTTTTTTCCTTTAGGAGGTCATTCCACTGTAATAGTGTCCCTGTAAACTAAACAAATTACTTTAATAAATGGAGAGAAATACAGGACCAATGCACTCTCCGTCTCTCCTACTGCCAAACATTTATTGATTTTCATGCATATTTATTACCATGTAAGTCCTTTGAGCTTGGTCATGTTTTTACAGGCGATGGAGATTGTGTGGCTTTGGATCAAGATTCTTCTGTGGAATTTTTCGTTTTTTTTTATTCAGTCAATATGTTATGGTATTCAGTGAAATTGTGACAGGTTGAGTTCAACTAAAAGTAACTTTTGCTGCCAACAAAATGAGTAAACATCTGTCCAGTCCAGGGTTCAGTATTTCTTGTTCAGATGCACCTTGTTCCTCCTATTGAGCATTAATAAGGTCTCCAGTTATTTAAAAGATTATGGTTATGATGTAATTTCTAAATGCATTTTCCATTAAAATAATTTAGCCATTGACTCATTTGCAGACAGTTTGAATTAGTTTCTTTTGGAGAGTCTAACCTGACGAAATCACAACTGAACTTTTTAATGAGGCAGCGGTGTAGTATAAGGGACTGGTCCTCAAAAAATAGATCAGCCTAATCCTTTTAGTGCTATAATGCATCGAAATTTAGCTCTGTGTTAGCATGCTGCATCAAGCTAATTGTGGGCTTGCAGTTTTTTACCTCCTGCTAGTCATGTTCACATGCACTTCTTCATACATCTGTTTTAGATCAAACTACTGCTTTAACGCACCAGGTTTTATATTTCTAAGCTGATTCAACAACTTGTCACAAAATGTCACAAAAAGTGATATATAAGCTGCTAGTTACCAGTTAACATACAGCTGGCATAAAGCATGGTAACTAGAGGGAAGCGGCATATTAACTAAACCAGAAAATGAAGGAGAAACCTACAAATGGCCACCTATTTTCAATGGGAAAAGTCTTACATTGAATTACAGTAGAGAGAGGATGGACAAGAGACAGATATAGTAAGATAAGCACACCTCCTTAATAGGCCATCTGATCACACAGCAAAAGATTCATCTCCTCTAAATTCAGGACGGAACGCCACAAGGAATCCTTTCTACCTGGGGGCCATAAGACTGTATAATTCCTCCCCGTTCTGTGGGGGAAGTTTTTTTTAGTCATTATCCTGTTCTGAATTGGCTTTGTGCAATATACAACTCAACTGTTTAATCTGTGAACTGACTGAATGTTATTGAATGTTAATCTCATTATCTTATCATCTGCTGCTATTTTATTGCATTCATTTTTATTGCATTAACACTAAGACACTTTTATAAGTCATTGTGCACTACTGATCTGCTGGTACAGTACACTAAATCTTCACACAAAGCAATGTCAGTGTTACAGTGTTATTTACTACACTAATGTTCTTGTCATTGTGTTGCACTATTGTTTAATGTCTATCATTTTAATGGTTTCCATTGTCTTATTATATTTTATTCTTTCTTGTTGCACTGAGCATGCTAAAGACACAAGAATGTCCCTCAGGATAAATAAAGCTCTTTCTTATCTAATCTGAAGAACATATTTTTATCATGCAGTAACCTTAGCGCTACTGGTAATTCCCTGCTCAACCAGTTTGCTTGATAAACGGCCTTACAGATTCACATGTGTGTTTGAGATTTTGAAGGTGTGTACATTGACTTACCCATTAAGACTTTTTATCTACTTCTACACATTCGTTTATGTGCATCCTCAAAAAACTACAAACCTGCCTAAATGGTGCCAAATTTCTTTTATTTATTATTGCCAACATCAGCTGTTGACAATATTCCTCTAAGCACGCATTTATTCATGATCCATTTAATGTTTTCTACAAAACAGCCCATAATAATCAAAACAAAAGATAAGGAGCATAAACAGGACAAAGAGGTTTCAACACCCTCATGTCAGGGTGACCTTGCTGTTTCAGGATGTTTGAGGCAGTTTTACCCCAAGGACCCTGTTTCAAAACGCTGATCGCCGAAGAGAATCTCTAGGGCTGTGCTCTGTGTCTGGCCTAATTATTTAATGGAGCACACAGTTGGTTTAATTTTACTGATTCCAGCCTTTCTCCAGGGAGAAAGACTTAAGTGACTGTAGATCAGTCCCAACCTGATGCTTTTCTTCCACCCGATGACTAAACGCAAAAAGGGGCTTTAAAAGCTTACTGAGAATTCAGTTCTCCACTGACTCTCCAGAGAAACGGTCAGACATGAGGGAACATATAAAACCTTTTTCTGATCAACTTCCACTTCTAAAAGGTGACTGGTATCAAAATCCATAAACTGGGTGAAGCTGTTCATCATACAGAAATGCAGTTCAGTCAGAGACATAACATTTCGGATATGCTGTAATGTAACAACTTATGCTTGCTATGTAAATGATCAGAGTAGTTCTCACAAAACTGTGAACTGAAGACCTTGGGTGTTAAATGTGTGTTAATGCATTAACAATTGGTAGGCATAAAGGCCAACCAGTGATGTGATTATGACTTCACCTTTCATGGTGTTTCATCAAACAAAAGTGCCCTGTGCAGACTGTGTGTTGGGCGATGTCTAGTTATCTGCCTTTCGCCACCAGAGTGTTTATCATGAGGATGGAAAGACTGTCAGGCTTGCCATACCACCTACTGACCAAGTGATTTATAGAGCTCAGAAAATCTGAGTTGATCCACTGTGAATAAAAGGTTTCCCCGGCAAGTTGTTATCTTGGAAAGAAATCTCCACTGGCACCCTCCTTCCCTCCCTCCCTCCCCCCCTCCCTCCCTGTTTCTCTGTCTCTGTCTCTCTCTCAGACTCGGAGCCCACTGAAAAAAAGTGTCAGCCAGCATCTTCTGATTTATGGCGTGTCATATCAGATGGTGGAAATGCCCAGGGAACGGGCCTGAAGTATGAATGTTTTTCGGTAGGGGGTACGGGACAGGATAAATGAAGAAGTCTCAGTGAGTTACGATGGAATGGCTCGCATCATTATCAAGCAGCGTAGGCAACGTTCTCACACTGTGTATGAAATCCTGATGGTTCTGTCAAAGGCATGCAAGTTTACATTGCCAGCTAAGCATATTGGACTTGTGTTTTGATGGCTACTGAGACAGGAAGCCTATAGAAAAGAAGGGGAAAAAAACTTTTGTTGGCAAGTCATTACTGTGAAATGAGCTACAGTGGTCCTGGAAAATGACAAGCTGAATAAGTTGTCTTCTTCCTTGTGTGTGTTTGTGTGGCTTGTCTTGAATCCCAAAAGTGTGCTTGAGAAGCTTGAGAAAAAGTGAAAAATGGCATAGCCCTATTGTGTCTAAAAATGCAGATGTCTTACTGTTTAAACTGACTTCTACTTCATACCTTACCAGGTGCTAAAATATTCCATTAATTTCACAAGTTATTCCTGTTCTAAATGGAGATACCTTACGTTTTTCCTAATACAGTCAAGGGCTTTAATGGGTCACGGTTCCTTACACCACCCTTACCTTCTAAGCCACGAAACAATAAATGAGACCCCTGATCCCTGGCTTAATTAAAGCAATTCCAAACACCTATGACATAGAAGGACTGGTTTAACTTGCTTGGATAGCTGGAAGTCAGCGGGGGAGAGCAAATGGATCGTACAGCAGGACGTTACAGTGTTCGGGTTTTAAATGGCCATAGGCATGCAGCTGCTGACCTCATCGTGGAGGCCAAGCTCCACAAGAACTGTGAAAAAAAATGAAGAGGAAAGCAGGCAGGAAGGATAGACCCCTCATCAGAGAAACAGTTAACCTCCAGTACCTCTGAGGTCTATCATCAACCCGTATCTCGCAAACCTCAGACGTCCCGGATTTATAAGCCAAAGCACTACGTGATGTTCGGCATAAAACTGGATCTCACTGTTTTAATGATAATGTGAAGCACATGGGACCTCAAGCTATTGGGCCATGCATCAAACAGGGCTTTAAGAAGTCAAATGGATTTTTTTTTTTTTTTTTTTGTCCAAATTGGGTCAAGGAAGTTCTCTCATTATTTCAGAAAAGCAGTAGGGTACCAAGTGGACTCAAACTGGTGAAACATAGTTTCCTGATGCGCTATTAAAACACTTCAGTGGGGTCATTCACTCCTTTGTTTTCTAAATACAGTAAGGAGACAGATCAACAGGACAGTTTGGGCTCAAAGGGAGGAAGTAAGTGGCACTCTAACGTCACACTTTACATTTTAGGTGTTCCTGTAAAGACAAAAACTGAACCCATATTAACCAAGCCAGCTGCACCACTAATCATTTTCAACACAGCATGAGAACAAAATAATGAGATCATTGAATCTAATCTGATGAAGAAGATGATTTAAATTAGTTTCTTGGGATTTTTCGGGATATTTAATATATTCCAAAAATGGCTGTTGAAAAATGGGAACAGCAAATGAAAATAAAAGTACAACACTAAAAAAAAAAAAAAAAATACATTTATATGCAGTTTCAGAGTGATCACGAAATACAAGAAGATTTTGGATTATTCATTTAGTTTGTACTAGGAGATGTATGTATTAACTTTCTACTGTAAACTAAGCATTCCCTACTTAGCCTCTCCCCTACTATACATTAAACACAAACTTGTTTAAAATGTAGGGTATGCGTTTTATCTTTTGTCTACATGACTTTTTAAATATTTGTGCAACATTCGTATTTTTAACACACACACACATCTGTGCTACAATTGTAAACTTTGCATCACCTATTGTTTGTGAATAATTCTGAATTTTACAAATTCATGGGATGGGGTTAACTGTCACACACTGACAGCTAACTGGGCTATAAACCATGTAATTATATCGAATGTCATAATAAACTGAAGGCTTATTCTCCGCGATGCATTGTCATATGTTCCTGATGCATATTTTGCATCGCGATATCATGATATTTTGATGCATTGCTACACCCCTAAACACAAACTTGTCGAAAATGTAAGTTGATGCAAACACAGCTAATTCAGTCCAGCTCTGTATTGTTTAAATCAGACCGGCTTTCCAGCATCCAAAATATCTGCATTAAAATAAACACAGAAACTGTGAGAAAAGTATTTTCTACCAGAGGGTAAAAGAGCAAATATCAGCATGATAACAAATTCCATTTTAAATTTATAAGGAATTTTAACTGAGTTAATATGGGATATATTCTTTTTACTTTTTCCTTTGTGGGGTTGTTACACTGTGTAACAAACTGAGCCAGTTGTGGGGAGGCTGTGCTTTGTTGGCTTCGTTAGTTGTAAGTTTCAAAATGGCACTATATTACAGCCACGAAGAGGGCTATGAAAATAATATAGAATTCAGTTACTCACAAACTTAACTCAGTAATTGAAAAACACTTATAAGCAGACTTTTGGGTCAAGACAAAACTGTCTGATTTCTGTGAAACTATGCGGAAGACGAAGCTAAGTGAGTGAAAAGCATTTCCAACTTAAATCTGTTTAACTACATAAAAAGCTGTGTCACCCTGCATTAGGCTGCAGCCTGCTCTCTCCTACCTTTGGCCGAAGGGGTATCAGGCCTCCAGTAGGAACTGCACTGCCACCTCAGCTTGCTTCCTCTTTGAATTTTGGAAAAGTCTCAGATATTTATTCCATTTTCTTGGCTTTTATGAAGACATAGAGCTTTGACGTCATGTGTAAATGCAAGACACTTTAATTCCTTTCCATGCAGTTCATTCCTGGAGTTACTGAGAGTACAGAATATATATGAACTTAATTAAGAGCAGTTGTTATATTGGAGTGCTCACATAAGCACTGAAAAGTGAAAAATGTGAATGTTTCCTTAATACTAAAATTGCACTTGTCTCTTTACACTATGTTTTGATTTATGAGTAATTGAGACACATGAGCCATTTTGGAAAGTCTATATATATACATACATATATATATATATATGTATTTGTGTATGTATATATATATATATATATATATATATATAGATAGATATGTTTCATGCTTTTCATGTTTGTCTCACTTGTCTTCAAGCCCCGTTCAACTGCATCTGCGAAAACTCTGCTTGAAAATTGAAAGTACTAAAACACAACAGTTGCTAATAATGGAAATGTTTTTCACCTCTGCGCTATCGACCGTAGAGAGCAAACAAAGCGGTAGTTGATGTCGCGGTGTGACTCACTGGTAAGGCTTGAAAGTAAAGAGCGTTTTAAAGGCTGACATTTAAACCCGAAGCCGAACCTGATTTGCAATTTGTATTTAAACTCCAAAGTGACTCTGTGTCAGAGTCTCCAGATGATCATTATTCAAAAATCTTCCCGCTTGTGAAAAAAAAAAAAGGGAGGGGGGTGCGCTTAAGAAGTTTTCAGATGAATCTGAAATGCAAATCTGATTTTAATAAGCCTGTGGGGAATATGCAGTGCGAGCGCTGGACTGCACCTGAAGCTGGGGCTCGGAATGTCTCGTTGTTTCATCATGTTGGCTGAGGACGGCAGGGGTCACAAACAAATTGGACAAAGCTGCCGAGAGGTGACGATCAGTAAACAGCCTTCCCTGCCTCATTAGGAGTCAGGCAGGTTCCCATTCAGACATGAAATGGCCAGCGCTCTTCTTGATGTTGCCCGCTGGAATAGAGGAAAAACCTCAAACCAGCAGCGTGTGATTTCTAATTATTTTTTTCCCTGCATTTGCATCTCGTTATCTGAGGTGAGTTGTTTGTTAAACAGGAAAGGTCATTCTGTTGTACTGCGTTAATTTCTCTGTTCGCTCCAGGGCATTGTTTCAGAGAGAAAGGAACACAACACAGTATTTACGCTCTGACTGTTCACGTTAACTTGGACCTCCTTAAGAAAACGTCATTGGTGTGAATGTTTTGAGCAGGAAGCAGTCACTGATTATAATTAACATGATCAACACGTTTCACCAAAAGTTAAATGAACCAATCAGAACATACACTCACCATCCACCATTATTACTCTATAACATATTAATATGATGTTGTCCGCTGATTCACAATTTGTGTTAATCATCCTCTAGCGCTTCATCAGTGGTGAGTTTCTGACCACAGAGTCACTGGATATTTTTGGGTGGAGGACCGCTCTCAACCTAGTACTGACGTGTGTGAAAAGCCCAGCAACACAGCTATACCACATACAATCACACCACACATTATCAAGTCAGTCTCTCTGCTATGTTCAGAACGGACCGTACCTGGTCAAAAGCTGCTCCATGGCCAGAAATTGTCCAATAATACAGTAGAGGACAGCTAACAAACCAACAACACATGGACTATAATCTGTAACTGTACACTTATAAAGTGGACCTATTAAGGTAGGTGATAGTGGTCAGTGACTTGTAGGGGTCCCTAATAAAGTGAGCACATAAACGAATTCCAGAAGACGTAAACTGAAAGTTAAAGTGAGTGAGAAAAATAATTCTATTAATCGCTCCAGTAACTTCCAACCAAAACATCTTGCGTGAAAGAGCACACAGGAGGACTGAGCCCTGCAAAGCTTTTATTAGCATTTTGGGACCACTAGTGTCATTTGCATATTGTAAACAAACAGATTAAATAATTGAAGAGACCCTGAAAGCAACAGATTGAAAACTATACATG
The DNA here is from genome assembly GCA_037974445.1 of Brycinus macrolepidotus. Classification (NCBI taxonomy): domain Eukaryota; kingdom Metazoa; phylum Chordata; class Actinopteri; order Characiformes; family Alestidae; genus Brycinus; species Brycinus macrolepidotus. The sequence continues at coordinate 18,952,647 of JBBPCZ010000007.1, read as the reverse complement.
CATTCCCAATATTCATATAAAATTAAATTTCATTCACATGAGGACACCGTAGGGGTTTAAACCTTGAGCTTCCCTTCCCTTAAGACTGTTATTTATGGTTGCTAATGCACATTCACAAATTGTTTTGCAAAAAATGCAAAAAAAATGCAAAAAATGTTATACTATTATTATTATTATTATTATTATTATTATTATTATTGTGTATGGAAAAGAAAATATACCGGAACATACAGAATACACATTGAACGTAGCACTACATAAAGCTGTCTTCCTCACCATTATGATTTTCTACTCTCCTGGTGGATGGATGATCTCTTATCAGGGGAACAACTGAAAACAAGAACATCACCGAGGACCGATACTGCATTATCAATCTACCATACTCTCTCAGGTCCTGTATGAGGCCGGAATGAGCGAGCTTGGTGCCGGGTCTCAGGGATTTGTGTTAATTTCTCAGTACAGGTCAGGAGAGAGTCATACATCACCAGTTTGCCATCCAGGCCCATGATAAAGCACTCTGTTATTATCGTACAAGATTTTATCTTTTGCACTATGGTGCCAACGCCAAGTAGACAATGTAATTGCAAACACCCCCCGCTTCAGGATTGATCTTTTCTGGCAGACCTACAGTGCAGTGTGTGTGTGTGTGTGTTTGCATGTGTGTGCGTGTGCGTGTGAGATAGACCAAGAGAGAGAGAACGAGAGAGAGAGAGTTAGTGTAACATCCAAAATACAAATTTGAAAATACTAAAAGCAAATAAAAAAAAGAGTGAATCCAAAAAAGCTGGTTTAAAATGTGAAAGCAAAAAAAAAGTCAAATTCTACCATTCACTTTTAAAGATTACTAGGCACGACATGGGTTTGCTTACTAGTGTACTTAATCAAGATAGACAGGACAGATAATCTTGGTTAAAACGGAAATGTTGATGATTAAGCAACATTTTAAAAGGCCAGCTAACTACATGTGCCTTAAGTCTGCAAGGTTTTTAGCACAACCATTATAAAACAGCCTGGGCGCTTTATAGGATAATGTCTTTTCTGAGTGTGTTCTGTTAAGGTGCTTTTGATATGCAGAATTTTTTTTTTTTTTTTTTTTTTAGCAAAGATGTTTTTAGTGGAAAAGACAGAGTTTGCTCACTATTTAGATCCCTCCAATAAACATGCTTGAGCGACTGTTGGTGTCAGTTGACAAATACATTAAACTCTTTTCAGAAAAAAAAAGGATTTTGTGGATCCATTTTATCACATGTCTAGATAATAGCTAGCTATGCTAGACAGTATTGACCAACTATGCTTATATCACATCTTTGCTCCAAGGAAATGGAAAATAACTGTAATATTTCATCATAAACAGTAATTGCTTAAGGGTCAAAACAAAACAGCATTGCTGCCCATTTTTTAAATGTGAGGCTCAATACTGAACACCCCCCAACCCACCCCCTACTATGGATGGATTCAGCCTCTGATGCTGTGCAATATAACTCAACTGTTTTAATCTGTAAATTGACTGAATGTTACTGAAAGTTAACTTCATCCCCTCATCATCTGCCGCTATTTTATTGCATTTATTTTTATTTTTATTGCGTTAATACTTAGCCACTTTCATAAGTCATTGTGCACTACTGATCTGCTGGTACAGTACACTCAATCTTACACACTGCAGTGTTACAGTGTTACAGGTACTTTGTTACAGTAATGTTCTTTTAATTGTGTTGCACTATTGTAAAAAAAAGTCTATTATCTTTTATTCTTCAGTTGCACTGAGCGTGCTAATGACAAAAGAATTTCCCTCGGGATAAATAAAGTTCTTTCTTATCTTCTTATCTTATGTTGGTAGATTTCAGTCAAGCCCATGTTAATAGGGCTTCTCAGATTTAGTCCTGGGGACCCAACACAATGCACATGTGTTTGTATTCCATGAACTAGTGAACAATTTCCTCACGCGCTGGGTGAGGTGTGCTAGGAATTGGAAGACAAAAGGATATACAGAGCATGGGAACCCCAGGACTGACTTTGGGGACAACTGCAGTGCAGTCAGTAAAGCGTAAAAGTGAGTGTAAGCACAAAGTTTTTCTAATGATGATGCATCTGGTGCATTCAACCGCCTCGCTCCACTCCTGTGATATTACTATGTTGTTTCTTTTCAAACTTGAAGCCGACAAGAGACTAGTACCAACAGTCAGCAGTAATCCTGCAAATATTTCTAATCTCTAAGGACATTAAAGATCTGCAGCTAATTTTCATTTTAATTTTCCTCACAAGTGCACTCATGCATGGCTAATGCATGTCACGGCAGGCGCTGGCTCTCATGCAAAAGGTAGGCCGTCAAATATTCAAAATGGTTGCGGATCACAAAAATCTGTTGACGTTAACACCATTTTTTTTGTGCGTGTGGTGTATTTGAATGCGCCAACTCTGAGTCAATAAGTCACCTGTCTTGGCTGGGCCTTTGGGACGCCATGCAATTTGAATAAAGCACAACATTAAAATCCAAATTTAATTGTTGTGCTCCTCAATCACTGGAGCAAAATCCCCAAAAGTATTTAGCACACAGACTTTGATATATTTTAAGCGTCTAAATGCACTTACTATTCAGCAGGTAATCAATATGAATGCAGTTCTGACTTTTCCCCTTCAGTAGCTTATGTTTTTAATGACACTGGGGGGTCGCGCTGTACTATACATGTCAAACACGCACAAAGCTCTGAGGAGATACACTAGGAGGGCTAATATAAGAGCGCTGATTGAGGATTTGTGCTGTTAAGTCTATGTTTTAGACTATTATAAATGAGATTAGATGAATATTGTCACATGCTTGATTAATAAATAGGCCCAAGTCACTATGGAAAACATTTTTTTTTCTTTCAGCTTAATGAACTTGGATTTGTTGCAGGCTCATTTTACAGAGGATTACATCAGGTCAGTAGAAATAGATGGTAAATGTATTCAAATGTTAACCTGTAGCAAATTTAGACATTTCTATTAAGCCGTAATGATGGAAATCTACATCACAAGTTTTTTTTTTTCCAGCCCAACGGATTTGAGCAAGCAAAGAACTTGGAGAGCTGTGGAGAAGGTTATTTTTTAAAAGAAGAATTCAAACAGAAAACAAACTTCTCCACTTTTCCTGTTTTACTACAGAAAAAAAAATCGGCATTTGATTCCCATTAGATCTCATCTGGAATAAAGCCTATCAGACATTATAAAGAATGAAGATGCCATTTAGAATAACAAAAGGTAATTAACAAATGTAAAAATTAGTTTTAAAAATATATTTTTGAAAATTTCCATACAATGATTTAATAGTGTGAACATATGTCATATTCTCCATTCTAGTTGTACAGGCTCATACTGTAACAGCTGTGTTTTTTATGAGCTATATCTAGTCAAAAGTCATTTGGTTATTTAGTAAATAGACAAAAGCAGATTAAATTATGGACTGGCTTAGGGCTGCACAATTAATCGAATTTTAATCACGATCATGATTTTGGCTGCCACGATTAAATTAGGATGATCGTCCTTTTACCGACAGCCAAACCACAGTTTACCGTTCCAAACAGACACAACCAGCACACACAACAGCGAAGGGTGCAAGGTCCGTGTACTT
>JBBPCZ010000007.1:18912735-18930601 GCA_037974445.1 Brycinus macrolepidotus | reverse complement strand
CAGAATGAATGGGCACAAATTCCCACAGAAACACTCCAAAATCTTGTGGAAAGCCTTCCAAGAAGAGTGGAAGCTGCTATAGCTGCAAAGGGGACCAACTCTATGTCTATGTATTTGAATGCAATGTCATTAAAGTCCAAGTTGGTATAATGGTCAGGCGTCCCAATACTTTTCTCCATATAGTGCGTCTACAATTAGCAATGCACTAGGAATAGTTCAGATTATTCAGGGGTCGTTTGCTTTACATCTCACAAGAATAATGGAATATAAACATTAATTCAGTCTGGTCACCAGTTTCTGTGTATTTTAATGTGTTAGGTCACATATACTGGATTGAGTTGACCTGTCTTTGTGGGGTTTTTATATTCTTCTGTATGAGTGTGTGTGTATAAGCTGCTGTTCTACACATAACCCAACTCTAACCTCAGCAACCAAAAGATCGGCTTCATCATCTTTTACAAATAAACAACAGCAGTCAAACGTTCCTACAGTGTCAAAATGTTCATGTTGTCCATTATACTCAGAAATAGCTAAATACACACATACACACACACACCTACTTTGGCATGTTCTGGCAGAGCAGACCGACTGCTTTGAGCTGGGGGACTACAGTCCTGGGGATAAAAAAAAGCTCAAATTCTGCATGGATCGATCCAGCAAGCTCCCAATCCCTGACAGCTGCAGGATTGCTGCATGATTAAGAGTAAGCTTTAAGGAGAGTAATAACCTGAACTTGAAAACCCATTTTCAGAGCTTTCAACACCATAGCACATACTCACAATGCTCTCATTGTTATGTAGAGAGAGCAAGAAAAAGAGAGGGAGGGAATAAAAGAAAAATAGACAGGGAAACAGAGAGAGAGCTGGTCCTTTTTCACCTTCAGGTAGAAGCTGTCCTTGTACACTCTTTTACTCTCACGGTCCACTTTATTTGAAACACTCACCTTCTACTTACTCTCACTGTCCAGTTTTCGCTCTTGGGAGAATATTTTTGTGTGGCAGAAAAGAAAGTGGATTGCGAGTGGAAGGGTAACTTACGAACTGCTGATGAAGACCTAGAAGAGTCCTAGCACAAGTTGTGCATCAACAGATGAGCTACAGTCTAGGGGTTTCAAGTAAGGCTGCTTGTGCACTGTAGTATGTGGTAGGAAATCATTTTTTTCTTTTCACTGTTATTGCACCCAGTGTACTCCCACAGTGCATAATGAAGTACATTTAACAAATTAATGCTACGCTGAGTTGCTGCAGATGAGCTTACAGCCTCTCATGCACTGATCAAATTATATTTGTGCAATTTAAAGCATCACACCAATGCATAGGAACTACATGAGCATCTAAGAACTGTTTTATTATGCCTGCACTTGGACTAATTACTGTACATGTGGCAAACAGACCTTGAAATGTTGATTTCATGCAATCAAACATCTGTGGTGAATTATGCTGAAGAGCTACATTAAATATGCATTTTAATGAATAAAAAAACCTTGTCAACATATATGAATTCTGAAAGATTTATCATGTAGCCACAATCATGAAGCAACATATGGCCCATGAGGAAAGAGTGGCGAGTGTATCAGGCTTATTATACATCATAAATGGTGGCACTTTTAGCAATGAATAAGTATCATTTCATGACGCGTTGGAAACTCACCCCAGCCACCCCTGTTTTTTCACCTCAAATCTACCACATGAATTTTTCATCAGGGCTGTGTGGGGTCAAGCCCCTGTGATTATTTTGCTCAAAATAGACTCTCAAAGGAGTCCTGTATTTCATTTATATCCTCGATAGCTCCTTTGTGAACTGTCTCTTTCTTGCTGTCTAAATGAAACAAACCTGCTTTGACCTATGCTGATTTTCCCTTTTCCAAGGACGAGGGCAGCTTTGCAGGACGCCTGTACCTTACTGAACCTTCTCACATATTAATCAGACAGCAAAGGGCAACAGACCAGTTTCTGCATCACCACAGGCTGCAAGGGCTACAGACCAGTTTGCCAACATGATCTTGCACACTTTCTAGCTAAAGATATCAACGTGTTACCTGATATTAGGCTTATATGAGTCAATGCAATTATTTAAAGAGAATTTTGAGTGCCTGCAAAAGTGGTTAGGCATTGCTTAGCTGACATGTAGCGTTAGTGTTCCTTCATATAGGATTTACAGGCAACATTATTAAATTTTCTCCATCAAGGTCATGATCAAAACCTTTCTTACCATTCCAACCATATAAAAGTATGCAGTGGAATGAAACAATGCTCATCCTCTTGGGTCTCTGCGTGTTTACGAGACCCTAGTGATCAAGACTATCAAGTCATTTTCACACCTACTGCATTTGGTATGGACCAGTCAAACTTCTTCTTTAGTTTGGTCTGTTTTGGTGTAAACAAAGTTGTCTGCCACAAATTGTGGATCTCTGTCCACTTTCAAGTGAACTTTGGTTCATTTCACTGCTAGTAGGGAATTTTTACAATTGTCCACACTGAACAAGAGGATTCAACATCAGATCATGCTTCCCTCGTGTTTCTCAAGCTTGTCATCCAAGCCCTTGCATAGACTTTTTTGGGGAACAGGGGCTCCTGGGGAAACAGGGCAATATGAACATGAACTAAGCCTACTTTAATTCCTAGCACATTGCAAAAACTTTTATCAAGAGTGGGAGTCTAATCACATCTCAAAGGAAAATAAATGTAATGTTGATTTGATTTATTTCCCAAGGCAGCCTAAAATGCTAGCTTTACGACCTAAATAGTGATTTGAACCCACTCTTCAGCATACAAGGCTATTACTCAAGATGCTATCTAATCGCTAGGCATTGCTGAGATATAACTATATTAAAGTAAGCATGGCATAATTCCAAAAAACTTATTTTAGCAAGATTATTGCTATGACATTATGTCTGCTTGTTGTTCAAAATATCATTATGTGATGCTTTTTCAAAGATTTAATAAGTGTTTTATTGGAGAGATTGTTCTGTTCCCATAATCTGTTAGTTTCACATTTGACATCTGACTCTTGACAGACGCTCATTTCGTTCTTGCACCGTGGCATTTTGGCATGCATTGAGGCACAATAGGATGGAGCGAAAATGTGGACTGTATGAGGTCCCAGAGGTCCCAGAGTACACACAGCCATAACATTAAATCCACCGACCTGATATTCTGTAGGTTTCCCTCGTGCTGCCAAAACAGCTCTGAACAGCAAAGACATGCAATCCTCAAGACCTCTGAAAGTGTGCTGTGGTATCTGTCACCAAGACTTTAACAGCAGATCCTTTAAGTCCTGTAAGTCGTGAAGTGTGGCCTCCATGGATCTTACTTGTTTGTTCGGCACATCCCACAGATGCTCGATCAGACTGAGATCTGGGGAATTTAGAGACCAACACCTTGAACTCTTTATTATGTTCCTCAACAATTTTTGTAATGTGGCAGGGTGCATGTGCACTGTGTGTTCTGACACATGTCTATGATAGGCAGCATTAACATTTTTTCCAATTTGTGCTACAGTAGCTCTTTAGACCACGCAAGCTATCCTTCGCTCCCCATGCTCATCAGTGAGCCTATGACCCTGTTGCCAATTCACTGGTTGCTTGTCTTTTCAATGGACCACTTTTGGTAGTTACTAACAATTACATACTAGGAACACCTGCCAAGACCTGTCATTTTAGAGATGCTCTGACTCAGTTGTTAAGATATGATAATTTAACTCATGTCAAAATCAATCAGATCCTTACACTTGCCTATTCTCCTGCTTCCAACACACCAACTTCAAGAAATGACTCGTAACTTGCTACTTTATATATTCGACCCCTTGACAGGCGCCACTTTCAGCCATATACACAGTACACAGTGAAACAAAATAATATTCCTTCAGGACCACCACAAGACAGTACAGACAAAACAAAATACACAGAGTGCAAAGAGAGCAAGAGCTAGAGTGCAAGAAAAACACAAGAGCAACAATACAAGACAACAACGTTTTGGTGTAGCTGACAGAAGGATCTACAGTACTAGTATTATGGCATACTGTATTCTAGCAGCCAAGTCATTAAGTGTGCAAAAATGCAAATATAAATGTAGACATCAATAAATAAATAATTGTGCAAGCAATAGCAGAGCAGGATAGAAAGTGTGCATTATATAATAAACAGTCAGTATTTACCGCGGCAGTTGGGGCATAAGTTAAGTGTGCGTATACATTGTGTTAGGAGAGAGAAGAAGTTCAGTTCAGAGGTGTGTGTGTGTGCAGTGCGGAGCAATTCCTGTACCAAGCTGTGATGCAACTACACAGGATACTCTCTGAAGTCCCTCTGTTGAATGCGGTGAGGACTAGAGGGAGGTGCGCTCTACTCAGTCTCCTCTTGGTGATGAGGGTCCATGTGAGGTTCTCCGTGATGTAAACACCAAGGAGCTTGGTGCTCTGGATGATCTCCACTGAGGAGCCATTAATGTTCAGCAGAGAGTGATCACGGTCCTGACACATTTTGTTAGTTCTGCACCAGTCTATTAGCTGTCGCAGCTCTTCTCTGTATGCCACCTTATTGTTCTCACCATTCAAACCACCACGGTCATGTCAGCAGAAAACTTGATGATGTAGCATCAGTGAAGTGACAGTGTTATTCACTTCACTTGTCAGTGGTTTTAATGTTATGACTGATTAGTGTAAATTACAGTACAGTAACAGTATAGTTACTTTACAGGCCACACACTAAAAGACATTTCACTCTTCTCCATGGCCACTCACATACACCAGGTCAGAGGAGAATCCCTCACATGATAAATACCTCTCTGAAAGAAACATTGACGGTGGAAACTCATTAAGCAAGGCTGTGCAAAGCAATAGTGAAATGCACACACACCCGCACATACTGCGCTGGTGTGTTTTAAACGTAGGCCCTTACCTTAACAGAAACCAACTGAAGTCTCTGAGCACTGTGTGAGTTCTGATTCAGAGTGTTCAGAAAGAAAAGGCCTCTTTGTGAATCAGACAGCTGTACTGTACTGTATGGAAGTCAACATATGCTTTGGTTTATGATAGGATCACACATGCGGAACAGAGTTTTAAAAAAAGGCAGCGGAAGTTTAAAAAAGGCCATTTGGGGACAGCCTTTTGGAAATCAGGGGGTGCAGGGTGAGAGTTACAAAGATTAGCTGGATGTTATGATAATGGCTCATCTCTCTGTTCATTCTCTCTGTCTCTCTCTTCTTGTGTCTCAAGGCAAAGGCTTTATAGCTCTCTCTCTCTCTCTCTCTCTCTCTCTCTCTCTCTCTCTCTCTCTCTCTCTCTCTCCCTGAATGACCTCAGTAGGCAGGCATATGAACAGAAGTCCTGTACGTCCAGGTTTGGCCATGACTCCCACGCTCGCCACCCTGACTCCACACGCACACACACGCATACACATTAAGGGCCTGAGCCCTCTCCAGATGGTAGTCTGTGATCATTTATTAATGAGGGAGTTCAGAGAGTTACTGCCAGCTGCTGCCAGCCTGCTCCCTGGGCCACCCACCACACACACACAAACACACAAAAACACACACTCACACACACGTCTGTCCATTCCCATATCCAGGTTCACCTTCACACACTAACACATACATTCAGAAGCAGGCATATAAACGCTAATGCAAGCACACACTGGATCACACACCAACATGCTGCATCTTTGAAAGTCCAACCACGTTATGAAACCATCACACCTTACGTGTTCTTATGTAAAGCCTGTTATGTTAGTCCAGTGCTGGTCCAATAGAACATTTTTCACAAAATGTTGCGCAACTATGTCGAGAGTACATTCAAAATGTCACAAGTGTTTCCTGAGTAAGTTTTGTAAAGCAGTGGTTTGAAAAAAAAAGTCAAATTAAAAGCAGTGTTTCATCCAAATGAAGTCAATCAACCAAGGCATACAATCACCTCCGGAATTGTGGAACCCTTCAAGAAATTGGGCAAAACATACATCAAGTCAAGTACATAAAATACATAAAATAAACAAAACATTTAAGTGTTCCTTAAAACTGCCGGGTGATTTTATTTACTATTTATCTAAAATACAGTGTTAAAGTGTTTTTAAGAAGAGTTTTTCTTAAAATAAGATTAATTAAGATTTTTTAAGAATATTTCTTTCAAAATTATTGGCATCCCAAAAGAATAGGTTATTTGGAAAAAAAAAAATCTGGATTTCCGGTGGACAAAAACTTTCTTATAACTGTGGTTATTAAAATGAGGCTACACATGTAGAATTCCATTTGTCATCCATCAACATGCGTGAAACCAAACAGCTGTCAACTCAAATGAGACAGAAGGTATGGAATGATTCAGAAATGGTTTCTAAAAATTTTGACTCTGATAAAATTGCCAAAACAATAATTAAAAGGTTTGAAAAGCCTAAAACAGTTGGATTTGCATATGGTGAGGTGGATGGTAAATGAGGCAAAGAGGACTGCACAATGTAGTAAAATCAGGGGTTTTCAAATTTCAGTTCCATGAAAGAAGCCTTTCCTAAATTTCAATAAATAAAAGTAGCTTTAAAAAAATCATGCAAACCCACTGGCGTGAGTTAAACTTTTTAAAGCTTTTTTAAGCTTTTAAGTCACTTAAACAGAAGTCACTCAAAAAAACAGTGAGTTTGAATGATTTTTTTCCTTCATGGAACTATGATACATTCAAGACAGATTCAAGACACACTATAGCACAGTCTTTTATTGACCTCTAAACCTGAGCTGAGAAATCATGAGAAACTGAAGTAAACATGTTACTCACCATGTTATCCCTATTCCAAGCTAACAGATATGCAGTTCTGTATAACTTCACCAAATGAAGAGTATGAAGACTGAAGACTTATGTTTGAAGACTGAGACCAGGTGGAATCAGGTGCACTCCTGACAAGTTGGAGCGAAAACCTGCAGCCACACCAACCCTTTGCTCCGCAATGAACTGCAACTACCCTGACAAAGCCTGCATAGGACTGAGGATTTTTATATTCAAATAGAATTAAGGGATAAATAAAAGTGTATCCCCAAAACGGTAACTTTACAGGAGAAAAAAAAACACTTTTTGAAACAGTTTCAATAAGGGGCCAAGATGAGACAAAAATTGAAATGGTCATGTACACCATTGTAACGTTGAAAAAAGGGACTGCACACAAAGAAGCTTTTGATAGCTACTGTCAAATATGGTGGTGGAACATTGGTGCATTGAGGCTGTTTTGCTGCTAGTGGTTTAGGGGTTCTTGTGAAAATCAATAACATACAAAATTCCACTAAATACCAGGAGATTTTAGCCCAGAATCTGTCTTCCTTTGCCAGAAGGCTGAAACTTGGCCGTACGTGGACCCTAAACCCACACAGAAATGATTGTGGGAACACAAAGTCAAAGTTTTGCTATGTCCTTCTCAGTCTACAGATTTGAACCCAATTGCAAATATTTGGTGTGTATGGAAGAGGTTCCCCAAATGAAGACTCAAACATATCTGCACAAAAGATTGTTCTAAGATCCCTCATCAAGCGTTTTCAATCCTTGTTAAGCAGTACTGTGAAAAAATAAAAATACACATCATACCCATTTGTTGAAGCCTAGAATACCACACATTGCATTTGTGGTTTATTTGGTGCATTGATTTTATCTCATTTTTACAAAGGGTGCCAATAATTCTGAAATTTACCGTATGTAGTGTCCAAAGTTACGAGGTTGTTTCTATAAAAATAGACAAAAGTACAGAGACAATTTAGGCTAGCATCAGGTCTAAAAACTCCTTAAATAGTATGAGGTACTATTCTTCTTGTTTGGTTTTCTTTGGTAAAAAATACACTTGGGTAGCAGTAAAAGTATTATTTTTGAAAATAAGATGAAAAAGGCCTGAGGATGAGGACCCATCATGTTGTGGAAGTATATTAAAATACCTAAATAGAGCTTTTAACTACCCACTACTTGATTTATATACAGTATATGGATGGAAACTGGGATATAGGATAACTAGGCAGAGGGTTTCATCCAGGACTTGGTTGAAAAATGGAACATTCAAACTACATCCTTCCTGCTTGCGTTATAAATAGTGCAAGAAGGGCTATGTCTCTTTGATGTCATATTTGGCCACATGACAAAAAACATCAAGTGTCTCCCCATACCCTGATGGTAACAGTAAAGATTATGCACACTGTAACACATCACACAGGCTGACAACACTTCCCCTGATACTCCCGCTGAGGCTTAGTGAAGTGAATTCCTGTTAAAATTCTCTGCCCGTTAAAATAAACACACAAGGACATGCCTCTATGTTTTGCCAGTTGTGGTGCGATGAAATGGAAAAGTAGACATCCCAGAACTGTTACAGTCAGCCTCTGTGTTCTGTTTCGTCTTATATTCCACTTTGTGACCGCTCAAGACCTTTGACAGGATTAAAATTCAGCAAGATCAGCTCGGTAATGTGGCTGTTGCTGCAGTAAATGTTTCCACCAAATTAACACTTAAGCTAAACGCTATGTTGTCTACTTGGGCCTTTACACACTCACTACTTGCCTTCTACTTCCACTCACTATCCTCTTGATGAGCTCCACCTGTCTTATAGAACTGGGCGCCCCTTCATGTGATTTTTTGGGCAGCTGGTGGTCTGGTGGTTAGGGAGTTCCCCCTGTGATCAGAAGGTCATGGGTCCGAATCCCAGGACTGCTAGTGAAACCACTGAGGTACCCTTGAGCAAGCCCACTGCTTCACTTGGTGAATGGGTTGAATGCAGAGAAAGAATTTCACATTGTTCATGCTGTGCTGTGGTGTGTTCATACATGACTATGAAGGGCCACTTTTCTTTACAGTTACAGACCATGGTCCATCTGTTGTCATGAAGAATTTGCTAGCCACCAGTTTTCCGATGACAGGGCCATGGCTGACCACATATTATTTGAGTGGACTACAGTCTAGCAACTGTATACCAGCAGAGTTTGCATATACAGAGCAGAAGTCTTAAAAAAACTGAACGGTAAACATATTCTACTTCAACACCACATCTATGTAAAATTTCACACAACTTTATTTTCTGTCTTATACATTTCAGGATCAATGGCTATACCCCTGTTTAAATTGAAAACAAACTTGAGTACAAGTCATGAAAAGGTCTGAACCCCGTAGGTTTAAAGCTCCGAATTCTATCCCTCCTCTCACCACGTAAAATAAACATGCCATCGGCATTTTAATGAGTGAGCAGCCAGGCATCCACTCATAAACACCTGGGGCAGGACCGTTAATCTGAGAGCAGCATCAAATGAAGCAAAATCCACACAACTTCATAGGCCTCTCTGTGTTTTCTTCGGTGAGCCAGGCCTCCTCTCTCCTGAATTTTCAAGAAAAAGAAATGTAAGCAAAACTTCAGTTCAATTCAAAACAATGCTTCAAATTCATGAAAATTGCAGCGTTACAACTCAATCTGAAAATCCATTTTTTACTTTTTTATTTCTTTACATTAATCTTGTCAGTCAGATACCTTATGTTAAACAATGAACATTTGTTATTGTGGACATTCATTAAAATGAAACCAATTCATTCTTACTCAGTAGTTAAAGTGTGATTTGGATACTGATGGGTTTAAAAATCCATATACTAATTGGAGCCAATCAGAGTTAATAAATAGAGGTCTTTTTCAGGGAAGTCCTTGGTTTGACAGGACTGGCCTGAACTTGACCCATATGCAAACTTACATACACTATATGTCCAAAAATATCCAGACACCTCTTCTATTTAGGGAATTCATAAGTCAGTTCAGCACGTCCTCACAACCAGGCCATTTGTATTATTCTACAATGACTGATGTTATATTACACTGATCATATTAGAACCATCTGTGGAATATTGTGTAGATCCACTTCTTGAAGCCAAAATTGGTCAAACCATTCCTGAACAATTTTGTTGTGTGGCAAGTCGCACTATCCTACTGCCCCTGCCATTAGGGAATGTTGTCGCCATGAAGGGGTATACTTGGTCTTCAGCAATGTTTAGGTAGGTGGTACATGTCAAAGTAACATCCACATGAATGCCAGGACCCAAGCCTTCCCAGCAGAACACTGCCCAGGGCATCACACTGCCCCCACCAGCTTGCCTTCTTCCCATAGTGCATCCTCTAGCCCCAGGTAAGCAATGTACATGCACCCAGCCATCCACAAGATGGAAAAAAAAACATGATTCATCAGACCAGGCCACCCTCTTCAATTGTTCCATGGTCTGGTTCTCATGCTAAAATGCCCACTGTAGTCACTTTAAGCAGTGGACAGGGGTCAGCATGGGCACTCTTATTGATCTGCGGCCTGCCCATACACAGAAAGCTGTGATGCACATAGAGTAGCTCTTCTGTGGGATCGGACCAGATGGACTAGTCTTCATTGTCTATGCGCAACAGGAGTCCTACTTTGGACCACTTTTGGTAGGTGTAATCACTGCATACCAGGAACACCCCACAAAACCTGCCATTTTGGAGATGCTCTGACCCAGTCATCTAGCCATCACTATCTCGCTCTTTTCACCGTCACTCAGATCCTTATGCTTGTCCATTTTTTCCTGCTTCGAACAGCTCAACTTCTAGAACTGACTGTTCACTTGCACCTCTTGACAGGTGCCACTATTACAAGATCAAAATTTTCCACTTCACCTGTCAGTGTTTTTAATGTTGTGACTGATCTGTGTGTATGATGTATTATTTTTTCACAGCATTAAGTCTTTGTCTGCCATTGCCTTTCAGTAATCTCAGTACTGTTATGCATCTAATACCAAAACTTCTTCTGGAGTCTCCAAGTGTGTTTTTTGAGAAAGCATTTTGACCTATAATTAGAAAAGACAATGCAAAAAAATAATTTTTAATAATGGCACATAATTTTACTCAGGAGCTTATACAATTTGAATTTATGTTACCATTGTGTTTTTGGGTCCATTTACCACATACTATACCAACAATGTTCACAGTTTTTCATAGGTGCAAATAAACATTTTCCGTTTCTACTGGGTTTATGGTTGCAGTCCAAAGGGTTCAGGAGAAACAATCACTTTCATGAACTGTGTCATTTCAGGATTTCTCATTTTGTGTTTCATAAAAAAAAGAATGTGGATGCACAGTGTACCCATTGCACAGGATGTTCGATTGCACAAACACGGCTTGTAGGATAACCACAGAAGAGTAGTTCCAGTAGAATGGAACACTCTGGAGCAGCCACACATGAGTCTAAGGTCACCGTGCCCAATGCCAAGAACAAGGGGGCAGCTAGTATCTACCTTTGGGATGGCTGTTCAATAAGAATAATCTAACAACAGTACCTGAACTCACTACAGCAGTTCCAATGTCTAGTGCAAATCTGACCCAGAAGAGTAGAGTCTGTTAATGCAGCAAAGAGGGGACAGTCTCCTTATTAATATCCTTGATTTCAGAAGTTATGTTGTATAAGCAGGCATCTACAAAGTTTAGGACATGTATAACAACTAGCCACTTAATCAGGTACAGATAGTTTTTATCAGATCCTCTTATCATATAGGCACACATTTAGATTACAGTTATAGACTGTAGTCCATCTATTTCTCTATATCATTTATTAATCCCCTTAACCCCATTCATCAATAGTTAGGACCCCTATTGGACCACCACTGAGAAGATATTATCTGGGTGGTGAATCTTTCTAAGCACAGACAGGATAGTGGAATGTTTGTATGTATGAGTGTGTCAGGTAGGGCACTACTCAATTTTTGTAAATATTTGGACAAGACTGTGAATTATTTTATACAAACACACTTAGCATTCTGCAAATGAAAAATTATTTTGCTTTGAGAACCTACTTTTTGCGAATAATTCATTCAAAAAAAGTGGTGTGAGTGGAGACATTTAAATTTATCAAGTGGTTTTGCTCGTTTAGTTTCTGGTTGTGGAGGATGGGTTGATTTGATGGAGCCCCAACTTCTGTGCAGCCAGCTGGACAAGCACTTTCAATAAGCTCCCAGTTAGCCGCCTGGGAACATTATGTCTGTCAGAAGGTGGCAGTCAGATACAGACAGACGGAGACACAGATAGCTGAACCCGGAATGCTGAAAGGTGCAAGTGCATGATCAGGAGTGCCAGCTTATGCATTTACACATATTAGGTAACTGTGTGTGTGTGTGTGTGTGTTCTACCTGCATATGTGTTTTGTGTGAGTGCCAGGCTTGGCCCAGGGCTGGAGCTACTGCACAGACGGTGGCATAAACAATCACACAGACAAACACCAAGTTTCTCAGTGTTCACGTTGTGGAGAATCTCATGTGGACCCTCAGCACCAGCTCCATCACCAAGAAAGCCCAGCAGTGGCTGAGGAGGCTGAGGGCTGTACAGACTGAGGAGAGCGCACCCCTCGCCCAGTCCTTACGACATTTTACAGAAGGAGCATTCTCTGTGGCTGCATCACAACTTGGAATGGATATTGTTCTGTTTCAGATCCCAAGGCCCTACAGAGGGTAGTGAGGACAGGTAAGAAGATCATCAGGGTCTCTCTCCCCTCTGTCACGTAAGTTTTCACCAAACACTGCATCCACAAAGCCACCAGCAAAGTGGATGACCCCACACACCCCTCACTCACCCTATTCTCCCTCCTCCCATCTGGCAAAAGGTTTTGTAGCATATGGGCCTCCATTGCCAGAACGGGGAACAGTTTCTTCCCTCAGGCCATCAGACTCCTCCATCAGAGAATATACTACACATTCTCTGACCTACTGCTGCTATTATTTACACAACTATTATAATAATCATTTATAATCATTATAATATTATTTATTGTTGTCTACCTCTATTCTGGATAGAGGTAATGACTAATGACTCTGCTACTAGAATACAGTATCTGTTATAATATTGTATTCATTCAAACATCGGCTGCACTAAATGTTGTCTTGTCCTGTTGTTTTTGTTACTCTTGTTTTTTTTTCTGGGGGTGGGGGGGGCTGTTTGTTTCTTGCACTCTCTCTCTTGCTATTTTTGCATGCTGTGTACTTTGTCCTATTCCTGTGTGCACTTGTGTAGTCTTGTGGTGTTCTGTTTTTGTTCTCATGTTGCACCATGATACTGGAGGAACATTGTTTTGTTTCATTGTGTACTGTGTATATGGCTGAAATGATAATAAACCTGCTTGACTTGATTTGACTAGTATGTATTCCCGTATGTGTGGAGTGTGTAAAAGCTGTTCTATATCTAACCCAGGTCTAACCTTAACCTCAGCAACCAAAGATCAGCTTTATCTTCATTTACTGTTTATACTCAACAGCTGCAATTGTGTGGAAAGCAGCACTATCCTGAGAACATTTAGTCCTCACAAAGAGCTAAATACACAGTGAAACTCACACAGTCTCACCAGTATCCTCTTCTGATGTAAGGTCGATGCTAATCTGTGTGTTTTTTTCCTGAGCTGCCCACAGTGTAGAGTGATTGTGGTGGGTGTAGACAGGGAGGTCTCTTCCTAAAGGCTCGTTTCCATGCTGATAAACTGGAAAGAATAACCAAATCTCAACATTCAGAAAACCCAGGTGTGGCCTAAACATTGCACAAAGATTTGAGCATGTGCAAATCTACAAATGATTGTATTTTACTCGCAGTCTTATTAAATCCTGATTAAAAAACATTTCCAGCTAAAGCAAAAACTAAAGCTACTCAAGGAATGTTTCCATGGATATCCATACAAACACATACTAATACACTTCTTTTCAGTTCATTTATAATAACAGCCAAGTAGCTCATTTTAATGGGTTAATAAAGATTTAACATGAGCCTCTAATTTAGTGGGAGGGAAATTTAAGGTCGCCAACACATGGGCTTCTTTATGGGGCAGTTAAACAGGTGTAGAAAAAAAGTGCTGAAACACCCAGAAGTTCAAAGTGAGGGCTATTAAAACGTTGTTCTCAGGAGTTTCACTGTTAACAAGTTTATAAAGCTGCATAATGGTCCATCTCTAACCACCGCATTCATACTCTTTGATGCTCAACCAGGCCTGCTTGCTTTGCTCCACACACATGAACACCAGACTCACACTGAGAGTTAGGTGGGACTTTTTGTTTAGGAGTCCTCAGGCAAATGACCACAGCAATAATTATCTAAGAGGATTTAATTATTGCTCCATTCAATGAATATCTACAAGCTGCACAGCATTTTATTAGAAACTACTTTGTAGGTCCACTTTGCTGGTATACAGTTACAGACTGCAGCCCATCTTTGGATGCACAATTTGCATTAACCATCTTCTAGCCTTTCATCAGTGGCCATTTAATTGACTTATAAAATTGCCAATGAGTGTAAATACAAGTAACGGTTGCTAATAAAGTGGACAGTGAATGGTTGAACTATGCAGTACACTGAAATGACAAGAGGTGGTGCTGTTTTACATGAGATAACAAGGGGAGATTTACTGAAAGTCTCTGGTCTGCCTACAATTTATACAATCAATCATGCTGTATTCAGTTTCTAGTCTATGAGAAAAGGGATGATCTCCTTACATACTGCTCAGAGATTGAGTGCTGCTTCTGAGATTATCTTGTGAAATTCAGTGCATATGCTGAATTGGTCCAGTTTGATACTGTAAAGTGCAATTGGTTGTAATAAGTGTACAAAAGACCTAAGCTCATTAGAAAATTGGTTCATATAAAAACAATAAGTTGAATTATTCTCTCTATTTTAAAATTCTTACTAGACACTTTTAAGATCAGTGAACAAAACGACACTTGAGATTCACATCTAACGTGATAAAACAAAGACCTATCCCTGACCTAAAACTGTTTTAAGTGAATGAAACAAACCAGCCAAACCTCAAACGACATTTGTTGAAACTTTTATTAACCCACTTTGAATTTCCAAGGTTGTCTTTCAGCACGAAAAGTCAAATAGGCAAGACATAATTTCACAGTGAACTCTTTTTGATCGGGGCCTTTGAAGGACATGAGCCCTGCAGGTGTGTCTGCTTTGGAAGGCATGCTGGTACTTTGACAGTATTCCCACTGAATCAAGCCAAAGTTTAGAACTTCACATCGTCAGTGGTCCCGTGGAGGGTGGCAGATAAAGTCGGCGTTGGAGTCGGGTAAGCTCAGACTGGAGAGAGGGGGGATAAATCCCTCAAAGAGCCCAAGACTGCCTGCGCTCCTCCGCCAAGCTGTGGTGGGAGCCTGAATCAAAGCAGACGCTGCCTAGAAGGAAGACTAGCCTGGAGCCGAAATTGATTTACAAAAGAAAAAAAAAAGGAAGAAAGAGAGAAAACAATTGATTTGGGGCAGAAAAAGAATGGAGATGTACACAGCTCAATAGATAGCCTTTTAAAGGATGGTATTTTTTTGTAAATGATTTTTGGAGGGTGTTTAAGGATTTGAGGATTCAAAAAAAAAAAGCTTACAGTAGTTCGAGCGCTTGTTAATTGTCTGATCATTTCAAGAAGATTCAGAAACTTCAGTTCCACTGTGAATTTACTGCTTGTAGATGTTTTACAAATGAACACTGTACTATTTAAAACAACCAGCACATTTAGTATTAGTATAGTAATTTGTATGGTAATATATATTACCAACACATTTGAGTGAATTCTACGTATTATTTTCTGTTTTGATTTCAAGCAGGATTTTTTTTTATCTCTACTCTTTTTTTTTTTTTTGCCTGGCCTCTTTTATTTCTTGAGGAAAAAAATCAAGAGCTGAAGGAAAAAAAAAAGAAAACCATTCACCTGCACCTCACTCCTCTCTCTCTCATAGTATATGGAAGAGCCACGGTGCAGTTGGGTGAGGGGTTAGGGGCCGCCTTTGAAAATAAGTCAGGGGTCAAAGTTCTCCACGGCTCAGCACCCTGTAGCAACAGAAGCGGTAATAGAGTCGAACGGATTGGGCTGAGGCCAAGCCCTGGGTCCTCTGCCTGTGGGGAGAGGCTCCTCCTGCTCCTATTTGCTGATGCTGGACTTCTCCTCCTCCTTCTGAGGATATCAGCGGTCCTTCCAACAATGAACTTTTGCTTGCAACGAGACCTGCCCACCAGTGATGAATGCAGGTCCGGTACTTCTCGCCATAAAAAAACAGTTTCTAAGGAGAAAAAGCAGAAGTGGATCATCAGTTAGACTCAGGGTGGACCAGCCTTGCTATACATCATGGAGAACTCTTGGCAAATAAGGGATAGGCTCAAGGTGGTTCCATGCACTAAAAGAATAGTTCAGCAAAAAAAATCTAATTTACCCAGTTTTCCTCTTATCCCAAAGGTAGAAAATTATGATGTGTTCGGTGTCTGATATTTGGAATGAATGTTTGCAATGACGCTACAAGACAGTACAACAAAGTAATGAATGTCACAAATTATCAGTGTGAAAACAGTATGCATCTAACTGATCTGGTATTCTCCATTAGACTTGCTTTTGCGGTTTTGGACACTGTACGACATACTGGAAAATGGACAAAATTGCATATGAACATAATCACAGCAGTGGCAGCTTTCACCATTTCGAAGTGTTAGGGAAAAAAATGGAAGTCCACCATTGGACTTTGGGTGTACTGAACTTAGCTATACAGTACATCAGGGAGAAATAAGGGCTGGAACCAAGATGACTCCATGCATTGAGAATACATATGGAGTGTTAAACGTATAGTTTGCCAGTGACGTCATTAGACTTCACTTTGTAACTGGCAGACACTCATCTGGCATCAACGACATGCCATAACTTATGCTTTAATTGACGGGCAATTACTTTGAGGTCGGGAAAACCACCTTTGTGACTTCTACGCAGCAGAATGAGTTTAGCACACCAACGGTTACGTCAGTGCAATTAGTTGAATGCAGGATTGGCCACAACAAGGGGCCCAAACACTAGCACACGGCTTAGTTCTCTGAGTGCTCAGAGCCAGTATTTAATCAGAACCACCAATACACACATTTTACATTATAGCTCCATGCAGGGAGCTGGGATGGTCTGAGTAAGCGGACGTGTACGACCCCCTTTGGTTCGGGGTAAACGCAAGGTTGTGAGTCACAGCTTATGGGCCCTGTCTGGACCACCACAGACTCGATGGAGACAGTGGTCAGGCCAGCAGGGGCCATTGTAGGACCTAAGTGGGGTTGCTGATGACACAGTGCCACATTAACTCATCCTTAACCCTTGCAAGACACATTATTTCTAAACTATATCATGCTTTATAAAAATGTAAAAAAAAAATAGGTCAGAAAAAGCTATAAGAGTAGGCTCCAACTGGTTCACACAGAATGCAAATGGAGTGTAAGTATAATTCAAGCAAAATGACAGTAATAACTATAAACTGCAACAGGATAATAATCCCTGTTCAGTCCTCTCTCATCGCCACCAAACACAAAACACACAAATGGTCATAAATTGTAGGTCCCCCAACAGGCAAGAGACTGGAAAGTACGTGTTGGTCAGTTTGTGATATCACTCATTTTAACAAGCTCCGACAGCTGATGGGATCTCATGCCAGCAGACCCCATCAGCCAAGGCTGATGGACCACGTGTATTCGTTCATCTGTCGTTCATGTTTGTAGCTGGAACTTCTAATAAAAAGTGTATAAAAATGAGAATTGCCATTTGTGACTAATATTGCAAAAATGAACTATAAATAAAATATGCAATACGAAACACACCCTTTGTCTTAATCAGAACCCCTCATTAGGCATTCCAGCTAAGCTCCAATTCCCCTCTAAATGCAATTAAGTGTGAGCCTTAAAGGATAAACTAAGCTTGTTAATAAGTTCGCGGAGGAATGAAAAAACACCCTTTTTCTTTATTGCTCTAGTGATGATATTGAATCTAATAAGAGGTCGCCCGTGAGATCAGCACTCAGGATTGTGTGTGTGTGTGTGTGTGTGTGTGTGTGTGTGTGTGTGTGTGTGTGTGTGTGTGTGTGTGTGTGTGCGCGCACA
>JBBPCZ010000007.1:18901610-18911610 GCA_037974445.1 Brycinus macrolepidotus | reverse complement strand
GAAATCTACAGTAAAGAATATGTACAGTAAAGTTGTATCTTGTTCGCGTGGTTCGCCTGAGCTGAAGAAGGTGCAGAGATATCAAGATAGAAACAAGACTGGAAACAAAAGCTCCAGTCGTGCCTGCAGCCGGAGATGAAAAAAGTGTCAATTATATATGATGTCAAGCCCACTTAACAGGAAGGAGCGAGCGTGTGTGGCTATCACGGGGACGGTGCAGACAGCATGTCGTGCAACTGCATTTAGTCGACACTGCCTCAGGTGGTCACTCTGAGCTACTGTCTGCCACTGGACTTAACTGGACTTGACAGGCGGTGACGAGTGAGTCGCAGTCGTCAAGCATAACAGGTTGGAGTAATTGCCCTATTTACTTTACCCATCAAATATTTGAGACTGTGTAGTTTTTTTTAATAAATGCCCATTTTTTTGCGCCATATTTCTTTGCAAAAACTGTGAAACCAAAGGAACAACTGACACAAGAGCTGCCTTAAGAATAATACCCTAGACATTTTATTGGTGTTAAAACCACATTTCGAACAAAAGGTTTTCAAAGTGTGCTTTTAATAACAGTTTCCAAAAGAAAACTGTCAAATCATTACTTAGAAAATACCTGCTCGTCGCGCCAAGGAAGACTCTTTGATTATCATGAAGCTGAACGTAAGTGCTGCAAAACAGTAAACAGCTGTTTTACTTTAACAAAGCCTTCAAAATGACTCAAAATTGACAAGAAGCTAAAGTGTCCCCAGAACTTTTGACATGCAGTGTGCCTTACCACAAAAGCAGCCGTAGTTTGCCGTAGCACTTTAGTGATTTTTTATCAAAAATCTGCCTGCGAACCCATAATCACATGGCAGTTGAGGCCTTCGGAGAATGTTCAAGCAATTAATCCCTCCGCTTGTTTACCGGGTTCATGCTCGAGTCTTTGTTAATTTGTCGAAGCCGCCAAACTCCAGCTCCAAGGACGTGTTTGGTGCCTCTTGGACGGGGGCCATTTTCATTACCACCGCATGAATAAAGTGGGCATATTTAGCAACAGACTCCTTGCTTTGAATTTTGTGCCTCACCCCCTCCCCTTCCTCCCTCCTTCAAATCCAGATGTCAGAAGAAAAGAAATGCCTGCTCCCAGTGCAGGTCTTCCCTCTCTGTCCCGGAAAACCTGAGAGGAAAGAAAGGGCCCCACTGAGAGCGAGCATGGATCATGGTAATTGCCAGCGGTACCTTGGGGCTGGAGCGATGAGCTCATTATTTTCCCAAAAAACCCTCAAGTCTTGCAAAACAACAGCAGGCCCACTGCAGCTCTCTGAGGAAGCTGTGTGTGTGTATGCGTTTTGTATGTGCGTGTTTGTGTGTGTGTGTTTGTGAGTGTGTCTGTGCCTGTGTGTGTATGGGTGTGTGTGTGTGTGTGTGTGTTCGTTCTTTCATATACCCACCCCAAGTGTTGGGGAGTTCTTTTTCGTTTCCACGATAACAAGTAAATCAAATAGAGCTCCAGCCCATTTTGATGGAGTTGCTTCTCTCTGACATATCAGATCTAGTTTAAGCTACACCACATGGAGAAAGCATGGCAGTAAAGACAGTTTCTTTTTTTTCTAGATGATGAATGCATTGCCTGGTGAGATTGATGCTGCCCTGTGATATTACCTTTTATCATTTTGTAATATGCTGTACATGTTACTGCTTAGACAGTAATTGTTCATAATAATTTTCCAACACAAAAATGGGCTTTAATCTTCATGAAATTTCAATATTATAATATACCTCAAAGCTTGCTGTCCCAAACATAGTTTATACTGTCCCAAGCAAATTTTTGCTTTTACAAATAAGCACACATACAGAAATCTCTATAGAGAAATCAAAATAATCCTAAACTAAAAGCTATTATTATTATCATTATTATTATTAAAGTCATATATTTACTCTTACTCTTCAGCAAAATTGTGCTTAATCTCATTAAGCACAAGTTATCTGTGTGCTTTACATTTGCAAAGAACACATATGCTGTAACTTCACTATTATTTAAGCAATAGCACACTCAAGGTTGTGCGTTATCACAAACAACATCAGCCGAGGGCGAGAGCCGTAGATTATAACAGTGTGATGTTATTTGTGATAACACGCGGCCTTGAGCGCTGTATTGCTTTTATGCAACAGTTTTACAACATAAATGAAAAAATAAAGCAAAAACACCCCAAACATTATATCAAACATGCGATTGTTTTAGATAAAACCATGAAACCAGCGGCATAAGCAGTGGGGGGCAAAGGGGCACTTGGGTTCACAGTGCAAGGGGGCCTGTATTCTGAGACAACTGTACACCAATGAGACTCCCATTTATCCATTTAACTGTTTAAAAAATCACAACAACAGTTCTTGGGAATTTTCTTATCTGCCAGAAAGTTAAATCTGACAGATAATTATTATAATATAAAAAGGTAGTCTAAGGTAAATGTTAGATAGTAGTTGGTGGAGTGCCATGCAATTACATTGTGGGCAAGTTTGGGGTCTCATTAAATTAGGCCCAAAAGATCCCAGTTATGCCACAACATGAAACTGTGGCAATGTCAACTTCAGCTTTTTCCGTTTTTAGCAGATTTACCTGGATATGAGCAAGTGTGTACAGCATTATAGGCATCTTGTTTGTTGAATTGTATACTATTCATTTCTGATTAACTCCAGAATTGACCACATAGATTGTAATGTGAAATGTAATCTTTGAAAACGTATCCAAGGTGTTTGTTTTCTGTGTTGTAAAAGCTAAAGTAGAAAATTACTACGGTAAATTATTACGGTTAACTGCGGCGTGAGGCGAGTAGTTACTTTGCTAGCAGTGCCCAACAGAATGATAAAGTTACTTTGAAAAATCATACTGCTCTCACAAAAACAGCTTGGGTAGAACATTTCTCAACCAATCAGACTGTGCCATCCTTAGTGTAGTTTGATTGTGTGTATGAGACAATACTTTATGTGTCTTGTATTACTGTATTATTTATTAAAACTACATGTGTTGTACATGTGACCAGAGTTCCTGATGAGTGAGCGGCTTTTTCGTGAGTAATTTCCATTTTTTGTTTATTTTTTATAATGGGCAGAATACTAAAAATGACATTAACGCTTAGTTCCCAAATTAATGACATCAACATACTGAATCAACAGGTTTGGGCCTGCACTTTGTTTTGATGTTAAAAACTGATGATAGCTCTCTTTCCGCAAAACAAGGTTGTACTCGTACAATAAATTTTGATCAAGTCCAAATCGTAATAAGAATGACAAATTACTAAATTACTGTTCTGTTCTGTTTCTTTTAATACCCCATGTGTCCTCAGACTCCTGGGCAATAGGAGTGGAATAGCGCTATGGATTCTCCAGCTGCCTTCAACTGGCAGAGTGAGACAGTGAGCTGACAGCGAGCCTGTGGTGGAGTAATTATACCAGTTGACAGCATGGCTGAGCTGCTGGGGGATACTGGGTAGTGTCCGGTGCTGAGTGGTCAGCGGGCATGCAGGGCCACAGCTGGCTTCGTTTGCTGCCTGCTCTGCCTATTCCATCATCATTTCCCCGGAGCTCTGGGCACAAACAGGCATGCCTGGGACAGAGGTGGTACAAGACCCATGTAAAACTCACATGGCAACATGACAGTGGTCTTTGAGGGACTCACTTGATGGTATCCAGCACTGGCTGCAAGACGGTGATACAGAGGTTTGTATACACATACATGGACACCCAATTTTCCCAAATCTTGTCATATAGTTGTTTGAATTCAGAGGTGGACATAATCAGGAAAACGTTGCATAGCTAAAAAGACCAGAAGAAACCATCCTGAAGCCAGATTTTTGTCCATACTCACAGATTCACAGCATGTCATCCAGTATCATGAGATTTAGTCATGATGGCAAATGGTGGGGCATTACTTGTTAGTTTCCGTTACTTGTTAGCTACATTAGCCTTGTAGCTCCAGTGGAAAAAACCAAAAAGGAAGGTTCAGACAGCAGACATGTCTTAGCTGATCAAGAACATTTGGGGTAAAACTGTACATTTCATTTCCACCAAGCTAGTCCTTTCATTTGGGTTCACACAGCGAGCCTCAGCCTGACACAGAGCTCTCTCTGCTCTCTGCTCTCTCTCTCTCTCTCTCTCTCTGTCTCATTCTTTCTCTCTCCCTCTCACTCCCTCCATCTCCCTGTCTCTCTTTTCCCCCCTCTCTCTCTCTCTGTCTCTCCCTCTCCCTCTCACTCCCTCTCTCTCACTCTCTCTCTCTTTCACTCTCTCTCTCGGTAAACTCTCTGTCTCAGGATTCATAGCAGTTTTCATTCTGAAAAAGTTCTACGAGAATGAGGCTTCGTCCTCTGATGCCTCCATCCAGTCATGTCTTCCTTTCATCCACCAGCCCTCTGGCCGCCTCGTCATGCTTCTAATTCTGACCACATGATGGCCACTCGCTGGCCTCAATGAGCTCTTTAAACACAGCCTGCCTACCTCAGTCTCATCTCTCTTAATTACAGCCGGGCCGCTGATCTCTTCCCCTATCGCTTACGTGGAAAAAAGAAAAAGATAGAAGATAATTACTATGGGGCTCCATCCCATGGCTTAAAGATCACACGTGGCACAAATCCGCTGGATTTCTCATGCTGTAATTACAGCGTATAAACACTTTGTATCATAACCAGCATCCTGAAGCTCACACACTGAAGCCCCTGCCTTCCAGCCCAACACCTGTAAGCATCACTAACGCTTTCATTACTGAAGTATTTGCTGTTTGGTTTGACCTTGTCCTAAAGATGAAGGACATGTTTGATCAAACTGAAAAGTGTAACAGAGATTCAAATGTGAAAAAATGGAGCTCTCAAAACTGCATACTTATTTTCACTGTCACCTTTGACTTCCGTGAGAAAAATACTTGTTTTGTTAAAACATCCAGCTACTAATACTTTGGTTAGATTTTGTAACCAGATATGAAGAGCAGGTTTTCCATAAATAATGATTTGACAGTTTTCTATTGTCAAAAGCTCCAAAAGGGGTTTAAAGATGTGAAAGAGTGCTAAAGAGTGCTGCAATCAACAAGGGGATAAAATGTGTGTGGTATGGCATTATTCCCCAAATAGATCTTTTATCAGTTGTTCCTACAGGTTTTTGCAAAGAATCTGATTTCTTCAAAAAATATTATTACAAAGAGAACATGTGCATTTGGTAATAACATGTTGAAACGCTAGGTGCCCCCAGACTTTGGGCGGCCAGTGTGTGATTTAGAGTTTATGAGTGAAGGGGTAAACGTGTGTGGTCTGAGGAGCTTCCAACCTCCTCTGTGGTTCATGTTACTAAAGACGCCCTCCCACGCCATTACCTAAGCTATGAGACTTTCCTATTGTACTCGAGCTACTTCTTAACACACCTCTGCCAACTGCAGAACAGGCCAGAGGGGAGTGTTTTTGTGGTTTATTATTAATATTCTCCTTATAGAAATGAGAGACAGGAGGATTTAAAAAGTCTGCTTTAAAGCATTAGTAGATGAAAGCGTGTCACATAACTTAAAACATTACTGAAGCCTGAAATTTGGCTATACGTTTGGTCGTTTTTATAGATAACAATATGTCACTCAGGACATATTAAGCATATTAGAAAGCATAATAGCAATTCTGTGATTTGTCAATCACAGACCTGTTGACTCCATGCTCTGAACATTTTTGTTTTCTGTGCTCTACACACCTGACTTGAGCTTGTTAATTAGTTAATGATAAATCAGATGTGCTAGAAGAGACAAAGCACAAAAAAGTGCATTTAGTGTGGGGTCAGCAGAACTGGGATTAGGAACCCCTGATCAAACAATGAGTTTGAGGAAAACTGTCATGATTTTCCAAGGCAGGCTCTGCTTCCTTTCGTGCTTGACCCTATGTCCTCACCGAGTGCCACCCCTGCCTTAGTACCCTTAGCAGTTTTGGTTCCAAAGACTCTGTAGTCTCATTTCAGTCCTCAGTTTTGTTGCTTGCCTTAACACCGCATTCTATTTTGGGTCATAATAAACCTGGACTCATGGCTATACCCGTTCACCTCCTGTGTGGGACTAGTGTTTGTTGGTTTAGGCAAGATTGTGATCTTTTAGGTAAATTTGCTTCTATTCATTGTTACCTATATGCGTAAAGTGTCCATTTGTCATACGTGAACACACCACAGCACAGCACACAGCACAAAATAGTTCTCTGCATTTAGTAAAGCAGCATCCAAGAACACAGCACCTGGGGAGCACTGTGTGTGGTACCTCAGTTTGTGCCACTGGCAGTCCTGGGATTCAAGCCTACAGCCTTCTGATCGCAGGGGCAGATCGCTAACCACCCAAACCACAAGGCCACCAGCTGCTATCAGCCTTATTGCCAACTCTGGATACCATAATAAGTCTGGGCTGATAAAGTACTTTTGGGGGTAAAAGGAAAATATCTATATTATATATATTATATTTTATATATATATTATATATAAAATAGATAATTTTTTTTAAATCCATTCTGGTCCAGCTCATGGCAGCACGGATGGATCCAGTGAGTCATATAATTTGTTGCCAGCTTCTGTCACTGTCTTGAAGAGAAGCGTCAATCATAAAGGGAAAAAATCGAATTTGTACTGGTTTAGACCAACCCCCTGCAATCTGCTAAGCTTAAACAATCACTAGTTGCACCAGTGCACGCCGCATGACTCAATGACAGTGAAACAGTCTTACATCAGCACCACTTTCCAGCTTGATGAGGAGACTTGCCCAAAAATACCGAAATTCCAAAAATGCCAAGCACTGGTTGGCTGCTGAAAACTACTTAGAAACTTCTGCATAAATTAGAAACAAATTACAAGCATTGATTGACCATGATTTCTTAACCCTGTTCCCGGGGATCCCCTACCCTGCACAGTTTCAGCTGTTTCCTGCCCCATCACATATGCAATTCATGAGCTGGATTATATTTGATCTTATTCTATACTTCTTTATTTGCACTGTTTTGTTTGTTGCACAATGTCTTATGTGTACACTATGGAACCTGAGCTTCGCCATTTCGTCTGTCTGTATATTTGTATATGGTTGAGATGACAATAAAGTTCACTATGACATTTTAGTGTATTTGGGCAGGGAATGGTTGAAATTGTGCAGAGTAAGGTTTACACATGAACTGGATTTTTACAAGCTGTTTTTGTTCAAAATAACTTATAGGGTTATGAAAAATAATAAATATACAGTCAGTCAGGTTTGTTCAAACTTTCGACTGGTACCGTATGAAGGATGAACTGACTGTGGGACTAGGCTACAGTGCTGACTATAAAACTTCCATGTTCTAGCAGTCTATATTTATGCAGCTGCTCTTCTGGTCAGCACACTGAAAAGCGATATAAATGTGGGAAAGCCCCTGCTCCGGATGGATACAGATATTCCCAGATTTTCAGCTGTGTGGGGGAAGGCCATGGGAAAACAGAGAGCCGCAGAGCGAGAAAAGAAGGAGGGGATATAGAGCTGTGGGAAATTTCGAGTTGTCTCCTCCGGAAGTGGCTCGGGCTGTAAATAAAATCTAACGTGGGGAGGAAAGCCCAGTCAGTATCAGGAAGATCAGCCAAAAATCTAAAGCCCAGATATTCCCTCCACCCAGGCCAGCACAGCAAGGTGATGCTGATTGGAGTGATACAGAGACGAGGCTTGTACAGACAAAATCTCTGTGGTGAGGATATCCTGCCGTCTAATATTCACCCACAAATCATAACAATGATTGTGTTGCTGTTTGTTTGCTGAAGGCTCTGAAGTTTCCTTCCCAGGCAGCTTTCCGGATTCGTCTTCCAGAGCAGCCAGGAGATGTTCCTCGGTGCCAAGCAGAAGGCACTTTTTTTTTTTTTGGAGGAGGAGGAGGAGGAAAAGCAGAAAAAGGGTGTGTCCATGAAGAACAGTCATGTGATCTGACAGCAGCCAGTCAGAGAGCCTGGATTGAGGTTCATTGCAAAGTTTACTGGGTCAGACCAGCTGCATGAGGGAGGCAGCCAATGAGCAGAGCGACGAAAAAAAGAAAAAAAAAATCCACCATGCAGCTCCAGACAGGCAGCATGTGTCTGCCTGGCCAAGACTAGCAGAAAGGGGGAGGAGAGGGAGGGAGGCAGGGAGACGGGGGAAATGGAAAGAGTGGAGATAAAAGGAGACGCAGCAGAGACGAGGGGCTGTTGAATTGAAGAGAAATTAGATTGAGCGAGGAAGGAAATAATCTGATAAAAGTAGAAATAAAACCTCATGTTTCCATGTAAAACATTACAAAAAGTCAGTTCATAGAAGAAAAAACATTCTTAACTTCTAGTGTCAAATCATGTAAATAGATTCTATTCTTAGTCATTTCTATTGGTCCATTTGTCATAAAAATTTGACACAAGATATTTTATAACATTTTATGTAAAAAAAAGTGAAAAAGTGGTAATTTGACAGTGGTTACACACACACAGACACATGTAAAGATTTTATTTTATTTTTTTAACATCTATCTAATTCTTGTTTCGCAGACAGCCATTGTGTTCTGCTTTCATTTTTTGCATCCGCTATCAGACACTACTCAGTGCAATCTAACAAAATCACATTCATCCACCTACACAGCGACTCCCGTCTCCAGCAGTATAGAGAATCCATTCACTTGCAAATTGCCTGGCACAAGACAGCATTATGTATTTACAGAATATTGAAAAGCATACTAAACTCATATAAAACATATGCAGTTTCGGCTGACATAGCCATTAATGCAATTTTAACTGTATGGCAACACTTCCTCACAAAGCTTTGTGATGGCAATAAGTTGTAACACTTTTTTCCATATCAGACGCCAGAGTGCCAGCACCAGAACGAATAAAATGAGGCAGTGTGTAACAACATCGGACTGCGTGCAGAACTGCTACCAGTCCTCTGGGGAAGCAGCAGTGGAGTGTGTGTTCAGTACAGTAGATGTCAGAGTTCTACTACGGATCTCTAGGTGCAAAAAAAAAAACCCACATACACACACACATACACACAAACACACATAAAAACACATATTCACACACACATACACATAAAAGCATACATATGCATACACACTTACACCACATACATACAAGTGTGCACACACAGGCAAAAAACACACAATAATTGATGATAGAATAAAGAAGAGTCCATGGACTCAGTCATGTTTTGTTTTATATGTATCTCACAACAGGATGCAGATAAACATGAATTCTGACAAGCATGAATAGATTTGAGGACATCCAGGTGGTGTAAAAAAAATAAAGGAAACACCACAGGAAAATTTCACACTCATTCATATTCATCTTTGGGATGTGATACACCTACTATCTACGGTAAGAGGAAACAGGTCTACAGACACGTTTTTGATATTCAACAAATTTAAATTGAAACTGAAATTGAAATCAGGTGTGTTGCTCATGTAATTTCACGAATCCATGCAATAGCCTGAGGAAGCGATGAGAAATCTGACCTAATCATCAACTGTTTTTTATACACAAAAAAATCTTTCATTATATACTTTTTTACTTTCAGTGTTAACATCAACTTCACATTTCCACATATAATGGCTTTGCACTTTGTACTTTCACACACACACACACACACACACACACACACATACACACACAATATATGTGTGTGTGTGTGTGTGTGTGTGTGTGTGTGTGGTGTGTGTGTGTGTATGTGAAAGTACAAAGTATATATATATATATATATATATAGCTTTGGAAAAAAATGCAATTCCACTGCAATTTATTTTTAAATCAGCATCTCTATGAGTATGACAATCATTCCATGCCAGTGTCTGTAAAATTCCTACACAAGCACCTCATTCTGCTTTATGAGGTACTGATTAGTGATCACCTGAATCAAATCTAATTTAATGAGGAAAAGTATAAAAACACTGCTGTAATCAACACTCTCCTCTTGTG
This sequence comes from Brycinus macrolepidotus, assembly GCA_037974445.1. Classification (NCBI taxonomy): domain Eukaryota; kingdom Metazoa; phylum Chordata; class Actinopteri; order Characiformes; family Alestidae; genus Brycinus; species Brycinus macrolepidotus. The sequence continues at coordinate 18,901,683 of JBBPCZ010000007.1, read as the reverse complement.
ACCAGTTGGATGGCAAAACACTACTAGAAGTACGTCAAAGGTAATTATTGCCATTTTGTTTAAGAGTGAACAA
>JBBPCZ010000007.1:18880245-18891495 GCA_037974445.1 Brycinus macrolepidotus | reverse complement strand
ACATTAACTACAGTAACAAACAAACAAACAAACAAACAACAAATAAATAAATAAATAAGCAAGCAAGCAAGCAAGCACTTTACAAAGCCAGGACCATTTTGTCTTAAAATAGTTTGAAAACTCACAAACACATATATATGCACACACACCACACAAGCACAAGGGGAACTCCAGCACACCCACAGCAGCACGTCCGTTTCTTTTTAAGCGTGTCATGGCTCACTCTGCCAATAGCAGCAGTCGATCACTCACAGCACAGCTCAGGTACAGAAACCCACAGCGAGCGGTAAAGCACATCTGTTGCTGTGAACCTCAGACATGACAGAGCTGTCAAAAAAAAAAGAGAGAAAACATGCCTTCGGCTATTGAATAGGAACTGGTTTGGAACAGTTCTTATGTTAGGGAGGATGATGGGCTTCAGAAGTTCACATGTTGTCACATCACATCACTCTTGCATGAAGCTACAGCAACAGCAGCTTTGAATTTCTGTCTCGGAATATTTATGTCGATGAGTCAGAACCTCTTAGACATTCAGTCATGAGAAAGTTGATCAGAAGATGCAATTCTGCATTTTTTTTAAACTGCATATGCATATGTTGCGAAGCATAAACTAGGCCAGCTACAATCTCCTCAGATGACTTCAAGACCAGAGTCAGCCACAAGTTGTTTTAGCAATCTTGCAATGTCTAGATTTTGACAAATCTTGATCTATGACACCATTCTTCATACCATTATGTACATAAACGTCAGCATATGAATGTGGAAAAACCAACAGCTGACAGTGGGGAATGAGTCAAATTCCCATTTGAATTATAATGTACTTACAATCCATTTGAGGAAAATGCAGTGGGGCCAGTGTGACTGCGGATTCTGTGAATTGCTAGCAATTATCTATTAAGCCATTTGGTTATAGCTCTTTCATCAATTGTGAATTAAAAGTGAACTACTCTATGTAATGCTGAATACATTTCCATGGAGGGAGTTAAAATGCATCATTTGTATTGAAACTGGGTTTTCAGATACACCCTTATGACCAAGGAAGAATTGGGACAGATCTACACAATTTGGTTTAAGGAAGTGCTCTGCAAAAACCAAATTTACTTTCTCTCTACATCAAACACAGTCGATTAACCAAAGCATGTTTTGTGTCTGAAGTTGGAGAATGTAAGCAAATGTGATGAAAACAAAGAGGAACATCTCTCCCATCTCTCCAAGAATTAATACTCGCTTCATTGTTTTTGTATTGTTTTGGAGATGGGTCATAAAAGTGTTTGCAATGATGCATTTCGTCTACCAGCTAAATCCTCAATCTGCTCCATTTGCACCAGTTGTGGCTCTGATTCGGGTGGAATATTATTTTCGGGTGGAATATTGTATTGTCTCGGTCCACAGAAGTGCCAGATTGATAAACTGTGTTAGCCTGACTAACAAGCAGATTTGCACAAAGCAGGGATTTTGGAGGTGTGCAAGTCATGGCCTCTGCCAACCTCTGTTGGCTACACTCACCCATGAACCCCTCCTAAATAAATGTAGACATGTTCATTTGCATCTGTGCAGTGGTGTAAATCAGCCTCAAAAAACTTTCTAAAGTGGTTTTTGACACTGTATGCCATCCTGCTATCCTGTACATTTATTATAAAAAAGACAAAAGTACAATAAAATGCAGACTTTTTAGTTATGACACTATACTTTTGCTCATTTTCATCCAAAAGCTGTTTTTTGCTCTAGAAAGGCTGTGCAATATGGCAATACAGTTCTACAGTGGTATGGTGTGGTTTGCATCATCACTTTATATATCACAGTGTTTCTCCTTTCAGAGCCTAGGCTCTGCGAGAGGGTGGTCCTGAATGAGTAGAATGGTACACAGTTGCTTTGTCTTGCTTTTACACACACACACACACATGCACGCGCGCACACACACACACACACACACACACAACCTCTGAAAGGCTGTCCGTTGCTCATGTGAAAGGGCAAGTGTGTAATTCAGATCTGCGGAGCGGAGATGTCGGTGAAACTCTGTAGACTCAACCAGCTGCTTATCAACCATCAGCCTTCCTGTTTTCAGCAGTAACAGAAACAGCACTCTGAAGGCTGGTCCAGTACGGAGGGAAGAAAAGTGGTAGGTGCAAAGCACACCAAAATCAAAACCTGTCTTCATGTAATGTGCTGCTGGAGAACAAGAGCCACTTACCCATTCACAACTGCCATGTTCCTTTCCCTCTCTCGGGACCGAGACTCTGACAAAAAAAAAAAAGAATTGTGATACATTAAGTGACCACATCGCCACTCCATAGAATTACTCATGTTATGCTGACTGCCAAATTGCACCGCCATCTTGAAAATTGCAAACAAGCTACACTGCAGGCCAGGCCGGGGTCAGCGATTTTTGGCATAGTTTTTATAACTATGGGTATTTGGATATATATACTTATACTTAAATATTTACTGGAGGGGATGTATATACTTTTTTCCAAAACAAATTTTTTACTGTTGGAAAGCTAGCCTAGGTGGCTCTTCGTGAAAATTCTTCAAGAGAAGACCAGAAGTGTGGAAAGCTGTATCAAAGAGGAGCTACAGAACGCTGTATGTTGGTCACCATATAGAGTGCTGTAGAAATTGTGGTGCAACATAACAGTTAAGTCATTTCTTTTTCAAATTTTTTTGAAAAAGCAATCAAGAGAGAAGAATTTATCTTGAGAGGGCTGTTTTTGACCTGTTCCTCCGGGCAACCTTCTGGGTTTCCAAACACCTTTAAGTAGTCCTAATTTAAATTAAGCTGTGAAAAATTCATATATGCATCATGGGTTCTGATCCACAAATGGTGCTTTGCAGAGCAAGCCAGACAGTCTTATCTCATGAACATCCTCACAGTTCAAGAAGATGTGCATATTCTACCCAGACTGAAGCATGGTCTCCACAGTGTGTAAGCAAGTGTGGACCTTCTTAAGAAAAGTTTTGGGAAGTCTGTGCTCCAATGATTCCCATGGGCTTTTGCCAGAGAAAATTACTGCTGTAATCCAATGTCTGAAGAGGGCAAGCTAACCTCAAAGGACCTCACATCTGCGCTCACATCTTGTTTGTCCTGGAGGCTTCGGTGTTGCTATGCTAGCGCTAGCCTGGAATATGCTTAGAGTGCTAATCAAACAAATATCCTGTTTTCTCAGACATGTATGCTGGGTAGAGCTGTGGGTGCCTGCTCTTGTGCGTCTTCCCACTTTTTTTGGTTTTAGTGGGCTGGCCGGGGCCTAGTTATTGAGCCCTGGTTTTCCAATTGGAGGGCGTGTTGCGCCTAAGCACTCAACAGCACAGAAACCATTTAAAATTAGTGGTAGGAATGTTCTGCCTCGGAAAAAGGCTTAAACCATAACAGCTGTAGAGTAATTAAACTAAATAGGATGTTTCAAACAATAATTCAGCTCTTGTGCATAAAAACTCCCAGTTCAGCAACAACAACTGAAGGGAGGGAGTGTTTTTTTGTATTTTTTTTTTTTTCTTTCTCTCAAAGTGCTGAGAAGAATTACAGCTGGACTTGAACTGCTGAACTCTCCTAAGTATTTTTAGGGGCTGTTTTACCATTCAGAAATGTCCTCAATTCACAGTGTAGGAGTTCAGCTCTATAAAATTTCCATTATACATGTCAAAGACATATTTGACTATGCATCAAAATATGTATGCATGTGCATATGGTTTAGTGCTGCTTGCATCCAAGACCTCTAATAAGTCAGTGTTATGCAATCATCCCAACAGATATTTCCATCATGCAGCAAGGCCCTCCTGAAGCTCAATCAAGCTGAAGGGTCAAACACAGGGAATGTCAGTGTTTCCCAAAGTAAAACGAAATTCTTCATAACTATTTGTTTTCGTGTTTTGTTTCCCCAGAGTCGCTGTTGCACATCACCACCAAAACCGATTCATTACTACAGTGTAACATATGGTTATCCCTTTAAGGCTTGAGGGGGGTTGAGTACTTCCATATGACCTGAAATATTCCTTGAGGAACAAAAGGGCAACACAGGCCTCAACAATTTATGCATTTAAGGGGAACATGTTTCCTTCTTTGCCTTATTTCTGGTTTCATACCAATTTCAGACCTACAGGACCTACAGGAGTGCAAATATCCAGACTTCAGGGCCTGGTGTCCAGCACAGTTTGGTAACTCCCTACAGAAATGCACCTAGTAGACCTGGCAATTAATAGATTAGTTGAATTCAATGTTTAACCAGTGGATTTTTTTTTTGACCAGGAAAATCAGCAATCTGTGCTGGACACCAGCCCTCCAGGAATGGAGCAGGACACCACTGTACTATACACTAAATACTGGTGCAAAAATGAAGCTTATGAATAATAGAAGAATGGTGGATTATGACACTCAACCCATTTTTAAGTTGCTGTTTTAGGTGTCTTTGTTTCTGGGGGTCCCTGGGGACTGGTTTTGAAAACCACTGGTCTAATGAGTTCATTCCGGGTTACAGTCTGGACCTTCTGCCCTTTCACACACACTCCAGTCTGTGTTCCAAAACATTTTCTTCTGGATGCATTTCTTATTGCTATGTCACCTGCCAGTATAGAACAAAAGAAGCCATCTCCAACTGACCAGCAGCTTTGACTCGCTTTGATTCTGTGTTCTTGATTACTCTCTGACTATTTTGTTCTCTTGATTGTGCTTTGTTATTTGACTCTGAGAAGAAGCCTAGTCACATATTTAGGTTTTACATTTGGGTTAGGTAGGGAATCAGTGATGCAGTTTGTCATTTGTTTGTCTGTTGGTTGATAAATGTATGGTTTGTCTGTGTATCTGAAATAGGGTGGAGTTTTATTTATTATTTTGACCTTGTCCAGACTCTGCACTTATTATTATAATTTTTTAAATTTAATTCATTTAAAAATGAATATTTGGCCTATTTGCCCCATTACACACACACACACAAACACACACACACACACAAAGCATACATAGGTACCACCATTATGTTACACCTAGGCAGAAGAACCACTTTTGCTTCTCCAAATAACTTTTCAGTGAATGGTTCTTTCTTCCAAGTCAAGAGCAATTTTATTTTTAAGAGTGCAGAAACCTGTATATTTGTTCTATAAACAAATTCAAAATGTATATAGGGGCTTTCCATGGGAAAAAAATGTTTGTGGCACAAAGAATCAAAGAAGTGATACTCTTACAACAATGTGAGGTTACATCCCTCCAGTAGCACAGCCAGTCTGATCAGGTTAACACATAAATACACTGTAAAGTATATATGAGAAACTGACAGGCAACTAGTTCTTGCAGGCCTTTCACTGAGCTGTCTGCTCAGTTTTCTGTGAGAAAACATGCCTCAAAACTCAGCATGCCGTTCTCACTGCAACCCGAGAAGCTCAGATTCCCAGACGTGACATCACAGGGATGGAATTCACCCCAGTTGCCTCTTGCAAGCTTGCAGTATTAATCTGACTGAAATCAAAATGCGTGTAAGGTATTGTCATTATCATTAGCACACCGTGCCCTGCAGTTTTCTGCAGCCTGCAGACCGTGAAAACTTCTATGATTACTCTAATTTAGGGAACAGGAAAGATTAATAATGAATCAACCTGGCCTGGAAACCTACAACAGCAAAATACAGGAAAGGACCACTAGCCCATGATTATGCATGGAAAGAAAGGTCCTTTCCTGAGTCTTAAATTGAATACTTCCATAAGGCTCTAGCCACTTTTATTGATTTTAGTTTTTTAGTGTTTTCATGAGATGTAACATGAAGCAGACTGATAATATTTGTATTATAAGGAGGATGGGTAGTTTAGTCAAATTTAATATTTCAATTTCTAAGATACTATTATTGAAAGAAGTAGTAGTCTTAAAGCTACAGATTACTACAAACTGGATGTATAAGGGAGACGATATGAAACCAAACTAAAAAAAACAACATTAAACCCAGACCACATCCATTGTAGTAAACATGTGGTTTGAACATATACTGAGAAAGTTGACCTGAAGTCCTTACGATACGCAGAAGTATGCTATTTCTGTTTTCATTTCTGGCCAACCTTTATAACTCTAGACATATCGTAGCTTATTTCATCTCAGACCTTTGAGCCAAAAAACAGGCAGTATGTGAAGATGGCCCATTCCAAATTTGTTAAATTATGTTGATAGGTTTATTACATTAAATCTATATGAGCGTAAAAGGAATTCCTGCTTATTGTTTATTGGTGCATTTCTGCTTTTTACAGTATAAATAAATTTTGTACCGTCTGCTGCGGTTCACGGCGCTTCTTGTCCAGTGTGTAGTAACATTTAGACAACTGTTGTAGTTTTCTGAGGCTTCTTTCTCAATTGATCGTAATCTCTGTACAAAGACAGGCTCCAAACTGTTTATTAGTGTTTATAGATTAGAGTTTTTATGGTTCATTGTTTTTAAAATCGAGATGGTATGAAGACCAAAGAGAAAATTGCTTATCCAAAATTCAACTTCCAGGACTAATCAAAATTCTGTAATGGTGCCACATCTTGTGTGTGTAAGTAAAAGAACCAATCATTAATTATGATTTGAATTTGAGTGTAATAGTATTTACAGTCTTGTTTTGCGAAAAGAAAAAAACATTCTTTCTATTTTACCATGTTCATGCTATTTTCTGTTGACAAGCAAAAAAGTATGTGACTGTGATGTACTGATGTTTCTTAGCATGTGAGTAAGAATATATTTACGTTTGAATTGTATAGCCAAACGACAGCAATAACTCTGAATCTCTAAGGGTTAAAAAGCAGCATCAACTTCTATAAGCATCTGAGCTTCTTCCTCGAGTTCCTGAGTGCACTGAGCCTACTAAATGAGATTTCTATCCAAAAACCATCAGTGACAGTAGTCAAATGGATCTGAATACATTTCCTTAAATGATGCATCCTGTAACGTCCCCCCGACAGCCAGAGAGCGAAGAAAATGCGCGTGCCGACTAAAATGCTAAATTGCTCTCGGTGGCAGCGAAAGCGCTAAAACCCCTCCGCTCCCCAACTCGACTCACCTCTCCAGTCCATTTTCTCTGGGCCAATTTGCCCAGGTGAAAGGACGGGTGTCTCACACTGACTGGGAGATTTAGAAAATGTGGGGGAAGAAGAGCCTGGCAGAATAAAAGACTTGCAGCGTAAGCGCATGGAAGCGGAATGGGCCCTTGTTACAGGCTAATCCCGCCAGATAACTACAGGCCAAGGGGACTTTTTTTTTGGCTAGCAGTAGCTTAAACTTATTAGAGACTTCTGGTGCTAATGTGCGGCGGCCTGAGCTGAGGCACGGGTATAATGGCGGCAGTGAGTGTGAGTGGGCAGGAGAAACTGGAGGGAAACTCTCTCCTGAGCTTCGATAATTAGAGCATTCATCTCCACAGAGCGCTAGACGCGGCAACCAGAGCCATCGCCATAACCCGGTCTCCTGGGCCTCGCTACTGCCTAAACGCACAGCATTCATCCCGAGCTGTAATTTGAGAAAAGCCAAGACTCTGTCTCGTTCACAAGCATGCTCCTTCAAGTGACAAGAGATTCAGACTTTTAAGCCATCTCTCTCTCTCTCTCTCTCTCTCTCTCTCTCTTTTTCTCTCTCTGTCTCTGTCTCTCTCTCTCTCTCTCTCTGTCTCGCTCTCTCTCTCTCTGTTCCCCCTCATTTACCTATTGTTGCAGCCTGGTTTCAGCCTTCTCCTCCCCAGACCACAGACAAGCCTAAGTGTTCCTGTTTACTTGTCCTCGACATGAAAGGGGTTCATCAGCAGGCCAAACAAACACACACTTGCACACATAATTTTCCACATACACACATAAACACAAAGCCAAATACATAAAAATGCACACACAAAGGTGTGCTCTTGCACGTGTGTGTACACAATCACGTAAACATGCAAAAACATCCACATACAATACACAGAAACACACTTTTAAGGCTACTTCTGAGCAAAAAAAAAAAAAAAAAAGCCTGTAGAAGAAGTCCAGAATCAGCTGTTTTCCTGCACATGAGATTTATGTCTTTAGAGATTTAAACGGTGTTTTTTTCTGTTAAACCCAGATATCATGGAGCAGCAAGTTCCACACACAGAAACTTTGCCCGCATGAAAACATTCCAACATTTTTGGCCCTCTGGAGAATATCAGTCAGTCTTCCGAAGGGTCTCAGTTTCATCTTGCAAAACACACATCAAAGCAAGCAGATCATTCGCATATATAGAGAATACATGTGTAGGACATAATAAAATGACAGGTTACAAACAGGAACTTTTTCCTTTCTCTTTTTAGTGATACACGCTTAGACTCAAGCTTCCTTTTCTGTCTCGGCACCGTTTGGCAAAAGCCAGATGGAGCTGGGTCAGCTAATGTAAACCTTATTCCACATTTCAAATCTAACATACACACTCTCCACCCGCCACTGGCTTTTCTCCCTCCACTAGCTGATGACAAAGGAGCGGCATTAGCACCACAGCCATGAATAGTTTCATACATATGCTAATGCAGGACACTGAGTAACACGACGGAATCAGAATGTTTGGATTATTGTTTGGTTGGAGTGCGCTGCGGCCCAGTGAATAGTGAACAGAAACAGTAAAATGAGGGGAAATACGTTTATTATGTGTTTACCATTACTGCGTTGCAGTACACTTATTATTTGCTTAGAAAACTATACGTTGACTAACCCACAAGTGAACTGGGAAGTATTTTTCTGTACTTGTGTGCTTTAATACAAATTCCTTCCAATTCTGTGGAAAATCAAAGAATGGTTCAGGTTAGGGCTCTTGGGTGGGTTTACAGATCTTTAGCTTAGCTTTAGATGAGCAGAGAACTCTAAAATCACAAAAATGAGTATTCTAACATTAATTAAAGTGACTTAAGAAGACGAGAAAGCTATCAAACTCCTCACGTTTTAAGAGTCATTTATGGAACCACAGAGAAACTTCTAAGTATATCCAGCATCCACCGGCACTGAAGGGACTGAAGTTTATAAAGTGTGAAACTTCTCATTCTGGGATCCTTTCAGAATAAAATAAAATGTTCATGTTAAAAGTTTCAATGTGAGAGATAGGAGGAACAACAAACCTGTTAAGGTCTTGAACCCACAGAGAATGGCTTTAAAAAAAAAGAGTTGAAGTGTAGGACCCAAGCTTGATGTATGGCAGAGTGGGGCTGGCCAGATGATGTGTTCTTGAAGGAATGTGTCCTCTGACCCACATCTAGCCGTTCATATAATAGGACGCTGAGTGGTCCCGAAAAGAAGGGCCTGTGTTTGGGACCCCTACTGCTTCCACACCCCTCCCAACTCCCCTGTGCCGGTCCAGGGTACGGCTAATTCATTCTCTTTCTCTCTCTCTCTCTCTCTCTCTCTCTCTCTCTCTCTCTCTCTCTCTCTCTCTCTCTCATACACACACTCTCTGTCTCTCTCTTTCTCCCTTCCCAGCTGCAGTAAGAAAGGCCGGCTACTGTTTTTTTGTGTGCTAACCCCAGTGATACACAAGCCCCACACGAGTCCTCTGTTGTCCGGCAGCAGAGAGAAATGAATAGCAGCCGGCCTCAGTTTGGAGAGAAAGACCGTTAGAGTGAAGGTGGATGAGTTGAATGGTCTTGAAACTGAATGCAGGGGACGGATCACCTGCTCCACACTGAGGTCAGTGAGTCCAGAGGCTCAGGATTGTAGTATGCACCAAAGCAAATGGACAACAAATGATATTCATAGCTTCTACTTACGATGATTTTTAACAACTGAGCAGCAGTTGTACAAGTAAACAAGACGTTAAGCAAGAAACCCATCAGAATTTCCTTACATGAATGTTACATGCCCCGACCAATGCAGGCAAACTGATCCTGGCTGCCAAAGCACATCACTAATTTTCCAGAATTCCCAAGTGCCACAACACAATTTTTATTTTCATAATTTTAATTTGAAAAAGCAAAATAAATAGCATCCATTGCTTCCAGTTATGATGCTACCTGTGGATGTCTATACATTATTCACTTAAAACAATTCATTTTTTGTATTTTTTAATTTTTGTCCTATATTTCATTGAGCAAAGCCCAAATTTTGTGTGCATTAATACACCCATTCATTTTACCTCAAAACGTACACAATGGCCTGAGGACCGTTCGCCCATATACACCCTAGTGTGTGTAAACCAGAGAGTAAAAGAAGGCTAGGAGAAAGAGAGGGGACAAGAAGAGCTGAAACAGATGGGTGAATGGCCTCTGGATCAGGGCTGTCTGGGCTGAAAGAGGGGCTTTGTCCAACACAACAGCAGGGCAGAAACAGGACGTATGCGGGACTGTGAAAGACACACATTTACATGAATGCAGCTGCAGTGTCTCAGCAAAGAAGGAACATGGAAGATCATCGTGGAATAATTGCATAAAGAAATCTGGGAGTGGTGCAACTTCTCTTAATCAAGATTCCACTTATTGTTTAATATGATAGTACATTCTTATAAATTCAATCAAAAAGTGTCAATAATTGAGAAATATTACATTTCCTAAATGTATACAATATTAAGACAAGTGAAACATTAATCAAGTTCTGTATCATATATATATATATATATATATGATACAGAACTTGATTAATAAATATATAGATAGATAGATAGATAGATAGATAGATATAGATATAGATATAGATAGATAGATAGATATAGATATAGATAGATAGATAGATAGATAGATAGATAGATAGATAGATATCCTGCCCTGCTGTTGTGTTATATATCTTTTAAGCAACAAGCCACACTACTGGTTTCTCATTAGGATCACACATAAAAAATTGATATTGTTTTTATTTTAAAAAATAATAAGTCTGTCTGTTTGCTCTTGAAATCTTGAAACATTTGGTAACATTTCTATTTACTTTTCATGTTTACATATTTTTTTATTTTTTATAGAATGTAGTTTGACAGTGTAAAACAAAACCAGCACCTCCCCATGTTCCAGACACAACGGGACCCGTCCCTTAAACGGCACCAGAAAGCGAGCGAACAGCCCCGGTTTTAACAAAGAGCACAAAATAACCCCGACTGCTTCCTTAATAAGGCAGCAGAGGCGAAATGGGGAGACGTTTTTGAGACGTAAATTGGGATGTTTTCCATGTGGTCCTAATTGCGTACCTGGTGTTATGCCGAGGCGTCGAGGGGTGACAGCAGGTGAAAGCTGGGTTGTTTTTTTTGTTGTTGTTGTTGGAGGGAGTGGTTCAAATGGGCCCTCCCCCTCACGCCCCCCAACCCCCCCCCCCAACCCCCCACCCTC
>JBBPCZ010000007.1:18866874-18879763 GCA_037974445.1 Brycinus macrolepidotus | reverse complement strand
CACCCCCCCCCAACACACACACACACACATACGCACACACACGTGCAATGGAGTGAGACTGCCAATCAAGCCCCTCTCTGCAGGAGCACCGCCCTGCACTCACGAATTCTCTCTGTCCCTGTCAATCCTCTGTCAGGGCATCAGGTAGTTATTGTGCCAGAGGCAGCCCACCTGATTATTTATTTAAAAACTCCTTGGATAAGTCCTCTTTTCCCTCCTCTTGTCAAGGTCAAAGTTGCAGTCATGATGCTGCTTGAGGGCTTACCGTCTATACGGGAGAAACCGTAGTAATAAGACACTGAATAAAGAGGTCCTCATCGCAAATGTTCGACTGGTTAATTAGAAGACGCACAAATGAATACATAAATAAGATGGGCGTACTATGTGGGTACATAATATGACATGCAGTACAGTACATGTGAGAGAATGTGGGTTACATCACTCAACTCAAATGACTATTTTTGTACAGCTTCTTTTTTTCCAATCTTTTATTGCTAATAAAAAGCACTGGGAAAAAAAAATAGATGGCCTCTGATGACTAGTCCCTGCCTTCGGCGCGCTTTTCAACTTCCTCTTACATCGCCAGCATCCATAAAAATGCAATTCTGCTCCCTTAGATCCTCCTGCACTAGGAAATGTATACCATAGGCCGTTGGGCCCTTCCCCACAAGTCTGTACCATAATTGAATGTGAAAGAGTGCAGGAGGCAGATGGAATATTGTAATAATAATAAACATTTATATTGCTCATTTATATGGAAAAATCTATAACCCAGTTCCCTACAAACACAAAGGAATGAAAATATATGGCACAGACATGCTTGGGAGCACCATTCTCATTTGAAATGGAAGCAGCGTGTTCATCACCAAGCAGTTGCATTTGAGGGAAGCAATAGGAAAGATTGCCCTGAATGGGGAAAACCTTTTTCATCTTAATCTCAGGAGATGATGGAAACATATAGGTGCTGGGTCCCACTCAACCTATCTGTAGTAACAGGGCAAACTTCTATTAGCCCTGACTTATAAGATACAAACACCGGAGGGTGCTCTGTTGTGAAGAGGTCTGCGCAAAGTGTGTATTTCATAAGGGAGAATAAGCAATACCTGCTTACTCATTAAGCTACGTCAATGCTCTCAGGGGTTCAACCCCCTAGAGCTGGCGGAGACTGTGGCATCAGTCTGACCTCAGTACAGCAATCTGGTGACTGTGACAACCATTGCTCATCTGCATTACACTTCTGGGGGTCAGGGAAGGGGGGGGGGTGCATCTGCCAATGTTGAAAAGAAGTGATCCCCACATTATAAACAGGCCAAGCTGTATTTTTCAACTTATAGTAAAAATGGTCTAAAATATTAAAAAACTACATAGGACAGAAAAACAATTGAACAAATTCTTTTACATTTCTAGATGAGAACCAGTACTAGGTCATGACAACTAAATGACTGGAAGAATATGCTCACATACCAATTTTAATCACATTGGAAAGAATTCTCTACATGATCGTTATCATGTACAATAGCATCCCTCTCTCTAAAATTAGAAATTAGCAGTAACACCATGACCTAATGCAATTATTAATGCATGTTCGATTCTTTCCTTAATCAATGTAATCAATCTGAATCCAATTTCTCATTAAATTCCTTTTCCAGTAAATGGCCCATATTCTCAAACCATGTGATGAAGGGAAACCATTAAAGGGTCCAATATCCACAATCACTTTGAACCAAGACAAGTCAGTCAAATTCAGCCTTTTATGGGTTCTGATCATCTCAAGAAACAGACAGCATGAAAAGCGTTAAAGGCAGAGCACAAGCCTTAGGCAAAAGATGCAAGAGGACCCTCCCAGTGAAGGGAGGGGGTGTACTGCATCCCAAAATGCAGCCAAATACTATTTTGGTTTAAAAATATGTCCTAACCTAGCCTAAGTAAAGTTGACTTGTCTTGGATCACAAGAAAAGCCACGATTTGTCAATAAGTGACTGTGGTCACCCATAGGGCAATGATTTTTGGCTACTATTGAATCTAAAAGAGAAGGAGTGAGGTACAAACCCACTGCTCTGCAGAGAAGGGGGGACCACTCCCTGCTTCCAAATGGAAATTAATCTCCCAAAAAACAGCCTCATCAGTATTCAGCTCACACATCCCACAAACATACAAGGAGAGGGGGGAGGGATGGGAGCAGAGCCAAGTTCAAGCCCACCGTATCTATGCCACCGCAACCTAGCCCAAGATTCTTTTTTTTTTCTCTCTGCCCCCTCCCCAAAATTTGAACATCAGTTTTTTACATCCAATGGCCCCCACCTGCTCCAGTCTGTAGGGTAGACTTTGCTTCTGGAGATGACTATGAAGGTGGACAGGTGGGACCAAGCCTCCATTTGTGTGTGTCAGACAGCATTTAAAGAAGTGCTCATACTCAGGAATAAATTATGGCCTGAATTATCATAACATGGCATAAGATCCATCCAGTCTGGCAGAAACTGCATCGTGCTTTCAACTACCCCAAATTGCCCACTTGACATGTTTTTTGGGGTTTTTTTTTCAATCTCTCTCTGCAGATGTGACTGTATGATGCCTGTGCGGCATCTACATGTCTGATAAGTCCATGTAAAGTGACATGGCTGGTAACCGCAGATACTGTCTAAGACAGAGAATGTATTCCTGGCAGCCCATAATAAAATGAAATTGAGGAAATAAACCGGTGAGCACCAGGAGAAGGGCACGAGGTTCAGTGTGATCCAAATTCTTTTCACAATTTAGGGATAAAATAGGCCTAATTGACTGGAGAGACACACAAGTGATTTCTTTTCGTTAGCACAGATGCAAGATATAGAGCTTTCTTAGTGCCAAACTGTGAAAATAAGTAGAGATCTCTGTAGATAGTTTTGCTTCCACCCAAATAAAATACTCACACCCACCCACATGCAGGCAGATGCCAAATCCAGTTTTTGAGCGGAACTGCAAAATTCTTGCCTTACCATTAGGTGCCAGAAGAGGACACAAATGGAATAAAATCACCCACAATTAGCATGCCCATAACTGACTGCAGATCTGCCTAGTTTAACATTAAACACTGGTGAAACATATATAAAAAGTGGTGTCAGCTCTTTCCACTCTGAAGTGTGATCAGACTAGCTACTACTGCTGTCAGAAAAGCTGAGCTGTTCAGCTCCTGCATTCGCCAGCATCAGAGGAACTGTGTCAGAACAGATAATCGTTGCCAGCCAAAAATTTGGAAACACCCAACTGAATTCATGTTTTTCATAAAATTAAAGGATCATATCCTACATTTTTTGCACTTCATTTTTTTTAATTTATGAGTCCACTTATGAGGTTTGAGTGGTTTTCTCTACCAATAGCAGTCATGACTCATTTTTACATTTACACCATTTTTACCGTTTTACAACCTCTCTTTTTCCTATCAAATTAAACACTGTTTTTGTTCATTTACCTCTAAGACTAATACGTATACATAACCTCTTTTCTGATTGGCTGTCTGTAGTGAAACACTCCTTACTTTAGCGTCAATGGGCGGACTAAAGAGCTGAAGGCTGAACAGGTGACATATGGAAATGCATCAGTTTTATGTTACATCATGAAAAAGGGACATTCAAAAAAGACTCAGACTGTATGAATTTCAGAGTTCATGTGACTTATAGTGATCATGTGCCACATGAACTCCTTCTTTGAAAAAAACATTTAGGAAAATTCAGTTTTCCATGATATGGGCCACTTAAAGTTGTTTTGATCTAAAGGCTTATACCTGAATGCTTGACATTTAAATGTATATATATTTATTGTATGTAGAAAAATGTATTTAGACTGATCAGCCAAACCACTGACAGGTGAAGTGAATAACATGAATTATCTCGCTACAATAGTACCTGTCAAAGGGTACGATATAGTAAACAGTCAGTCGAAGTGTTGGAAGCAGGAAAAATTGCGTTGACTAGAAGACTGGATCAGAGCATCTCCAAAATGGCAGGTCTTGTGGGGTGTTCCCAATATGCAGCGGTTTTTACCTACCAAAAGAGGTTCAAGGAAGGAAAATCAGTGAACCGGCGATAGAATCATGGCGAACAGAGCTCAATCATGGCGAACAGACCCCACTGATGCAAGTAAGGAGTGAAGGCTGGTCAGCCTGGTCTCGTCCCACAGAAGAGCTTCTGTAGCACAAACTGCTGAAAAAGCTAATGCTGAGCACACAGTCAGAACACAGAGTGCATCACAGCTTGCTGAGTATTGGACTGTGCTGCCACAAACCAGTTAGAGTGTCCATGCTGACCCCTGTTCACAGCAAAAAAGAACCTGTAATAGGCATGCGAGCATCAGAACTGGGCCAAGGAGCAACGAAAGAAGGTGGCTGGGTCTGATTAATCACATTTTCTTTTACATCATGTGGACGGCTGGGTGCGTGAGCCTCACTTACCTGGGTAAGAGATGGCACCAAGATACCTTGGGTCCTGTCATTCATGTGAATGCCACTTTGTCTCATATGACCTACGTAAACATTGTTGCAGACCAAGTACATCCCTTAATGGCAAAGGCATTCCCTGAAGGCAGTGGCCTTTTTCAACAGGATAACACTGCAAAAATAGTTCAGCAATGGTTTGAGGAACATGACAAAAAGGTGTTGACTTGGCCTCCAAATTCTCCAGATTTTAATTTCTTCATTCTGGCAAGTTGGTGCTACAAACCACAGCACACCTTCAGTGGTCTTGTGGAGTCAAAGGGTTAGAGCTGTTTTGGCAGCACAGAGTTGACCTACACTATATCAGACAGGTGGTTTTAATGTTATGGCTGATATGGTGTATACAGACAAATCTGAAAAACTGTTGCCTGTGTAGAAAGTTATTTCCAAAGCAAACATTTTTAAATCTGAAACCCTTCCTCAGCAGGTGTGTGTCCAAATCTTTGCCTGGCTTTCTATATAACCCCACGAACCAGTTACAGATCAGCAACTCATGTACGTGCTTTTTCCTCCAGCATATGTTCTACACTGAAGAGCTGCTGCTTGCCATTTGTCCAGCTTCATGCTCTGACAGAAACCACAGGCTCTGATTACTGCAGAAATTGACACTCCTAGTTTTGGGAGAGAGCAGGAAAGAGTCGGAGCTAGGCCCAGATGGCTCAATGTCAAGGGTGGAGTACAGCTCAGCTGCAAAGGTCTCTCTGTACACTCCCCCTACTCTCCGTCTCTTTTCCTCTCTTTGTTTAAAATTCTTTCTTTCCCAAAACCCCTCCTGGCGCTGGGTGTGAAACGATCAGTCAGCTGAAATGAAAAGGAGAGTAGAAGCGGTGCTGTCACATAACAGTCATCCCAGTCTCCCCTGAGCGGCCTAGGCTTTTGGAATTATTGGGATTTTTGCTCCAGTTTCTTTCTTTCACTGAAGTCAATGGGAGCATTATAGGAGAGATGACACCCAGCACCAAACCTTCCTCACCACTATGGCTTTTTTTTTTTCTTTCCTCCCATCTTCTTCTCCTATTCCAGTTGAGACTTGCTGTTTAAGAGCCAAAAAGGAAGAGAAGCTGCATCTCTTGACTAATGCAGAGGGGTGCGGGGCTCAGCGCGAGCTAATGATTACCACACATGAGAAATGCAGAGTTAAGTGAGGCTAGATGAAACTGTGGGGAGAAAAAAAGCAGAAATGCATGGCAAGGGCCACTTTGCCACCATTGTCGTGCTGTTTGAATGCTTAGCCAGAAATAACAATACATAATGCATAAGCAGTCTAGTCCACCGCCACGAGTCAACGTAGCATTTATTATTCATTTCACACACCTCACGTGACAAGCTTTCAAACAAATGGATTTTAAGTGCAAAGGGGTTTTTATCCTGTTTCTGAGTTTTCCACCGTTAAATGCGCCGAGGGTGATCCAGCAGCATTTTGTGCAAAGCAAAGAAAGGGTTAATTGGCTGTAATTAACGAGTGGAAACAGCATTAGCATAATTAAGGAATTAAGGCGCAAAATGAAAACATTGCTTCATGGCGATGATGATTCTAACCATGCATGCGTGTGTAAGCGCATGTGTTGTTCACATCCAGCCATTTAAATACGTCTATAAAAAGTGTTGAGAAAGCAAAGATTTCTTGAAACGTGTCTTCGCTAACTCTGAGTCATGCTGGATGGCTTTGAGAGCCGACTCACACACACAAAACCTCGGGAGTCTGGGAGAATTCCACAACGAGGTCATGAACCTCATATAAACCCAAGCAAATAAAAAAAGGCCTTTGATATCAAATTCAAAACTATTTTTTTTTATCCAAATGCTGCTGGCCTGAGGTCACACACAGCACCATTCCCTCAGCGACCTCACTTGAAATGTTTATTAAAATGCATCATTCATACTAGGTGAGGAATTCTACATTTTAAGCTTGAATAATGGCAGTAAATACTTCCCCCCCGATTATCGGCCTGCTGGCAGTACATACTGCTCACTGCCAAATAGTCTGAAACTGATCGCTTTCAACCTTTCATTTCATCCAAGATCACAGCCTTGTTCTCAACTAGGCTTGGTTTCTCAAAAGAGTTATAGCAACACAAATCACTGTAGAGTCAGCAGCCCTTCGACCCGTGTAACAGTTATCATTATGAAGCAAAGCGCCAGGTAAATTGGGGCCAGGGCCAGAGACTTTATTCTCTATGGACCGACTTTCATAGATGGCTCTCCAGAGGCTGATGTTGGAGGCTGACTGTAGTAACTATCACCATGATGTTGGTGTTATTTGCAAGTAAATGCCACAAAAAGTTGCAGCTACTTTTAATTCATACTTTTAGATTTATATATACTCTGAGAAAGATTTATCCTCCGTATCTGAGCCTCAGTACTCAAATGCTAGAACTTTTACCTTAACACAAGTAAATCTGTGAGGAAGGTAATCATTTTTTCCTCGGTTCCATTATAGTCCTTCCCATTAACTTCTTGGCTCCCTTTTAGTTCCTGCATACTCTGATGGTTCAGTACTTCAGTACTTCTACAGCTTTCCACACCTCTCACCTCATGCTCTTATCTGTACTTAATTGTACTACATTTAACATCAAAGCAAAAAAAAAACATTTTTTGTTGTTGAAATGTAAGCAGATATTTCATTCATTCTCTTATTTTCTCGGGCCTGCTTGACTGAGAAAGAGGGAGTGACGCACCTCTGACTCACACTTTTCTGTGCCGCCTTAGTTAAGCAGACAGGAATCAGAAGCACTTTTGAGAAATAATTGTGGTGTGAAATAGAGAGTAGAGAGTGAAAGCCATCAGAACTCCCCACAGAGGCATTGCATTTACTCTGATGAGCGCTGAAACGAGAGAGGGCCTCTAATATAAATGTTCGCCGCGGGACAGTGGCTGGCGTCTACACAAGAAAATCCAGACAGCAAAAATCGAGTGGCCTTAGGGGGAATTTTGCCAATTTAAATTTCCCTCCATAATTCAATTGTTAAGAAGTGGAAAAAAAAAAAAAAAAAAAAAAAAATGGTGTGATGTTGCACCATAGAAAAACATACCAACTCAGATTTCTTTACAATGGGGGTGATAGGAACCAGAAGTGTACAATGCCAATGTGGGCATTTTATTTACGAGACCATATGGGCTTGCTACATGGACAATTTTTCAAACATTTTTAAACGTTTATCTTACATTTGGTAAGGAAATGGTGTGCAGGCAATGTGCTTTTGCAATGGCCTATGACACAATGATTGCATCATATCCAAAAAGGCAGTGCGAAAAATGTAATATGTGAGTGAAATTACAGGAACAGTCAGGGAATTTGGTTATAGTCACTTTTGGTAATAGTCACTAAGCATTCCATTTAAGATACAATTTAACTTCTTGTCTGTAAGGCATGTTGAACAGATATGGCAGTGGTGTACCACTAATACAGTGTTGCAACAGATGTTCTGTATAACAGGCATGTATCTCCCCTCCTTAGTGCCATTATTAACTCTCTCTGCCTGTCTTTCCTTCTGTCTTCTTGAGTCTGCTAAATCCTACCGACTGAAGCATGGCTGGCTGGAGAAATATTCAATTTAGTTACAGCTTGATGTTCACCATTTGGAGACAGATTGAAAAGACTCCTATAAAAAATAAAGGGGGCATTTGGCTGACGCTCTTATCGGGTTCACAGGCAAGAGTTTTACCCACTAGGCTACTACCACTCCCATGGTGGGATCCTATGGTGGCATCCTATGGTGGGATCTCGTTCCAAATAAGTGAGATGTGCAGTTGTAGCAGATAGACGATACTTGCTAATAATGTACTCAAGTGTCACAACCTACGCTACACAACCTACAGGCTCTTGGTTTAGTTAACTCAGTTAGACTGACTGTCATGCTAGTGGCATGGCAATTTCATATTGTGAGTGGAACATCACTGCTTTTCAGGTTTTAAACAAGAGACGCATTTTCCCCTCTGAAACTAGAGATTTTTGGATAAGTAGCGAGCCTTGGTGTTGCAATGTTGTATCTTTTCTTCCAATATTTAACTACCACATAATGTACAGGAGAGTTTATTGAGCAATATACAGTACGTAATTAGCTTGGATAATGTTCAATCTGGAGACAGGGCTATAAAAGTTGGTGTTACTACAAAAAATGACACCATAGTCATGCAAAACAGAATGTTGTACGAATATGGAAATGCCTTAATCCAGATTTCAAAGGGATCTTCAGTTGAAGAAGTAACCGTCCAGAACCTGTAATGGTATTGTGTCCTTTTTTGCTCGCTTGCATAATGGATTAGCCACCTCTTGACCCCTTCTGCACCAAGCCTGGCTGTCCTAGTAAAGTCGAGGTCAGGGCCTCAGGCAGGCTCAGCCATCCCATGTTCCCTGGGCCCTTTACTGTATGCTTAACATTGCACTGTTAATTCTTTGGGGCCTTGGCTCTCTTGGGACAGACCTGGAACCTCCTAAACGCTGATGGGGTTGATATCGAGCAAAGAGCCAAGTTAATGCGTCTGTGCAGGGGTGGTTGAGCTTCAGTGGGTTGGTGCGAAGCACCGTGATATAAATCAGAGAAAATCTCAGTAGGCCGAAAAGGAGTCTCGCAGGAAATGCAGCCATTATGTAAATGAACTGAGAGGTCCATTACCGAGGGATTCGTAACGAGTGATCTATTACGAGGGCTGGAGATGCTGGGGAACGCAAGTGGGTCAAGATCTGCATGCCAGAGCTTTTTGAGGGCGGAGGCAAGGTGTTCCACAACAGGGATTGATGCAGAAGGTAAGGTCAATACTGAGTCACTAGGTGAAACTGTGTGAGGTAAACAGATAAAGAGAGTGAGTGATTGTGTGTGTGAGTGTGTGTGTGTGTGTGTGTGTGTGTGTGTGTGTGTGTGTGTGTGTGTGTGTGTGTGTGTGTGTGTGTTTTTACTCTGCAAGTCAAGCAGGATGGTGCATTGTAAACACAGTTTACTCTTTGTTTGGATTTCAAAGGAATTAGAAAGTGGTAATTGCGGCTTATTAGACTACATGACCATGCGCTGGCTTGAACCAAAGATAATTTGTCAGGCTTGCTTGGGCTTAAACCAAAGCATGAAGAGAAAAGTGGGTGCCCTGCCTGGTTATAATGGAAGGTTTTATCCAGTGAAATCTTGACTCATTTACCTGTATGTAAGTGAGCATATACCTCTTAAGCTTCTGATCATGGAGAAACAATAAGTTACGACTCATTACCTGTTCTCAAGTGTTGCCAAATAAATGTGCCATATGAACAGGTGACATTCATTTATGAATACAAAATTTCTTGTTTTCATGTGAATGAAGATATGATAAGAAGATATTCTTCTGTTGAAGAATTCCTC
The DNA here is from genome assembly GCA_037974445.1 of Brycinus macrolepidotus. NCBI lineage: Eukaryota > Metazoa > Chordata > Actinopteri > Characiformes > Alestidae > Brycinus > Brycinus macrolepidotus. The sequence goes on along the minus strand of JBBPCZ010000007.1, from coordinate 18,869,968 downwards.
TTAATTTAGAGGTCATAAAGTGCATTTGGTATTGTTTGGTGGGTAACACCACTGCCCTCCATGTGACACACCAGGCTCTGGTTCTCCATCTGAGCAAGCACACCATGCTGTTCCAAACCAGTCCTTGGACAAGACTCCCAACCCTACATATTGCCAACTAAAATAAGATTGCAAGGTATTGTATGACATTTGATATATAGCTCAATTTTTGTCTGTAATATTTGTTAAGAAATGTTTCTGAATCTTTTGCCTCTGGTCGTGCCAGACTCACACTTTTAAAGACTCTCTGACAGGTGCAGTCATTTTTATATGCTCTGGCATGGAAAACAGAGAATTTAAAGCCCCTATCACATGTAAAACCCAGGAAATTACCAGAATATATTTACTAGTAATGGTCTGGCTTTGAACTGTTAAACTAATAGTCACAGAAATGTTTAACTTTGCTGATAGTAATCTAGATGTTGCTGTATTGGAGTGCATTGTGCGATTAATAAAAACACACTAACACCAGCGCCTACTGCTTGACCATTAGGGGTGTGACCCTGCAAATCCATAAAGCTGCTTTGGGACGATGCAATAGAAATAAAATTGAATTGAACTGAATGAAATTAGCGGTGTGTCAGGGTGTGTTCATTGCTTTTGACATGTCTGACATATACCAAGTAAGATCTAAAAGACTTTTCCACTCCTGTCTAAAAGAGAGACAGAAATAAACAGGCAGGCCAGACAAACACAGGGTGAGGTTCCAAAGTCCAAGAATAAGTTCAAGACCCAAGAACCTGAACAGCCCTGTCTATCACTCACACACACACACCTACCTTCCTGCTGGCTCTCACCCCAAAGAGTAATTTAACCGAAACACTGTCACGGTTGATAAGTAGGGAAAGCTAGTCGGCACTTTGCACGATATAATTAGCCAAGTTATCATGTAGTACTGTTTTTTGTGGAGCTATCAAAATGTCTCATTCTCGATTCCCTTAGTGTGTGTGAGTGATGATCCAACTTTCCACACATTTTCCTACTCTCTCTCCATCCTAGGACAACACCCAGCAATCTGCAGGCCAAAAGCAGGCCTTTACAACACCCTACATGGCTATTAAAGCTACTGCCCTTTTCCAAAGAACAGCAACTGCCTTCGGCCTACAGACTCACCCCTGTCTGGTTACATTTGTTTCTGAAATGGTCAAGAAAAGGGAAATAAAGAAAGAGACCTTGACGCTGGTTGTTACATGAGAGTTTGACCAAATGGCAGGGAGTGGTATTTGGCTTGTTAAGGATGACTAATGTGGGCCTGTATTGATGTTATCACAAAGAGCACATAATGGCAAAGTTTAGGCAGTCTGGGCCCTGAAGCTGTCTGGTGCCTACTTTACTGTAAGTTTGCTCACACTGCCTCCCCTTAGTGCCTCTCAAGTGGCCCACCTCTCTTTGAAAGTCTCATAAAATCTTTAGAGAAGAGTTTCTCCATGTAAGACTGAACAGGTTTGGGTGTGTAGTTCTGCAATGTTATTATCCTTTTTTTTCCGTTGCACCCTTAGAAACTACAAGTTGCTAAATTAAAAGTCATAAAATAAAGAGTAAAGCCACTTGGTTGCAAAAACTACACTCATGATTCGCTTTATTAGAAATTGCACTTTCACTTACAGGCCACCCACCTCAGAAGTCCATTATATAGGTGTAAAATTAAACACTGTAGTCCATTTGTAGTTAATGCACAATTTTTTACATACATCAGTGTCACTGCTAAGTTAAGGGTGGTCCACCACCTAAAAAAATATACATAAGAACAGCTCTGTGGTCAGAAACTGAATACTGATGAAAGGCTAGAGGACTAGCACTAAATGTGAACAAGCTATGGGTTTCTAATGTAGTGGCCAGTAAGTACCAATAAAGAAAGTAGGATGATAAACAGGAACCACAGGGGAAGGGCACAAATCCAAGGTCAGTGTTAGAACTTGCAGAGTCCTTAGACTGTGGTTATTGTGGGCTGTCTTTAGAATATGACCCTCTAAGCCACCAGCAGCCTTGAGCTTCTGCTAACTGTCACTGCCTCATGGGCTACAGAAACCAAAGTTTTGCTGGACGCCTGCTTTGTGTAAGCAGCGTTGAGTCAAAGACAGCAGGAAAGAACTCCTTGGGAGGAGTTCATTACAAGATCACGGGGAAAGATATTTTGGCTCACACAAATTACTGAGGTAGTGTAGGTGAGGAACAGCAGCGAGCTTCTGCTCATAAACTCCGTCTGAACATGTCCTGTGAAATGTGAGAGGCCAGCATGAGTCTGCCTTGGAAAAAGTGTTGCTATGAACCTTATCACCCCTTATTCACCAAGATGAACCACAGAAGACAGTTCAATCTAATATGCAGATCCAAATAACGTACCAGTTTGGCTTACAGATGGATGATCACTGCTACAGGGATAAAAGAACATTCACTCACTGTCTACTTTATAAGAAGCCCTAGTTTTATATAGGTTCATTTCACTGGTGTACAGTTCGAGACAGTAGCCCATCTTTTGATGTACAATTTCTGTTATTCATCCTTTAGCCCTATAACAATCTACAGGGCCGTTCTAGGTTGGATGTTTTTGAGTGTTGGACAGCTCTCAACCTAGCTGTGACATTTACGTATGTAAAAACTCCAGCAATATCGCTGTGCCTAATACACTTATACCAACAGGACACACTACCATGCCACTACCATGTCAGCGTTGAGAATGATCCACCACCCAAATAATATCTGGTTGACGGTCCAGTGACAAATGCGGTAGGGGTAGCTGACAAATTGTGTATCAACAAATGGACTACAGTCCATAGGTCTTCACAGGTATGAAACTGAAGCCTGACCCGATCCATGCCCATGACTTCATGACTAACCCCCCTTACAAAAATTAACCTTGGTTTTTTCATGGTTTTTTGGGTAACTATGAAAACCATGGTTTATTTTATCATGGTTTCGCTACAGTTAAACCCTATGATAATCTTGGCCATAAACATGGTCTTTGTTTTACCATTTAAGTTTGGTGTGGGCTGGCCCTAGTCCACACTTCCAGACAAAAACCCGGATGGGCCCCGCAAGGGCACATTTGCTGGGT
>JBBPCZ010000007.1:18829935-18855213 GCA_037974445.1 Brycinus macrolepidotus | reverse complement strand
TTACATATTGTTGTTGTTTTTATACTATTGTGCTTGAGAGACACCATCGACCGGAATCAAATTCCTTGTATGTGTTTGCTCACATACTTGGCCAATAAACGCCATTCTGATTCTGATTCTGAGGCTAGAGTGCAGTATGTCATATTACTGTATTCACTCACAGTAGTACTATTACTGCTCCTGTCGGCTGCACCATATGTTGTCTTGTCCTGTCCTGTATATGACTGTACTGTTGCTCTTGTGTTTTGTTTTGGGTTTTTTTTGCACTCTCCTGTCCTGCCCACACTTGAGTAGTCTTGTGGTGTTTCTATTTTTGTTCTTTGTGTTACACCAAGATCCTGGAGGAATGTTGTTTCATTTCACTGTGTACTGTGTATATGGTTGAAATGACAATAAACATCGACTTGACTTGACTTGACTTAATGGGGCACTTGCATAGATAAGAATCTGCTACCCCAGAGTTATCCACTATGCTACACCAACCACCATTCAAGCTATTCTGAAACTTTCCCTAGAGACTTATACCTTACTAACATTATGTGGTTCCATTTGACAAGCACTGGATTGTATCCTTATAAGATTTTAACCATATGCATTTACAATTCATCCTCAAATGCATCTCCAGCTTGTGAGATTAGAATCTAATTGCTATGTGGCAAGTAATATGCAAATCAGCTCATATACAACAATTATTTGCCCATGTTTCTCCTTGTTTTTCTGTTATGTTCAAAAGATAAAACAGCTTTGGACAGCACTGATCATTTTCATACACTGCCAGTCAACATTTCCAAAAAGACAGATGTTAAGAATAATTAGCCTCCTGTGTCGTCACCATCGTGAACCATATGTGTCAAAAAGCAATGTAGCGAGACAAGGCAAGGGAAGTTAACCAAACTGGAGCTTTATTTAAGAAAACTAGCTCAACCATAGGTTTGCAAAAAGGCTGAAGAAACTCACGCCAGGAGATGAACTGAAGGAGCACTAATGTTAATTGGCGGCAGTCCTGAGGGTGGTCTTTTTTGCCACAAGAACAGCAAAGGGTATCATCAGAGTGTTGGGAGGGGTATCAGTTATGATACATAACACCTGACTACAATGTGTCTCAGACCACCTCCTGACGTTTTTTGAGCAAGCAGATTTCAATCTGTTTTAAATGCGTCTAGGTTGTGTTTACACTTTCCTGTTTTGTGGAACGAGCCCTATCCAGTATCCTGCTACTCAAGACACATGGTGTAATCAGATATAAACAGGGTCTTCATTTCCCACTGGTGCTTCATCACGCTTCAAGTGATAATCTGTGACCAAATCTAAGCAGTATCTGGGAATCCTCAAATGCGTCGCTTCTCTGTGCAGCATATCATGAGACTGACTTAATCTCCTATCTGACTGTTTATGCATGGTGCCCAAAAGGAGTCTAACTGACAATACAGGCAGATTCTTCTCTATCCACAATCCGAGGACAAGGACTCTGTTTACCTCTACTCATGATGATCAGTCTCTCTTACTCATCTGCCTTTGATCGATTTCATTACAGTCATCTTGTTCCAGCTATTTTTTCTTGTGATCTCACACCAAGCTCCTGTTTCAAAATGCTTCTCTGCTATTGTGTGTCTCACCTGTGGAAGGCAAGGGTGTGTACCAGCATGGTGAAACTCCATATTTGAGAGGAAGAAAGGTTCAAAGTCAAACTGCGTCGAGAGACAGTCCGTGTGTGCCTCCTGGGGTGCTATGCTTACTAGCAACAATGTCAGATGAGCAACTGAAAAGGAAGACCTGAATCAGTTGTTGAGGGTTTTGTGTGTGTGCATGTGTGTGTGTCTGAGAGAGAGAGAGGGAGAGAGACAGAAAGAGAGAGAAAGACAGAGAGAAAGCAAGTCCCCTGCCCATTGCCTCAAGACAGGGCATCTGCTGAACATTTTGGAAACTCAATCACTTAATGACTCGAGCCTCACAGAAGGGGCAAAGCCAGCGCGAAACACACACCATCTCGTCATATCATTTCCACGTGCGAGTGAGCGGCCCGTCTCCTGGGGCCAGGCTCTTATAACCGCCACCGGAGCCGGCTTGCCCATTCAGCTGCATTGTGCAGGCTGGCCTGGGGCGGCTGCATCCCGCTCCACTAAATGGGACACTCGTGTCCATGGCCCTGCTCAACATCTGTCAGGCAACCAGATCCAAATCAGTCCTCCTCCAGTTACTGGGGAGTGGACTAGTGAGCCAAGCATCCTGCTGCTGCTCTGCCAACACTGAGCTTCTCTCTCCACCTTTGCCTGCCTGCCTGCCAGTCCTCAGGTAGGATTTCACCTGATATGAAAGTATCGATTCATATCTTAAATTTAGGTTCAATGAGATGTTCTTCTGCCTGCTCTGCAATGGATGGAAATGCAAAGAGACTAATCTTTACGTTACACCTCAGCACAGAAATACAACAGCCAAAAAATACAACAGACAAACTCAGAAACACGACAGCAAATAAGAGACAAAACAGCACATCCAAAACCATAGCAAAATTAGGCAATAAAAATACCAAACATAATCAATGAATGAATGAATATTCATCTTGTTCATTCTGACTCTATTTAAGCTCCTGAAGTTCTCCATTAACCACTCACTCAGACTGACAGACGCTGTAAGCAATCAATAACAAGCAGTAAATTAAAGATATGCTTTCTGGTTGGTGTTGATTTGTTGTGTTTCTGAGTTTGTTATGATGTTTTCTTGATTTGTTGTGTTTCTGAGTTCAGAGGCACTATTGTTCTTGTACTGGGCATTTGGTTATTGGACTGAGCTTCAAGATTTGGTTGAGTATTGTGCATGGCCAGGCTTAAATACATATCATACTGTTCAGTTCATGTTATCTCTTAAACCACCCAATCTCTTTCCTTATTTCATTTCTTAAAGGAATACGTCCTCCAAGGGTACTAACATTGCGACTACTGAATGAAAGCGAAAAGAGGTTTATTAAGATCACATAAATGAGATTATGGTAATTGCTCTGCACATACTTTATCATAATGGTTAGCTCAGTTACTATTTTAAAATATCCCTTTTACTATATCTTGTGCATGATGTCATTTACAGTATGACTCAGATTAAGATGAATGTCCCAGACTTTCGGCTAATTAAGGTCTGGAAGAGCAGGAGCAAAAATAACACTTCAAAGCAAAATGTCCTTGCATCAGTCCAGGCCCAAAAGACTGTCCTTTAACTCTGTCTCTGAGAGATCAAGTGACTTCTCTGTCTGGGTAAATGCTTCTCTGTGATCCCACTGCATAGCCGCTCGGTTGGAGGCTGGGGGCCAAGCGTGCCAGATGCACTCCGCTGCTCGTTTAATTAAGCACTGAGAGAGAGTTAAGGTCATCTCAGAAGACCTGGAGGTGACTAGATCCCTCTCTCTCTCACTGAAAAAGTGACTTAATGATTTGCCAGACGAGGCACGTAGGAATTTGAGAGCTTAATTACCAGTAATCCGGAGTATTTGTAGACACAGCCAGGCTCGATACAAAGACCTGAGTGGAGAAAAACTTTACTATAAAGAGCGATGTGGTGTTTAGATACAGGCTCAAGCAAAGGGCGATAGGTTTATTACAGGATTCCCTCGTCGGGTAGGTCAAATGAAGATGATACAAAGAAGTAAACGTCAAACATAACAAATGACTTAATGGATCCTGGGAGTTTCAAGCAGCTTTATAGTTGTGCTTGATTAGTGCTTTTCCTCGTGGTATATCCTTCATTTCATCCTATTTCAAGGGCCATTTATGATCTAGATACCAGATCAGATTGAAGTATTAATTCTGTCCTCAGCGAGGCATCATTACTTCCTCAACCTCTCATATGTCACATGGTAATGAAAAAAAGGCTTTGGTTGTGACTGAGTTAATTACTATGACGGACATTTTTTTTTTCCCTTCACAATTTTATGGAGGCAAGCGCAGTATGCCTCATCAGCACTTTGCAGTCTGTGCACTACTGCACAACTGTTTCATTCCAACCACATGTTTTAACAAGCATGTGCGTGTGTGGGAGTGTGTGAGTGTGTGCAAGTGTATCACCAGACACATCATAGCAATAAGATGCATGACTCACCCATCGACATGCTGTGAGAGAAAGAAAGAGGCCTCTCTCTCTCTTCCTCTCATCTCGCTCCACGCCTCACACAAGCATGGCGCTTTAGAGGGAAAGCTTCAAAGTTTCCCTGCATAGGCAATTTCATCCCTCCTCTCTGTGTAGTGTGTGAACTTTCAAAGCCAGACACAAATCTGCCCCAGATACTGACAAGTCCCTGACATGCAGCAAAAGTATCTTTGACACCAGCAGCACAGGGAGATTGTGCACAGCAACAGACTGCTGATATATGTGCCAGGCTGCCAATCACATGATTGAAATGACGTGGTATCAGGGAATGTTATCAGATGAAAGGACTCTGCATCATATTTATCGGCCTTGAAATGCATTCACACTAGTCTAGCCCTGGACTGCCCTACAGAAACATCATAAGCCTTCCCTGTAAACTAGTCCTAACTATTGTAGTCATAACTACACTCTAAGAAACATCCCAGAAGAGAATCACTTCTGCCCTTTAAAGTCTTGCTTCATCTCAGTAGTTCCTATTTCTCTTTTTCATGCCACTGTTCTGCTTGCTCATCAGGGACTTGCACTTCTGGAAAACTGATTCAGGACAATGTCTCCTGTAAAAAGCACTGTACAAATAAAGCTAGTTAGTGAGGATGAAAAGGATAACCTACAATGATCTCTTAGTGAGAGCTTGAATTGCAACCTCCTCTGTGTCCGTCAGACAATAATTCATTCCATTTGGACCGAAATGCCGTGCATGGCCCACAAGTCAGTCTGTGCAGTTTCTCTCTGTGCCTTCTCTCTGATCTTCCGGACCGACTATCAGTGAGTATGTGAATGAGGATATTTCTGTACATCCCTCCTGGGAAATCTTGGCCGACTGTCTGCCAAGATTGGACAGGCTTATAAGGTTCAAGAAAGGACAGGAGGTGTAGATCTGCTAGCAGGAAGTATCATATCAATGCGAAATTCAGAAAAACATTACAGACACATGCAGCCCTTAAGCTGCAGGGCTACACAGCTTGCAGTGATCACCAACAGACCAAGACCATAAGAACTCAATATGAAAGCATGTATGAAAACCAATATGATGCTATATGGAAGACCTTGATTGGATTTTGAAAGCATTTTACATAGTATTTCATGTCATGGCTAAAAATCCATACCCAAGTAGCTATACGCTGCAGAAACATGGGAGCATGTGTAGCTAATATAAAAACAAACGCAGCATCTCTCAATGCTAATGCCTTTCTGCATTTGTCACAAAAAAACTGTTTTCCCGGTGTCCACTGGACAGAGTTTTGAAATCATGTGTTTTGGATTAGAAGGCCCAAGCAGAGCAGACCTCCCAGAAGTGTTTGACCTAAAACGGACTCACTGGACAAGGACCCATAAACTAGTGAAGATCAAGTACACATTAATGGAGGCTGATATTTGACGATCCACAGATGTTACAAACCCACTGGTAATAGGATGTGCTCCAGAATTTCATATAACAATGCATTCAAAGTGTGTTATCAATTTTCTTAGTGAATTCATTGTCCTTGAGACATGTTTCTGGCACGATAGCACTTTTGTTAGCACACATGGTCAAAAAAAGATTATTGTGGCTAGACTGGCAGTGTAATTTAGTGCATTTTCTATTGCACTCACACTTTTACCCCTATATGCTTAGACAGAACCACCTGTTAGCAGAGTAGAGTTACCACAGCACAGATTTTGTGATGCTTTCTTCTTTTTATTGCTCATTTACAACCAGAACATGTCAGTGAAGTAAGGCATGACTTGTTTCTGAGAAAATACCAATGTCCCCATGTTAGCTCATTACAAGGCAAATGATTGTAATGGGACATAAATGATGCCACTAACGTAGCATCTGAAAGATGCGGCGCGTATGAAGTGCAGCCGGGAAACTGTCCCATTGTGACAGACGACCACTGGAATCCATCTCAACCAGCTCCTGCCTCCTTACCGACTCGCACATATCTCTGATGAGAAGGCACATGAGCGTAAGCCTGCCAGATCTGCACAATCAGTCCTAATAGGTTTGCTAGTGAATGGTGCAAGTGTATGGACAGAAGCTTTCAGCTCCAGCAAAGCCCCTCCATGGTGCCAGAGCCTGCTCTTAAATGACTCGCCTCAGCTCCAGCAGGAGTTTAATAGCTACCTGTGGCTCAAATTCCAATCTCAGCAGGGCATCCTGACAGAACAAGAATAACCCCACCCCAACTTACCAACACTGCGGCCTATATGCTCTTACACACACACACACACACACACACACACATGCACAAACGCTACTGTGTTTTCCCGTTCTGTCTTTGTGGGGTGTTTCATGTTCTTCAATATGTGGGAGTGCAAAAGTTGTTCTACACCTAACCCAGATCTAACCTCAACCTCAGCAACCAAAAGATCAGCTTCATCATCCTTTCACTGTTTACAATAAACAACTTCAGTTTTTTTTTTTTTGCATGGGGGCATTTTCTTTGTGAAGAGCAGCCATATGTCTCCACATCAAAATGTTCAGGTATTCATCATCCTGCAAACATTTGATCCCCACAAAGGAATACAGAGAGAGAGAGAGAGAGAGAAAGAGAGAGAGAGAGTTACTACTCATACAGTGCACTGGTGAGATTTCTCAGGATCACCATTAGTTACAGATGAGCCTGATTGGCAGTTGCACTATCACACATGAATTTCATTATTTATATGGTGGGATTGGGGGATGGGAATTGATGCAGCAAGACAGTTTGAAGGGCGGAATAAATCACATTGCAACACACGCACACACACCCATTTGCACAAACCCACACACATGTACACATAATTTAAAGCCTACTTTTTAATTACTGCATTTATTATCTCTTAAACTAAATCTTTCATGTGCTATTCCTCAACTAATGCCTGGTGGTCAGTTATGGTCAAACGCTTACTTGCATAAGAATATTACATACAAGTGTTTGTATTCAAGACCTTGGGTTTCAAGTTATTGTTGAAGGCAAAAAAAAATTACTATTTACATAGTACCATGCAAGCCTCTCCATTCTACCAAGGTGACACAGCCAGAGGCTATTGCCAGAAGTCAGTGGGTGGTCCCCCTCCAGCTAGAATCGAAATTAAATTGTTTTTACAAAGTCTAACCTTGCTCTGCATTCTCTGCGCATCACAATTCCATAGCACCGAACTTCTAGTCATTGTTTCCATAAATCTCCACGTTACAGAGGCTGCAGCATGAGACACCCAGCCTGGAGTTAATCACCTTCATTACCATAGCTGGAGAGGGGAAAGGGGAGGGAGGGAAAGAAGTTAGTGAGAGAGCGCTGTTCCATTTTTCTGACCAGTCCTGAGCAGCCCATACTGTAATTGCTGTACTGTCCTGATATGAATCACAGTTAGTCATTAAGTCATCCCAAGCAGTTAGGACCTCCCAAAACCAGAAATACATTTATTTTTAGTACCAGAAATATGGTTTTAGTACCAGAAATATGACCAATAAAAGAAGCTTATACTACACAGGTTAAGATTGCAAACTACATGCATAAATCATCATACACCTCACTAAAACTGAGTTGTTAAGTAATCTCAAATAGACTTGCGTATGTGGCTTCTGATACTGCCTGATCTATGAAAATAGACTAAAGTACTTTTGATCCTTGGATCAGGCTGTCCCTCCAAACTGGATGGAAGAATGAAGAGGAAACTCGTCAGAGAGGCTGCCAAGATGCAAACGTAGAAGCGGTTACAGGAATTTAATTCAAAGAGTGGTCACTTTGTGTCTGTGACAATAATATCTCACTGCATGTGTGACAAAGTGCTTCACAAATGTGGTTCATATGGAAGGGTTGCAAGAAAAAAAAGCCACTCCTCAAGAAAGGCCACATTAAGTCTTGACTGAGCTTTGCTAAAACGTACCTTGAAGACCATTACACCAACAGGGATTTTAATTGCATTGCATTCAAATACATAGACTTTGAGCAGTAAGGGGTGTAGCCCAAGCCATTAAAAACATGTGGGTCCCAGTACTTTTGTTCATATAGTGTATGCGGCCTCAACATGAAATGGTACATTTGGCAGGAAGCCAATACAGCTCACCATCCAAAGAACACCATACCTACAGTAAAGCATGGTGGTGGTAACTGTAAGATCTCAACCAAGATCCAGAGTCTCTAACCCCATCCAAACTACCTGCTCCAGACACTCACTCTGGAGATTACCAGATTAAGATCACCAGAATACTAACTTTACTTCCCATATAAATAGACCATTGTTTCGTATATGTCCTTGCGAAGTATTGAATATGTTCCGAATAGCATACGGAGCGTTATTCCTTTACTGCCTGGCAGTGTATCGATGCTTCCCTTGTGTTTTAGGATTTGTCTTATTTGGATCGTTATTTGGATCTGTTTGCCTCTGACTGTTTCACAGTCATGGACTGCCTTTTGCCTGTTGTGATTTTGCTGGGAATGCCTTGCACTGTTTTTGCCTCTGCATTTGGGTCAGTGTCTGCAATTGTTACAGAAGCTTCCTGCTGTGGGGGTGTTTCTCTGCAGCAGGGACTGGGGCACTTGTCAGGATAGAAGGAAAAATGGATGGGGCAAAATACCATCAAATTCTTGAGAAAAACCTGCTGGCGTCTGTCAGAAAGCTGTCAATGGGAAGAAGGTTCACCTTCCAGCATGACAATGACCCAAAGCACACATTAAAGGTGATTGTCCCTGCGTTGCCTAGTCAGAGTCCAGACTTAAATCCTGTTGAAAATCTGTGGAATGACTTGAAGATTGCACCATCCAATTTGGATGACCTTGAATAGTTCTGCAAAGAAGAGTGGGCAAATATTGTGCAGTCTAGATATGAATAGTCTATTTGATTCTGGATTTTTATTTTCAATCTTGTTTAAGAACTGTTGCTATCGTATCTTTCACTTGGATGCTAAGAGTTGTATTGAGTAAATACAGTTGGAAAAATGTTTCTTCATTTCAGGCTGTATAGTAACAAAATGTGAATATTTAGAAGGGGGTGATTCTTTTCTATACCCACTGTATATATATATGTGTGTGTGTGTGTGTGTGTGTGTGTATGTGTGTGTGTGAAAAATATTCATTGCATCACTAGAAAATTGTGTTAATTGGATTTTTCACCAAACTATTCATTTAAACTTTCCCGCCTCCAGGCTTAGGGGCAGGTCTGACCACCACATGTGAGCACTGGGTGGGCTTGATACTAGGTGACTGGTGAGCGTGGTCTCCAGGAGCAGAGCAGGGAGCAGTTAGTGGCAACATCTTGCCAGTGGAGAAATAAATAAAAGAGGAAAAGCTGCACCACTGATCCACAGCAGTTCCTCTCTCACACACACACACACACACATACACACACACACACACAGTAGAGAAGTGGTAAAGCAATTAAAGTATCATCAACACAGTTTCTGTAATGTTTTAGGCTGGATAGCTCTATTTATTAGCAGACGTTCATAATATTGTATGGGAGACAAAAAAAACAATCACACCTACAGCTCACACACTGTAGCACTGGTGATTTGTGCCATTGCCTACATGCACAGACTAACAGAACAAGCACAGTGTATTTCACAGCAGCACTGTACTTTCTAACTACAAGATCAAAATGTGAGAAAGTAAGAACAAGAGACTAACCATTCAGAAAGGTTAAATATGTTAAAAACATACTAGAATAAACCACTGTAAAAACAGGCCCAGCCAACAATTTATAAAAATATTTTCTATAATACGCATTTCAACCCAGTTTCTTTTTGCCTCATCTATAATAGAAATTAACATTTAAGCTAAATTTGTAATGTATTATTTTAAAAAAATCATTCTTAAAGCTACAACATCCAAAAACCAGCAGACACATCATGGCTCTTACATATGAAAAGGTATGATGTTAGAGAGAAGATATATAACTTATTAAAAATCAAATTAGCTGTATGATTTACTGAACTTTCATGACTATTCAGAAATTCTGAATCATCCCAAATGTACATACCGCACAGTCAACTACCACAAACAGCACTTCCTGCATGTAGAAAAGAACAGAAAACTGCTGACTCAAAACACACTTTCAACAGAAACCAATGGGCAGGTGCTGAAGCTTAAGGCTCTCAAGTAAAGTTTTTCTGTTCTTCTGTAAAACTGGGGAAACTTCCAAATTACTGTTCATTGAAATCGACTGTGTGTATGCAAATTGCATGCAAATCACATCACAAACAGTAGTGGCACCACCCTTTCAGAACACAAGGACGCATTCTGTAATCCACAAAAACTGCACACACACACACACACACACACACACACACGCACAGACAAAATCATACATACACAAAGAAGTGTTCTACCTCCGTTCCAACCCTGACACACTCCCAAGCACACTCACACACACACTTTTAGGCACGGTGGTGAGCAGATTAGAAGCAGCTGGCTCGCGTTCAGCAGACGCATTAATGAAGGCTTTTGAAGGCCACATGGCTCAGGCGAACACACGGCGCAGGCTCATAGCAGGCCGCCCATTAACAGTGCTCAAACAGCACACTGCTCGTGTGGTGATTATGAGGATGATAAGAATGACGGCAGCACTGGCAGGGTGAAGGTGGCCAGTCAGGTATGCTTTACTATTCACGGTTATGTGGTCTGGTCCTTCTGTTTCAGAGCAGTGTTTGAAAATGCATACAGTAACATTCGATAGCCTGTGTATTTAAGCCTGGTTTTGGAATGAAAAATAGCCAGAATGTTTAAATATGGAAATATCCAAGCTTAAACATTTGAACAACTTGCCAACCGAGGGAGTCCATGCCTAACTGCCCACCCACTTAGCCTGCATTAGAAAGCCACTGTGTTCACTTTCCACTTTAACCTAAAGGAAGTGGAAAATATATACAGTGACATTTCAAAGTTTGGACCCAGAAATTCAAAGAAATGCCTTTCTTTATTTGTATTATCTACCATTTATTATTTTGACCATTTTCGGTTATTCGGGTCATTTTCTAAGTACAGAACGTGAAAAAATACACATTTTCTACACACTACTGCACAAAAAAAACACTTCTGCACAATTACTGTTTTTTTGTTGATGTTAAGATACTGGGAAAAAAAATATAAAATGTAGCATGTGCACAAGTTATAGCATTGGTTTTCTTTATGTCCAGTATGTTAAAATTAGCAAATAAATAGGGATTGTGCACTACAGGTTGAAGGTAAATGCCATAATTCTCACAACTGACTGGCCCAAAGCATTATTAAGGACAGTCAATCAAATAATTAATGTGGCACACCTAGTAATTAGGATGATATAATTTTTGTGTTTAGCATCTTACAATCAAAATGCTGTAAAAGAACTTGGGGATGCACTTAAAAATATTTTTAAAGGACATTGTTTAGGAAATAAATTTCTACATGAGCATCGACGTCTGTGTAAAGTCCAGTTGTCTTAAGAAGCATTTAAGTATAAATGTACAGAACCAAAAATCATTGTAGTCAAAAAAAGTGAAAAACAAAAAAAACAAACAAACATTAAGCATTTAACCTGGTACTGTATATCACACCGAACTGAAACCAAGGCAGGTCACCAGGACGTTCACGTAGATTAACCTTTGGCCAGTGCTCTGGACTATGTTCATTTTAAGTCTGTAGAGGGGCCTCTCAGTTCTACCTCTCTTAGCCCTAACCAAGCACTCTTCTCTGGAGAGTTATGAGACAAATATTGCTTGACCAGAGCCATGATCAAAAATATATAAAAATAATCTAGCAAAAACATTTCAGGCAAAATCCCACAGCCTTCACCAACCATGTTTACACAAATATCAAACAGCTTCAGGGTGCCAGGGGGATCACATGTGCCTCCGTTTCACTAGCGGAAGCAGCATCAAGGGGGGAAGAGGGAGCAATTTGATTAAAAGTCCCCCATTAAATCAAGACTAAACATTCCCCAAATGCTTTCACCTTCCTCTCAAATGGCAAACCGCTTGACCAGACCTTTTATTTGGGGGGCGAAAGCCGTGCGCTTTTGAAGTCAGTGACCAAGAAAAACAGCCTCTCCAAGGCCCCTCACGCAGAATGACCGATGGGCCACCCAGGAAGGCATGGAAACTCCAGTACTTCCTTTTAAGCCAAGACTGGATTATAGACTTGGTGTGTGTGTCTGCGTGTGTGTATGGAGGGGTGGTCCGTTCAGCTGTGTCTAATTAAAACAGAGCTCTTGACTTCTACCTCCCAGTGAAAAGCCCAGGCTCTCACTATAACTATCCTTTAACAACACTCTCTGCTTACCAGTGCCTGAAGTTTACAGGGAACAGGACGCATCATGTTGGAGAGTTCAGAGTTCAGCTTGTGGCGCTTTGTGCCAAAAGTGAATTAAGGTAGTCTGCAAAAGTCTGAAGTATGTCTAAGTACTGAGCAGTTGAAGAACAAAAGAAAATGTTATGTTAAAGATGAACTAAAACTAAAATGAGCCATACACTATTATAACAGCTGCTTCTCAGAGCAATGGCGATTAGAGCTCAAATGATGCAGTATGGTGTTAACACCCCATCGACATCACAAAACATGATTTGATTGCTAAATGAATAAATAAATGCAAAAATACTCCTGCTTTCTCGCACACCTCAACTTTTTATCTCTCACTTATGACCTCTAAGCCATGTGTTACATCATCACTTTCAATCCTGTATTCCAGAAGGAAACTGAACCACTCAACATGACTTTAATAATTCATCTAATGCCAGCTTCCTCTTAATCGACCCCCCCCCCCCACCCCCCAAACTCACAGACACACAACCTTGAAGCACAGCCTTCAGCTGGACAGTGATCCAAAGCCTCGCTCGCAGTTTGGACACAGTCTGTCCCCAGCTTGAGCGGTGGCAAATAACTATGGCTGCCCAGAGCCAAGGTGTCCATCCAGGGGCTTGGCCCAACTCTCCAAGACAGCTTCACTCATAAAGTGGACGGGAAAAGTAAAGTTTTGATCTTTAGAACTGAATCCTAGGGAGGACTTGCCCGAAACTGACCCAAGAGCATCATCTCTCTCAGGCTCTCTATCTCTGACAGGTCTCTTTCCACCCAGTCAAATGCTTCTCTTTCTTCGGCTAGTGAAGCATCAGTGCAGTAGGAAGCCTGTGGATGGGGAAGGTGCATGATGAGTGGTGCTGAGGGCATTGGTGAGATTTTGGCCCAGAACCACCAGCACTGGCGAAGGCTAGAGGGAATGACCTTCCAGAAAGTGTACTGGCCTGCCAGGCCCGGATTTATGCGGGAGGAGAAAAAAAACTTGGCTGTTACAGATACTGACACAGCGACTCCAAGGTAACACCTCTATCCCGGACAGGATGAATCCTTCTGCATATGATGACACAGAACTTCGGACATGCCAAACACACACACACACCACTTTTATCAAAATGGTCATCTTGGGGACATCTTATCCACATAAACATGAACACACTGACACAACACTCAGTAACACTTCAGTAAAGACCTTTCAAACACCATCATCCTCCCTACATGTAAAAAAGAGCATGTAATACAGATATATCTACACACACTTAACACACCTAGATTTGATCCTTCCGCACCATCCATTTTCATTCAGAATGAATGGGAGGTCAACACTAGGGGTCGAATGATTATCAGCTTTGAAAATTATCAGGGACGAAATTCTCAGCATTTTTACAACTATTTTACAACTAAGAAGCCAATTTCAGCTATGTAAATTCTATCATCAGTGCAGTATGCAAGGTATGCAAGCAACACAGCAGGTCATTTCAATGTTTTACACTAAATTCATGTAGATTTAGCAATTAGCTGTCAGCTCTGTGGGTCTAAACGAGTTTGTCATATTTTGTACCAAACCAATAACCTGAATTTAGCTATTTGTCTTTGTTAAAACATTGATTGGCATTTTAATATGTTTCACTTACTTCACTTTTTTATTTCCTAACATCATGTCCTTTGAATAAATGCTATTTTCTCCTAGCTTTATGATAAACATATTTGATTTAAAAAGCATGATAAGTAAGCCTTTAACCCTGAATAAGCCCATAGAAAGGAATACCAACATAACAGACAAATTATTCAGGCCAGCCAACCAGTTTCCCTGTTATACTGAAAATGCCTATTTAATGCACTTTGTTGTATATACAGTTTACTGTAACAACATAATACAGTTAATTTATGTAGCAATAGCTATATCTATGAGTAATATTGGTGCCAGTGCAACTGGAAATTACTTTAGCTGCCATACTGCAAACATTCCTCGCCCATTTGAGTCAGTAATAAATGTTATAGGTAGCCAATGGTCATAATATTGCGAGATGCAAGCTGAAGTCATTCTTTTTACGATGCTCCAAAGTCAGACACATTTACCTATGTATGCAGACACCAGATGTTGGCCGATATGTTTTTTTTAATGACTGATAGCAATCATTAGAAATCAATGAGACATATATAATATAATGACAGCTAGTGTTGAGTCTTGTAGAGCTAACTTGAATGCAAATTGATAGACTATAACACTATTTCCTGCACTGCAGTTACCAGGGCCAGTCACACCCTCAGCCCACGACTCCTAGTACTGTTACTGAAGTGTGTTCTGAAGCTGTCTCTGACTCTGTTATCCTAAATTTTGACACAAAGAATGTATATGTCTCCTTGATATCGAATAATCAGTATCTGCCCTGGAAAAATACATATCGGCCGAGGTCTGGTTTCTGTGTACATAGGTAAATGTGTCTGATTTTCTGGCATCGCAACAAGAATGAATTTAAACCTGGCTGTTTTCCAACTTCCTTTGTATAGACTGAGGTGAGGACAGTATATTTTGAAAATGTAACACTATATACAAAATACATCAAAATAAAATGTAAAAAAAAAAAATTGAAAGAAAGCATGGTGTCCCCAAACTTTTAACAGGCAGCGTAACATTATGGCCTGAACTGTTTTGTGCCTGTTGTGCAATAATCAAGTTCATTTCCCTGTATGACTGCATTTTTGACATCCAGGATGTCAACACGTTTTATATGCTGTGTACCTCACAGGTTCTCATGAAATACTAGGACTGCAAGTTCTATTCTCCCTAAAACAAGACTGTCATGCAGAACTCGTCGTTCTAGTTTGAGCCTCAGTTACATAACTGTCTAACAAACACTAAGCACTAACATTAAGCACTAATCTCAACCTGACATAAAGATTTTGTAAAAACATCAACTGAAGCAAACTGTTGCATTTAGAAGGCACTGAGTAGGACACACACCAATCAGTGTGACCGGGCAAATATTCACATTCTATGGACTGTAGCCTCAGGGAACCTGTCATAGTCCCAAATAACATCCCCTAGTGTGGAAGGACATGGCCTGCACATAAACAAGCTCCACCACTCAGAACCATTAGAGCAAATCTAAACAGTGAGCATCACAGTGTGCTTCAGAAGTGTCCTTTTTCAAAGACTGTACATGGACATAATGTCCATGGAATGTTGTTAAGGCTGCACAAAATACAAGACCGAACTTACCATCTATGAGCAACAAACAAAGCTGATTCAGAAAGATAAAAGACCACAATATGTACCTGGAACTAACCTCCATATTGTACTTGGTACTGTTTGTACACTGTGCACAATTTCTCACATTCATTTGTTTTCTGTTATGCTGTATAAGGCAAACTAGATTTTGTAATACACTACTGCTCATTTATTCTGTTTTATTAAAAACACAACACAGCACCTACAAAATGCCATGCGCTTGTCCTCAATGGATGACATTAGTTCTAAATCTGGATCACTGGCAACACTGTATGTGCTCACAAAACGGAGAGTCCTCAGTTACAGGATGGCCCTTCATCTGTCTGAAGCTCTTCTCCACCCAGGGCTTCCTGAAGTCTTGTCCAATCGAGACACTGCAAATTAGGCCGGCTGTAAAAGTCAT
This sequence comes from Brycinus macrolepidotus, assembly GCA_037974445.1. NCBI lineage: Eukaryota > Metazoa > Chordata > Actinopteri > Characiformes > Alestidae > Brycinus > Brycinus macrolepidotus. Next base: position 18,839,213 of record JBBPCZ010000007.1, on the reverse strand, counting down.
TTGTTTGATTGCAAGAGTAAACCAGGCTCTCCAGGCTTAAACGATAAAAAGATCCTCATGAGCAAACAGGCAGAGCTCTGGGTCATCGCAGTTCATTTGACCTCACAAGCTCTCCAGAGGAGTCACACTTAGAAGTTGCAATTACAATTAATATGAAATATTTCTTACTCATAGCTCATTTGAACAAGTAGATATACTTTGTCAAAAGTGTGTATTGTAAGCGTTTAATCAATGCATGTGTGTTCATACATGGGAAAGGTATTACTAAAGTGTTTTTAGGCTTGTTTTGCAGAAAAAAATATCCTTCATGGGTCAGAAATGAGAAGTGTAGAATCATACATGATACAGAATACAGATTAAATATAAAGGCAGTTCATTGTGTAACTATAAAACAAATGTAAATCAAATGTATAGCGTACCACGACATACAATAGTAGGCTACACAAAGCTGACAACTGATTATGACAGGTGGGATGTTCTCTCGCAGTCTTCTAACACATACTTCACACATACACACACACACACACACACACACACACACACACACGTGTGCACTCTAGAAACAGAAAAACAAAAACTAAAGAATCAGAATCTGAAAACTTCATCCCGCAGGAAATTGCTTATGTTATGACTGCATCAGACACAGAGACACAGAGACAAGAACAACATAAAAATATAAAGTCTAAATAAATCCAATAAAAAATCTGTAGACAAAAAACTCACTATGAAATACATATGAAATACAAATGATGGGTTATTAGTACTATAGATAAGTAACTTACAATTAAGTGAATTATTAACGCCACAGATTACTGCACGTAGTAGAGATCAGTAGTATATAAGTAATTTTGACATAAGTAGTGATCTTTGGGTGACATGTGTCATGCCTAGGCCGAGAGAAATTAAACAGGCTAGAGTTTATAGCGTGCATGACCATTGAGCTTCTTATACAAAAGCAGTAAAACAAAACAAAAGCTCATGTGTGCCAGCTGATGAGTATTTTGCTGGTGGCAGAAAGCACCTTCTCAGTAAAGGACAGAGAAACAGGGTCAGCAAACGCAAACCCTCAGGAGGAGAGTGCATTTAAATGCCATGAGAATAAGCCATTCATGTTGCACCGTGGTCAGAGATATCAGGAATGGATTAGGCTCTAATAAGGATGCTGTCTGCATTTGTGTAACAGTGCGATCAGCTTTTAATTGGCTGAGCTTGGAGTAAGGAGTGAATGAGGGAAGCTAACCTGTGAGGTGAGAAGGAAGAAGTGAGAAACAGATACGCAGGGAGAGACGGAGTGAGAAAGCATGAAAGTGTGTGTCTGTGTCTGAGAGAGAGAGAGAACGCTGGAGAGCTAGAGATGGAGAAAATATCATGCAGAGAGATACTGAGATTGAGACAGCTCCCCTAGTGAGGTGTAGAAATGATGTCAACTTCACCAACTGTTTTTTTTTTGTGTGTGTCCCTCACAAATGACAAACTCGCATTACATGTGTGTGTTCACACTGCCTCTCTGTACTCTCCCATTTCACGTTCAAATCTGTCACTACAGTGTGACACATTACGCGACAGCCACAGTAGAAAAACAACTTCTGCCGAAGAGCACCGGCTACATTAAGAATTGAGGACAGGGCAACATAACTACAACCAAGACTGTGTTATTTTCTTTTGGAGAAAACTGAGCCTCACTGGAATATCCCAAAAGGCATTACAAAAGTGCCTGAATTTATAGGTTATGTAATAGGACTCAACATACCTAGACAACACACCTAGACAACACACAGAGCACAGAGGACTTGTGGGCAGCTGGTAGCCTAGTGGTTAGGGTGTTGCCCCTCCCATCAGAAGGTTGTGGGTTTGAATCCCAGGACTGCTAGTGGCACCTCTGAGGTACTCTTGAGCAAGGTACTGTCCCAGGGTGCTGTGTTTCTGGCTGCCTGCTGCTTCACTTGGTGAATGGGTTAAATGCAGAGAAGAATTTTGTGCTGTTCACTTTCACTTCAAACAGCACAAAATAGCCTGGGTCAATTTTACAACCTTACTGTGTTTATGGGTATAGACTGTCTATCCTTGTGTAGTTTGAGGCTTTATCCCTGTACAATTTGTGTAAGTCATCCTCTTACCCTTCATCAGCGGTCAGTTTTAGACCACAGAGCTGCTTTTGGCCGGTAGGCCTCTTTTAACCTAGCAGTGACACTGCCCAGCATAAAACCCAGCAACACTGTCATGGAATGATACACTCATACCAGCCCCACATGCACTACCATAACACGTTTGCTGTGTTAAGAATTGACCACCATCCAAATAATATCCGGTCAGCAATGGTCCTGTGGCCACAAACTAACCAGTGATGAATAGAGTAGAGGGAAGCTGACAAACTGAACAGATGGGCTACAGCCTGTAATTATACACCTATACAGTGGACCTGTAAAGATTTGTGGGCCCCATAAAGCGAGCAGTGAATGGATGTACAACAGAGAGATTTCTAATAAAGTGGATGGTGAGGGTGTATCAGCTGTGGATCATCGTTTTTCTCCCACAGTTTTTGCTGCAAAACTCATCAGAGACCTGTCCAGTGGAAAGAGAAACCAGAGCGCGCTAACCACCACAGAGCCTGCTGACAAACTATAATCTGTGTTCCTACAGACAGAACCACTTTGAGGGCTGTAACGGCTCCAGCGCCTCCAGGGCACAAGTGTTGGACTAGGATCAGTTCCTTTCCCTGCCCAAACAACCGTGTTCATAAAAAAAAGGCAAAAAACCCTGATCTCAAATCAGCAGCCTTACACTGACATTTGACGTACAGCTGTTCTTTCCTGTTCAGCCTGTTCCCCCGCTTCCCGTCAACAGTCGTGTCGTTCTGATGCACACTGATAAGGAAACTTGAGCTGAACCGTTACAGGGAGATAAGTGCAGACACGATTCTTTTGCAAGTTACACATTCAAACCCAAACTCAGTTCACACCCTCGTGGGAAGCCATTCAGAACAGCAAATATCAAGGGTGTGCAATTTTCTTTTCTTTTAATTTTCATTTGCTCGTTCTGAGAATCATGCTTTATACCTTCTTAGAAGAAAAAGAATCAGAAAAGAAACACTGTACTAGCCCTGTAAAACAGCTTCTCTCAGGTTAATTACTCGTTTGCATGTTGTGTAGATTTGAAGTAAGTGAAATTAAGGATGGAACACGAAGTGGACAAATTCATCATTTTTTGCAGCACTATTTTCCGTAACAAGCTATGCTTTTTCACCTTTACTGTGATTCCAAGATTTTAGCGCTCAGAACTCTCTTCTGGTTTTCACACTGTCCTGAAACTTGAGTGTTTCCTCGTATTGTAAGTCGCTTTGGATAAAAATGTCTGCCAAATGAATGTAAAGTAATGTAACTGCAATTTACATCTGTGAAAAGAATGGCCAGAAACATCAACGTGTTCCAACAAAAACACTACGCAGGCCATGCCATCAATGAGGAGGTGCTCAGGAGAAGCAAAAATGCGCCACCTGTTTCTCACCATCGGCCAATGACAATGCATGTGTACCAAATTGAGCCCTACCAAATACCCAAAGAGGCTAAGTAATGATACCCACACGGACAAGGACATGGTAGAACCTGAAGATGAACACTCAACACCGACCTAGAATTTAAGCACTTAAGCACAAGCACAAGATCGGGATGAATGGAGGATTCTTGTAACCCAAAATGCTACAAAACATAAAGTCTAAATAAGTAAGTAGATTTGAATGAAAGCAGAACTCCAAACACCTTATCTGCATCTACATTTTATCTGTGTGAGTCTATGTTTGCACCTTTTGGTCATGGTCATTTTTTTCCTTAAAATAAATATGAAATATAGTTTTGATCCTGATGAGTCATGGAGGTCATGGACACCACAGTCCCAAATCACTAATAAATAATATAACAGTTATCTTTAGCAGAACACAATCAAATGTGTCTCAAATGTTACGGAACACTTTCAAAATCACCAACTCACACAGTGTCCAAGCTGGGGAAAAGCATTTTAATGATGCACTCAAAGAAATACAGCAAGAACATAACTTCCTCAAAGCAATTTTTTATTCATCAAGTAAAGGCTGAACCGAATCAAACAATACCTCCTTTGAAAGTTTCTCCATGTGTTTAGACTTGGTACTGCTGAGCTGGTCATCCGCTGCAAGCTTCAACTTTAACATGCTACAAAAAAGCAACCGTTTGAAAAATGTGACACTGTTTGGCTTACAGGCACTGTTTACATGAATCGGCCAACATACGTTTCTGTTGTTTATGTAAGCCAAAGCACACTTCCTGACCAGACCTGAGCCCTCCACAGCGGGAATATGGAAAGGAAGGGCACCTGAGGCCGAGTGCAGAGCCCTACTGTGCTGTCAGCTTGAATCCAAGGATAAATCTTGACTATTTACATACAGGCCTCGGCTGTGAGCTCAGCTAGCAAACGATGCCCTAAATCACAGTTAATATTCTTCAGGCATGTAGAGCAGAGTCACCCAACACAGGGGTGAGTTTACCAAGCATGCTCCTAACAAGGGAAGCTGCTGGGATGGAGAAGCAACGGATGCTGGGATGGTTTGACCTTTTCCTCTGAGCACTATTAATATATGCCGGGTGTTAGCAAAGGTTAATGAGTGGGAGGAAGGCCCTTCTCCACAAATGCAAACAAGGGCCTCAGACCTGTTCTGTCCTGGGCATTAGACATGGTGGGATTGTACTTACAGCAGCTCAAGTTCAGGACTATAAAAATCACAGCTGCATCACATATACCTGTAATTAAGAATGAAATCCACATGAAAGTCTCCATACATGGCATAATGCAAGATTATGAGAAGGTTGTCATTATCATAACATTCAAAATGAATGGGACTAAAATAGGTCAGCATCAGTATGTTTTAAAAACAAGACTTTCTGTGCAGCAGACACATTTTGAAGCCTTTCCCCTGTAGCAGTGACCCCAATCTTGATCAGTCTGGAATGCCCATTCCCCCAAAGCCTGCAAACTCCAAAAGGTAATCTACTTTCCTTTCTTCTCACAGCAGATGCTGCAGATTTGCCTCACCTGCCTGAGTTCAACAAGTTTAAAATTGGCAGAGCTATACTTCCTTTTCCTTGCAAAAAGAGATATAGACCTTCCTTGATTTTAAAGCCCAGTGGAGATAAACTTTAAAGACCCCTGTCGCTACTTTCAACTACTCTCTCCCAGGCCTCCTAGGACCCTTTGTTGATAAGCTGTGGAAAGGCTTGCAAAAGTTAGCGGCTTATTTCGATGATTTCCGGTGCCATTTCAACTTGGGCCTCTGCCTATTTCTCCTGAAGAACAGGATATTTACCTGCCTCTGCTCTGCCCTTATCCTCTAAAGATTAAATCCTGAGCAGCACGTCACAGGATCCAAATGCAAATGTGACCGCTTTCAACGCTCAAGCATCCTGTAGATCAGACAGACCACTGACTGCAGCGTGACATGGCAGTACAGGCCAAGGAAGTGTGTGCTGGCAAGTGGCAGTGCTCATGCGAACATTGCGGACATGGTGTCATCATGCAGCCAGCGTCTGAGAGACGAGGCGTGCGCCAGCAGTGCTCTTCGGTGAGAAGGCTGGCGAGTCTCTCTGGGATGCAATGCTGGCAGAGTGAGAACCACATCAGCATTCCTCTATCTGCTCGACACATCCTGCCAGCTGGCCGAGTCGGAGACACAGCAGGAGTGAGATGGTGAGATGTGAGGTGTGGGGAGTCAATGTGAGTAGGTTCACTTGCCTTTACAGCTAAAAGTTCAAACACGTCAAGACTCAACAGGAAGTTTGGATCATGGCGAGCCGACATGTAATGCTTAGTTGTGAGCCACATGAGATTTGAGCGTGAAACAGAAGCTAGACTTGTTAAAATCTGCAGGGAAAATGTGTTACCTACAGACTAAAATCTCTAGTCAGTGTCTTCCAGGATGTCAGTTACACTACATTGCTGTCAACAGTAGAGAAAGAAGACTTAGACCATACACACACACACACACACACACACACACACACACACACACACACACACACAAATACATTTTGATGATAGCCGCATCACTGATCAACCGTGTTGGTCATGCATAAAAAACATAAGGGAGGCGAGTAATAGCATCATAAATTCACATTAACTTCACTGCAGTGCCAGACAGCACAACACATCTCCTTAAAACGAAGAGCATGCATGTTTTAATATTCCCTATTCGTCTCGCTCCTCGGACAACAAATTCATTCTATTTTCATCACATGTGCTCATGTGGAGCTAAGCATCCCATGAGGGAGCAGCTGCATTAAGACAACATTAGTTCCTGCTCCTCCTGCATGCTCAGCTGACCTGACTAAGACTGGATGCATTTTCCTTCAGATCCCGTCAGTAGCAAGGGATCTTGACTGCTGAACCTCCAGAGTAGATTCCTTTTTTTCCCAAATATAAATGCATTTTGACTCACATGCCAAATCAGCATTATCTAACGTATAAATCTGAAAGGTTGTTACTATGTAAGAAATACATGCCAACTATGTATTTCACAAATGGCCTTCCTGTCCACCTGTTTTCATAAACCAAAAGTCTATATCTCACATTTGGCACCTGTAAAACCTGAAGTCTCCACTAGAGGCAGAGTGGCCTTGCGTATGGCCAGAAATAAGGCCTGAGAAGTGAGAGTCACAATGGCCAGAGAGGCAATCCATACCTGCCTGCTCTGCCTTCCGTGCCTCACACTACCAAAATATCAAGGGCAATCAGTACACACTGGGAGTGCTTACTCTTTCTCCTGTTAAATTTACACCATTTTCTCTTCACTAGCCAGAGACTACATCTAGATTTGTGCATCTGTTATATTAGCTAGTAATTAACAGAGATCCACAGTTACAATCTCTAAAATTCTCTGTCAATATGTTAACTTCTATAATCATTCAGCATATGTTTTTCATGTTGCAGATTTCAGAGTTAATCAATGTGTTTCGATAACTGTTAAAAAAAAGTTGCCACTGCCTCCTCAAGTCAACAAGACAACCAGACAACAAAGTCAAAATAAAGAAATTGAGAAATCATGTTCAAACCTGAACATGAACACCTGAAATAAATTGGTAATGCCCCAGTAGAAGGTAATCATGCAGCTTTTTACACAGAAATGTGAAACATGTAAGGCCATAGCACTGTCCAGTATGCCGGCTCTTTTTTCCTCCATTCTTTCTTTTTATCAGTCCTTTCACCCATAAACATTAACAAATGGGTTTTTTTTTGTTTTCCTGCAGTCCTTATTTCAAAATGAAGGCATTTTGTTGTATAACACTTTCATCTTTTTCTTTTGTAGGTCTATAGTTGTTGTTTTCTATTTATTTAAAGGCTAATTGTTATGTCTACAGTTGCCAGTCTAGCTAACAAGTAATGAACAAATGTATGGAGATATTTCAGCTTTCTAGACAAGTTGGGATTACTTAAAACTCAACACAATTTGACGCTGAACATTGTCAATTTGCAGGACACAAGCTTCCGTTGCTTGTTAGTTGTATTAGTTTTGTAGCTCCAACAAAACTTATGTAGCAAACACTGGATAACAAGTATATTTCAGTTGATTATTTTGGGTAAGGGGAAAGTTGTGTGAATTATATTTTTTGCTAAACTATTCCTTGACTGGGGTGAGAGCTGGGTGCTTGGCTTGCCCTGTTCTCTGCTGTCAATTGCTGTGGTTTCTATTGCACCTGCCAGTCGGTGCCACTCCTCTGCCATGTATAATTTATCGCATTTAATTACTGAACTAGCAGTGACAGCCTCCCGCAACGGCTGAGTGCGGCCAGCACTGCCTCCCACTGCTGGAGGAACAGCTCATTGGCTTTGTTGTCTGATGCATCATCGGCTGTTTTTACCGAGCAGCAGACAAGGCTGTGGATTAGCCCTCCAGGCACACTGCAAATACATTAGCTGCTCTTCCCCCCAACCCCCCCCCCTGCCTGCTGCCTCACTAGGCTAGATGAAGCTCAGGGGAGCAGGGCCCGGAGTGGGTGTATCAGGGAGCCCCACTGCGGTGCCATACCAGGGACTTTGGAACATCATGGGGATGAGATGCTGCAGAGAAAGCAATGGGATCATTTGATTTTGCTACGGAGTCACGGATAAAACTCTTCTTTCTGACTCTAGAATGAGGTCTCTTCAGTAGGATGGAAGACTCAAAAATGATATAGAGGAACTGGGTAATGAGGCAAGCCATGGCACTGCTATAAGAGAGCCGAACAGTAGGGTTTGTGCAGTGAGTACTTAGCAAAATCATTGTTTCATGCTGAAGGCTTGTGTGGAATTCACTGCAAGGCCTCTTCAGACTTGCAGATCATCCTACTACAGTAGACCCAGAGTTCTCAGAGCATTCTCAGAGTGCATAAGAAGTCTGACTTAATTATCATTCTGGAGCCATATTGCCTCTGGGAAAATGTGGCACAACCATCCCTCCTAAATCAGCTCAGGTTCCATATTTTTTGGACATGGTTTAGAAATACCTCTATGAGAGATGGTAAAAGTATAAGAGGGGTATTTGCACTTGACAGAAAGAGGACTGTGAAAGCTCAATGGTGTGTTCACACGTGTGCACTATCTAGGCCTCCTCCTGAGCTGGCACTACAGCAGGTGCCTTAGCACTTCATTCTGGCAAGTTTCGAGCTGGCGAACCTTTCGGCCAAATAGCAAACCTGCTGTTGCTGTCATGGTTGGAAAGCCACTCTCTTGGTCTTCAGTATGATGCTATTACTCTATAGAGAGAAATTTTTGAGAATATAGATTTTAGGTACGCTTTTATAGCTTTTAGCTAGTTTCATGGTAAAATTAAGTTAACAAAGTTATTCTTCAGAGACACAATAGAATACCAGCAAATGAATACACCAAATATGTACACTATATGAATATAGTATTGGGACACCTGACCATTACACCAACAGGGACTTTAATAACATTGCATTCATGCTAGAATAGGAAAGGGCCTTCTCCCCAGACTGTGTTGACAAAGTTGGAAGCATGGCATTGTCCAAAATCTCTTTGTGTGCTGAAGCATTAAGATTGCCCTTTACTGGAAGTAAGGGGACTAGCCCAAACCCTGAAAAACAGGTGTATCCAAATACTTTTGTCTGTATAGTGCGTATTAGGGGTGTAACGGTTCACAAAAATCACGGTTCGGTTCGATACGACACAGTGGTGTCACGTTTCGGTATGTTTTCGATACAGCAAAAATAAAAAAAATGCCAGATAATTTCTTTGATTTTTTTCACTTTTTTATTTAT
>JBBPCZ010000007.1:18813389-18829892 GCA_037974445.1 Brycinus macrolepidotus | reverse complement strand
TATAGAGAGAGAGAGAGAGAGAGAGAGAGAGAGACTGATGTAGATGGTAGTGTAGTAAAATGCTATACTACCTCAGGATATTTGCTAAAGAGTGTGTGCAGTCTCATAGCACTGTTGTGAAACAAACTGTTTAATGCTGCAGTTTCATATCCTAGTTGCACATTTCAGTAGTCTATGATTATCGATTAAAATAATCCTTAATCAAAATTGCCCTCAATGTGAACATGCTGCCCAATGTGAACAAGTTAGAGGATTCTGAAATGGCAATCCAATACACAACTGCTCTAAATGAGGCAAACAGTTCGACAAACACAACGGAATTAGACCAACATGTGTAATGAGGACAGAGCCGCCCAGTAACTTTTGACCATGCAGTGCTACAGGCAGAACCAGAGGTTACAACAATAGCTATTCTCAGAGCTTAGCTGCTGACTAGGTTAATCGAGGATGTGATTAGAGCATTTGGACTTCAAAAGTCTTACATGGGAAATTGGGTTTTACTGCTTATCCAGCAGCCCCCCCCACCCCAATCCTGCACCCCCGTTCTGTCCATTCTGCAGTCTTCCTCTAGCATGTTCACAATTTGGCCTATCCAAAAGGGCCCTGCACATGTGGGGCATCTTCTTAGAGATAATATTTCTCTAAATGTGGACTGTAGTGTCGACTGTAGCAGCAGTAACAGCAACAGCAGTAGCAATAACATAGGAGGTTTGTGTATTGCATTATTTAGTATTGTTTATTATTTTTTCATTATTACAACATTGCACTTTGCAAGAGTGACAGAATGTAAATAAGCTCTCAAACAAACCAAGTTTTCTCTGTGCCTAGCCCATTCCCACCCTTGCTATGCCATGCCAGTATGTGAGTGAACACCCAGAGCGCATTCCATATCCAGCTGTTACAACAGAGTAGTGAGGAAGAAAACATACCTCTATGGAATGGCCATGGCCATGGCCATGTCCATCCATCAGAAGCCACTCTAAGCACTGCTGCACAACTAACAAACCCACAAGCCTGATTGTATTTATTCTGCACACTGACAAAGTCAAAACCAGCACAGAGGAAATCATTAATTGTCTGTATTTTTAGAGAGGTCTATAGACTCAACACAGAAAAACAGTCTACAACCAGAAAAATATACAATATACAAGGAGGTATGTGTACAAATTTGGAATCAAAATCCAGTTCTTAACAACAATCAAATTAATTCAAACAAACTCCAGACAGAGATAAGTCTATCTATAGTTTTGCAGTTCAATGTAGAAAAAAATCAATAAAACATTGTGACAAACATCCCTACAGCTAGATCACAAGTAACCGGAAAGTTTATTCTACTGTTATTCTACTGACAGTTTATTCTTCACCAGTCATGTGTTACTGCATCCTTAGTTCATGAACACAATGGCTGATAAAAGGTCTAAAGCACTAATTGTGGTATTGGCTTTGAGCTGTCAACATGATAAGCAAACAGGCTACCGTAATGTGGGCCTTAAGGGTGTTAAAATCAATTATTTGGTACAGTGTCAAAGAGCAGGAACATGCTAGAGATCTAAGTAACATCAAACAGTCTGGTAGGCCACAGAAGAACACACAAGCGGATAAATCTCATCCAGGGCATAGATGTGTCAATAGTTGGGTTTCCACTGGAGTTCTGTGCAAAATAAAAGTGATTTTGGCAAAAGGCTGATAAAATTGCAAATGGTCTGCATTTCCAGTGAGTGATGTTATTCGATTAAAGCTGGGTTTTCTCACATTCTTATTAAACATAATCTTAAACTGATGATCTGATCTGCAAGATCTTATTACTTTTGGTACTGTGATTTTGACTGCATCCTCCACAATAGCTGTGGTAGTGTGTAATCGAAAACAATGAAGGCATGTGTTGCATACAGTAGAAGAAAGACAACCCTTTTATAACTGGCAGTGGTCACATACCACAGATTTCTGGGAGGTCATGATTCTGATTTTACAGAGGTGCTGTGGACCCAAAACTTCCAAATGACTCGCTCAACATTTGATGAGTTATGCAACACAATAGGAGCTGCCATATCATGCCCGAGAGAGCCAACCAAGAAGCACAGACCCATCGCTCTGTGCAGAGTACAGGGTGGCAGCTGAGACTTTTGGTGTGAGCAAAGCCACCATTCTCAAATGTGTATTATGGGGTGTGACTTAAATGCAAATAATGTTTCCATTTCAATTTTGCGAAATACTGCTTTGTCAAATCGTCTGAAAACCACCTCATGTGAGCATAAAAACATGTTAGCAACATATGAGAGTTTCCATTAGTGGTTCTGTAGTTCTCAACTTCAAACTGCACATTAAGCAGGTTAATGGAAACCCATCTCATAATGACCATAAAGAGAGGAATATACCAGAATGACCTCAGAAAGTTGAGCACAAGATGCAAGTCACTGGTACGCCTCAAGAAGAGAAAAGGTCTAGTTACAGATTGATAAAAAAAAAAAAAGAACAAACAGTTTTGGATGAAATTAACCTGAATGATATCACAGTGATGGAATGAGGAAAGAAAAAGTGACTTCATACAGGTCTGACAAGGAAGATACCCAGAGTCGGATGATCCATTTACTCAACTCTGCATCACTGATGTAGGACAGAATGTTATGAACCACTGATTAATTCATAAGAAGACATGATCTTTCCTTTCTAGGAGATGTTCTACACCTGTGGGGGCTCAAATGTGTCTTTGTTCCAGACACAGGCTGTTACATGGTCAGCAACAGAGGGAGGGAAGACATTTGTAGTGCTTAGCCTTAAATTCTCAGTGGGTCAGCATGGATGACTAAACTAAACAGAGCATCTCCCAGGCTGACGCAGCAGCAATGTGTCAGCCTGCCGGATTCTCAACTCATTAGACATGCAAACAAGGTCCAGTGAACTGGGGGTGAACCAAAGAGAGACTGGACTGTCTTTTTCTCCTGCTCTCACTCTGGTGGAATGACTGCGACCTTATGGGCCAATCTGCTTTCTTTCGGTGTATCTTACTCTTCTCTCTGATGTTATGTCTAGGTTAGATAAACTGCTGCTGCTCCAAATTCCTCACAGACAAAATCACATTTTCAGCCAAAACAGTTAAGCAACTACTATGAAAGACTGCACGCAAGCCACAAATCACATTCTGCCCAAAGGTGTATAATAAAAGGTGAATTAAGGTGGATAATAATGGACGGAAAGCAATAACTAAGAACCAGAGATGGCATCAATACATTAAACATGTGATGAATGATTTAAAAAAATAATAATAATGCAGGCAATACGCTAGACTGTTTGTCATGTGGAAAGAGAGACAGATGTTGCTCTGTATTACAAGAGGAACATATTTCTTGCACCCTGGGCACATCTTTTCCATACCTTCTTTGCTGCCAGAGGCCACAATAATACCGTTGGCATTTATTTAGAGTTTATTAGTGATCAGGAATCGAGGGGTCGTAACCTCATTCCCAGACTAGACAGTTAGCTGACATCAGACTCAAATAAACTAGATTTAAATCTGTTGCATAATCCTTGAACATGGTGGATAAAAAATTAGTAGAAGCTAAGAACAGAAAGGCCTGTTTTCATGTTTATTTATGTGACAGGCAAAACGCAGCCTTTTTAAATATATAATAATTTCAAAACAAACCCATAGTGGAAAAAAGTGCTTTGGGCGAAAAGGAGAGACTGAGAGAGATCTCCTGGAGTGAAGTCATAAAGAAATAATTTACTCCAGTCGCTGTCCCTGGCTCCGTTTTAGCACACATTTTCACTTATCTTGGGGCTGCAGGCGCTGGGGAGCAAACTAAGCCTGATATTTCTCTTTGGTTCTTGAGCTGACCACAGGCGCTGGGCGAATCTGAAAGGTAGGCTGTCATGACAATTGGTAATGCTAGCCTAAAGAGCGTGGCTGCGCCAAAGCACATTTATATGCAGAAGGCAATAAGAATTGAGCACAAAGAAAAGAATAGCAAAGACGTGAAACCTTTCTTTACAGAAAAAAATCATGAGCCTTTTTTTAAACCTGTCTGGTTATGCTCAGAGCTGGAACATGATGGTGACATCACTCGGTAGGCTAGTGTGCGATTGCTGCAGTTTACAGAGTGACTCATACAGGGCAGAAAGAGGTTACGGCAGGGGACTCATCACCAGCTCATCCGGATGTATGATCAGAACCCTCTGGTCCTCTCTACAGCAAATGAGAACACACTCTTGACTCTCACACTTGATGCCAAGTCAATGCAATGCAGAATTACAGTCCAACCTGCATCCAGCTGCTTAGCCCTACTAAGAAAAAATAAATAGTAGTAAAGTATGCCATCTACACACACAAATACACACACACACACACACACGCACACACACACACACTCTGCATTTCATCACAGCACTCTCACTATGCTTGTCAACACGTGCGGACTGGCACCGAGTGTGTGGGGGAGAGGAGGGTGGTGGGTGTGGCTGTGGGTGGTCGCAGGCGGTTTGCAATAGCTCCTGCTTACATTTCATTGGTTCCTAATGACATCATGGATGGATGCCGTAATGCCAGAGAGGCAACTTGTACAATCAAAGCACACTGGAGTACGAGCTTGGGTTTGATTAATAAAAATGGATTTGGGGGATACATTTAAAGGCTGAAAATAGATCAGACTGATAGACTATTCTCCCTCAGGAAAGCAGCAGCCTCACTCTCACAAACCCCTGAGACGCTGTCCAGCTCCACTCTTGCTGAATAACATTGCACTGCTATAACAAACAAGGCAATATGAGTTGATCACATGTCCTTAGCTCCAGTAGCTGAACCTTCCTAAAGCCCAGTAAAAAAAAAAAAAAAAAGCGGCTTTGTCTTCCTGCCTCGTGCCCGAAATGAAGAGGACAGCTTAAATCTTTATTCCAGTAAAAGTTGCAGGGAAAATATGTAAAAGAAGTAAAAGTTGTCACAGAAAACCGACTTCATTAAAAAAAAATATCTGAGTCAAGAACTCATCAAATACTAAGTAACTTACAGAAGAGCAGTGGAACTTCTCAGTACATATTGTCTCTGTCAGTCAAGGGACTGAAGTTTGTTCAGTGCTATTAATCTCTTTCTGAGATCCTCTCAGTCAAAAGTAAAACGCTCCACAGTTAGAGGCCTGAGCAAACGTAAATCAGAGAGTTGATGATTCAGGAGAACAACATTAAACTAAACCCAAAAGAGAATTTGATAACTTAATGTGAAAGACTCAAAAAGGAACTGATGAAGAATTTATTAGGTTACTGCTTACTATCCACGCCTGTCTAAAGCAACACAGCTTACTGTCATATTCCCGGTTTCTCCACTTTCTAGTTTTTCAGTTCTAAGATATTTCACTAGTTTGGTCATTTGCTACTTCTTTAGTTAAATAACATAATCATATAATCTCTATGACATAGATTCTACCAGAAGGCCTCATATTACAACTAGAGGCATAAATATGAATGAGAAAAAATGACACACATTCCTTCTATAGGAACACAGTAACAGAGGGTCACTGAGCTAGATGCAATTCGCTTGTTGATATGGGGGGCACTAGGAGCAGGACATAAAAATTTGGTTAAAATTTCTCTGCCCACTAATTAAAAAAACATTAAAACATTTAGAGGCAGCCAAAGGTCAATACGCTTCAATAAAAGAATACAGGAAAACAAAAAATTGTGTCTCCGATTATATATGATGCAAGTGTTTAACATGACCACGACCACACAGATAAAAATGACGACTTTCAAAGGCAGAGACTTTGAAAAAAATTGTTTGACTGTTAATCACAGAGTTTCACATGTACTAATGGGAAAAAAAAACATAAAAGGTAAGTAAATACTGTAACTGTTAGTGCTGTGAGTAAAATAAAACATTAAGTCAATACAACTAATCAATAAGTTATACTTACAGTTTGTTTTACGCTTTGAGTGTAAATGTTGAAGTAATCCCAGGGAAAAGCCATATCCTGATGAGAAAAGTTAATCCTGAGAACGTCACCACACAGAAAGTGTTTATTATCCAAAATCCCAAAGTTGAGCACAGGCATCTTGATCAGCATGAGAGTTTCTTCTCGGGCCCATAGATCTGCAACAGACAACAACTTTGAATTGCATCCTTAAGGTTTTTCTCACTAGCATCAAATAAGGGAAGGAAACGTTTCCCTATTGTTCACTCGGAGCAACGTGGTGCAAATATTGGTGTGCATCAGACCGGAGCGCTCTCTTGATGGAGGCCACGTTGTTTTACGAACAAGTTAGAAAAGAAAGATAGCTCCAAAAATTATTCAAGGACTGTTTTACATGTTCAGTCACAATGTAACTTATTTATACAGAGACAAAAGTTTACACTTAATACCTAAAAGTTCTCAAAAAGAAAAACAGAGAGAGCAAGTTTCTAAGATAAGTTATACAGTTACACTATATATATATATATATATATATATCCCTTTGTTCGACAGGATTGTTGATACATTAGTAGGAGTCAAAATACTTAATCAAAGTGATGAGGTCCTATTCCAAACTAAGCCAAACTTTTTCCATATGTAAAAAACTATTTAAAAAGAGGGAAAAGAGTGAAAACTTCTGACTTCTGACTGTACAATCTCACCGTTTGGTCTGAAAGTCTTTGTTTTCCTTTTGGCCCCTGTTTTGTTTCAATGAGTCATTTCCAAGAAAATGAGGATTTAGAGCAAATTGTTGTGGAGGAAAAGGACGATAAGGTGAAGGCAGAGTGTTTAGTCTGCTCTGTGTGTGTGTGTGTGTGTGTGTGTGTGTGTGTATTTGCAGCTGGGGCAGAACAAAGAGAAAGGCGAGTGCGCGCGCCGCTCCAACTTCTTGCAACAAAGGAGCCAGACTCACTGTACCTGTTGCTTTTCTGCACATTTTCTCCTCAAGATCCTTCCTGCGGCACAAGACTCGCGCGAGCCCCCACGCACGAGAAAGACTGAAATAAAGCCTTTTAACTCAATAAACTTATTCAAATGAGACACTGCCGACGTGACTACGCAGGCTCTGAGAAGTACATGTTAATATACTCTCACGACAACTCCACTGTTTCTGTCCCACTTTTAACTTTTACAATTTCTGAAAATACTTTTAATTAAAATAAAAAAGACAAATCTGAGATGATTTCAGCAACTTCCTTTCGACGATCAACTTTGACAGCTGAGTGTGTGTGCGTGCTCCTGCGTCATGGATCCAATCCCACAGTAACGACGATAGAAAAAAACAAAAACACGTCTTTCTATGAATAAATGGTCCCGAATAAGGCAGTAAAATCTCCTGTTTTTAAGTCTGGACATGCAGGTCTGAGCATCCACATTGTTCCTCCAAAACTCTGCTGGACAAAGGAAAGCTCTCCAAGTTTGCGCCCTGACGCACCAACTCTGAAAGAACTTTTTACACAACTCCCCACCCCCCAGAAAAACAAAGATTCGGCTTTAAACAATCAGTCAAGCTGCTGCTGGATGTGTGTGGTGCAGTGGAGAACAGAGACTCACCTGCAGGGTCTGAAGAGCTCCTGGCTGAAGTTGGAGAGTGGGGGGAAATGTTGGTGCTGCTGGCTGTTGATGGCTCCCTTTGTCTACACGTGTGAAGTGAGGTGGGGGGGTGGGAGGGGGGGGTGCTGCAGCCCGGCCGCGCCTTCTTCACTTCACTCCCAGTCCCGCCCAGTGCACGCAGCTCCAACTGCAAAACAAAGAAAAGGGGGGACTTAACAGGAGAAGCCCTGCACGACCACCCCAGCGCAACTCCAACAAAGAGAGGCAAACTTACAGAAGAGCAGCACAGCAAACTAACAGACACGGGGCTGGGCTTTTCCCTCCAACTTATACTCCAACTTCAGCTCCCTCCAATATATACATATATATATATACTTTCACTGCAATCATCTCTTTTTTCATTCATTTTTCCAAACTAATCTATACTATACTTATCTACTAATATATATATATACATATACATATATACATACATATATACATATATACATATAATTAACTCAATGCAATCATCTTTTCATTTTTCTATGCTAATCAAGTGTTCATTGTATTAAAATTAGTTGTCTAATTATAAGAAGTTATCTTAACTTTATATATATATATATATATATATATATAGTATATATACATATACGTATATACTTTATATTTACATATATACTTTATAAATATATATTTCTTTTACCTCAATGCAATCGTCTTTTCATTTTTATTTTTCTATACTAATGGAGTGTTCAGTGTATTAAAATGACTCGTCTAATTATAAAAGTTATCTTAACTTTTGAACTATATTATAATAATATTTGAACTAGATTAAGACAAAGTATTGCTTCTTTATTAAATGACTTTATTAAAGTCCATTATTAAAAATTGTTTTCTGATAGTCAGAGTAATTACATTTTTGTCATTTTACTGTGTAATAGTAGACTAACAACTTTCTTTTTAAAAGCCGTTTCAACTCAAAGTAAAGTCAATTGTTCTATAAAATGTTTTACCTGCAAGTGAAAATAGTTTGAAATAAGTCCTTTATTAAAAGCACTTTATCTCAAAGTTGTTGATGTTTGCTATCTTACTTAAAGTAGACTTTTCAGGCTATAATAACCTCAACATGTTTGTCTAACTATATAAGTAATTTACCTCAAAGGAATCGTGTTTATGATGTATTAAATGAATAACTCTTGAGTACTTAACTCGGAGTTTGATTACTTTAAGATAAAGTACTGTAACAGAGTGCAAATATGATTACTTTGTGTTCGATTAAGTGTTTGCCTCGCTACATACATACTTCAAAGTAACTGTGTTTATTAATGTTTTAAACTACATTTACGTCATTTAGCAGACACTCTTATCCAGAGCAACGTACATCAGTGCTTTAGTAATCCACATCTGTTCTTCATACCAGTAAAGCTAGACTTAAATCAACATCTGCTTTTAACCAAGTTACTGCTAGCTAAGTTACACACCTATACAAACCCTGTCAAAGAGAAAAAAGTCAGAGGTTAATACACAAGTAAGGAAAACAATTAAGAGGGTAAGTGCCCAAGGGTTTTTTTTTTATAACTACAGCACTTAAGTGCTTAACTACAGTCATACACAAAAGTTTGGGCGCCCCTGGTCAACTGACACGTTTTGATTATTTTTAAGTAATGCTGTTCTGCACCATGAGTGTTTTTTTGCAGAGCATAACATATTGAGGAGTATAAAACACATTTAAAAACATAAAATGTGGTGTGTACAAAGATTATGATACATTATATAATGTTCAAATCAAATCAATTGAAACTATGCACTAACATTAGCAAGAAATTGCCTTTTTAAAGTTTGTTCCCTGTTGAGTGTGTGTGCTTATTCTCACTTAGAAAATAAACAAAGCAGGTAACATGACTGTGGGAAGGTAAAAAAAAAAAGAGACTTTTACACACTGTATTTTAAAGTATCTAAAGTAACAGCTTAAGTAATCTTTTTTGTATTATATTACATCATACATCTTTTTTTTACATCATGTATTTTTATATTAAAGTACTTCAAGTTGAAGTTATTCATTTCATTACTATACTGAGGTCAAAGTAATTGTTTTTACTTTCTTAAAGTATTTTAATCCTTTTACCATGTTAGCAAAGTTTTAATATTAAGTACAGTAGTTTTTACGGCATTGATATGCTTTAAATCAAAGCAGTCTTCTATGAAGCCATTTAAGAGCTCCTATTTCCATCTTGCTCTTTGTATAAACCTATTAGAATGACTGAGAAATATACAATTTGAGCATGTTAGTACATGTAGGCACAGCTGATATTGCCTGTATGTGTAAATACCTACTTTTTTGAACAGGGAAAACCAGAGACTATATGATGCACTTTCAGTTTTATTGTAGAAAAAAAAGGTGTAGAATCAAGCAGGAACCTTTACTCGGATTTCTCATCAGACATGGGTTTTTGATAATAAAGTAACAATGTACAAACTGTCCTGTGCACAGATCACAGTCATGTCATTTCATAAACTATGCTAACAACAATATAAGGTTATCAGAAAAACAATGGAAATCAATGGAAGTGAATTCCTTTTCATGCTAGTGTTCATGCTAATATATCTAACGAAATGTTGCAAGTTATGCATGTTTAGAAAAAAAACACAAAAGCAGTATACAGGAAGACTGTTATCACCAAAGAATGAAAGAAATCACTGGAACTGCACACAACCCAGTAAACTCTTTCTATGACCTCCACTGTGGTTTATTAATAACAGCTTTATTTACAGATCTATAATTTCTTGCAGGTCCTGCTTGTGATGGTTCAGCACCAAGATGGAACACATATGGCTAAACTAACATATTAAATAAACTTGTTTGATTGTGCTTGACATAGTAATAACCACGTAATTGTGTGATTACTTCAAGAATGGCAACCGCACTACAGGCCTATCCCGATGACATCATGCAGCTCTGCGTAGGGCCCTTTCAGTCCACTAGGGTTACTGGCTGTGAATGGGTTAAAATCCATGTACATATAACTAAATTCTGCAGAAACATCCTCCTGAAAACAGAACTGAATTAAAATGACTTATTGAACAGTTAATCCAAGAGGGGTCAGTTTATTGTATTCTCCTTTAGAATGGCTGTACTGAAAGTAAAGTGGCCACATTGTTACTTCCTGCCCACTAAGCAGTCTGCTGTCATTTCTGTTTTGTTCATTAAACGTGTTTTGCAAAAACAATAAAGAAATATCATCACAGTTTCTTTGTTTAATTTACCTTCTATATGTGCTCAGCAGCAGAATATTCTTCAAGTACAAGATAGCTAGAAAGATTTTTTCCTCCATCACCTTTGATCACTGAGGGTCTTTGGGTTTCGTGGTGTGTTTGGGGTATGCTTCAATCTCTGGTCGGGGCAAGCTATTCCTCCTTAGGCAGCGGGCTAGTATTTAAGGTACAAACACTGATATACTGATACTGCCTCAAACTCCTCATCATAAGGACTGTGTTTATACATAGACAAAGCCTAAGGCGATGCAAAGTTATTAGTGGTCTTTTGTTTTTTTATAATTTATATTGTTGGGCATGTGTTCATTTTCTCATATGGCATAGGTGTTCCAGGGTCACATAGGTCAAAATTTTACAAAAATAAATTTCAAAAACACATCAGCCCTTGGATTGGAAATTTTGCGCCCGTCTTGTTGAAGGTTTTTACAACCTTTTAACAAAATCTACAGCAAATTAGCACATTTGTTAATCTTGTGGGGTGTAGTACTGGTATGTTATTCAAGATGCAAAACCCAGAAGAGACTTGTTCTCCAGCATGCGGCATATCATACAGAAAGCGACTTGTACCAGTTTCCTTTACAATAGCAGCCTGCCAAAAGGTGTCTTGTGAAAAATAAAACCAGCTCTCTTTCATAGTGGATACAGTCATGCAGCACCCAGCCAAGTGAACAATGTGCGCAGCCCCACAAACAACTACACTAACAATACTTACACTCTGTATCATCTGACCACTCTTTCTCCATCTCTCTCTCTCTCTTACTCTTTGCTCCAGCCTCCACTGAGACAGAGAAGGCTGGCTCTTCTCTGCTCCCTGTCGAACACCCCTCCCATGGGGGGGACAGAGAGGTTTGGCCGAAGCCCCCTGTTGAGTTGCTCCTGGGAACTAAAATCAGCTAAGATGGACTGTTGAGAAGACAGGAGGAAAAAAAAAAAAGAGAGAAAAGAAATAAAGACCTCTCTTTTCTCCCCATATTGCAAACACATCAAAGCCTGGTTTCAAAGTGCTGGCAAACTAAGCGAGTTTTTGAACCAGCATGGTTCTGTCATACCTATTCCTTATCATGCTAACATCAAGCATTTAATCATTTAGTCTATAAGGAAATGCGCTGTGTCTTGTTACAGAGCAGTCTAACTGTGCAGGACTGCATGTGGTGCTGGAAGGCCCTGGCTGCCCATCCCCCCTTTCTTCAAAACAGACTGTGTCTGGTGAAGGGGGAGGGGAGGCACAGTCTGCTAGACATTCAGCATGTGAATACATGAAGCCCCAGCGTATCACTTTTCAGACATTTCTTTTATATGTGCTTGTGTGCAACCATATTTGCGTATTTACGCAATTCACGCACAGGGTCTTAAATTAAAGCCACTGATGCATAGTAATGAAGCATAAGTAAGCCCACAGACAGTCTACTCACACCGGACGAGGGACAAGATATTTATGAGCCTTTATATTTTCTCAAATGGCTGAAAATCAGACACGTGTGTTGCAGTGTTTTGGAGCAGGCATGGCGCGCCGTTTATTCAGAGCGGCGCAGGGCACGCCCACCTCTATACAGAACTGAAAGAGAAAGGAGTCATCAGGGCATAGTTAGGGTTCAGTTCCAGCTGATTTTATTTCCTTCCTGAAAAAAAGGTTCTGTACAGGAGTATATTAACAATCTGACAGGCAGTGAATTGACACATTTAGCTGGCATGAGATTTTTCCCCTCAAAAAAAATGTGTTATGGCATGATTAGACAAAACAATATTTCTACACAGCATATTGCACAGAATGAAACGAAAAATAAAGTTAATATAATTCAACTGTATATATATATATATATATATATATAATATATATATAAAATCCTTAACAACCATCTTTAAAGTACGTAGGCTAAGCAAAAAAGTGTATAAAGATAGCTGTTCTAGTGCCTGTCATGTTATAATCGCAACAACATACATAAACACACAATCTTTTTTTTTTCTTTTCTCGCTTATAATACAGTCAACTGTACAAAGATGATTTCACGATTTTCCTAATTTTTCAACTTTTTTTTCTTTTTTTTTCTTTTTTTTTTTTTTTTTTATTTTTTAAACACAACAGCTATAAACCTGAATCGGAAATACAAAATCTATCCACCATGCCGTAAGATACTAAAAACAATTAGCCATACTTAGCCGACAAGTAGAAAAGATTAAAAGGTTCAAATACAATGAAAGTCGCAGCACAATAAATCATCGCGGACTCAAAACCGGCGGTTCGATATCTCACAATTGAAATTCTGTCCAGTGGTCGAAAGGGAACCTGAACCGTCTCGATACATACAAAACGCCGAGAGATTTGGTCATTTAAAGCTACAATCTCTGTGTGTTCAGCAAGACTCTGGAGTGAAAACGTAGAAATGTCCTTTCGAAGGCTAAACTGGGGGTTGGGGGTGGGGGGGGGGGGGCAGGGGTTGGAAAAAAGTGAGCCTGTGTCTTTAAGACGCCTGCAGATTGAAGCTGTAAACATGGACAGGAGGCTGATTCAGAGTCAACCAACCAACCTGGGATCTTAAAATGATAGGAAATCCAAACAGCCATACACACTGATTGATACCCCCTTTTTTATATATATCTATATATATATTTGTACAAAAATACACTGAGAAAATAATCAAACGTTTCCTCTCTTTAAGTGTCAAAAGTCTACATTTAAATATAAAAAAAAATCAACCAGTTAAAACTCTAGCCCTTCTTCGGAGAAGGAGACAGACTGTGTGAATGTGAGAGTAAAAAAAGTAAAAAAAAAACAAAACAAAGAAAAGCAAAAAAAAAAAAAAGACCAGTACTATATAAATACATCCATATAAAAATGGCATCTGAACACACACATACAAAAGAAACACAATGCTGACAAATTGAGAGCTTTTCTCAACAAGTCTGGGATCTGGGAGAAAAAAAAGAAAGACAGGAGGATTTTGGTCCTGAATCAGTTAGAGTATAAAGTTCAGCACAGATTTTGAGTTTGTGTTTGAATCCTGAAGTTTAAGCATCAAAAAAACGGCTGGTGATTTTTTTTCCTTTCCTTTTTTCATCTCTTTTCCACTTTTTTAAAATCCTTTAAGCAGGAATCAAACATAGCGCCACCTACCCACTTAAATAACCCTACTGCTAGTTCAACTGCTCCACAGTCTTACAAAAAAAAACCCATACAAAAAAGAGGACAGTTTACATGCGTTTCTTTTCTCTTTTTTTTCTCTTTTTTCTTTTTCCAAAAAAGTTCTTTTTTTATTTCTTAATTCAACTCACCTTGTTCATAAATCCACCAACAAACAAAAAAAAAAACATCTGTACCTCTTAAAAAGTTCACATGGCGGTTGCAAAGTCGTCAAAAGTCCCTTTTGTTTGTGTTTTTTTCTTTTCTTATGTTTTTAAGTTAAAAAATGATTTTTTTTAAAAATTGGCGGACCAAACGCCTGCCCTTCACGTGCGTGCAAATCAATCACAGTTTTCCAGTTCACAAGTGTTCATCGTTATTATTAATCTGTTTTTTTTTCTTTCATTATTATTCTCAAAAGCTCCTCCTTTCTTCCTTCCTCTTTTGCAGAAACAGCTCAAGTCCTTCAAGGAAGCTGAATTTGTCTTCACACTCTCTCTTACCACCTTAAATACGGGACCGGGACCCCTGGACCAATTAAAGGTGGACCGGACAGTGAGAATCAGAAGTTGGGAGTCGCAGCCCTTCAGTCCTTCTGTTCTGAAAGCAAACTTCTGCAGAAGCGTGGTGAAGTCTGGTGAGATCGTTGTCACGTTGTTGTTGTTTTTGTTGGGTTGTTTGTTTGTTCAGTACGTGAACACGAGGTTGGAGATGGTGGACTCGAGCCAGTCCCCGGAGATCATCTCGCTCACCTCGGGCGTGCAGTAGTCCGGGAAGTCGAAGTGGGAGCCGGACTCGCAGGCGCTGAGCTCTGCGTCCCGGTCCAGCGCCGCGGCGGAGCTGCCCATGCTGCCCAGAGACACGCTGTCGAAGCCCGGGCTCGCGCTCGCGCTCGCATCCGCCAGCTCATCCTCGAGCTCCTCGTCGGAGGACGACGACGACGACGACATGGACGACGTGGAGGACGAGCGCGACGACGAGAACGGTGTGGGAGACGAACGCCCCCCGAAGCCGTACCCGTAGCCGTACACGTGCGCGCTCCTTGCGCTCTTCGCCGCGGCGCCTGGAGACTCCGCGCGCTCCCGTGCGCCCCCGTCCTCGTACAGGCTAAGGGGGTCCGCGCTCTCGGCCGCCGTGCTCAGAGTCGGGCTGGCGGGCACGGCCGCTGTGCACGAGTTCCCGATCCCACCACCGGTGCCGCCAGTAACCCCCCCGAGGGCGTGCACGCGCCTCGACTTCTTGGAGGAGGGCTTGCACTTGTAGAGCGACGCGTGCTGCTGCTGGTGGTCCTCCACTGCCTTCTGAGACTTGGTGCTCATGCTCTTCTTTGAGGACTTGCTACTGGAGCTCGATTTGGCTCCAGTGGTCCCAGCACCAGCTCCAGCTCCAGCACCAGTCTTCGCCTTCTTCCTCGGCCGGTACTTGTAGTCAGGGTAGTCCGCCATGTGCTTGAGCCGGAGTCTCTCGGCCTCCCGGATGAACGGCACCTTGTCCGCGTCTGTCAGCTGCTTCCAGCGCCGGCCGAGCCGCTTGGAGATCTCCGCGTTGTGCATGTCCGGCGCGCGCTGCATGATCTTGCGCCTCTCGATCTGGGACCAGACCATGAAGGCGTTCATGGGACGCTTGATGTGTCCACTCGGGGTCTTGCACCAGCCCGGGTCCCCCAGGCGCGAGGATGATGAGGATGAGCTGAGGTCCACCTCCATCGTCCCGGACTCAAAGAGCGCATCAACGGGGCTGCTCTCTTCTTTCTGCACCATGGTTCTCTCTCTCTCTCTCTTTCACTTTCTCTAGTTTCTTTCAGTCTCTCTCTCTTGCTGTCGTTCTCTCCTCAGCTCAGAGCAAACAAACAGATAAACAAGTAAACAAGTGGAAAAACTTCTTCGCTTCTCTTTCGTCTCTCTGTAGTCCAAAGTTTCAGCCAGAGCAAGAAAAAGTTCACGTCAACTCGGGGGCGCGCGTCCCGAGGAGGAAGATGAAGCGGCAGTAGAGGAGGAGGAAGATTGGCTGATCCTTCTCCCCTCATAGCCCCCCTCTCTGCCCCTCTGCTTCTGTAGGATCTCTCTCTCTCTCTCTGTCTTTCCTCAAACTTCTTAAACGTGCTTCTCTTCTCGTGCTTCTCTTCTCAGTGCTGGTTAGTTTCTCACTCTCTCACACACACTTTCTTTTCTCTTTCACTCTTTCTCTGTCTTCTTCTCTCGACTCCCTGCGCTCTGTCTCTCTTTATCCCTCTCCTGCTCTCCGCCTCCAGCCAATCAGAGCCTGTCTCCAGCCTGCCATACTACCCAGGCCACGCCCCTCGCCCGTGCTGATTGGACGAGCAGGGAGAGGCGGGGAGGGGGGGGACTGAGCGGGGGAGGAGGGAAATAATAGAGGGGGTGGGATGGTAATGGGCGCGTGCGAAGAGGGGTGTTTGGGTCTGACCTCATTCCAGCAGCACGAGTAGGGCAGTTTGGGGTTTAGAGAAGCACGCTGATCTGTGTTTGTTTGTTTATGTTTAGGTTTTTTTGTTTACCCCAGCAGTATAAGGTGGAAGCTGTGCATCAGTTGGTTGGTTGCCTGAACAGTATATATATGTGTATATATGTATTTATGCACACACACACACACACACACATATATATATATATATATACATAT
>JBBPCZ010000007.1:18782318-18794041 GCA_037974445.1 Brycinus macrolepidotus | reverse complement strand
AAAATCCCACATAGCCTATTTAGCCTGTCTATGATTCAGTTTAACACATTTAAACTTATGAGATCCAACCTCATTGAACTGACATGAAGGATTTAGATGTTTAGAAAGAAAGGCCTTTTCCTATCTGGAAGATTTTTGATTTTTTGTTATTGATTTAAATGAAAAATTTGTTTACTATGCATTTATGTCCAGGCATTTAATCTGTTAATTTTGTAATCTGTAGCCTGAAGGATCCATGTTCAAATAGTATCTGTCAGGTGCTCACTGTGCAGTTTAGTAAACCCTCCTGTATTTTAGTTCCTGTGTTTGTCATTCCCAAACCTGTAATATCGGAGGTACTCACATAGGGAAAGAGTGAAAGTGAATAGGAAGAAATTATTGCACATTGTACGTACTGTTCAGTCTTCACTGTTCAGACCATTTTGGTTGTACATAAAATGAGGTAACGAGGACCCATGCTGTCCAACCTCCGAAGACAAAAGTGAGAGCTTTTACCCTCAAAATACTTGTCAAAAATAAGGGCTAACTCACTTACTTACAAAAACAAATCTACAGCTTAAACCTGAAATGCTGTGTGGCATCTCAGATGACACTCAGCCAGCAGATCTGTACATTACTTAAATGCCTCCAGACCTCAGTCTCAGTGCCACTACATTTGGGGTCATTTACATGCTGTGACATTTCCCTACAAATATCCTTTTATCCTCCGTCTGCTAACCAAGCCTGTGTCACATTGCATTACACAGCATGAATGTGGGTTTATTTGCACTTAAATCCATGGCAGCGATGCAAAAGGTGTTGTGTGACATTTGGAGAACACAGCAAGCATGATTCACGTATTAAATGCCATGGCTAAGTTGCCTATAGATCTGTCTAAAGGCTGAACAAACAGGCTGTTGGTTTCATGGGTCTGAACTGGCTTCCTTTTTTTCCTGCATCTGGAAAAAAAAATAAGGCCTGACCTGTTCAGCTATTGTGCAACACATCAGGAAAAACATGAAAACTAATGATGTTTCAGACAAGACCCTGAATCATGCTTCCTGAATCTCAGCTGTTCTGCTTTAGCAGTAATACGTTCTAAAAACGTGGTCAGTGTCTTAAAATACACATGTTAAAATAAATATGCTTTATTCTCTTAGATGTCACAGGTACTGTCAGAGAAAAAAGCAAGTTATAAAATTTCTCTAAAATATATTCTAGAGGCTCTTGAGCGTTGTTACTAAGTGTTGGCCTTATTATCGAGTATCTGACAAAGCTTAACTAGCCTCGCTCTCTCTGGGTGGGTAGGATGGCCCTCCTTCTCCCAACATCAGTGTGATGCTGACAAGTGCAGGTGTCTGTTAGCTGAAGTTACACAGCTGGTAGCTGGTGTTCTCCTCCAAGCATGTTGAACTGTATAGTGACGCAATTAAAAAAGATGGACTTCTAAGGGTTAACTGTAGTCATTATTGGGTCTGTGGAGGACTTTATTTGTGCTTGAGAAGAATATTTCTGGGCATACAGGACATGAGCTACATGTTTTCTCAGGGCCAGCACAGTCTTATTTGTCTGCCACAATACGTTCCCAACTGTGTGAGTAACACACTGCTCACAGCAGTGCTGGACCTCCTGTTTCATTGTTGTCCTGTAAATTGAAAATAGAGCATGAGTCAGGTTTTATTGGACAAACAGTCCCCAGTTACAAAAGTTCCGTAAGCTTCCTGCCTCATCATGACATGCTGTGAAACCATCAGCTACACCAGCAGTTTTCAGCCCTTGTCCTGAAGTGTGGCCTCTGTTCTGTACATTTTGGTGTTTTCTTGCTTTAAACCACTGCAACTCAGGAATGGTTTGTTAATTAGCTGATAAGGTGAGTCAGATACGTCACAGTACTACGGCACTAGTCAACAAGAATATGCAGGATGAGCAAGCTGATGTGATGCTTCCTTTAATAAGGACCTTGCCAGGGCACTACCAGTAACAGTAATCATACTGGAAAGAATCAGTAAACTGTAGGTCTATTGGAAATAGTGAAATTTCAGTGAGGATCGTTTGGTAATAACTTTGCGTAAACACACCTGAATAATCTCATTTTATAATTACCAGTTTTAGTTGTGTGTTTGAGTAGGGTGACTGTTAAACTCTGTGGGACACTAACCATCCAGAGTTTAAGTAAAGTAAAGTGGCCCCTTATAGTCACGCGTGAACACAGCACAGCACACAGTGTGAACAGTGTGAAATTCAAGATTCAAGATTCAAGAGAGTTTATTGTCAGCTCAGCCACATACGCAAGTACACAGAGGGTTGAAATAGCATTCTCTGAAGCAAATACTATACAAAGCAAATAGTGAAAAAAAAAAAAGACAGACAAAGTGCAGAGTCAAAGAACTGCTGCAGCATTTTATTGCAGCATCGAAGTACAAAATTGCAAAGTACAAAAACAGGCAGGTAGTGCAAATAAATGTGTATACTGAGGTAGAGCAGTTTTACAAATTTTTAGCAGCAAGTTTTAATGCAGTTTTTTTGGAAAGTGTCAGTGCAGTGAGTTTAAGATAGTTGAAAGTGTCACGTGCATTTTTATAGCAGTCTCTGTATGAGGTCAGACCCTGTTCAGATCCCTGCTGTTACGTGCAGGCTCTGAGTTCAGGAATCTAATGGCTTGTGGGAAGAAGCTGTTGTGATGTCTGGCAGTGGTGGTACGGACACTCCTGAACCTTTTTCCTGACATCAGGGGGGAAAACAGTCCATGTGAAGGGTGGGTGGGATCTGTGATGATGCCAGCTGCGCGGCGGACACAGCGTTTCTTATACAGTTCAGTGAGTGGTGGGAGGGGCACACCGCTGATCTTCTCAGCTGTCCTCACCAGCCGCTGAAGGGACTTTCGGTCGGTGCTGTTGCAGTTTCCAAACCAGGAAGTGATGCAGCTGCAGAGGATGCTCTCGATGGTCCCCTGGTAGAAGGTGGTGAGGATGGGAGGGGGAAGGCGGGCCTTACGCAGTCTCCTCAGAGAGTGGAGGCGCTGTTGGGCGTTCTTGGTGATGGCCGTGGTGTTAAGTGTCCAGCTGAGGTTGTCCGTCACCTGCACACCCAAGAACTTCACACTGCTGACTTTCTCACCCTGCATTGTGAGAAATTCTCTTTCTGCATTAAACCAAATCAGTGGGCAGCCACCTTTAATATTTATTTCTAAGGCTAATACAAAAAGTGTATGTCTACATGTAACATTATGTATGCATAAAAATATAAACAATAAGATGTCTGTAGATGTCCACTCTCTCAGAGTTTAATGTAGGCTTAGCTCCGCCCACACCTGGTACAACCACACTGTGTCATACATCACTAAACAGCTTGTTTCCAGTAGAATCTCAACAGAACATTCAAAAGTGCCTGCTTCCTTTTTACTAATGACAACTTTCACACAAATTATACGTGTTTTCTGAGATCTAGTTTCAAGGCCTATTTTTAAATCAGCTTTTCTACATTCAGAACCATAATGTTTTAGTCTGTATAAAATTGCAAATCTGTATTTGCATATCTAAATGTATATACATTTTTTTCAATACATCCAATTCAAAAATACTGGATTGTAAAAATATTAGTAATCATCGACCAGTGGATTGCAGAGATTTGCTAGTACTCATTGGGTTAAACACAGCTCGTGCTGAAAACTCACATGCACTCCAGGCGGCATATATAGTCTTTGGAGGGAGTCAATTTAAGCGATCTCTTCCTCTGAACTCTGCCTGACCTCCTCCTCGCTTTTCTCCAGAGGTGGAGTGAAACGGGGACGAGATCTGAAGGGGCCTTG
The DNA here is from genome assembly GCA_037974445.1 of Brycinus macrolepidotus. Taxonomy (NCBI): domain Eukaryota; kingdom Metazoa; phylum Chordata; class Actinopteri; order Characiformes; family Alestidae; genus Brycinus; species Brycinus macrolepidotus. The sequence continues at coordinate 18,790,254 of JBBPCZ010000007.1, read as the reverse complement.
ATGGATTTTGGAGTTTAAACCCAAAGCGTGTTGAGGGGGCCGAGGGAGAGGGACGGCCCTGCTGGAAATTGGATTGAAGCTGGCTGTGTCCCCGGAGTCGCTGCCTTTTAATTGGATGTTGGCCTTTTGTTCACACATTAGCATCAATAATATGGTTTCACTCTGGACTCTTCGAACATCCTCCCCAACTTCTCAAGGTGACATATCCTAGAAACTCTTTTAATTGTGTCTCTCTCTCTACATATTTGCCTCATGGTGCTAGAAGTCTTTCTTTTGCTTCTCTCCTTGTCAAGAGTCTATTGTAAAGGCAAGAGAGGCCAGAAGGGATGGGATACCACCCCCCATCACCACCACCTACCCCTTCAACACCTAAGCTGAACTCCTCTCTGCTTGAGTCTCATTAGACTCCCACTGTGACCCTATGAAAGAAGTTGGCGGTAGTTAAAAATAATGGCCCTGGCTTCCTTATACTCACCTCCCAATGATTAATATTTCTTTATGAATGGTCTTTCATGTCAGAACAAAATGAAAGAAAGGCGATTTTTTTTGCTGTGAGACTCGTATTCCCTGATTACATTTAAAATGGAAAGGTAAAGCGGAAATTTTTTCATCAGATTGGAAACAGTGGGGTGGAAGAAGCGAGACAACAAAAAGTAATAAATGGGAAGAAACAATTCACACTGTAAAACCAAGTGTTGGCATTCATTAATTGAACTGAGTGAATAAAGCTTATATTGAAGAGTTACTCAAATGTAAACATATTGAGTGTGTTCAACAATTTCTAAATATTCTAAATATTTCTAAATATTCTAAATATTAACAGTCGTGAAACTGTTAATATTTAGTTTAGTCGAGTCCTATTAGCAGACAGAAAGGTAGCTGGAAGGAGAAACTCTTTAGCATTCTTGGTGTTTGTTACATTATTATTTGTAATTATAAAGGTCATTTTGTGTTATAAATTGTTATAATAATATAAAGGTAAACAACTGGTCGTATATTTTCATGTGTATCGTATTGGACTCACACACAAACACGCACGCACGCACGCACACACACACGCACACACACACGCACACACACACATAGCTGATTCACTAATAAGTAGAGGTTTCTGGATATAGTTTAACATACAGGTGTACAGACTGCCCTTTCCAGTCCACAGTTTCCTTAATAGAGAACTACAACATCACTACAAAGATGATAGCACTATAAATTACGCATCAGGAATTCTGAAAAGAGCCCACAATCCAGTAGAGCTAATCCACACAGATGTTCAAGTTCTATGATCAATACTGGATGACCTGCTTTCCCTCAAATTGGTCTCTACATTGCCTCATCAGTCACTGATTTTATAGAGATGAGGCAATATTCCAATAATTGGATCAAGACTCCTGTAAAAACATTCACAATATCTCTGATGCACTTGAGGTGCAATACATAACGGCTGCATACATTTACCAGACTCTGGGGGAAGAGAAAACATGGGGATAGGAGTTATACATGGCCCTTTAAAAAATAATGCTTGTACACGCTTTACCTACTTCTTTTGTCCCTTGGTTTTCAAAGTGGTCTTTGTTACAGGCCTCTTTTGTGACCTTGTACTGCATGGTGCAAAAATGTAATAGCTTCTATGGTGTTTGTAGTTTTTATCATAGAAATGTACAAATAAACTCACCTTTCCTGTGATAGTGGATCACCCAGACATCTACTACAGTGGGATCTAGCAGTGATTAATATAGGGAAAATGGTCATAAGGAGCATCTGAAAAGAAAAAAAGCACATGAGCTTAACACATTAACCTTCTAGAGTTTGGGAGAGAGCCAGTGCCTTTTTGAAACAAAATTAACCTCCCCGTGTCTTAAAAACCTTTAGACATCTACAGAAACCCTGAGAAGGAAATTTAAATGTGTTGTATTAACATTATTTGACATGTTTTGGTAAAACATTGGTGGTCAACTACTTATTTTTCTTTCACCTAAGAAGGCAAAAGAATTCTGATGATGTGTAAGCCAACCAGTTAGCACTACTTGTCTTTTCTCACTAAAACCAGTGAAAATATATTTTAGGACTACTATGGCAGATGACAATTTAGATGTTACTGAGTTTTGTTTATACAAACAAAAGCCTCTCAATGCACCAACTTATTGGTAAGGAAACATAAAAGCAATGTGGGCCCAACATCACTGGATCGGATATTGAAACAGGTCCAAACTGTTAAGTAAAAGCTTAACTAAACTGTCACCAACATGTGTGCCTTGTATGCAGAATTCCATAATGGACAAATTATAACTTTCATAGTGCACTACAGAGGAAGTAGGGAGCCATTTCGGATTCAAAGTGCATCCAGACAAATGTATTACTAACAGCATAGTAGTTTAAGAGAGGGAAGAAGACAGTATTGAATTGGCATTGGTATTGGCAGATAATCAAGGCTGTGGTATCAGTATCAGTATCGGATATGAAAAAGGGCTGTTGTGCTAGTAATTTGTAATTCAATGCCAGTGGTTACCAACCCTGGCCTTAATGATCTGCCTTCCTGAAGAGTCTATTTCCAATCACACATCTGCCACACCTGCTCCACTTAATTGGCTTAAAAAGTACTTGATTGGCTGGATCAGATGTATTGAATGTTAGATGCAGATTGGAACAGAACACCTGACACTAAAGTGACCGGAGCCTAGCAGTGGAGCCTCAGGGAGTAGCAGATGCTATGAAAAGAGCAGATACACTTTACCAGTAAGCAAAAGAACTGTCAAATAGAATATAATATCTGAAAAGATTTTTATTTAAGGAAATGTTCTCAGTGCTTGGTTGTCTTCCTCTCAGGCTGCTGAGGCATGGGTTCCTTACTGATGTCTACATCAATCTGGGGAGCTTTGCGCTTCAGGCCAGGAGAGGAAAGGCCATTATCAGGGCAGAAGAGCGTCTCCCACAGTTTCTGCTTAATTTTGCGGCCCAGAGCGAGGCTGTAGGGACGCTGGTCTCCAGCCGGAGTTTTGAGCATGGGGTCCACCACGGAATGGTAAATGTGCTGGTACTCGCTCACACTGAGGCCATGTATCAGCAGTGGTTCATCTCTCTCAGACACATTCCCTGAGGAGCTCTGCTGTAGAGCATGAGGAGCTGCAGACAGCTGCCACCCCCCAGGATTAACAGCAGCGTCTGGGTTGAACCTGTCCTCTAGAGCCTCCTAAATTGAGAATAAGTTAGAAATATGTAGCATTTCATTCTACCAAGACAACCAACATTTGGTTTACCTTTGCCGACTGTATTTAATGTGAAGAAGAAGATCCAACAAAGCCAACTCAAATATTTATTTCTTTTCTGTCACAAATTTCTATTTTGAGCACAGGAGTAAGAATATGCTTCACATTTCAGTCACCTTTCAAATCAATTCTGTTCTCACAAGCGATACTCACGAATGACCATTTATAAAGGCAGCCTTGGACTTCTTGTAAGATAAATACAATCCTTGACTATTTAAATTTTAACATTAAAAATCCTGTACACTATAAAAACATATATTTTGATTTCAAAACAAGCAGGATTGCACCTGGCCAGAAAACGCATACAATGTGGACACCCCCTAAGCCTGCAACAGTTAATGGTGCTATCTACCTGAGCCTGAACAGGCGAGTCAGTCAGTTCTTTGATGAGTGGAGTAGGTAGAGGACGGGCAACCAGGAGTACAGAAGGGATGATGAGATCCTCCCGATCCTCCTCTACAATCTGCACCAGACGCCAGGGCCTGAACTGCTTTCGCCTTCGACGCTTCACCTCCAGTGAGTCCAAAGTGGCAGAGTCCAGAACTCCTGAGGCGGAGCTATGAGCATTGGCCTCACATGTGGAGTCAAGCATCAGGCTTGGCAGACTAAGCTGTAAGCAGGCTTCATCACTGCTGCCAGGCTCGACAGGCAGAGGGCCTTGAAAGGCCACAGTAGTGGTAGAGGAAGAGCTTTTCCCAAATTTTCCTCTTTTCCCTAAATCTACCACATAACCATTAAAACGCACAGAAGGCACAATTGTCTGTCTCAAACCATAGTACTGGTTCGGAGGTCTCTCCACAATATCCTGTAACAGTACAAGAAATGAAGATTTTATATTTGCTGATTCTTAACACTCAATACTCATTCTATCTTTGTTGCCTATCTTAATTTAACATTAAAAGCCTCACCTTCTCCATTGTATTAATGCAGGACGGGAAGAAAAACAAACTCTAAATTGCTGATATAATCAGAGAGCAAAGTACTTGCTGTAAATGTGTCCAATTTTGTTTGTTTGTGTCCCAATGTGTTACCCAGGTTTTAATTTATGCGGAATGGCCTATGCTGTGATGACATGTTCAGCGTGTCATAATGGCACTGCTCGTTTGGAATGCTGGATGTTACACCATAGCTCTTTGGATCTGATTGGCTGAGAGCAATCTGACTGGCTGAGAGGCATTCTCCCAATAATGGCACTTTTCTCGTTTCTTTTAGTGTTGTCACTTGCTGTAACGTAGTGACCAGCCTCTAAAAACATAACAGCCACAACAAGTAAAGTAAGCACAGTGGCATCTTATAGTCACGCGTGAACACAGCACAGCACACAGTGTGAACGATGTGAAATTCTTTCTTTGCATTTATCCCAGTCACCGGTAAGCAGTGTGTAGAGACAGTGCATTACTCAAGGGTACCTCAGTGGTGCCACTGGCAGTCCTGGGATTCAAACCCATGACCTTCCGATTGCAGGGGGCAACTCCCTAACCACCAGGCCACCAGCCGCCCAAAGTATATTACAAAAATCAAAGAACGATCTTGCTGAAATTAACTATAACAAACCAAGTAAAAGCTACAAAACAAAAACACTACCTTTGTAACAGCAAAGCTTTCTACACAAGCGTCAGAGCTCTGGTTTTAACACACATCCCGTTTCTGTTTTTAATGGTGTTCGACCTTAAATACTGCATTTAAGCCCAACGCCTTTCATCAAACCATGGATAAACTACCCAAAAGGGGGGAGGAACGAATCCATGAGGTAGAAAAGTGAGCAGTATGACACTGCCTCTGATATTAGGACTTGTTTCAGTTTTCATCGAATGTAAACTATTAGCATTGGGTTTAAATATTCTACACACTTATACTATGTAAATGTGTTTCTGTTAAGTCTGAGGTTTGCGTATGGCCAACCTTACGAACAGACTAGACGTTTCCGGTTTAAGTTAGACAGTGTAAGTTTTGCGACACAATACTTTATTTAGCTGTATTTTTCTGCAATAGCAATACATCGGAACATTTTTTCTTCGTGGAATGTCACTTTCTTGCTGATGATTTTTTTGAGCATAATACTACACTTAAGGTTGGGCTATACCACGAATATTGGCCCCAGGGTACGAAGTTATGGCACTCGGTCAAATATAGCACCCTCAGTACTCACAAAATGTGGGGAAGTTCTTTTAAAATGGACACGTGATCAAAACGCGTTATGCATTTTAATGCATGTATTACACTTCACTGCTACGTCAAGGTACTGGTGAGCTATGAACACTGCTCCAGTGATATCTTTCACCTGTGACAATCTATGAAGCCACTTGCTCAACCTTTTACAGGTCTTCACACAAACTGATCTCATTTTTTTCATGCCCAACCTCTTTTAATACAACATCTCCTCAAGCAGATAAAAATACCACATTTCCAACAGTCGCTTTTATGTCACTAATAACATTAAAGTCAAGAGACCTTTTTTTCATTGATAATATCTGGCTCATTGAATAAACAGTACTGAACTGATACTACTACTACTACTAATAATAATAATAATAATAAAATAATAATAGCATAATAATAAAATAACAAAAACAACAATAATAATAATAATAATGATAATAATAATAATAAAACATTTGATATTGATTGGCGGAATATTATGTACTACTGATGAACAAAAGTAATCAATAATCAATTATCAACAAATAATCAACAAACACTAAATGTAGTTTAATTAGCTGGAAACTAAAAGCATTTCTCATTCTAAATTAATATATAATAAAAATCTGTAATTCCCCTTGGAAAATCAACATTATCATCTGAAAGTGATTATATGGACTACATGAACTAACCTGAGTAGGTGTTCTGAGCGAAGCCTTTTTGCAACATCTTCCTTTCTAGTGAGGCAGGTAAAAAGGTTGGCTTTTTTTTTTTTATTATTCCAAAGCCTGTGCTGGAAACCATGTGCATCACATGGAAATCACCGCTAATCTGCTAGCAACAGGAAATAAACACATAATGAACATGCAATAGCCTCCTCCGCACAAATTATCATACATCATTGTCACATTTATGAGGTATTGCAGTGCAATATATTGAGGAAGGAGGGTGTCAGTTTATATTGTCTTTTCTCTCAGAGCTATAGTCATTTCTGTGCCTTAGATGTCTGAGAAAATATGTAAAGCTATTAACCTAGGCAGTAAGCATTTTAACTAAAATTAGAATAGAAAGAATTTTAAAAAAAAAATTAAAAAGAGAATTAAAACAGCTGTGACCAAATGATTAAAAAAGGACTTTGTAAGATTAAGGCCTACTTTATTAACATTAAACACTTTAACACTTTATTCATGAATGTAATTTTATTTCGTGTGTTTATGGTCTCCAGTGGTTAGTTTTAAAAAGCAGGGCATTTAATTATTACATTGTCCTTTTTCTAATGCTGTACCTCATGCTAAAAAGAGATTAATGGGGTTATCATATCTAACATATGAAGGCTTCATTCCACTATGAGGACATGATGTTTGAAAAAAGGGTCTATCAAATTCTGAACGTTATTGCTTGGAAAAAAGAATAAGAAACACGATAACGGGTTAAAACCCACACATTACATTTGTGTTTGAACAGAATCATGCAATGCATCAAACTATTGTATTTGCATTTTTGGCTCATCTTGGTTTGTCGCAGTCAAAAGAAAGAAAGAAAAGAAAAAAAAATCCTAACATATGCTGAAGGAAATGTAGTAAAAATGTAACAAATGCAGGGATTAGTTCAGTTAATAATCAAATATATTTACTACTGACGTTTGAGCTACTGTGTACAATATGTTTTAAAATTGCTAAATATAAGGGAATATTTGGATAATTGGAAGGTTAAGTTGTTCTGTGCAGCTTTTTTATTTTTTATATATCTATTTCTCAATCATTGGCAATTTCCACCCACTAGTTAGGTCTCCTTGTATCACATGACGCTACCTACACTGGCAAGGTGAAATCAAGCATATGCTTCCTCTGAGGCCTGCACAGCCAGTCAAAATGTAAGTACAGAAAAATACATTCAGTGAGGCAGGGTCTTAGAAAAACAACAACAACTGTAGATTCTAATTGGTGCATTAACACCTACAGAGTACAGCAGCAGAACAAACACTAATGTGTCTTTAGTTGAACTTGAACCAAAAACTTCATTAAATGCTATAGTTTTTGAGTGTGTGTGTGTGGGGGGTGATGCCCTCATTGGAAGCAGCCAAATGTCCCTTCAACATTCACGATGCAAAAAAATGTTAATCCCAGGCACATTAAGTCTTTCCTTACAAAGACCTAAATGCACACAAACTCACACTGAAGTGCCTCATTCTGTTTCAGATGTCAAGAGAAGCTTCCAACCAGGCAATATTATTAAGCCTGTACATTATTTATGCAGTGAAGACTCCCATTGCCTGATTTCACTCATAAAATGTTAATAGATTCATAAGGAAATTGTTCTCTTTTAATCTTCGACTGAGACACTTATCACAGAGCACCACTTGATTCTCTGCTGTGCTTGTATTACAGTATTTGCTTGCAATTACAAAGCTGGCATTTCAAATACTAATATCTCTTGCTTGCTTGATACACAGGGCCACTTGCATATACATATGTGTGTGTGTGTGTGTGTGTGTGTGTGTGTGTGTGTGTGTGTGTGTGTGTGTGTGTGTG
>JBBPCZ010000007.1:18739292-18761432 GCA_037974445.1 Brycinus macrolepidotus | reverse complement strand
ACACACACACACACACACACACACACACACACACACACACACACACACACACACACACACACACACACACACAAGGGAAGAGAGACAGTAGATGCGGGCTAATGGGAAATGATGGAATCCTTCATGTGTCCCAGAGCCGATTCCTGGCCTCCCCTGCCTCAGCTGCCAAGGGTGGCGGGCAGATCTGAAAGGTCTCAGGATTAACTCAGAGCCCCCTTGGCAATCATTAGGCATTCCCTTTTAACCAAAAAAAAAAAAAAAAAAACATACCACAACTCATTTCGCCATGTTTGTAAATTATTCAAAGCTGAAAATTTTTAGTAAAATTGTGGAGGGAGTGGATTTGGAAAGGGGGGAGGAGGTGAGGAGGAGTGTAACAGATAAATAAAATACAAAGAAAAAAGGGGTGACATAAAAGGATTGTCTCCAAGCAGAGCACCACGAATGTATAAGGGGTTTAGGCGCAGAGCAATGACAATTTGTCTCTAGGTTTCTCATCCCCAAAAGTATGAAATCCAGGCTTGTCATGTTATAATAAGTGTTTACCACATGCTGAGTGCAATTAGACTGGGTTTAAAGGCCTGGCTCCTTTCTCTCTGTGTTTCTGAGCCTCGTGCTCTATCACTGATGAACATATTTTGCTCGCTTGTTTGCGGGCCTCTACTAAGGCCTGCTTTCAGGCTTGCTCTGTTTCGTTTCAAGGGTCTTTTGCAAGGGTAAAATGGAACAGACACTTTGGTGCCTCTTTAAAATAATTTGCATTTCTATATACAGCCTCAATGATTATTTGAGGAAAATGATGCTGTATGAACAGCTTGGTGGATGGTAGGCTTGCACTGTGTGATTCGATCAACAGCTTTGCCATGACTACAAGACAGTGGTGAGTCAATGATTCAAGACATGACCAGTGGTGAAATAATACACTGTAATAATGATCTGATTAGACAGTGCGTGCCAGAATGGAGAGTGACTGGACAGAATTTACATGACAGAAATCGTGACTAGAACAGGTTAGATGGAAGGACAAGCAGAAAGACATCTGAGGAACTATTATGTGTATTATGGACCTACACTGTTTGACTTCTATTTTGTAACCCAACTGCTGATGCACAGTTTGTTTAAATCATCCTCTAGTTTTTCATCAGTGGTCAATTTCTGACCACAGTGCTGCTCAGCAGGATATTTTTTGGATGGCGGTCAATTCTCAACTGGACAGTGACACTGATGTGTGTAAGAGCCCTAGCCCCGACAGCGCTGTGCCTGATACACTTTTCACCAGGACCACAGACACCAGGCCGAGACCCTTATGGGGGCAGGTGATCAAAGTAAAAATGTGGCACATATATGAAGATACTGTTACAACTACAGCATAACTGTCTAAAATAGAGGGAAGGAATCTTTCAACAAATTATGTCATATTTCATCATTAAAATGGCATTTATCAAGATACTCTTAAACTTGCAATATCAATAACATCACTTACCATCAAATCAACTTTTAGATTGGTAACAATGACCGTTGAACTGAAGGTTACTGAAACATTTTAAACTGAATTACTTTAACAGGAGTTCATTCTGATTCTCACTATAGCAGAGATGGATGGAAGAAGTGCATCAGACAAATAAAATGGAAGGAAAAAGTAACATTAAAGGATTGTAACAATCACAGTAACCAATGAAATGTAGATAACAGATCGGTTTTGGGAATCAGGAAAAGTACAAACAGATACCCAGGAATTCAGTATGTTGTTAGACTTTAGAAGGTCACATTAAACGACGTTAAATTCTTTTAACAAATGGAAGACAATAAAACAAAGAGAAAAAAATCCACCCAATGTTCCACTCTCAGTAAAAAAAGAGAGGAACGACAAGGCCCAGTTGTCTCTCCTGGTCTACTAGACTTCAGTTGGATTAGCTAACTCACTTCATGTATTTTTAAAGTTAAGGCACAGTCAACATTAAAAAGCAATTACTACATTTGATTAACATCCATAAATTAATAAGACTAACAAACCAGATAATGATGTTTATGTCTGCGACAGACGTTTTACAGTATTTTCATAAACATGGCTTATTATTCAGTCAGACTAAAGCTGTCTAAACATTAAATGAAGCCACTCACCTTTGAGTAAACACAGGTGTTGTGGATTAGGTTATGAATGTTTAATTGACGGTGAGGTTTAGAAGTTCAAAGCCGACCTTTAAAATCTGTTTCTGGGTAGAAAACATTCTTCAGTGTCAACTGTCAATGTCTGCTGGAAAAACCTGTTGCTAAGCAGTGATTGGAGGATTTGAATTTGGTCTGTTAAAGTAGGGTTTGTAGTTAAATTTGAAAGACGAATGAATGATGAATTCACTCGTCCCTGTATGTCAGTGTCTGCTGTGGGATGTTTAGTTCAGTCAAAAAGGATATATGTATGAATTTAATCTTAATTTGTGATAGCTGATTATTTGATTGTTCCAATATTTTATAGATTTGTATTTTATTCATCCATTTACAGTGTTTATTGTATTTATCATTATTGATCTTATTTATTTATCCATTTTATTATTGTCTCTATGCAATAAGTTAACTGGCTCAGCCCTTTCGGGTTTTATTAGGCAGGTTTTATTGGCTAACAATGTGCTGACTCGTATCAGTTTCAGACCGATTTTTTTTATTCTTTAATTTTCTTTAGCTCAGGTCACTTTTGGACTTCAAACTTCATTATGTGGTTCGGGTTGGTTCGGGCTTGGACAGAAAGCTCTCAGATTGTTTCTAGGTTTAAACCACAATTTCATGCCTGATTAAAGTTGTAGTCTGCCGTGTTGGGATCAGTCCAAAATCCAAATAACAGCAGGCCAACAGTGGTCTTGTGGTCAGAAACTGATCAGTGACAAACAGGGAAGAGGATAGCTGACAAATTGTGTGTGACCGCAGATGGACTACAGTCTGAAAGATAGGGAAAACAAACAAAACAGGAATTTCTACTAAATTGACAGTGAGTACACATGCTTAAATTAACCAACAAAACACTTATTCTATGTTTTTAATTTACAGGTATTTAGTGAATACAACTACTTGGGCATTCTTATATTCGAAACATAAAACGGTTTAATTCATCTTTATTGATTTGTGTCCAACTCCTTCCCAGATTCTTTATGTGTATATCTATTAACATGAAAGTATCTCTTTCACATTAATATATACATGTGCAACAGCGTACATATCCACATTCAAGGTGATGCTGCATCTGTGAGATGTGAACTCAGAAAAGGGTTTATATCTTACTGTAAAGGGAACAGAGCATAAAGCATAAGTTCTATAAAAAAACAAATGCCATCTTGAATCTTATAAAAAGCAAGAGCTCTAATCAGGAAACAAATGTGACTCAAATAAGATCTCTCCCATTCTCGTACAGTCTTGCTGACAAAATACCGGGATGGGATGCGAGCTCATTGATCCAGTGAGATCAACTGTGTTCGACTGTCTGACTCAAACAGTAGATCAACCAGATCTCTGATAGATTTGAACATTGTAACTGGGTTATCTTTCCCTATGATCCCAATGCTTCTGTTTAATCCTCCCTGTGAACTTCAGCTCCAGGTTGTGGTCAAGAGGAGGATGCTTTCCTTTTAGTATTTCTTCCTCATGCTCTTAGGGAGTTTTTCTGACACGGTCTCCCTTCCATTGATCATTAGGGGTTGAACTTGCATTTCTGGAAAGCTGCTTTAGATTCTGAAAAACTGTAAAAAAGAAAAAAAAAAAGAAAAGAAAAAAACACACACACACACACAAAACATACAAATAAAACTGACCTGAACTGCATCAAGATGGAGTGTGGGAGATTCATAACACCATTCGATGAGAACAAAGGCTTGGTCTAATCTATGTCAACTGACATCTGCGGCGATATGCTTTGATGAAATACAGTGAAATGGGAGAGCACATATTTTCGCCCAGCTTGTGTCTCTTTCGTTTATAAATAATGGGACATGGGGAGCTTCATAAATAACCAAGGCTTCTTTCCACCAGGGAATAATTACACTCACATCATGTCATAACTGTTATTAACCAGGTAACTATTGCAAAAGAGAAAGCATACTGTGTTGGTGTGTGTTATACAAACAGCAGCAGCTGGACTCCACTGGAAGTGACCGGTTTGCACTCTAATACTCCTCCACTGAGCAGGCACCCGTTCCTGTGTGAGAGCATAAGTGAGGCTGACTTGTTTGTGAGCTGGAAAGCTGTCTATCTACGTATCAAACACAAGCTCCAAGCTGCTGCTGCTATGCGGAGCCCCAGGAGGTTCCTGAAGTTTGAAAGGGAGGAAAAAAAAACAAAAATGTAAGTTTGAGTTAATGCGTCGTCTGGGGGCTTTCGTAGCCTCTGTTGTGAAGCTACTTTGAGGTGATGTTTAAAGTTTGATACTATCTCCCCTCCAGTCAAACAAATTATATCAACTTCAGATGGCATGAGGCATAAGAGTACGCACTGTCCATGAGCTTTTGAAATCCAGTACATTCAATATTTATGTACACACACACGTGTATTTGTGTGTGTGTGTGTGTGTGTGTGTGTGTGTGTGTGTGTGTGTGTGTGTGTGTGTGTGTGTGTGTGTGTGTGAAAACAGGAAAAATTAGGGAGAATTTCCTCTGCAATCACATTTTACAGTCTAAAAAATTGCACTCTATATAAAATGATTATTCTGAAAAAAATATTGTCTGGTGTGACTGGCCTCTTTGTGAAGAGAGAATGAGGAAAAAATAGTGACCTGTACCTTAATTCCTTCTCATTTCATTCCTTCCTCCCACTTCTCTCCCATTTATCTTGTTGCTAATTCAACTTGGCCAGCCCAGTTGACAGACACACAGTACAAACAGAGGGCTCAAGTAACAGCCACAAAGCCTTTAAAAACCATAAGGCTCACAAATGGTGCTAATTAAGTACAGGAAAGACTCTTTGTCCACACTGAGATAGAGCCACTGTCTGGTCAGACACACTTTCATAATTACTGAAGGTCCTCTCTCGGCCCTAGAGTTCACATCACTGAAGGCTGTGGCAATTAAAACTCACAGAATTGGTTTCACATTAGAATAAAGTCAGAGGAATGCATACCTGTGCACAAGATTAATTTATTAAGGTATCTTTTATGTCTTTTATTGCAGCTTCTGTGAGGCTTTATGAAGATTTTTTTGCAATCCAGCATATCAAACCGTCAAGTAAATGACTGCAAGTCCAGTAGCCTTGACTTACTTGCATTAGATAACTTCTATTGGCCATTTTCAGTGTTAATGTTTCATGGTACATTAAAATGAGACAGTTGTAATGGTAAAAACTGCATGACAACACAGTAATAGTCATGTCATGCCAATGATTACAACCCCACCCCTCACTAGTAATGAGCGGCCAAAATAAATGAATTATACAAAGTAATTTGAAGCCTTTATTTGTATATTGTTTTTTTGGTTCTCAGTCTACCACAAACATTGTAAGACAAAGTGTGGACACACTTGGCCTAATCTTATATATGGGTTTACAAATATTTGACCATTCTCTCACATCTGAATGTACAATAACTGATATTCAAGCAATGTCTGTCTATTGTGTAGACTTCCACTGAGGAAAGTTAGTCATGGTGGTGCTATCTCAAACCTCCTTCTCTTTCATGGTTGAGGAGCCAAGAGTGAATGGGTAGGAGCATGAGGGTGCACTGACCTGGTCTAGAGACACTGACAGGTCAAAGCAGACCTTGGCAGTTAGTGTGCCAAATGTTGAGGTAACAGGAAATACCAAGTGGTATTTGGACCAAACTGTAGTGCTTCTAAATCTTACATTTAGCTAAAAACATTTGAACGTTATCTGATTTAATATAATTAATTCTATCTTACTTAATCTAAAACAAGAACTCATGGGTTATTTTCCCCAAAGCTGTATACTGAGCTTTGAAGCAATTTTTTTATTTTATGTACTATATTGATCCCAGAGGAAATTACTTGAGTCCTCTGCAATTAACCCATTCACCTGAGGGAAGCAGTGGGCTGCTGACAATAGTGCCCAGGGAGCAGTGTGTGGGGACCTCAGTGGTACCTCAGTGGTACCACTGGCAGTCCTGGGATTCAAACCCACAACCTTCCCATTGCAGAGGCAACGCCCTAACCACCAGGCCACTAGCTGCCCCTAATTCCAACTGGACAAAGCTGAGGAAGAGAAACTACTTGCTGTTGATGAAATATGTCGCTTATACAAGCAAGCTGACCTGTGGTGAGGACACTGATGTCTGTTTCTTGTAAGTGAGGTTAGTCATCTTTAGTAAAAGAAGATGCATATTTTTAAGTAACAGTCAGCCTTATTTCTGAGCTCTGAAAGTCCTCAGAAACGTTGGTACTGGACAGACAGTTTATTTCTAAGAATCAGCTACAAGAGACAGTGAGAGTGAGAGAGAGAGAGGGAGAGAGAGAAAGCCAGAGAGAGAGACATACAGATATAGAGAGAGAGAGCACTCCTAAATTGACTGGAATAAGGTCATTGCAGGGGTCAACCATCAGCATTATTGAAAATGTCACCAAAATGAGACAGACAGTTTCTATTCAGTCACACAGAGCAAACGCACAGGCCATGTATTGCCTTAAAGTCAAATTTAATTGGAGAATTCCCCAAGTAAATAAAAAAGGTGACATTTCGCCTCCTGTCCAGGTCCAGAATGCTAAAACGGCTGCTGGCCTCAAATGTCAAGGTGGAATAATTTGAGCCGATATTCTGACATTAAAGTTTCCTTTTGCCCTGAAACAATCACAAAGGTCAAACCTTACATTTGATTCAATTTGTGTTAAGAATTTGCACTAAGTCAACAGTGAATCTCATGATCAGAGATAGCCAGTCCAGGGATGTTATATCTGGGCAAACAGAACGGTGTGAAGTACTGAACTGCACAAATGAAGATTTAATAGTTGAACATTGGGTAAATAAGCAACCCCTGAGTACCTGGGATAAGGGTAAGGACATGCTCCATAAAATTCCTACTTCCTTTTGCAAAAGATCCCTTTAGAAAACACAACACTGATTTTAAAAAGCAAAGCAATGATCCTGGGCTAATCGCTTCTTTTCAGAAAAGAGGCCTCATATTCAACAAGATAACCTCAGAGAACATTTAAAGGTTTGCAGGATTTGTATTTGGAATATTGGTAAGGCTATGGTAGCTGATCACGATATGCCAGTTGTAAAATATTCAGACCTACAGATTCGATATAAAAGCTAATCATATGCTTTTGTAGACTTTAATCCAACCAATACTTTGTGCTTGTTCAGTAAATAAAACTATTTTCTTATACACTATATGGACAAAAGTATTGGGACGCCTGACTATTACACCAACAGGGACTTTAATGACATTGCAGTTAAATACACAGACTTTAATGTGGAGTTGGTCCCCTTTGCAGTTATAACAGCTTCCACTCTTCCTGGAAGGCATTCTACAAGATGTTGGAGTGTTTCTGTGAGAATTTGTGCCCATTCATTCTGTAGAGCATTTATGAGGTCAGGCACTGATGTTGGATGAGAAGGCCTGGCTCACAATCTCCGTTCCAGTTCATCCCAAAGGTGTTGAATCTGGTCGAGGTCAGGGCTCTGTTTGGGCCAGTCAAGTTCTTCCACGCCGAACTCATCCAACCTTACTTTGTGCACTGGGGCACAGTCATGCTGGAACAGAAAAGGTTCTTCCCCAAACTGTAACCACGAAGTTGGAAGCATGGCGTTATCCACAATGTCTTGGTATGCTGAAGCATTAAGACTGCCCTTCACTGGAAGTAAGGGGCCTAGCCCTAACCCTGAAAAACAGGTGTGTTCCAAAACTTTTGTCCATTCAGTGTATTTACAAACAGATGACAGATTAAAGGAAAAATTTATATAAAATAGTGAGGTGTTGGGCTACCATGAGGATATCCTGAAATCATTTTAGTAAGTTAAGTCCAGCTCATTTGACTGTTTGGTTCGAACATAACACAAAGGACCAAATTAAAATGTCACATTAGACTGAAGGCAATAAACCCTCAGACAACCCCTAAATTAGACACACCAGTGGTCTGGTAACGTATTCCAATTAAGTGATGTGCTTGAATAACAAACACACACACACAATACCTTTGATTGTTCAACGATCAGTCGCATTAGGGATAATTAGGCATCAAATTGCCTTCTTAAGCACAGGCCCTCACAGCAGAACAGAGCTTCGCCAAGCCACTGAATAAATATGATTGTCCACTGGAGGGGGGTTTGGAGAGGCAGGCTAGTGGGGTTTGGCCAAAAGGTCATCCGGCAAGTTAAGCTTCAGTACTCAGTGGCCTGCCACTCGATGGAGTAATTACTTGTGCACAGCTTCCTTTGAGGCTGTTGATTACAGAGAAGCACTCACAAACATTACAGAGCATAAGAAGATACCGCAAACGAGGTGAGAAGGGGGGCTTTTAGACCAGTTAATTAGATATAATGATCTTTTCAGGAGGCAAGGGAGAGAGCAATAATAGTCATTAGACATCAGGCATTAGTGGGAAGGGGCCAAACTTTTTCCTTAAGGAAAATTCTGTGAAACAGCATCAGAACATCACTTCACACACACCAAGACCCGTCGAAACTAACTGAAATGTTCAAATCAGTTTTCGATTTAAGGGTGTGTTTGAAAAGAAGCCTTTACACTGTAAAAAATCATTCACAAAAAAAACTGAAAGTGTCTAGCTTGTTTGCGGTCACATGATTCCAATTAAATCCAGATAGAGGGCAGGAAGTGAAAAGCAGAGATGAAGGAAAACCTGTACTGTGCTAGTTTAGATGGCATTACAAGAGAAATGTATAATCAGAAATTCACAGTGTATGCTGGAAATGATGTTATGAAGATGAGTGATTTTTCAACTGAACCGAAACTGCTTTTCTTTTATTGTCCTGGGGATTAACCTAGCAACAAACGATAAACGCCGCAGTGGCTTTCTATGTTAACCTAGGTAAACTGCGGCGTTCAAAGTGTTGGTGAAACAACATATTTTCGACACTATCACAAGCTGTCAAGATGCCTATGATTCATGTCATTTGCAATTGCTCCATTCGATCTGAACGAGAATGTGGTTGTTCCTGTGGCGGGGTGCAAGAAACTGACAGAAAAATGAAAAAATAGCTTGCGATCTTTCGTCACTGGTAGTGATCCAGCTCAAATAGGAGTTTAGACCGACTCATAGCATTTTCATCATATTACAGTGTGTTTTATAGAAGTCTGAAGAACCTGTGATCCAATAAATCACTGGCTGCAGAATTTCTCTCCTTGGTTGTAGTACCACCATTGAAGCTTTTTTTTTTTTTTTTTGGTCCTGCCTCACCACTCTTGAGGCTCCCTGCTGCTGGTGTACAGTTAGAGACTGTAGACCATCTGTTGATGCACAGTTTGTGTTAATCATCCCCATTAATGATCAGTTTTATGCAGTGTTGAATATTTTGGGGTGGTGGACCACTCTTAAACAGCAGTAACACTTACATGTGTTAAAACACCAGCAACACCACTGTGTCTGATCCGGTATGCTTATACTAGCATCACAAACAACAAAGTAGGGTTTTTAATAAAGTGGATGGTGAATTCACTGCAAAAACAAAATCTTAGCAAGAGAATCTTATTTCAAGGCAAAAAATCTTTATTCCATGGTAATGCTACCTTATTAAAAAGCCCCGACTGTATGCATAATTTGATTACAAATTACTTTACTTCAGTGAAGTAGGTTACTTCAGTAATTAGTTAGATAGATGTAAACCCTATATTAGGTTAAAAAAAAATCTGTCAATGGAGTAGGCAAATTAGTGAGATTAGTAAGATTTCTAGGAATAAGCAAAGTATCTAGTTTTCCCTAAATATCTTAAAAAGTTGTATGAGAATATGTTAAACTACATTTTTAAATGGGTGCATCTAATGTTCCGTGCACAGAAATAAGATACAGGGACTCAATATGAGTGTTTGTCCCTTACCCAAGTCTCTTGGCAAGACTGTATTGCTGTAATCTGAGATGCAATTTGAGAATGAATTTTAAGTATTTTCATAATAGTTTTAGGATTTTTAGAGACATATTAAGAACTACATTTTAGTGCTTATTTCAAGAGTAAAGTAAAGTAGACTGCTTCAAGAGTAACGTTATTTTTTTTTGGCTTAATAGGAGCTTTTTGCATTTTCAACACATTGTGTTAACTGTACAAGATGTTGAAGACTACAAATGACTAAGCCTTCTTAAGACATGAAAGGAAGCCACTCTTCAGCTAATCTAATCCACCATAGAGATCGACAACAGTGACTCTCCTCTAGAGAGAGCAATCAGATGACAGTGGAGTACAGTAATGTGTGAAAGGCCAGCGTGTTTGTTTGAGGGCCGTCTGCATCCGTGTGTCCTAAATGAATTAGAGCTCTGAAAACAACAGTGGGCTTTTCAGAGCTTGGACAGTAAGAAGTGCTTTGGTATGCTCTACAGATTCCATATGTGCCAGAAATGCATCTGGGCAAAAGAAACGTAAGGTCCTTTAAGGTTTGCTGCGCTGTTCTGTTCAAAACAGCAGTTCAAAGCAGTTATTCCTCTGCTGCCGTTACTCCCTTGAGGTTGTCTATAATTTCCAAGCACACCAGGCAGATTTATTGCTGCTGCAAGGAGGGGGAAAGAATACCACTACAAATCTTTTGTTTGCTTCGGGTGGAAAACAACGGCTACATCTGCTGGAAGTGGGACAAAGCTTGTGTTTACAGCGAGCGCAGTTTCTACGTCCGCAGACAAAAACTGTCCTACAACAAAGCCTTATTCAGCCTTTGCCACCCAAAACAATGTCTTTCAAAGAAAGCTTTGAAATGCTGCCAGGTCTATGTTATAATAGAGTTACAAAGCAAAAGCTAATCTGGAAGCTCATAATGCGTCTTTAACCCATTAAAGAAGTCTAGTAAAGACTGCACTGAAGTGACTGCACTGAGTCCATCCATCTTTCTTTACCGAACACGTCAGCCTTTAATATCCTAGCAGCTTGATGAGAAGCTATTTCTGGAGTATAATTACAAATCATGGCAAAGTAAACAGATTTGCCTATTAAATATGGGAAGTAAGGGAGAACTTCAGTTTCCTTAGCGCCTGATGATCAGAGAGTCTATAATTAAGTCTAATATGTAGGCGTACTGTATATCAGAATCTTTGTCACACAGAGCACAACACACCCTTACCAAGATTAATGTGTCAGTTTAATGTGCCAAAATCTTCTCGTTAAAAAAAAAAAAAAAAAAAAACACAGCTGACCATAAAAGATTATACAAAAAGACCTCAAGCATGAGCAGTGTAATTATTTACTGCGGTATGGGCCATTGCCATTGTCCTGACACATCTTTTATGCAAGAAACTACAGGCCTCACATCTTATTGTTTCTAAATGATGCATTCATTAAACTAAAGGACAGCAAAATAGTTATGTGTCATGAGCTAACATTTTTATACCATAGCCTTGCACTTCCATTCTATCTCCTCTTTCATAAGTGCAGCAATTTGAACCAGACTGCCTTTACCCTGCATAAAGCGGTCACCTCTGCAAGCCAGTGGGCTCCCAGGCTTGCAGTACCACAGTCAAAACACAACATATAGTCCAATATAAAGTCCACAGATTCACAAAGCATCAGCCTTTTCTGACATCCAAAAATATCCCAGACCCCATCAGCGTTCAGTAGTGCAAACAAGTTTCCACCACACAGCATTAACAGAAATTTCAGGGAGTTACCAAGATGCTTTATGACAAAAAGCATGTCAGTTAGGTTAGTGAGGTAAGATTAGTTACACAAGGCACAGATTGTGAGATTTTAAGATTTCCAGAATGGGCCATCAAAACCCTCTACTTGTGCGCTGATTAATTCCATGCTACATTTTAAATGGTATTAAGCCCCTCCACCAGCACTGTTAGCTTTCACATAGTCAGCCAGTCGAGACTGGTAGCCCCTGCTGAGAGCCAGGGCAGGGGATTAAATCTGTGAACAATGCTTGCTTTGTGCCAGGGTTTGCCAGGGGCAGCTGGTGACACTGATGCTTTCGTTTGATGAATCATTATGGCAGCAGTTGCTCTGCTGAAATAAAAAAAAGGGAGACCTATCAACATTGTCTCTTAGATTAGATAGGATTAGATAGGACAACCTTTATTTAAGCAGGGGGCCCGATGAGCCATAACTACTTAGTCACATGGCATGTTTTTGAAGTGAAACTCCAATCAGCTGGTAGCCTGGTGGTTAGGGAGTTACCCCTGTGATCAGAAGGTTCTGGGTTCAAATCCCAGGACTGCCAGAGGCACCACTGAGTTACCCTTGAGGAAGGTACCATCCCCACACACTGCTCCCTGGGCGCCTTGTTGGTGGCAGTCCACTGCTTCACTTGATGAATGGGTTAAATAAAGAGAAAGAATTTCACACTGTGTGCTGTGCTGTGGTGTGTTCATGCATGACTTTAAGGGGCCATTTTACTTTACAGCTTCTGGAAATTCCACCATAAACAACAGAAATGTAACATTAATGTCTTACATATAGATGGTTGAGAAAGATACACCTTTAAATATTGAATCGTGAAGCACAAGTGTAGATGTTTTGGAGCAGGTGTATTACTTGATACAGTTTGGCAATGAACATCCAACCATGTTCTGTGGCATGTATAAAATGTTGAGCAGGTCCAGCTGACCACAGTTTGGGATCAAGATGGCAAGAGGAAAATATCCAAATGACTTTGAAAGAGGGTTTATGAATGGGGCAGGAGCAGAACCTGGAGCTTCAGCGCTTGCCAGTGATTCAATAGGAACAGGGACTAAAGTCCCTGGGAAATACATCAATAATCAGGGTTGGAAATTGTGGTCAAAATGAGTGGGATGATAATGCATTAGTGCAGTATGTAAGGAAAAACGGAAGAGCAACTCGAGGGCTCGGAACCAATTGAGCACAAATGACATTTGAGCAATTTTACAGTACAGCGAAAATCAATTTCAGTTGATCTGTCAGTTTGTTGCCATTTATCCCTTACAATAAAATTGAATTCATATTCGAAATAGACAGATTATCAAGAGATTTATTTAGATATTTGTGTTTCAGAAATTTTTCCCAAATGCTCCTCTGGTTCTAAGCCGTCAAACTGTTTCTCAAGTGACTGAGAATGTCATTGCTCTGTGTTAGCAAGAACAGTCTGCCCACAACTCCATAGGGATATCCAGAGAGATATTGTAGTATGCTTGTAGTACATAATCCCCTCACTACAAAGTAAAATGCACATTTGAGACTTCAGCAGTGCCAAAACCACAAACACAGACACAAGGAAAAAAATAATAAGGTCAGATGAGTCACACTTCACCATATTCTCCATAAGTGGGTGAGTGAATGTGTGGCATTCACCAACAGATCAGATCAGGCCTGATTGGTCCAGTGGCTCCGTTCTGCAGTAAGCATGGTATGAGTTCACTTGTTCTCTTAGAGGACAGCATCACTGCAAATTTGCATCTTTTAACAAAACATTTCTCTCCTGAGGACATGTGTATTTCCAGGATGAAATGCTCATGTCTACAGGGCACGAGGGCTACTGAATGTAAATCACAGACACCGGATCTCAACCCAAATGAACATCTATGAAAGATTTGTTTGACAGTGTCCTCCACCACCATGATCAAAACACCAGCTGAAGGAATGTTTTTGGAAGAGTGATGTTCCTAAGGTCAACTTAAGTTCAGAAGTTCTGCTGGCTTGGGGAGGTCCAGCTCTTTCCTATTACACTTTCTGTTGGCTGTTCCTTTGTTACCCAGATTTCCTTCCAGGGAAGTAGACCCGGGCCAGCTGCAGCGTTGCTTGTCTGTAAGACATTTTAATTCTTCATTACACAATTGACTAGATTTGTATTTGGAGGGGGAAGGGGCCCTGTATTGTGTGTAGTAAACCAATTACTGTAGCCAACACATCAGTCTGATTAATGCTCCTTTTGACCTGCAGAATGAACAGCAGGTGCAGGGTTGACACACTTTTGAGAAGCAGCAGACGATAAGACAGATTAGCGGGTGAGAGTGTCTGTGTGCATGCATGTCAACTAAAGTACATCCTTATGGATTTAATGACAAATTTATTTTGCCAGGATCGACATAATCATTCTCTTGAGACATACAGTATGTTACCTTTTCTCCAGTCACCACACTTAGTGACTAATTTGCTGTTTAATTGACACGGCAGTTACCATATGCAAATGTGCATGATGGAAAAAAGGTAAAACGTGTATGCTGTCAGGCACAAAAGAAACATGGATAAGGCCCTGACAGGCGATGAGAAATCAGTATCAGTTTAGGGTGCTTACATCAAAACAGATCTGCACTCTCCCTTAACTGCAGTGAAGACATGAACACAGGCATGAAACTTGGACGCAGAACCAGTCAAAGTCTCTATTTCAGCTTGGGGGCGGAACATTTTCCAAACAATGAAAGCTTCGTCAGATCAAGTTCAGTGAGCGGGCCGCTGCATCTCACTAACCTGATAAGAAAGCTTTTACTGTGATACGCAAACTAAAGCACTCATTTTTCATCACAATTTTACCACATTATGCGTAATTTACTAAATGTCTGTTTCAATATTTCTTACTGACATCTTCCTTAAACTAAGACTTAATGTTCTTTAGAGATCTGAGTTGCACTCAGTGAAGGTCAAAATAAAAACTGACCGTTTATGAAAGGGGTTATAGGTTTGTAAGTGTGACATATGCTACGTATGTATGTGGTGCTGAAAGTTTGTTTTTAGCCTATCAGTCATTGTCCTAGTCTTTTATAAGCAGTTTGTTTTTCAACAACAATATTTGCCCACCTGCTTTAGAGGTGTGGCACCACTTCTGCACTGATTGGTCTTCACTGTCCTTACTTGCAGGAGCATTTGAGGAGAAATGCCCTATGTGTTTAATCAATATGGCGCAATTATTATTTTTTTTTAAATGTGTTTGTGTGCGCGCTACTGTGTGTGTGTGTGTGTGTGTGTTTGGGGGTGTTGGGGGAATAATGGGCAGAAGATGAAGTTAGGTTAGTCTGTCCATCCACCTTCACAGTCTTATGATGATATGGAGTCAAGGTGTACCAGCATCACATTTATCTGTGTGGAATACTATTTCAAACAGGCAAATGTCTGGTTTCAATAATCATAACCCAATTTCCTTCTTGCTGTGCCAATAACATTCAAATAGAGGGCAGCTGGATATAAAATGGACCTAAAAATAGGAGCCACTGCTGATAAAACGAGATGACAGCATATCACACTCCTGTCCGTTGGAGAGCATTTTGTTAAATCCTAAATCTCAGAATCCTGCATATCTCCTTGGTATCCGTTTCAGTGAGAGTTAATTAGCTTAGTGTAAGGTGAACATCTTTAAGAAGGAGGATTAAAGGGGCATTGTTTTTGTCAAATCCAATTAGATTTCTAATTAGTGATCTAAAGGCTCCCGCTGCGTGAAGAGTATTGCTGTTTGCTCTGGCAAAATCCACAAATAGACTGGGTGAACCTAATACTGCTACACTGCAAATGAGAAGCTGAAACAATCAAAGCACTATAGCTGAAATGGAACCTTTGGTTGATCTGTGACAAGTTGCCAATGTTTATCATGTGGCCCATGCTCCTGAGATCAGTCACAGGGTCTCATCAGCAGATGGAGCAAAAAGGGGTGTAAATTAAATCTAATCAATACATCAAAATCAAATTGAATCTGCCAATCAAATCAGCATCATGGGGCCAAAGTTCAGCGATGCAGGCCAACTTGGTCAATATTGAAAATCAGACTCATGAAGGCCCGGAGGCAGCCATCTTGCAAACGGTGAGATGTTCGTACAATGGCCAGCACATGGGTAATATTGATCTCAGACGGGGCAGAGTGCTTCAAAAGGAGCCATCCACACTGCTGAGGCCATAAGTTCTCTCTCACACACACATACACAGCAAGAGACAGAAGCCCAGTCTGGGGTTTCCACTTCAGAAAGGCGAGGTTGCTTTGTTCTGAGGGCACCTTAGCCCGCTCATTACCGATTCCAGGAGATCTCCAAGACCTCTGATTCCTGGAGAAAGAGGAGTTCATGCCAACACACCCGGGCTGCCAATGACAGCTGAGTGCAGGCTTCCATGGAGGAGATCAAAAAGTGTCGGAGACGGGAGATGCATGTTTCAAACGTGGGTGGAAAATGTGCTTTCGCTTTCATGATGTTGAAAAAAAGTACATTAAGTTCAGAGGATCACAGGGTTAGAACTTACTGAGATTGGGTGGACTGCAGTACATCTTTCTTTAGAAACAATCACAGCTCTTAAAAGGGACATTTGAATGCCATTAAAATCTGGAACAAACTTATGATTCTTTTATGTTACTGACCAAAGTAGGCTCCACATATTTTTTTTTCTCTAGGCACTTATTGCTCTCCGCATCTGCCAGAAGTATTGCACAGTCACTCCCATTCGTCTGATGCACAAACCTGAAGCAATCAAGCATTCTCTTTGGGCTGTGGTGTGTGTTTCTATTGAGTGTGAGTTTCATCCCAGGAGCTCTGCATAGATCAGAGACCAATGTGCAGCTTTCATCTCAGAAATCAATGTTTGTACTTTTGTGCTCTATTGAAAATGTATTTAGAGTTTAAACCGTTTCTTCCAACCTCTCAAGTGATGGAAGTACTTTCCGAGATTCCTAGGAGCAAAAATATGTCAGCCTCCTTGCATTCCAGCAAAATTTGTTTTGAGCTGAAGAAAACTGGAACGTGTACTCCTGGAAAGCAACTCTGTGGTCTCTCCACCTGACTTAATAATAATCAACGGTCAGTAGAACCTCTACAACCTCCAGAAACACTGCATACAAACACTAGTGGTCCAACGACTGAACTCAGCTGCTGAAATCTATAATGGATGTTGTAACATGGCAGCAACACCAGTACCACTTGCTTATGAGCGTAATAGCTTGGGCACAGGGCCCAGACACCCCGAGCAATTAGATAATCTTGCAGTGTTCAGGAGGACAAAAAACTGCATGCAATGTGCACCCACATCAATTACAATCTATTACATCAACCTGTAGGGTAGAAGAAAGACACAGTCCACAAGCCCAAGTGTAATCCAGATCTGCTTGAAGATCGCAGGTTACAGGAGCATTGCTTTACTTTAATAAAATCTCCCAAAGACAACTATGAAGTAAGAAGAAATCTGATCAAGAGGTTTCCGTTCATATCTCAATATGATTTTCAGTAATTTAAGCTTTCTTTTCTCCGCAACAAAATTGAGACCAGCAGTGACATTTCCTTTTCAACCTCTATTGCCTGAGAGAATCTTTCTTCTTTGATCTCTCTTTTACTCTCTAAGCATCACTCTTTGGCCCTTGTTCCATTAAATTGGCATTATTTACTAACCAAGAGAGCACGGGTAGGCAAATGCGACAGCTCCGAGGCAACGGCAAGACGAGGGCTGTTAGCATGTTAATGCGCAGCCACCCTGGTGCAGCAACATGTCTTTAGAATGTCAGAGGGAAAAAGGCATCGTCAGGGCCCTCTGACAGCATGCAAAAGCCATTAGCCCCTCTCAAACTGACATC
This sequence comes from Brycinus macrolepidotus, assembly GCA_037974445.1. NCBI lineage: Eukaryota > Metazoa > Chordata > Actinopteri > Characiformes > Alestidae > Brycinus > Brycinus macrolepidotus. The sequence continues at coordinate 18,743,857 of JBBPCZ010000007.1, read as the reverse complement.
TCCCAATCTTGTTATTGTGAACTGATGCAATGAGGACGCAATGCTGTCGCTCCCACACACATTCCCTCTGCAGTGCTTGCACTGATAATAAGCGATATGGGGACCACATATTGAGCCCCTGCTGATTCACAGCTTCTCCGAGTGGGCCCCCAATTTTAATCAAAGAGAAACCACCCAGGCCCCCACAGTCCCTTGACAGTCATCTACTGTCTTAGCTTTTCCCTCTGTCTCTCTCTACCTCACTGAGCCCCCTGCCACCCCTCCTGTGAGAGTAATTCAGACGGCCATACTGTACAGGAGGAGCGATTACATCCATCAGTTTGGACACCGGATCACGGGGAGGTGTGGAGAGGCAGAAGCAGGGCAAACAACAGCCAAGCACATAAAATCAATCTGGGGCCAAAGCAGACAGCACACCCCGAGGAGCACCCCTGAGGATTCACAGGAGTCTCTGCTGAGATGCATGTTTGCAGAGACTTGCTCATCTGGCATGCTAACCCAGGCCAAGGCCTGCTGAGAGCTGGGTTGGGGAAACAGCGGGGAGGATGAGTGTCACACAGGAAAGGTGCTACACAAAAGACAGGAGGTTTGGTTTGAGTGTTGTGGGGAGTGAGAAGGGAGGAAGCAGAGGGCCTCTTCCTTTGCTAGCCAGTCTAAAGATGTGCTCATTAAGGGTGTGAGAGAGCAGGAACAGCTAGCATTGAGAGCTTGCCGTGACAAGTCGTCGAGTCTGAAAACAGTTAGACAGTTCCAAAGCAATATCTCACATTTCCTTCACTTCATTTTAGAGCACGCTGACCTTTGAAGTCATTTGCTTATTAGTTTGCCAATATCTTTCATGAAGCATATTGGAGAACACAGTGGGCACTAAATTGAAACCTGTAATCATGGATATGGCTGATGGTCAGCAAGGCAACAATGCAGTTAGATGAAGGACTTAAATGCTTTAAGGCTAGTTGGAAGCTGGCCAAATATTTGTGGCAGTGAGTTGAAACATGTTGGATTTTGTAGGAAAAAAAATGTATTTTGTCAAAAATAAGATTTTTCCACATTTTGATTGTTTTTTTCTGCAGCTTCTTTAATATGAACTATTTGTTGAAATGAACTAAATAATTGTTTTAGTATGTATGCTTGTACTTTTGTACTCCACACTACTATCGCCTTTCATATACAACAAAGCCACAAAAGAAGAATTAATACTGCCGGGTTATTATTCAGATGAACCTATGCACAAGTGAAATTAAATAAATGTGTGTCTGAAAGAGCCAGTTTGTGGGTACCTGTGTATCTTTGCATGTCAATTCATCATCGCCTCAAATCCTGGCAGAAAACACGTTGCCTGCTATGTGAATAATCACACTTGTGTTAAAGAGGAGATGTACCCTGCTGCCTCCTGATAAACATTAGACAATATGCAGCGGAATCTTTAAACAATTCTTGACTTTTCTTAAAAATTAAAAAAGTACTTAGGTTCATTTTTAAAAAGCATAATATTGGCACATGGCATTGGGTTTCTGGTTCAGCCCAACTAGATATATTAAGTGATCTCATTTTTCTTTTCTGTGGCTGATCTTCTCTGTATTTAACTAGTTGTTTCTCCCCCATATTGACCTGGAGTCAAAGAAGTTGTCACGTTAGTCTGTAGAACTAAGCAGAGCTGGTTGATCTTCCTGTCACAGATAATTGATATGTTAACTGATCTTCCTGTCATCTCCTTACATGACTAAAGCCAGCTAGAACAGGACAGAAAACAGCTCAGAAAACCAGCCCTTATGGTCTTTAAGCACCCAGATGCTACTCTAAGAGTCTTAAACACACCAGTGACTTAACCATAAACACAAAACATTCAAACTGTGGGAACACACATGGAAGGTCTTCAGCAACTGTGGTTCTACTAGCCTCTAATGCTTCAAACGAGTTTCTGGGTTTTTTCCATGCATGGAGATTGTATGAACATCAACGAGGGAGCTAGTACACTCTTTTTTTTATTAAACCAGACATGCAAAAGGTAATCTCAGTTCATTGGGATCAGCCCAGCCCACAAAAACACTAGATCTATTAACAACTATTTCAGCAGATCAGCCAATGTGGAACAGTCATACAGAAGTATCTGAGGAGAATGCATGAATGTACACACACTCTTCCATTGTAGTATTGAGAAATGGTCTGGCACATTAAGTCCCCTTTTGGCACGGGCAAACCTTCAAACTCCACATCCTCGTCTTGGGATCCATCATCAATAAACAGTTTTTGGAAAAGTGCTGACGCCTTTTCCAATACCAGACCCCCCACCCCCACGTAAACCTGCAGTCTGTAGATACTGTGCGCGTAGCGAGGGAGTCATGCTTCTCTCTGAAGTCTGTCTTATCTGAGGTGAGCCGAAAGAGGAGGGATAGCGTGCTCACCCGCTCCGGCACCCTGAGCCACACTCCCGCTCAGGACTGAAATCTGCAGAATGTCCTGGCCCCAAATCAAACGGCAAGCCCATGACTAACCTGATTAACAGTGTCAGAGGGGCAGGAGTCAGGCCCGTGCTGGATCAAGTAAGTGTCGACAGAGTGAAGGAGATTATCTGCTCCTATAAAAAGAGGAGGGAGGGGTGGGCAAGAACAGGAGGAGGGGGAGAGGTGTGAAAGAACAATCTTGCTTTTGTCCCATAGCTGATGCCACCTGGTATAGAGGGAGGGAGGTGCGAAGAGTCGGGTCAGGGGGTTTGAAGAGACGCCAGGCTCTAGCGTTACCCATCCTGCTGATACCACCCAACTTTCACTGCATCTCGGCCCAATCTCAGTCCAGCAGAGGACCAATTTAGAAATGCTCATTGCCTTTAATGCTACGCCACACACTAATTAATACTGCAAACAGCAAAGATGAAATATATATATGTATGTTGGTAAAGAGTTCAGGAGAGCAATGGTTGAGAAATCCTGGTGCAAGATATATGGCTCAAGTTATTTATTGAACAGAAATGGATGGAACCTTTGAAGAGCTGTTTTAATGCTAAAACTGCATGATGACACGAGCATATGTGAGTGCACATATCATGCAATTTTATGCAATATGAAAAATTCACAGTTTTAATAAACTAGTCTGCAAGAACCTTCCAACTTGAAGGATCCCATATGGGCCAGCTGGTGGCCTGGTGGTTAGGGAGTTGCCCCCTGCGATCAGAAGGTCATTGGTTCACATCCCAGGACTGCTAGTGGCACCAATGAGGTACCCTTGAGCAAGGTACCGTCCCCACATGCTGCTCCTTGGGCACTCCCTGTTGGTGGCAGCCCCCTGCTTCACTTGGTGCATGAGTTAAATGCAGAGAAAAAGTTTCACACTGTGTGCTGTGCTGTGGTGTGGTGTGGTGTTCACGCGTGACTATAAGGGGCCACTTTACTTCGCAGAAGCTGAACTGCACTGATCCTCAGGACCACAATTGCATTGCAATAATACATGTTTAGGGCTTAGGGAGGGGGGCAACTTCCTCTTTTCACCAGTTCATTCCAAATAAAAAGGGAACTGATACTTGTGTGCGAGGTGCTGTGTTTTTTTTTCTATATGTAATCAGCCCTGAGAGTCTGTATGTAATGCTACCACTTTGAGCCATATTTGTTTGGCTTAGAGTAGACTCACACAGAAGCACTTATAGGTTTCAAATACCATGTTTTTTAGACTTTTCAGTTAAAGGACACCAAATAATCATTACAGGACAACCTTGATTCTGTTGTATAGACAGCACATCTGAGTAGCAGAAGTCCTTCCAGCAGAACAGGAAAGAATATTTAACACAGGTCTAAAGTGATTTGTTGTTTGGCAGACACAGTTCTTACTGTTGGGAATTTGGTGTCCTTGATCTGTTTGATATGATAAAATAACGGCACCAATATTCCTTCACAGCATTTTTGCTCCAAGTGTCCAAGTGTGCACATTAGATGAAAGGGGTTGTTCCTTTAGAGCACCTCTTTTGTCTAAATAAATAAACTCGGGCATTAAAATTTCCTTTCCCCCCCCCCCAAGGAGGAAGCCTTGGCCACCACAGACTCCGACTCTTTCAGTATTTTCCTTTTTCCATTAAAAGCATTGCAACCTAGAATAGTTTATTAATCTTTATCTTTATTGACTTATAAATCTACAAAAAACAAGTTTGTTACTATATGCCTTTTTGCTGCATCATGGTAAAATTTGCTTTCATTCAGCCTCTCCCCTTCGGAAAAAGGAGTCAGGTACACATGAATGTTCTCTGCTCACTTTTCGGTTTTAACGTAAGGGGAGATAAACAGCTTGAAATCACTTTGACAGGCCGTGATACTCTATCACATACCACAAGGGATTTTAATTCCAACTTGTGAAATTGTAATTGCTTCTCTCACAAGCGCTGGAGGATTGTGGGTAAGAGACATTGTAGGATTCTGTCAGCGCTGCCCTATATGATCCCCCCCACTGCTCTCTCCATGAATAGTTCCTGTGTGTGAGCTAGAGAGAGAGAGAGAGAGAGAGAGAGAGAGAGAGAGAGAGAGAGAGAAAGAGAGAGAGAGAGAGAGACAAAGAGAAAAAGAGAAAAAGAGAGAGCGCAC
>JBBPCZ010000007.1:18727052-18739192 GCA_037974445.1 Brycinus macrolepidotus | reverse complement strand
AGAGAGAGAGAGAGACAAAGAGAAAAAGAGAAAAAGAGAGAGCGCACTAGATAGAGGGGTTGACACTAAATTAACTGATGATGTCAGGAGAGTCTTTGAGAGGAGGGCGATGGCACATGACAAAACAGGATGAATATCTCTTCAGGCTATGTTCCAACTTCCTCTTTTCTTTTTCTACTTGTTCTGTTATTTATTTATTTATTTATTTTGCTCTCTCTCTCTCTCTCTCCTCTCTAGCTGCAAGGCAGCTACTACAAACGACTTTAATTTTAAGCCCCCTGCTTGGCAAACTGTCACTGAACTCTCTGTCACTCAGCCAAAGGTAAAATAAATAAATAAATAAATAAATAAATTCAAGGAGGATAAAAAGGAAAACTACAACATAGCATAAGGCAAAAAAAGGTGAGCGGTAGCTAATTAGAAACAATAATGACAAGCAGCTATAACTCTAGGGCTGCCTGTCATGAAGGCCTTGAGGGGGCTGTCAAGGAAGAAGACAATGTTTACATAGTGCTGTGGTCTCTCTCTCTCTCTCTCTCTCTCTGTTTCAATGCATTAAAGAGAAAAGCGAGACAGAGCGGCAGGATCACAAAGTATCTCCAGTCGCTCGCTGACATGATTTGCTTACACACAGGGCCTGTCCTGCTTCTGCCTGAGCAAGTTCCAGAGAAAGACCTCCCAACATGGGCATAAACTCATCCTCCAATTAGCTGCCATGGAAGACCACTGGGCTGGGAGCAGTCAGGGCCCCTGCGGAACTGTCTAAATGGCAGGTACACTGGAGTGTACCTGGACTAGCAGGTGCACACAGATGCTGCAGTTTATAATGAATACCAGCCCATTATGATGGCACATGGGACAATATTTATGCTGTAAAGAGGAACTACTTAAAGAACTGTCTAGACTAGTTGCATCTGTTAAGTTACTCCGAAAAATATCAGACTACATTGTTCTTTACACACCAGTTCTCTTCTGCTGGGAAGCTTACTGGCAATTAGGGCTGAAACGCTCATTCCTTTTCCTGGTTAAACACAGGAAATTGAACAAAGTGAATGCTGTGGAACACAGAGGCAGTTAGCCCAGTTGCAATCACTCTGAAATGCGAATGACCATCAGTCAACCTTCTGCCTGCATTTAATTTCATCCCCCATTATGTCCTGGTAACATCATTATGGCATTCCAAATAGTGTAACTTATCTTCAATTAGTCAGAGTTGTCAGTCATTAGGCCAGATCTGGATGGCGAGCTAAGTGCCACAGGGGCTGTTTGTCGGCAGTAATTAGACGGCTTTACAGTAGCTAAGCAGGCCTTCAATCACATGCTTGGCTGATTGGGCTGTAACACAGAGTTCAATACTGTGGAATCTCTCTCTATACTTAATTTTTCTCAAGGGCTCAGAACTAAATGAACCAAGTTGTAGATCAGATGCACACAAAGCACTTCTGTATCATCAGTGTAAACTTTTATGTGTACACCTACGTACACCATGCATCAGTACAGGTGTTTCAACTATGTTTACAGGTGTTGTGGGAATTATGAGAGCAGGGAGATGCAGTCCTGGCATTTAAAGCTTCAAGTCTGTTTTTGCTTTCCAGCCACAAGTGACCTAGAAGCATGTACAAATTCATCCCAGTTCTGTGTACAGAGTTGGCTATTCTAAGTTAGCTGACAACATGAACCAGAACAAATAACTAAATTCTACTTAAACAAATTAGTGTTCATACTGCAGCATAGAACTGTGTTACATCAAAATATTGAACAAATAAGGGTCACTGTTTTATTATTTACTATATTATTATTATTTACTATTTTGTTATTTATTATTTACTACGCTATAGGGAACTCTATGCTCTATGCCTGGACAGAACAGAAGACAGATGGATAGGACGGGACACATGGATGAGGAGGGGTCAAACAGACAAGGCAGGCCTGAGAAGTATTTCAACAGCTGGGCATTCTGTGTAATGATTAACTGCAGGTATTCCATTTCACTGACAGGAGGTTGTGTAGAAGTCAAATGTGTCTCCATCGATTTTCACATGTGAGGTAAAGATTTTTTTGACAAAGGCACATCAAAACATTATGGCAGGTGTAATTGACAATCAGCTCTCAAGTAGGTAGTCGCTGCGGGAATATCATTTAACAGGCAAGAGGAACTTCTTCCTGTCTTTTCAGGGTTGTGCCCTGTACTTCAAGTTGCTCCGGAAAGATGTTCCACTGTTCTTGATCTCTCTGTTGAATGCTGGTATAATGTGAATAGTTTCACTGCAGCCGTTCTTGGAAGCGTTTTCTCTCAATCCGAATAAGCTTATCAGCACTAAAGTTCGTACTTTCAGAAAAGTTTTAAAACTGCAAAATGCAACTCTTTGTCTCCCTGCAGCTTAGGTATTCAAGCGCAAATGACGCAAGAACATTAGCAGGCCTTAATCAACAACCTTGTTGATGGAATAAATGTTTGGGCTTTGGTCCTCCCTCAAGGGTTTCCAAACACCCTTCCTTGTTCAAAGTCAAAGACAAAAGCTTGAACACAAGCAAGGTTGGCAAGTGACCAGCTCACTCAACAGCAGCAATCTCGCTCACAATGGATCCTGGAAATCCCAGAGTGTCTTGCAACTACAGAGGGGTGTGCACGGATTAGATAAAAAGGCGAGAGCCTCCAATCCCAGACACAAGGGCCACCCAGCTGAGAGTCTGTCTGCAAAAAGCCAAGTAGACAGCAGTTTATGAATACCCGTGCCAAGTCAGTCCCCTACAGGTTCTGTCACTGTGGTGTTGAATAAACAAAAAAGGCCAGGAACAGCAGCTTCCAACAGAGGAGAAGGAGAGGAATTCTGCAAGAAATTATGCTACTAGACTCATAATGCGATTCCACATGTAATGTATGAAATGTCCATTGAGGGAATTTCATCAAGGCTTCTGTTTAGGCCCATTCCTCTTCATAGACTCGGCGCGTTTGCTGTTGAAGAGAGCTCCTTTCATTGTAACAAATGACATTTATGCCTCATGGAAATCAGTTTGGTTCGCACCATGTTATTGATGCACACAGCGAGAGCATTGTGGCTCAGAAAGAGCATTTTCAGACAGGGAGCAAACTCGAGGACTCAAGTCAATTTGGGATGAAAGGAAAGCGTGCATCTGCCCCGCATAACTCATGACTGTCCTTTAGCAGTATCAGTAGAGCAGTCTGACCCCGAGGGATTTTGCAGGGATGACGCAACCCTTCTTTTCTCCTCAGAAGACCTCGGCCAATTAAGTAAACGTAATAAAGCACCAGTGAGCGTAAAAGGAAAATAACGTGCACATATATAAAACAGTGCTGAGAAGCAGGCTAGGTTTATGAGCCTCATATCCCTCAGACAGAGCTGACAGAAGCTCTCCACACAATGCTATTTGCTGGAGTGAACTTTCAGCACCTTCAATAAGCTGGGCAAGCCAGCAGCACTCGCACGTCGCTGCATGGGTCAAGGATAGAGCACTGCCTTCTGTACAGAAGCCAGCCTCGCACAAATGTATATGCATCTTTGCAACAACAATAAACATCAGAGTCAACCTCCCAGTCCTACCTCTGACATCCTTGCTGCATGCGAATTTCTATTTGGCCGTGTTGACTGAGAACAAATGGCGTTATTATATTCATTCACATGTTGACATTTACCTGTCAATCAGAGCTCTCTGCTCCCTCTCTCGCCAAAGAAGGGGAGAGTGGACCCTTGGAAAGCCATAGAAACTGGAACATGCCGACAACGGGGAAAAATGTTTCTTTAAAATGAAAGGTAAAACTGTTAAAAAGGTTTGAAGCTGTTAACTGTTGAAATGAAGGTGGGAGTCATTGAAGACTGCCCACTGACTCCAACCTCCAACTGGCATTCAATGTATTTAATGTAAATAATAAATAATATTATAATATAATGAATAATAAATGACAGAAATTTGTAAGGCAGCAGCATACAGTATTAATTATACTGTTTAAGGAATTCTTTTTGTATACATGGTCATGGAGGGAGTGGCTGCCTTGTTTCTGAGAAGAAAAAAGATTAAATATTTTTTTCCCCAAAGCTACACCTAAGTATTCCTCCCAGATAAGTGACAAAAGACAGGCCTCTTCAGCATGCTGTTCTAAAATATTAATAATTTTACTAATAAAGACACAGAGTTCACCGTAGTTTCACCAGAATTCTATTCAGTGATCTTTAGCACTACTACAGATTTTAGGCTACCTTGCTGGGGATGAGTTTGCAGCTGCAATGCTTGCAAATAGGATCATTTGTTTTGTTGTGCACAAATCATTTGCACTATAAATATTCTCTTGTTTATTTTGCAATCATTGCTGTTGCTGTAACTAGTATTATTAAATGACATTGGTATTATTAAATGATGGTATTAAATGACCGTTTAACGACAACTAAAGCCAACTGATATCTTGTATTTAACAAAGACGATCTATTTTACTGTGATTTGTTATTTTCTCATAATTATAATGAGCAGTCACTTTAATTTAAAAATAAAGATGCTTAGAGCTGGTTCCTGGACAGGCATTAAGCCTAGCACTGCACTACATTTCCCTTTCGATTGAGAATCTCTATTCAGAATCCTATGCAGTCTATGCATAAGCTTAATCCCTTTCAGAGAAACCAATCGTTAATGGTGTAGGCCAGACTAATAAAACAGAAGAATTCAAAGATGTAAAAATTATTTGATTGAAATTATACATTCTGTAAAAAAAATGGATGAAAATTGAGAGAAGATTTCCCTTGTGTGTGTGGGCAGGAATACATTTTCCCATTCATTTCCCTTAAAGGTGACTTGGTTTGTACATGCTAAACCTTTGTAGAAATATGGCCTAATCTTACAGTCAATAAGAACTGTTCTTGAGGATGCTTCCCCTTACTTCTCTTCAAGGAGCACTGAGGGGACTAACTAGTCCTCACACTTATTGCTTGCACATTTTTCCTATATGTATAAAAAAAAAATTAAAATTAAAAAATAAAAACCTCCTCACTCTTGTCCATGTTTTTTTGCTTACTTTGTACTAACCTTTGTACTTTTCTTTTCTTTTCTTTGACAGGGTTAGTTGGTAGTAACTTGGTTAAAAGCAGATGTTGATTTGAGTCTAGCTTAGTAGGTATGAAGAACAGTCGTGGACTACTTTAAGCACTGACATACGTCGCTCTGGATAAGAGTGTCTGCCAAATGCTGTAACTGTAACTATATATTTAACAGCATTGTAGCCACTTTTCAATAAACTCAACAGGCAGAACCCCTGTTTCTACAGCAGCATTTTTGCTGAGGCCACCCTCATCTCCTTAATCCCACTCTTTCTCTAGGAAATCTCATGCCAGTCTTCTCTTATTTCATCCATCTGCATTCTTTTTGGAGAGCTGGATCCCAGGAGGGTATGTTCGTGGCAGACTCCTCCCTTGTGCCAGGCCTGCTGCGGTTGGGGGTCAGGGCAGCTCAGGCTACAGCCAAAGGGGTGTCCCCTGCTCAGTAATGCTGTCACAGGACCTGTCATCCCTGTGAAGTCATAGACGCCATCAAACACATCTGTCTTAAAGACACCAAGCCAGTTCTGGACACAGTGTCTTTGGGCTGTGAGGTAAGGCAGGTCAAACGGAGGCCCATCAATGAAAAGAATGAATTTGTGATGTTCACACAAATTGTTGACTTTTAGGTAAAGCATCATAAGTGCTGCGAGGACTAAAATGACCAGCTGCTGCTTATTTAGTACACACCTGAAGTACCAGCAATATTACACACTCCATACCTGTTACATTTGTTTCCAGTCATAACAGATTTTTCACTTCCAAACTCACAAATTTCGTAAAACATTTCTTCTTAACAACTAGGGTGTTTTAAAAAAAAAAAAACACTCTATGATGATATTTCTCTTACGTCACACAAAGTGTGAATAGAAGACAGTGAGCAACATTTCCCACAGTGTGAGTGTTGCCAGGTTCAGCCAAACAGTTGACTTATTTTCAGTGTTATGCTATACGTAATTATTCTACAAACAAAAACAAAAAATAATAATAAAAAAAAAAACACTTACTGCCTGGCTAAATAGCTTTTCAAAATATTTTCTGGCAGCACAAGGGGGACCTATACAATATTAGGCAGGCAGTTTTAATATTATGGCTGATCGGTGTAAATACTACATAAATGCACAATTTTTTTTTTTTTTTAACTTTTTTCACATTTGTCTGCTAAACACACTGCTTCTTCCATTGAGGTGCAGGGAGAAGTGTGCTACTTTACACCCATATTATACACTGAGTGAACACTTTATGGCAAAACACACGCTGAGGCTTTGGGGGAAGACAAAATCAACAAGTCAACCTCCTACTGCTAAAAGCCCTATAAGAAGAACATTCCAGAAACATCACCAAGGAGACAGTTAAGAGTGTGTGGAGTCTTGTTTAATAGGGTTGATCTCTGTTAAGGACAAAGATCAGGGAGAAAAAATAGTGATGCTCTTTGCCTGCCTGCCAAAAATGAGACACAGGCTGAAAGATGAAATTAAAAACCAAACAGAACCCAAAGGTGCTTGCTTTTAAGCTGTCCTTGTAGCTTGACTAAAATCTTACATTTTAAAGACCTGTATCTAAAACTTCCCAAAGTGTGTCTTTAACAGAACATGACACTGATTTAATAAACCCTTCTAATGAAATTAATTAGACCCCTTTCACTGTTAAAGCCTGGTGTTAAAATAAACAGCACGTTCCAGCTGAAAAGACTGATGTCCTTAGTCTTTTTGATAAAGTCCAATGTTCAGGAACGTGTACCTCAGTTTGACCTTAACTTATACCCTCCATAGCTGTAAAAAAGAGGTTGCTGCTTCCAATGCTGTCAATTCTGTGTCAGTGAAGCTTCTCAAAAACAAAAAATGTTACAATAGCCAACAGAGCAATGAGCATTGAAAGCAGCTTGAGTCCTTCACCATCCACTCTCCATGACTGACCAATCATCGCATTGGAGGCCAAAGGGGCATGGAACCCATTCTGACACGAATCTTTCAATTCCTGTGAAAACAAGAAACATAAAGAGAGGTATTTAAAAAGCAGACCTAAAAAGACACAGTTTAAAAGGCACAGCTTTACCTTGAGTCTGCTTGTGTATAAGTAGGACATCACAAGGTCCTTTTCCATTTTATGTCTTTATATGAGATTCATTCCTGGCGATTCCTACAAACCACATCACTGCAGACTGTATGGAAAAGTCGGTTAGCCCTCCTTAGCCGTACGGCAGGAACACACACTTCTTATTTATAAAGCACTCTAAGGCCATACGCTAGCTCACATCACATCTTTGATTTCTATAGAGAAAACAAGAACTATCAGACACGTTCCAATGGCTGGATCAACTGTCAAGTAACCAAACCTTTTACTGAACTCAAAATCTGCTTTTAGCTACAGTGCGCAAGCAAGCTGGAATTCACTGTGGGACACACTCTGCTCCTAAGTGCACTAAGGTGTATTTGGTTACTTTGATTTCAAGTTTTACTCTTACCACTCTAATTTGTTTAGTTTTTCGTATTTTACTTTCATTTTCTTTATTCTGTTGTAAATTATTTTTTTCCTTCCATTGTCTTATTTTTCATTTTCTAGTTTCATTTATATAATTGGTTCTTTTTTATTTAATTGTTCAATTTATCTTTTCTTAATTTTTCTTTGATTTTCCTCTGATTTTAATTTGTTCAATGCTTGGTTACAGAGTATATAAGGGTTACCCTCAGTGTATTTTTGGCTGAAAAAGCTCTGAATGGCTAATACAACACCAATTAGAAAACAAAGAGTGTGACAGTTCAAGTAAAGGATTAAACTGCAGCTGAATATGATCCAGGCATTAAGACAGAGTATCCATTAATGGTGTATTTTGACATTTATAAAAGCTTGTATCAAAGTACAGAAAGATTAGTCTTAAAATGATATAAAACCTATACTGTTAAACCTCCAATCTAGCTGGCTACTTATTTTAACTTCTCTATCAGTCACCATTATACATTGATCAGTCATAGCATTAAAATCACCTGCTTAATTTGAGGTTCTACTAGTGACCCCAAAACAGCTCAAAGCTGGTTTTAATGTTATGGCTACATACTATATCTGGCAGCTTCATCAGATTCTTATTCACTAGATATTACACATCACTTGTGCCCTCTGTATTTATAGCTGCTTATTAGTGATTTTAAAGTGTCTATGCCTTTATTAACAAACATTAATAAACCCTTTAATAAACCCTTTATAAGGGTAGCCCTAGTGTAAAGTGTTATCCAAAGGCTTTTCAACACTGCCCATGATTTAAACTCATGATCTAATGGTGAAAGCAAATGTTAGTATTAACACACTTTGTAATATAAATTCAACCCTTTTTGTGTTGTCTTTGTTTTGGCTTGATCTAGCCCAATCTCTTAAAGGGCAAATAAAATGAGTTTGGAGTTCAATAAGAAAACGTAATCTTTCAGCCACATCATCCTGTCCGACTCACCCTTCTTTACTAAATGACACATATATCATTCCCTCATGCCTAACTCTTTCAACAAATGTGTGTGACTGACCAGAGTGCAGGAGAGATTATGTATGATCCATCACCATCTTACGGACAGAAAAGATCCAGGGCATTTACAGTGTGAAATGGCCAAAGATTGAGTACTAGTCTGTGGCCAGGACTCGCTGGGTAAAATGGCTATAACTGGGACTCCAGTCTCCTGTAATGTGTTAGCCCATTAAAGTCTCATTTATAAGGGACAGTGTAATGGAGAGATGTCTCCCAGCAGGATAGGCCTGACAACCAACCCAATAATATGTTCATTTATGGAGTGTGTGAGTGTGAGGAGGTGTTCTTGCTATCAAAGATAGAAGATCAATCTGAATGACTATTTTATGAGTCCAATTGTTCAGCTCCACTATGGTGGTAATTGTAATCTGCAGCAGGTGGTAGTGGTGATATGCATCAGAAGATTGCTCTTCTGATACTGGTGGTTTATCTGCATTTGCATTATCAGGCCGGCACTATGTCTTTATAAAGTTGGGGAGTCAGCAGTGCCATCCTGCCCTTATCCAGCCAGCCACGGAAAATGGAGAAAATTGAGAAAAAGCATGGAGTTCTTAAGCCATCACCTTGAGAGCCTTGCGGCCATTAAATCCAATTACAAGAAGATAGCACGGATCAGTTTAACCAACCTTTACACATCTAAATGGAGCTCTTACACAGCCTAAAGAAAGATTATCTAAGAGGCGAGCAGGGCACACTATCCAGACCTCCATTATCTGACTCCATTTCTGATGGATTCATAAGATCTGTCTTGTTCTTGTTCTTTCCCTGACTCCTCTCCCCTCTTCTCCTCTCACTCGTAGCTGCTCTTTTGTGACCATTGTCTTTCATGGTGCTCTTTCTCGGCAGGCCCATGTAGGGCCGGCCAATTGATATGGCTGAGAAAGTCACTTGCTGTTTGAGTGACCGAGGTAAGCGTACACCCCTAACAGCCTCCAGTGCAGGCTGTCTATATGGGGGAACACTTGTCTTGACGAGTTATATTAAAGCATAGTGCTCTGCTACTGGTTCTGCAGGTCCTGACATGGGGAAAAAAGCTGGAGAAAAAAAGGGCACTGCTGTCACAGCTGTGCTAGCAAGACAGAATTTGGAAAGGGAGGTGGCAAAAGAGGATCAAATTAACCAAAGAGAAACATGGCAACTATGAAGTGGAGGCAAAAACCACTATTAAGAGAAAATTCGCTCAACAAGAACTAAATTCAGTCTGAAATAGCACCACCCACAAACACTTTAAAGGAAGTAGGTCAATCAAGAAGTTCAGTTAAGGCTCAAAGAGCATCCTCCCGTAACACCTCCAGGTTTATATGTCTTCTTAAGATATACTGAAGGGGGCCACAATGGGGGACAGCATCTGACTGGGAAGGAAGGGGTGGGGGGGGTCATCACTTGTTTGCTTTCAACTCAGAATGGCCTAGCTGTCCAGTCACATCAAAAGGAAAGTGGGCCTGAGGAGGCCAATCAAATTTCTGTGGGGATCGGTGCCACCTCAGCCATCCTCTAGACATGCATTTGCCCTGGGCACACCACCTTACAGATCTAACTTGATGGAAAGACACTTGGATCTATATATTTATTACATGTAATGCACTCACCGCTGCAAAGAAAAACTAACCATTTGCCTGTAAGCTCCTTCCAGCTCAAGCAGTGCCACAGAAAGCTCAGAGATGAGCCCTTATATCTACATGAGAGAGCAGGCTTCCAGCCGATCCAAGGGAGGGAGGGCCGGACTCCACATTCCAACTTCAATGATACTATAATAGAGCGGGAAGGGACTGGAGGAGAGGAATAATGTAATCTCAGCACTGCTCTGCTCCTAAAAATGCATGAAGCCAACATGACTGTGTACATAACTAATGTAGAGTGCTTTAGAGGTGCTGCTTGCTCAATGGGACAGCATCATGGAGCTGCTTGGACTATTGAGCTCCTCTTTTCCATTCTACTTTGCCTGCATGATTTGAAATAGTAATTTGCTACCAGTTCCTATATTCATGCTATGAATATAGGTGAATTGTGGATCTCCCTCCTCAGCCCTTGAAAAGCAAGCACTTGCAATCTTGTCATGCTACATTCAGGACGATCAAAGTGTGCACACACAAGTATTTCTCTCCAAATCTGGGTATAAACTCGTCTTTCATGAAAAGCGTCAGGAAAGAGAAAAGAGACAGAGTGAAGCAAAACTGAATTTTACTTGCAGTTAATCGGATCCCATTGCAGATGACAAAGACACCAGAGAACAGCACTCTACTGTAGTAGGTGGAAGACAAAGATGGAGAGAATTTTATTATTTTGAAAACAACCCTTTATTTTCTCCAAATTGTAGATAATTCCCATCATAGAGCCATAGCAGTCCCTGGCCTATTTCATCTGGACACTTGGTGTCGCTGAAATGGAAGTTGGGCACGGATAGCATTTTTTTTTGTGTTGCACCATTTTAACAAATGTAATAATTGCAGAGACAAGATGAGGCAGGACTTGCAGCTTTTTTCCCCATTTATGGTGTGCCAACAAAAATCCTCATGACAGCAGGGCATGACCATCACAGAAGCACAATGTGGAAGATAAATGTATCCTTCTAGCTCATCCTTTTAAACAACATGCTGACAAGAGAACACTGAAGATCTCAACTCCTCTACTTTCCCCACTCAGACCCCCCAGTGTTTCACAGACTGATGGAATGAGAGGTATGCTGAGGTCCTTCTCACTCAGTCGATGTCAATGCCAGTCCACAGATGGGCCTCAAACCACTGCAGAGTGTACCTCTTTCACAAAGGGATTCACATGGTGTGTCCATGAACTCTACAGACCTGAGGCATGTCTAAAAAAAAAACTGTCAACTGTTAATGCTGTGCATGCCTCTCCAGTGGCACCTAGGTCTGAGCCTTTTTTGGCATTGCTGTGACTGTAAATCAGAGGTGCTGGTATGCTTAGTGAATAGCGGAGACTTGCGTCTCCGTGTCTGTGAGCTAAGGCTAAGAAGCCAGCTCGATGCATGCCATTAGTCACACTGTTTCTATAGGACTCACTCTCACTGTCTGTAGTCTTCTGATGGACGTCAGCAGGAGTGACCACCAGCATGAAGCTGTGTCCAGACACTTCATTGATCTGTGTCTGCCTCATGTTCAGACAGTGGCTCTGCACTCTCTCTCCCTCTCTACTCTCTTTCTCTCAACACAAACCAAGTGCTGTCAATACCCATCAGTCTTCTGGCCCCATGCTCACATTGCAGCTTAAGAAGGCTGGCTGGAGGTGAAGAGAGATCAAGGACATGACCACTGAGCTTCCAAGAACCCCATCACTCTCGCAGTCAGCAGAGATGATAATCCAAACACAAACAAGTGCGCACACACGAGAGAGCGCACACACACCCAAACATGCACACATGCAAACACACGCACACGCGCGCACACACGAGCACACACGCGCACACACACACACACACACGCACACACACGCGCACACACGCACACACACGCGCACACACGCACACACACGCACACACACGCACACACGCGCACACGCGCACATACGCACACACACACGCACACACACGCACACACACGCACACACACGCGCACACACGCACACACACG
>JBBPCZ010000007.1:18704196-18726952 GCA_037974445.1 Brycinus macrolepidotus | reverse complement strand
ACACACACGCACACACACGCACACACACGCACACACACGCACACACACGCACACACACACACACACACACACACACAGAGAGACTAGGATTCATTCTGGATTCCCCTTGGAAGGACAGAGTAGTTTATAATGAAAGTGAAAGAAAATAAACATGTTCCAGGACATTACTGTGAGTCCTGAGCTGCGTTCACAGTGCAGACAGTTTTGATATGTTTTTCAAATCTGTTCTTTAGGACAGAATGTCCACATTTTCCTTTGCAAGTGAGAACAGATTTGTATATCTACGGCATATCTACGTACACTGATGGCGTCTGAAACAATGTAGACATGGAAACATTCTCTGGTTGTGAAAGTGCGTGAAATTGTACTCTGTGCTATTGCAGCCTGTTTGGGTGTCTATTAGGCGCTCAAAGTCGACTAGCTGTGTTTTGTATCAGAACCAGGTTTCTGATAATAAAAAAGTCACACATGCTCTCCAAGAACAGTGTTTTTGATCACAACCATAAAGAGGAGCATCACCTGAGGGCCTCCCCTGTGTTTTACTATACTTCAAGAGCTTTATTCTCTCTATGGAAATCGCAAACACCGATGTGTAATAAGCTGCAGAATCTTAAGTAATGAGCTAGATGATCTGGAAGAGTTGCTCAGTGCTGTCATTGCTCGGTACATTTTGCAAAAGTGCTTTATATATACTAAAAAAACAAATGTAAACCTTTTTTCATTAAACTCGATAACACTGAACCACTGTATCGCAATGTTCTATGTTTGATTTCTTCAGACAGTAAAGTCTGTACTGTACGTTGCAAAATATGGTGTCCCTTATGTACTACCTACTGGCATAAGAAAATAAAAAACCTAAAAATGAGTGGATAATAAATGAGCGGAGATGCAGATGCTTCCTGATAGGCCTGCTGCTCTGTGGTCAGTATAAAAATGAGGCCCAACTGACCTCAGTTTTGGAAGATGGCAAGAAGAAAAACTGACTTTGAAAGTGTGTCTACTATCAGGGCATGGATATTAAGAACTTCAGTCACAAAGACCACTCAACCATCTAGTTTCAATAGAAACATTTAAAGTGACAAAAAAAACACAGGAACTGGTCTGGCATACAGGAAAAACGGATAGGGTCAGATGAATTATCCATCACTATACTCTCCACCCGAGGGGAAGGGCATGTGTGGTAAATACCTGACATCTACTGTGATTTGAGCTCACTTGTCCCCTTAGAGGGAAGGGTCACTGCAAATCAATACAGAATTATTCTGATTACCTTTATCCCAGCATGAAACATTTCTCTCCTGATGGATTACAATGCCCCATCCACAGAGCATGAGAGGTCAATAAATAGTTTGGTAAGTGTGAAAATGGTATAAATCATATTCCTTTTCCTTCACTCTCCATCACCATTATCATAACACCAAATAAGGGAGTATATTTTTGGAAGAACGGTACTCCATCCCTCCAATACAGTTCCGTGCAGAAGAGCAGCTTGTTCTACTAACTAAATTCATTAGTCTTAGTTTTTAAACAGCTGATTATGTTCGCCCCTACTTTGCTGTAATGTAAATTTGCAGCCCTGGTTTCACTTTGTAAATAGGATTGGTGCTGATCTATGGCAAGGCACTTTGATGCTGTTTTGGTGGCTAACGGTGGCACAATGCTTTACTAAAACACTTTTTTGTGATTTTTTTTTTCCTTTTATTGTCACCAGTTTGTATATTGTATGAGGTACATAAAGCTGATGGTGATTTTTTTACAGACTAAAATACTATAATTTTAGCCACATATTTGTTTTTACTTTACAAATATTGAAACATACAAAAATGGTTTATATAATGAAAAGTAACGTGCTATATGAATTTATGCAAAAATCAACATGATGTATGTTAAACGTACATAAATAATTGTTCAAACAAAAATTAAAAAATGCCTAATTTTCAACCCAATTACAAATAGGTGTTTTTGTTATCAAGGCATTAGGTACTTATCTGAAAATGTTAAATATGACAGCTGTAGTTAAATACATTTTCTCAACTGTTAATCATGCAGGAGCATGAAATGAAGCTGATTTAGATCTGACAGCCTCTCTATAACAATAAAACAGTCTATAGACAATAAAGCAAAATCATGTAATAGAGAACATTTTAAAGAAAGGATCTGGTTTTTATTTTATTTTATGGAAACGTATGAATTATGCAACCTGAAAGCAACAAACTGTAATAATTGCACTGGCATTCTTTGAAGTCCAATTGTTCTTCCAGTGTTTCTGGGAAGACTGTAACATTGTATTAGATGTAAAGACGGGACAACACGAATGCGCGACGCCTGAAGCTGAATGTATAGGCCTGGTGACTAGAACTTGTAGCAAGCACCCCTGCGGAGTCAACTATGCATCCAAACAGCTGTTTCTCTCAAAGGAAGCCTGTGCTACAAGGCCGTGTGATGATGCAAAAGATAAGAAATACTAAACCAGTGCTAGAGCTCGTATAGTGAAATACACACACACGCGGGCGTGAGTTTGGTGTAATTAAGCGCTTCATCATTTTTAATCCCTTGTTCCAGGTGTTTGGTGAGACTGCAAGTGAATTATTAAGGCACTAGCAGCAAGATATCGAAAAGCAGTGCTGTGGTGGCGGGAGACCCTCTGTTAGACACTTTTTAATGGCATGCCTATTTTTCAGCGCCGCATGCAATAGGTTTTTCGTGACACGCATGTGCTGTTGTGTTTTGGCACCACATGCTGAAGTCCACATACACAAACAAGAGACAGGAGGTGAGCTGGGTCACCCAGGGAAAAAGCTGAAGAATGCAGAAGCAGAGGGGAAGAGAAAGAGAAAGAGAGAGAGAGAGCGTGAAAGAGGGGAGGGAGAGAGAGAGAGAGAGAGAGAGAAAGAGAGAGAGGGAGAGGGAGAGAGGGAGAGTGAGAGAGAGAGAGAGACAGAGGAAGGAACTAGTCTTCTCTCTCTTGCTGTTCCTCTGAAAAGACATACTGATTAATGCTTCGAGAGCAGAGTGTGCATTCATGAGTTAAAGTCTACTCACCAAAAGTAGCCAAGCGTAAAAACATGAATGTATGTTTGGAGATTTTTATACTGTACATATATTTTTATTCAATACATAGCATTTATTAATTATTCAGTAGTATTTTAGTTATTTATTTATTCTAAATTGAGATTACATACTTTTTCTCAACCAAGAAAATGTCAGTTAATTCATTATCAAGAATAAATATGAAAGGACAAAAATTAAGCTGTTGAAATATGCCAACCCCAGATCCTATACAGGAATCTTTAGGGAGCTACAATTAGTCCTGGCTCACCCTTCCATTAACACACAATTAACACTTCTAATTAACCATGAACAGGAATAAAGAAATTAATAAATAAACAAAAGCTACACTTTAGGGAAAATAACTGATGCCACCATGCCACTATGTCCTCACATAACTACCAAAGAAATTGGGAAAATGTCAGAAAGACAGCGTTTCATTGTTGTTCCCACACACATCTGCTACTCCATCCCCCTTATCACACCAAGGTTTGTTTAAGTGCTTCACAAACACGGCTTCCATTCCTCTGTTTACAGCGTAAGCTTGCTTCAGCCATCCCCCACTGTCAGTGCACAGAGATTAGTTACTAATTGACCCAAGGCATGAAACTCAAGGTCATGCTGCTCCAAGTCAATACGGTGATTGGCTCAGGATGTAGTAAGCAATGGATGCAAGAAGACAGAGCAACCCTCTTAGCATCTGAATGTTTTAGTGTCAGCAAACAGACCAAACCAGAAAGAAGGTCTGTTTGTAGGTCAATTGTAAACATACAGATTCACAGTTACGTAGAGAGGGATATGTAACTGTGTAACCAACAACCAGTCAGAGTGCCCATGCTAACCTCTGCCCACAGCCCCAAGTACCTACAATATACACCTCAGCTTAAGATGTGGACCATGATGCAGAAGAAGAAGAAGCTGGCCTGGTCTAATGGATAATATTCTCTTTTACATCATATGAACAGCAGGGTGCATGTGTGTTTCTTACTGGGGGAAGAAAGGGCACTTTACAAACTATGGGAAGAAGGCAAGAGACAGAGGCAGTGTGATGCTCTGGATAGCATTCTGCCTGGAAGCCTTGGGCTTTAAAATCTACTGCTAACGTCTTAGCGCCAGATACCAAAGCACACCTTCAAAGGTCTTGTGTCCATGCCTTGATAGATCACAGCTGTTTTGGTGGTATGAGGGGGACCTACACAATATTAGACAGATGGTTTTAATGTTATGGCTGATCAGTGTATGCTTCATTACATTTTCCACAAATAGATAGCATGTGTGATGTACACACAAAGAACGGTACAAGCCTGGATTCTCAGTCCCTACAGTGAGAGGGTCCAGCAGCTCTGCTCTGGTGAGGGGGCAGTTTCCTGGCATGGTTTGGGCCCA
The DNA here is from genome assembly GCA_037974445.1 of Brycinus macrolepidotus. Classification (NCBI taxonomy): domain Eukaryota; kingdom Metazoa; phylum Chordata; class Actinopteri; order Characiformes; family Alestidae; genus Brycinus; species Brycinus macrolepidotus. The sequence continues at coordinate 18,722,518 of JBBPCZ010000007.1, read as the reverse complement.
CTTGCCCCCTTACAGCAGGCATGTCAAACTGGGTCTCTGCTGGGTCACAGCATTGCAGGGATTACAATTTTCTCTCCTCTATCTGAATTCAGTCCTTGATGGTCTTGCTAATTAGGTAATGAGGTGAATCAGGTATGTTTAACGAAGCAGAACACTGAAGTCTGTAGTACTGTGGCCTGCGAGGAAGTTGCAGAGGGAATAGCCACTGTAAACCAATACAGTTCAGTTAGACTCACCACCTTTATCCAAATTTGAAACTCTTCGTAACTGACAGCAGTGGTCTCTTCCAGGATGACAATGCCCCCATTCATGCATGAGGATGTCACTGAATGGTTCACCAGATCTCAACCTAGTTGAAGACCTATGACAGATTTTGGACTGACATGTTAGACTGTGCTCTCCACCATCCTCATCAAAATATCAGTTGAAGGAATACCTGAATGGTGTTCCATCCACCCAGTACAGGGACTTGTAAAAGATATGCCCAGCTGCTCTGTCACGGTGGCAAACACCTAACTTAGACATATTACGCTGGCTTTTCATTTGTCACCGGTTGTACATTACACTCATTTGTGACATGAATCAAATTCTGAGCCTGTAATTGAGTCACAATCTATTAAAATTGGTGCAAATTCATCGAAGATTTGAAATTAATTCTCTAAGTAGTAGGGTAAATATGAGCAGGGTAAGACTCATTAAATTACATTACTACACATCTATTCACTGTCAGTTTCATTAGAAACCTCTACATTGTAGTTCAACCTTGCTGGTATACAGTTAGAGACCGTAGTCCTGTTGATGCACAATTCGTACTCTAGTCCTTTATCAGTGGTCAGATTCTGAGCACAGCGCCACTCTTGGCTATATATTTTTAGGAGGTGGACCATTCTCAACTTAGCAGTGACCCTGACGTGCAAAAAATCCACAAACCAAGACTGAATTTTACATACATCCGATTCAAATTTAGAGATTGCTAAGATTCTTAATTGCCACTGACTCTTAATATTTAGCTGGTATTTGATTAACATACAGTTCTCATTCATTGTTTCGCCGCTGGCTTCACATTCAACTCTCTCAACAATGCCCGGCACACATTTGAAACCACTGCTCCTAGCAAGAGTTGTCTCACAAACCGTGAACATCTGCAGGCAAAACAAGTTAGTAAGCATATCAACTTCAGCAACAGAACCAAACAAGCCAAGCAATTTAACATTTAAAAAGTATCATAGTTACCAGCCAACTAATATTTACATCTGAAGGACATAACTTCATTATTTGCAGTTTCGGCAACTTCAATTGAAATGTCATCCAACCTTCATTTGCCATGTGACATGACTTCACAGTGTCAGCCAAACACCACACCATAACCTAGTCATGAGTTGCTTATTCAAAATACTCTGTCCATAAACTTTTATTTAAACGCTAAAATTACCTTGAACATACCTGGGACCTTTCAGATGGTAGCATTACCTGTTTTGTAAAGCTCTCATAGATAGTCTGGTATGCAAACATAATTTTCCAGGACATCATGCTTTTTCTTTTATTTTCCATGTGCTTTTCACGACTAGACGATTGGGCAACTGATCTCCAGGCTTTATAGGGAACTCTGTTTCTAATAAAGCTGACAATCATAACCAATACTGGTTGTACATTAAAGTGATTCCACTCTGTACTCTGTATGTAACCACCAGGCCACTGATGCTACAGAACATTTTTCCACATTCAAGCGTTAACAGTGACAGTGAAATGGCGTAACAAGCAGGGGTCACGGAGTACAGACTCTGAGAAGTGACTCCACAACGCCAGAGGACATCCACACACCTGGACACACAGATCCTCCCACCTCCGCTTCCTCTTAAAAAAATCCACACTACAATAAATCACATTAAAAGCCTTCTCTCATCCCTATCTCCCTGTCTTTCCCCTCTCTCTTTAATGTCGTGCAAATATGTGCATGACAGAGAGGCAGGTGACTCTTTGAACAGACACAAATTTTGAAAATTGTGTGAAAAATATGATAAAAGCAAAAATGTTCAGATTAGAGAAGCCTCTAACATCTGCAATGTTTCTAGGGGCAGCACTGATTTTTCAAAGCTGTATCTGTCACAGTACTGGAAGCACACAGTGACCATGACTTTCGTAGCACATGCAGTATTGAACAAATAATAATAAGAATGCTCATAAGAGACTTTTTAAATTATTTTCAACTTTCTTTTGACATAACAGGAACACCAACGCCACAAAATGATGCTAAACTCATGGTGAGGTGAATTCTGACTGTTAATAAAGCAGAAGGGAGGCTGGCTGTCCTCCATGAGTAATTTGGAAATTACATGGCTGGCTTAACTGTCACTTTTTGTCATTCCAATGGTAATCTGTGTTATTTATTTATTTTTGAAGGGGGGGTGGATGGGTGGTCACACACACACACACACACACACACACACACACACACACACACACACATCTGCACTGAAGAAACGGCAGTAAGGACACCGAAATGTGATACACATTTTAATTTCACACTCCATCAGCTTTTATGGGTGGTTCTGGCATGGGGAAGAAAGAAAGAAAGAGAGAGGGAAGAAAGAGAGAGCGAGCAACAGAGTTTGAGAGAGACAGAGCAAGTGAGCGCGAGAGCGTGACAGAGAGAGACAGTTAGTGAGAGGGAGAGAAAGGGTGAGAGGGAGAGAATGACATACAGAAAGAGATACAGAGAAAGAAAGAAAGAGAGAATGGGAAAAAAGAGGAAGAGGGAGAGCAAGAGAGAGAGACAGACAGTGAGAAAGACAGAAGGTGAGAGAGAACAAGACCAATCGAGAAAAAAGAAAGAGAGGCAAAGAGAAATGGAAGTGAAAGCAACAGAGAGACACAATGACAAACAGAAAAAGAGAGAATGAGACAAATCAAGAAAGCAAAAGATACAAACAGAGAAAGAAAGAGAGGGAGAGAGAGGCTTACAGACAGACACATTATCATGAGAATGCTGTCAGTGCAGCTCCAAATCAAGTAGAGAACAGTGAACTGTTGTCCAAGTCAAGCAAGGGAGTGGCCATTTGACCTCTAGAGGTCAGTGACAATTCGTTTTCCGTACAGGTCAGACAGAGATGAGAGAGGAGAGACAGGATGTGAAGAGCAGTCGGCTCATGTAAGAGCCGCTTCATTGCTAAGACATAGCAAGACTGGGGAGACAACTAGCAGAAACACTATTTCTTGGGAACACTGTCACTCACACTCCAATACAGGCACACACGCACACACACACACACACAAGCGTATGCTAAGAGGTTCTGTAAACTTTAAAAAGGCTCCTTACACTCACATAATAGCTCAGATCCACTGCTAAGAACAAAACATCTACCCTAGACCAGTTCATGAGTGCTCAAAGAGGATGAGACTGACCTGAGAAAGGCCGGACACTTGTCCTTTCTGCAGTGGCTCTGTGATGGAGGGCATGATGACTTTGCCATCCTCCACCGGGTGACCACGCATGAAATGCTTCCCAGCCTCGTAGATGTCCACCTCGATCATCTTTCCTTTGAACTCAGGATTCTTGGGAACCAGGACCTGTGTAGCAAAGCCAGCAAATAATAATATAATTAATATAAGTACTTATAATAACAATAATATAATCTTGTTATTATAAGTACTTAGAGAGACTTAGAGAGTGTGAGGTCAGTTATGCTCTCCTGGAATCTTGGCCACGGACGGCTGATAGATTGCTGAACTCATGACCTCCCTATAATAGAGCCAACATTACTTCTGAGTATTTATATGTGATGGTAATAATCTGAAATAAAATGCTTTCTTTGGATACTTACTTTGCTTTACAGTGGTCTACATGCAACTGAGCCATTAATATACTTACAAAATATTATCTCAGAACTATTCAAAGCAATCTCTTGGGTATCAGGTAATGCATTTGTAACCATTTCATGTAATATCTTGATGATAGGAGGCTTTTAGGAGCATGGAACTCTTCAGACATCTGTTTCCTATCACCACTGCAATTTTGTTTCTGTTTCTCTAGAATGGCACATTTCACACCAAACCATCTTAACTATTTATTTATGCAGAAATTTAGAAAAATCAGAGGAATTATGGATGGGGTGCAGTACAACACACACACAGTACTTATTGTTTTAACATTCTCTAAATGTCTCACAATGGCTTTACTTGTGTTTGTTTGTTCTAATTTATCATGGTGTAAACAGTGTCTTCGTGAATTGTGATTATATAATGCCCATCTCAACTCCAAACACTCAAATGAACCTAAATTACTTTCGCATAATGTTCTAGTGATTTCTCAACAATCACAGCACGCAAATTCAAAGAGCCTGTTGGAGTTGAGGAAAAGCCACCCTTTTCTCATAAACATTTCCAGCTTCAGCTCACTGTTTTGTGCCTTTACCTGCCTTTACATGCTGTGTGTAGAAAAGCTTTAGCAAACTTAACCACCATTGATTGATCTCAGCATGCCCAGAGTTATGTGAGAGACCAGATCAATAGTATTCAATAAAAACAGGGCTGGCATCTTCAACACCCCATTACAAGCCCCGACATCTCTCTTTACCACCATGTTCTTATGGACACTACACCATGCTCCCAACCTTGAAAACACACATAAAACACACACTTCTCGCTCTTAACCACTGAAAACACGTAATAAACATTTATGTATGCTTACCACAGCAATAGTCTTTCCATTAAAAGCCACACTACTTACTCTCTAGTTTAAAGAGTGTACCATTTGTTTACAGGGCTACAAAAATGCTTATTTGGGTAAGTGGCAAATGATCAATGCGCAAGCTTGTTTTTCATGGATACTTTTTGTGGCTGACTCTGTATGGATCTGTGCTGTGGCTGGATCTATAGAGCTTTACGTTTGAAATGACTTGTGACTAAAACAACTAAGCTCCAGATAATTCCAGGGAAGGGCAAACCACCTTTCTTTCTCTCGATATGAAAGAAATTGGAGATTAAAGAGCAATACCATTCAACAGCTCTCCAACATACCTGTCCATCTGCAAGTAACCTTTACAATTAACCTTTACAATAATTTTCTATTATCCATCAATTGTAGCAGGTGGAAAATAAAAGGGAAACATCAAGCTACAATGACAGGCATGGCTGACATGAATCAGAATCAGAACCATCACATCCATAAAAAAAACAATCAACTTCAAGAAAAATACACAAACTGTGCTCCTGTTGCTACTAACTCTGTAAAACCTTTTAGAATGTGGATTGAAGAAAGTGGTGCACTCTTTTTAACCTCATTATTGCCTGTGAAGTAGCATTCTCAAGTATCATCCATGAAGCAAAGCACATTCTGACTGGTGGCTGGATGACAGGTTCGGCTTCAAGTAACAGGTGATAAATATAATTATACATTCTCAATTACTGTAAAATTGGTACAGTAGCATAAATACATATGTATATGTGTAGGTGTACATATTTATATGGATAGATGTACGTGTGTGTATACATATATACATGTGTATATGTGTGTATTTGTATATATACACACACACACACACACATATATATTCATATTGTATCTATATTATAAGTCTGTATACAATACTGACAATACTGTATCGTTATAGTCTCCCTGCTGTGTCCCCCCTTAGTATTTTTATAGTATTTTTATAATTTCATATTTTATTTTTTACGGTGTAGCACATTCGAAGATACATTTATACATATATAGTTTAATTTTAAGTCATTCATCCTTTTTTACATTCATGTTTGTCTATGTTGTGAGTGTGTTGTGTTGTATGTTGGACCTACGGTCCAGGAGGACAACGATATTTCGTCTCACTGTGTACTATATGTATATGGCTGGGATGACAATACAGCTCTACTTGACTTGACTTGACTTGACCAAAGGTGAGGGCGAGGCAACATTTTAGTGTAGATAAATCAATAATTCATATCAAATTAACTAATAAACTTCACATCAGATTCTGCCCTGTTCCTTTTTACAGCATGAGATACACTATATGAACAACAGTATTGGGACACCTGTTTTTCAGGGTTTGGGCTAGGCCCCTTACTTCCAGTGAAGGGCATCTTAATGCTTCAGCACACCAAGACATTGTGAATAACGCCATGCTTCTAAACTTTGTGGGCCCAGTTTGGGAAAGACCCTTTTCTATTCCAGCATGACTGTAGAGCAGTGCACAAAGCAAGCTCCATAAAGACATGGTTGGATGAGTTCAGTGTAGAACTTGACTGACCCTCACAGAGCCCTGACCTCAACCCCATCCAACACCTTTGGGATGAACTGAAACAGAGATTGCGAGCCAGGCCTTCTCGTCCAACATCAGGACCTGACCTTTTAAAATGCTCTGCAGAATGAATGGGCACGAATTCACACAGAAACACTCCAACATCTTGTTTAAAGCCTTCCAAGAAGAGTGGAAGCTGTCACAGCTGCAAAGAGGGGACCAACTCCAAGTTTATGTATTTGAATGCAATGTCATTAAAGTCCCTGTTGGTGCAAACCAACACTTTTGTCCATATAGTGTATAGTGAGTGTGAAGAACTCTTAAAAGTTTAAAGGATTTCTAAACCAGATATACATAACTCCAATCCTAGGGGGGTCTGTGTCCAGCAGAGTTTGGTTACACTACTCAAATCAGGTGTTTCTGAACAGTGAAATCACCAAACTCCAGGCTCCACCAATGCAATCTTGTTCTAACAACAAAATGTTTCTCCTAAAACATGAACTTATGTATAAAAAAAAAAAAAAAAAAAAAAAAACTTGCATATTAGACACTTTAGTGTGTATTCAAATACTCCTGAACTCTCACAAAGCCTTACCAGGTGACCAACATCTCTGGCATTAGCAGTGACCAGATTCAGTGATGCCTTAATGGGTCACATCAAGACAGCCAGTCACAGAGAAAATTATCTCCATCTCCTTCATGGTCAGTCACATCCCAAGGACTCTGGAGACCAGAGCCACTCTGAATGGCAGGAACAAGAATCAAGGTTGAGGAGAGGGAAATAAAAAATGGGGGGGACAGAGTGAAAAAGCAAGCACGACAGCTTGCATCCTAGATTAGAGCGCTTGTGCTCTCTTCAATCGATGGCTCTGTAGATGGGTTTTTGTTAGCTCCCATAATAGAACGATCAATGGTGGCTGGCTGGACACATGACCTCAGCAACCCTTGCAGAGCCAAAGCCCTGCACATTCAGTCACGTTCAGTCACGGCACTCGGCTGAGTGGTCTTTTCTTCATACGACCACCCAGAAGATCATGAGAGCTACTGTCATCCTACATATGGTTAAGATCAAAAATAGGGTCCTACAGGTATGCTAAATAGTAGAAACTGTGGAAATAGTTCTGGGTGTTTTAGATCTAAATTTTACTTTCAGATGTAGAGACAAAAATTAAAAGAAAAATCTTAATGTTGTTGCAAAATGTGTAAAACACATTTTTTATTTTTGGTAAACATACCCAACAATGTGTTTCTGCGGAAGGCCACATATTTATTTTTGATATGCCTGACCTTGCTGGAAATGCAGTGATCTTTCGCCCCGTCTACAAATGAGGTTTGTTGCCTGCTGTTCCTTGAAAACTTGTAGAAGTCCAGTTATAAGCAATAGGAGTCAACGCTGATAGAATTAATATTGGTTTTACTGTGTGTGAGCTGTTATGTTCCCATCACTCTGTCCGCGAGCTCTCCCCAAAATTACACACGCACATGCAACACAGACACAAAGCGCTGGTAAGAAGACCAGATTTGAATCTAAAAAAGAAACAAAATTATTAAAAGATGAATGTCTGTAGTCTTACTATCACACAGTGATGCATTCCTCAATAAAGAGGACAGTATAAACTCAGTCTGTCAGGAAAAAAGATACGGTAGGGAGAGGGAGAGAGAAACAGAAAGAGTGAGACTTTTAACTAGGTTTACAGCCTGAAAACAAGACAGTAAAAATCTATTTCTGTTCTCCTTCTCTCCCCCACCTTCTAAAAAGTGCAGCTTTAAACATGGGTTTGATAATCCCGAGCACAAGTAAACTGATTTATGTGAAGATGTTTGAAAGCGAATTTTTTAAAGGCAGCTTTACGAGTTTCTTTTTAATGAATAAGTTTAATTTATTTATTACATCAAATTCCACTGTCTAGAGGCTGACTAAGTGTCTGAAGAAAATGATGCAGCCCTGCAAACGATAGTGTTTCCATATATTTGAATAAAAACTGACCCTGAAACACCCACAGCATTATGCATTTCTCACACACACACACACACACACACACACACACACACACACCCCAGCGTATATTTCTGTCTATATGGGATGTTTTTTTCATTTTCTTCTGTAGTAGTGTGTGTGTAAATGTGGCTGCTTTACACCTAACCCAACTCTAATCTTAATCTCAGCACCAAAATCAACTTCAACCTCTTCTACAGTATTTGGTGGGAAAAAAGCACATTCTTGAGGTCATTTGCTCACAAGAAAGAGATGACCATATATACAAAATGTGGCAATTTCATTCTCTCAACCTTACTACTAGCTCAAGAAATGGCTGCATGACTAATCCGGCTGAAGATAAAACTGTACTGTACCATTTGAAGCAACACTTCTTGAGGGAAAAAAAAACAAAAAACTTGGTCTTACCTGTTCATAGAATTTGTTGTGAGCAACGTAGTACTGCGCATCGAAGGACTCCTCAGTGACCAGCACATGTTGTCTTTCACCAACCTATGACCAAGAGGATAAACAGACAATGAAGAACAAACAACCCTAACAACACATTTCTAGAGGATCGATTAAGGTGTCTTCACCATACAATTTATTACCAAATCCTGCCTTCTATGTCCATTTCCAGGCCACCTTTGCGCTCCACATTGCTTATAGGTCCAACATATAGGTGTACAATTACAGACTGTAGTCCATCTGCCCAACTTGTCAATCTCTCTCAATCTATCATTTGGCTGGGGACTTGGTGGTGTGTGTAGCTTTAGTATGTACGTGTCAGGCACAGCAGAAAAAGATGAGTGAGGAAGGGATAGAGGATGGGTAATACAAATTGTTCAGCAATAGAGTATTCCTCCAAAAACCAACTAGGACTCAAAAAAAATACCAGGAACGCAGAGGTACGATAAAGATAAGGCATAGTGAGAGATTATGTACAATTCGTCTGACCACAGGCTGCAAGTGTGACTATAGCTCAGTCAATGTACTTACAGTCAGCGAGAGCCTAAACAAGTGCTATTTTTGTGAGGCCTGTTTTTAATGCCTGCCAGTCATAAAAACACAAACATGCTTTTTTTAATTAGCCTGTAAAAATGTGGCATTTAGGTGCAAGGTTGGAGCCTAAATTGGATGTATATTTATTTATTTATTTATTTTATAAATAGTCTCAGGCAGAGAGAGAGAGAGAGAGAGAGCGAGCGAGAGAGAGAGAGAGCACATGAGTAAATAAGTTTCACATCATTAACATGTGTTAATTTGAAGAACAAAAAAAAGGAAAGCAGCAGAAAGGAATAACATGTCCGGGCCGCCTCTCTGATTATTTAAATTTGCACTGAAGAAAAGAGGGAAAAAAAGAAAAAAAGAAAAGGGCCGATTGCTGCCTCTGATTCCATTCCCTTTCTATAATACTATCTGTGTTTCTCATACAATCAAAACATTATGTCCTCACTGACTAGTCAATTAACCACATAACTTACGGAGAGGGTGAGTGGGGGTGGGGGGCAGAAAAACCTGGTTGGCATGGAAACTAAATTCTGTCGGAAACAGCGTATTGTTGGCTGTCCATTAGATTTTAGGAGTGAGTGGCAGTGAATGTGTTACTAGGCTTCACTTTTGGCCAAGGGGGGAAAATATCAAAGCTGCAAATTGAATGCACCTTGTTTTTTTTCCACCAGTGATTGAATGAATGAATGAATGAATGAACGAACGAATGGAAAAAAAAAAAGACAAAAAACACACAAGCTCACTGCTTTTTGTCACACACATGCTCACAAGAAAAATCAGAGGGGTGTGCAACAGCCTTCAGAATGAAAGACATGGTGACCAAAAGAGATGGTGAACAAAAGAGCGAAAGAAAAGTATCTGCAGAATCCAAATATCCCTCACTTTATTTGCAGAGGGAAAAGAGAGCATCTGGCCTATTCCAATCAGAATCAGAATCAGAATCAGAAAACTTTATTGATCCCGGAGGAAATTGCTTATGTGATGACTGCCACAACACACAAAGACACAAGAACAATATAAAATAAAATATAAAATAAAATAAGTCTAAATAAAATCTAAATAAAAAATTAATAAAAAATCTAATTAATCTAAATGTCAATGACATTTAGATTAATTTTGCCTGCCTGGGCCCCTTGGTCTGGGAGAGCGCCTCTTTTTATTCAGAAACTCTGCCTGACCCGCTTCTTTTTTATACTTTAAGGGAGTTCCTAACGTTACCACCTTCCTCAGGTTGATCAACATGGCTCTGGACTAACATTTCTTGAAAGCTAGCCCACGAGTTCCACAAAGACATCCTTTGAGAGAAACATTTAACTCTGAAACTGAATTGATTGGTATCTCATCATACCCACTGGCAGAAAGTCCCACCTGTATCATCATCCAGAGAGTCCATCCATCTAACAAACTCTCGTACTGAGCAGTGGAAACCTTAGCTAAGATGTTTACTTTGCACTTAGATACAAAATGCGAATGAAAGAAAATGAATTCAAAGCTGTTCTTTCAGAGATACGTAGAATTTAATTTACTCACTAAAAGAAACCAAATGCTTCTGAGAAGTGCTACTATTTCATAAACAGGACATACATGTTCACATTTGTTCACAACATTCGTTTATGAACACAGCAGTGGTCATATGCCTCCAGGCCATATCGCCAGGAATTTGAGTCTAAAGGAACGCATCAAGGAACAATGTCTGCTGGAAACAGCACAATAAAAACAAAACCCATTTGAACAAATTATGTGGAAAATGCCCTTCCTCACAGGCCGTCTATGTGTTGCATGCTATAAAAGTAGTAATAGAGAGAATGAAATGATCAATTTCAATGAGCATCAGCATCAAAGCAATGTGTGTGGTTGTGCTCCACACCCAAGGAACTAAGCTACTTCTTGCCATCAATTTCAGTCTCACCTTTCCCCAAATCTTTTCAAGTTAAGTTGGCCTGTCAAGCCATTTGCTACAGCTCAGCAAACTACAAGTGACCAAGCAGCTGAAAAAAGAGGGGCTACTTTTGGGATAAATTAAGTTTCCATATGGTTGGGGCTTCCAGGTTTCTCTTGTCCTCGACAATCAAGCAAAACTGTCACTTTTCCATGTTTGAATTGACATCAGTGACACAGAGCAATGATCTCCGCTCCAAAAACATGAGCTGCATGAATTTTACAGCGGAAGACAGCAGGTGCTACCAATATGACATGCAGACATTCCTCTTTAAGAAGTAATTCTTTTCAATGAACTCAAAGCAGAGCTGAGATTTTCCATTGCGGTTGGTGAGCTTTTTTCCTTTCCTTTATGGGTACCTTTGTTATGACTGACCCTCAGAGGCTGAGATTTTTCCTTTTCTTTTGACATACCGTGTAAACAAATATTTACATATTTATTTACATTTGAATTTTTACATATGAGCAACACAATGAGCTGCTATTTGAATTTACAATCTATATCAACAGGTAGGAGTCTAGAGTTTCAGTTTTTTGTTTATTTTTATGTCTGGAAATCCCAAAAAGTGGTAAAAATGTAAAGGGTGGTCTTTCTCTTTACAAAATAAAGACTCCATGCACAAAAACAATGTTTCTTCAAAGTCAAATCACAGGATTCAAAATTCACATCTGTCACTTTAAACAGAAAACGTCCAACAGTTACAGAGAAGAATTATTAAATTAAAATTACAGAATGATTTTATTACCAGTGGTAACTCCAGCTTCTACAAGTTAAGGTTTACAAAGCATTAAGAAGGAGAGCTGGACTCTAGCATTAGTTTCTGAATTATATCACGTTTAACATGTTAAATTATTCTGTATGAGATTTCAGTCATATGAAAGGTCTGTTCGTCCATAAAAACACCTGCGCTTCAATAGCTTTTGCACTGTGGCTTTTGAAAAGAAAAGAAAAAAAAAAAAAGGTGTTTCCATCCGCTAAGATGCTCTACTCTCGCAATTATGGCTGGATATGAAATGCACTAAATTGTGCTCTTTAAAACCTAGGCTTCAAAACTTGGAGCAATTACCATTAATGCACCACAAATACACTTCAAGGTGCATTACCACTTGAATTCCAAACAGCCAGGATGTCATTCAGGGTGTGCGTGTGCATGTGCGCGCGTGTGCGTGTATGTGTGTGAACGTGTGTGCCTGTTCTGTTCACCATGTGAATTACTGCCACTGAATCCATCTCGAAATAAAACTCAATCACTAGCAAACACTAACAAGACTGTTGTAAAATTAAAAAAAAAAGGTCAAATACAATGAAAATGGAAGAAAGACAGTTTTACTAAAACAGCATGAACCACAAAACACTGTTGCTCTGAGAGTATGTGTAGGTGTTTTTTTTTTTTAATTTGAGGGGTAGAGAATGAATTTATACCATGGAGGTCTAATATATTCTGCATCATGGTGAATTTCAAACAATGCTAGAGTACAGTTTCCATACAAGTAAGTGTCTGCACTAGTGCACATATAAAATGATTAAAACTTTCATTATTAATCCAAAGCATTCTACAAAGTCTTCCTGAATTAAGAAGAGCCATAAAAATCAATGAAATAAAAACAAAAAGAAACAAAATAAACCTGCTTTATAAAAAACACCCTGTACGAAAGATGCTGTTACAAAGGGTAGTTCTATGAAAACAAAAATTCCCCTTATCAGCCAAGACATGTTCAAAGTAAAGTACTGGGTTATGATATTTTTGACACTGTGGGACACTCAGCTGTTAACTGAAAGTTTCGTCCAGATGAATATATAACAGAATGTCATGCAGTGCTAGAAAACACAAAAGCAAGATTATTTAACTAGAACACAACGTAAGGTACAAGTGTGATGATTTAGGGATGTAGTTTGCATAATTTTAACTGGTTTACTTCAGCTTCCCCCTTACATCAGCATGTTAGGTCCAGTACAAAATTAACTTAAATTCAGACGCCAAGTATGTCTTTCTCCACTACATTTGGGGTAAGGGGAAAGGTAAATTACTGCAGGCTGAAGCGGATTCTGCTGAGGTTCCTTCTCAAAGTGAACAGAAGTGTTCCTTAGAAAATTCGCCGTCGGGCTGACTGGAGGACATCGTTAATGTTCAAAGCAGGTGGACAGGTGTACTGAGCAATCAAAGGCATGCTCCTCTAGCTCCAGGATCATGTTGGACTGGAAAGGAGAACATGATTGTCACTGCAAAAGAATAGCGTGGTGGTGGAAAAAACAAAGCCGCTTTCTGTACAGGAGGCCGTGATTCATTGAAGTGCACCCGAATCGGTGTGAGCCCGTGAAGCTGGCCAGCCCTCTGAACCCACAGGGGAGGGCCGCCGTCTTGCTTTGGCCTTTGATTTTCCCCCTCATCAAGTTTTGAACAGAAATGCGTGGCCAGGGATCCAAAGCCGACTGCTCGCAAATTCATCCAGTATCATGCGGAGATGTGAGGGGAAAGCATGTATAAAGAAAAAAGTTGGAGGAAAAACATGTTCTCTACACTGTAAACCTCCTCTCTGTACTGAAACATACATCTGAGCTGAATGAGAAAGGCCTCAGGAGGCAGGTCTAGATTAAGGGCATACTTCATGCTAAAATTTAATATAAATGAGCAAGAGTGGGAGCAAATGCTGCAGGACTGTATTATAGAAAAGAAAAATAACTTTTTACTATGTCATTAATCAAGTAATTACGTTCAAATAATTCATTTATTCAAATAATTACTGAATGTAAAGCAAAAGCCTAATAACTAAACCTGGATTAAAAGCATACTTCATTTGAAGTTTGATTGTAGTGCTATCATGCTAACTGGTCGCCATTTGATTTTATTTGCTGCTAGCTAAATTTGCATTATTCATTTATTTATCTTTTTATATAAGAAGCACCTCACAGATCTGGCTTATATGTACCCAATGAACTAACCAGCTCACTAACTAATCAACTAAATCACAAATTGACTAGCTAACTTTTCACTATTATCTCACTAGTTCACTTACTCATTAATTGACTCACTAATTCAGCAAATTATTACCTAACTTGCAAACTAACTCAATATTTCACTACCACACTAACCAACCACATTCACTTGTTCATTTACTCGCTCACTCACTCATTCATATTTAGTAGGACAATTAGCAAGAAGATTTTCCACAAGCAGCTATTAGCAGTCAAATAGCTTTTGGTACTTCATAAGAGCAATGATTTGCATCGGCGACACTATGTTTTGTACAAAATCATCACAGTGTGGAGATACTATGAAGATACTCCGCCTCTGCATCGGCTTTCAGCCAGACGGGCCACATTGCCTCTTAACTGACAGTAATCCAGGCCGATGGATTATGGACAGCATCAATAGATGGAGCGGAAAATATGGAGGAAGGATTACACTACACTGCGGGATCCAGAGTCTAACGGCGGCTGAGTCTGCAGAGGAGAATGGGACAGCGATCGGATTGGCAGCTGAAGGAGGATCTCAACTAAAGCCACATCGAGCTAAAACAAATGCGAGGCGGGCTGGATTTGAACCAGCGCTGAAAAAATAATTACACAAGTCCAGTCCAAGCAATCCAGCTAATCTACAGGGCTTTAGTGAGCAGAAGACAAAGACCAGAATATTCTGATCGTATGCAGACAAGCTTTGCACAAGATAAAGAAAAATATGAATCTCCACAATGCATTTTTTCCCTTTCCTTCCACCTTTTTAAGCAGCAGGCATGCTGTTAAGCATTCTTACCAACAGTGAGCAATGATTCCCGCAAGAGTCAAAGCCAAGTGTTCAGTTCTTAGCCAGTATCAGAAGAGCTCTATCACCACCTACACACACACTTCGCTGAGACCTGCAGGATAATGCAATTACTTGAAAATGATTCTGAACGGTCAGAAGAAAAAAGTAGGTACCATATGATCCGCGATCACTTTTCTGTAGTCTTTCAAAATATCTTTTCCAGTGCTTTCTACTTTTTCCACTTCTGCTTCTACACTTGGGCACTATTAGGCTTTACATTGCTCTGCATGTACCTCTCCAACATTAACAGATCTTTTTTGAGGCTTTAAACTCTTCAGATATCTGTTTCCATCACTGCTGTGATCAAATCTGGGTCTGTAAGATTCTGCAGAATGGAGTATTTTACTATTCATTTTATTTTACTTTATTTTACATCTCAGTCACTAAATTATGCAAGAATGTAGGGGGAAAAAAATCAGCAAAATACTATTGTCTAAAGTATCACCATGTGCTGACTATCGGATACGACAGCACTGCCAGAGTATTAACACTGGCTGAGTAACATAAGGAATCAAATTAGGGGTACACACTCACTCTGCCACCCGGCATGGGGGGAAGAGTGAGAAGGGGAGCGAGAGAGAGATTGATTAGATGGAACATAAATGTGGTCCAGCTTTAATAGTGCATAATTAGCATAACAAAAGAGAGGCAGCACTCCAGTGCCTCACCACTGGGAACCTCGTCTCATTAAGAACAGCTGAATGACAATTATCCTGCCGTGTGTGTGTGTGACACAGAGAGCACAGAGAGAGAGCTTGTGTGTGTTTGTGTGAAAGAAATATGTTCAAGAATGAGAGCGTGTACGAGCATTTGAAAGAGTGTGTGTGTCTGAGTAAGGGAGAGAGCTTGTGTGTGTACGTCTGTGTATGTGTTTGAAAGAGGGAGTGTGTGTGTATGTGCGCGTATTTGTGTGTGCACGCGCGAGTGTGACAGTAGCCCCTGCCAGAACACTAATGTTGACTGGGATTTTTCAGTCTCTTTTTTTCCTCAGCTGGTAATTCACTTATTCACTGCATCAAGCCAGGGCACACAGTTTGACAAGAATTTGTGCACCTGCATCTAATGCACACCCAGACACGCACACACGCACGCACACAAACACTTTTGTGTCCCCTGGCACAAGGCTCGGAAAATAATCACTTTCATTATTTACAATTACTCGCTTGCCAGCCCAAATCACAACCAAGCAACACAAATTACACAACTTAGAATAATACCATTACTGATGGATATTATTAGGCTCATATCGATCACACAGCTGCATCCACCCCACACACACACACACACACACACACACACACACACACACACACACACACACACACACACACACACACACACACACTCATTATCACACCCAAAACCCATGTGTCACTTCCCTGCAGTCTTTAGACAAAGACATCCCTTCCCAACCCAAACTCCCCTCACCTCTCCCCCTCTGCATGACTGGCCTTGACTTCAGCAGGCTGGCATACAGTAGTAGTCAAAAGTAAAAAAAAAAAAAGGAAAGTTTTTCATTATATTAATAATGTTTTTATCTAGAGGCTTAAATTGCTTAAATTCTCATTATATTTTTAGATAAAAATTTCATCTAAATTTTAGATAGTTCTAAAATCCTAAAATGTGATTGACCAAGCAATGTTTAAAGCTGTTCTGCAATACTCATTACAAACCAAAAACCAAATCCTAACAATTCCGTATTAATGCAACGGAGGTATATGGAAAATGACAAGAATAAGGAAAAGTCTTACATAAGCGAGTGATTCCATTTTTTAAATAATACATTTATTTATACGTTTGTTAAAATATTTGTGCGTGTGTGTCAGTGTCTTTTGTACTGTGATGTCTGATCAATCAGTGCTCTGCTCTGTGATCGAACCATAATGAGAACCATCTTTTTAAGAACACACACTCAACAGAAGTTTAAATGTTACATGGAAGTCATAATCTGCCACCTAATATCAATTACAAACCTTAGTTTAGCTTATAAGCTGTGTGTTATAAACTATTTTTACCCTTTTAGTTAAGAGCTCAGACTCTAATGTCTGAAACTACAAATCATAGTAACTGAATTAGACAGACTGTCCTTCAGAATCATTTCAACTCAACCACAGCTTTGATTGTGTTCACAGAAACTGAACATGCCTTTATAAGAACGTATACTGACAACACATATAATTCATATAGATATAGCTGAAAGACTGTCCTTCAGACTAGACCCAATGCAAGCCTCCACAAACACTCGAATCTACCACTATTCAGTTTAGTTACAATGTGTCTTATAAGTGGCAATTTCTTTACATGAGCACTAAGCACTATTGTGAGCCAATGTTTCAGAAAATACAGCTTTTTCCAGACGATGTTGCTTTACTGATTCAACTTTTTGTCTGCAGCACAAAAGAAAAGGTCATCAGGCATACTCTCTGTGGGTTTGCACTGGTCCGGAATCATAATCCACATTACTATGGATAAAGGACTCACTTTGTTCACTACTTGGTTAAAGAGCTGCAATACTTTAAAAAATC
This sequence comes from Brycinus macrolepidotus, assembly GCA_037974445.1. Taxonomy (NCBI): domain Eukaryota; kingdom Metazoa; phylum Chordata; class Actinopteri; order Characiformes; family Alestidae; genus Brycinus; species Brycinus macrolepidotus. The sequence goes on along the minus strand of JBBPCZ010000007.1, from coordinate 18,705,033 downwards.
CTGATAAAATGTTAAACTTGAGTCTGATAAAGGTGTCTGCCAGGCAAAAAGCTCACTTTAGAGGGGTGCTAAGAAGGTTGGGTTTTATTGCAAAAATCCAATACTGATTCTCTGATGCCACAGCTCTCCATGACAAGGAGTCCAAGAGGGCACAATTGGTGGAGCTACTGGGTGAGATTTAGAATCACGATGGCCAATTATATACATCTGTTAGACTATATTTATAGAACTGGGAAGCTGGCACACTCTTAAGAGCGTTCAGCTGTCCCACCATGTTGATTCAAGTTCTTGTGTAAGCCAATGTGCTCTAAAAGACATGCTGCCTGTTGTTGTTCCTTGGAAATGTACGCATTGCTGCACAGGAAGCTAATAAAAGCTCGAGAGTTGATTGCAGAAGTGGCATTTTTGCCAGGAGACTGTTGGACATAATGAAAAATGTAGCAGTTCCAACAAAGTCATTATGACACTAAAGAAGAGATTTGTCAGGAAGAAAGAAGTGACCAGTGAGTTTAGGAACAACAAATGACCCGGAACACTACAGTGCAGGATTACTGAAAAATACTTACACCTACATTATTAAGCAAGTATTTGCGTTACTTATATAAGCAAGAAGGAGGACAGATGAGAATAGGATTAGACCTGCAGCTGGTGGCCTAGTGGTTAGGGAGTTGCCCCTGCAATCAGAAGGTTGTGGGTTCGAATCCCAAGACTGGTAATGGCACCTCTGATGTACCCTTGAGCAAGACACCGTCCTTACACCCTGCTCCCCGGGCGCTGTGTTCCTGGCTGCCCGCTGCTTCACTTGGTGAATGGGTTAAACGCAGAGGAAGAATTTCA
>JBBPCZ010000007.1:18634730-18693407 GCA_037974445.1 Brycinus macrolepidotus | reverse complement strand
CACACACACACACACACACACACACACACACACACACACACACACACACACACACACACACACACACACACACCTCAGAATGTGAGGTTTTACAGTGTTAACATGATGCTTTACAGTCTCCTCCTTTGCCCAGCTCAGCATAAAGCCCTCTTCCAGCCCAGTCCATAAATCAGCCATTGATCTGAGAGATAGAGACACAGCAGGGCCGTGGCCGAGAGAGCTGCAGGCCTCTTTTCTACTGAGCCATTTTACAGTCCATTTTAAGACATCCTGCACTGTTAAAACTGCACGGAACAGAAATACCATCTCTCTCAGCTATTGGAGGAGCAATATGAGAGGGTGGTAAACAGAAAAGAAGTTAAACTCAGATCAGCGGGGGAAAGAAAAAAAAAAAAAAAAAAAAAAACGCCACCTCTTCCAGATGAAAAATACAGCTGGTCTAAGACGAGTTCCTAAAGTTCATGAAGGAACTTCCAGTGGGTTCCTACTGTCCTCCTTTAAAAAAAGAATATTCACTTTATAGTTTCACTCATTGGTCAGTTTCTGACAACAGGACTGCAACAGACTGAACGTTAACTATTCTCAACACTGAAGTGGCATGTACACAGTTAGTGCAAAGTGTAAGTGTCCACAGCACAGCACACAGTGTGAACAGTGCAAATTTGTTCTTTGCATTTAATTGTTCTCTCCTATTTATCCAAGTGAAGGAGCAGGCAGCCAGGAACGCAGTGATCGGGGAGCAGTGTGTTGAGACAGTACCTTACTCAAGAGTACCTCAGAGGTGCCACTAGCAGTCCTGGGATTCAAACCCACAACCTTCTGATCGCAGGGGCAGAATGCTGGAGTGTGGCACTAGTATGAGTGCACGAGAGTTTTGGGGTTTTTATAAGTGTCAGCACATCAGTGTTACTGGTAGATTGAGAGTGGTCCACCGCACAAATATCTCCAGCCAAGAGGAGCTCTGCATACCACTGATGAAGGGCTATCGACAGACGGCTTACATTCTCCAACTGTACAACAACAAAGTGTAACTTCAAGGTACAGGTTTCTAATAAAGCAGTCACTGAGTGTGCAATGTGTGCACAGGACAATTAACTAAAAGTGGGTAATGACCTCATATGGTAGTAAAAGTAGAGCTAATTCTTAACAAGGATATTTTAAACCAAAAAGCAATCATTTACACTTGTCTATGTTCCTAAAATGAACATTTCAAGCCTGCCAGGACATACTGTGTTTACATCCCTCTTTAAGCTGAGACACCTTATATAAACAAAGAGCTTGAGGGCTTGGCAATCAACTGTTGAAAGCAAATCTAACACCGGAGCAAACTGAGGAACAGGCAGATAGGGCTGAGGGTTTGCTGTCTAGACATCTTTTCATCTGGCCATGGAGGATTTAGCGTTCCTTTAGGCATGGAGGCTCATGCTTACAGAGAACGTTCCTCAGAGTGTTTGATAGGGGGAGCACAGGAGGCTGTGATGAAAGACTGGGTTTTCCCCCTACTGGACTTCACATTAACGCCTCCCAGGCTCCTGCTCTCCTCCTGGACCTCATGCTCGCCCCCACAGGAGATAAATCTATGGGAGAAAGTGGCCGGAAGCTCTGCAACTCACCATGGAATGCTCTTGCTGCTTGCAGCTGGCCAAAGTAAAGCAACAACCTGCTGCTTCTGAATATTCAAGTTCAGCTGAAGCCTGGAGGTAGACTGGAGAAAAGTCTTATTTACATTTTTCTGAACAGAAGGTTGTGTGTGTGCCAGAGAGAAAGAAACAAGGCTTGTTGAATGTGTATTGCCAACATCCATGACACAATCTCCACATTGTGCTCTTTCTCGCTGTCATACACACATTTGTGTACAGAATTATTGATCAATGATGACTTTTTAAAAGTAATTGCATAATAAATAATCCTAGGTCCATAATGAATTACATGTAAATTTGATTTACATTTTGTATCAACAGGTGAAATGACACTTTTCGTGTAACATCTTTTTTCAAAAATGATGAACATGACAAAAATGTAAAGCAGTTTTTTTCTTTTATCAAGACAACACTGTTAATGAACTTCATAATAAAATAGCTCTACTCAAAACACAGAGATGTGGTGTTCTATGTTGTTTGGATGTGGTGTTCATTTGTGTTGGTGATAACTAAGACAAGGTGGCCCATGTCTACTAGTGTTTCTCCTGAAGCGAGGACATCAGAAAGCACCCTATAAGGCAACAAGTCAAACGTATCCTTTGTGTAGGCAGATAAGGCCTCCATACTGCTTAAGCTCTTATAAATATGGTAATGAATGGTATACCCCTCCCGACACACATATACACACCTCAAATCAGGTTTGTATATATTATATTTAGACCAGATCTCCAAAAAATAGAGAAACAATTAGTAATGATAAAAAATAAAACACAAATATCAAACCACACAGGGTAAATCCTGCAAATGTTTTTGATGCTGTGGATTCTTCACCCAAAAACCATTAGAGTAAATTTCCATATAAATTGTGGCATGCTAAACAAGCTAATGTTGTTGCAGTGCAGAGTTGATTCGCGCAGCTGGGTTCGCAGGCTGTGTAATTATGTGTGAGACAGCGAAAGGCATAGCCACGGTTATGTCACTCGCCTGTTGGAAAATCGTCTCATTACTCACAGAGATCAATTAGCTCCAAGAATAGGCACAGACAAATACATTATTGCTGTCAAAAGCTGTTATAGGCATCAAAATCCACACAGATTTGTCAAAACGGTGAGTGTTTTAGCAGTGGGTCATCAACATCGGCAATGTCCTTTGTATGCATGAATGTTTCACAGAGAATAAACTGTAGCTGGGCAAGACCTATTCATTATAGATGACACAGAGGCACGATGTAGTTCAAAATCTATGACAGGGGACAGCAGTTACAGCTTTTGCTTCAGTGAATATCTACATTTACATTTAAATTTATGGCATTTAGCAGATGCTTTTATCCAAAGTGACTTCCATTCCCTAACTACAGCGGACAGTCTCCCAGGAGCAACTTGAGATTAAGGGTCTTGCTCAGGAACCCAGTGGTGGTATGCTGGAGGTAGGATTTGAACCCATGACCTCTTGGTCCAGAGGCAAGTATCCTACCCACTAGGCCAGCACCACCCACTAAGTATCTAAGTATTTCTGGAAATATACACTACATCATGCACACTACCAATTCACTACCATGTCAGTGTCACTGCGGGTTGAGAGTGGCCCACCATAAAAGATATTTTCTACAGGGGTCTTGTGGTCAGAAACTTGTCAGTGGTTAACAGTTTGTAATTGTAATCTTACATGTACGGTGCAAAATTATGTTTCTAACAAAGTAGAAAAAGAGGAATGAATAGAAGCTGTTGGCAATCTAATCAAACAAAAAAGAATTATTCAACTCAAAGCACATTATCAAACGTTCATATTCAAGTTCCATCATTTTCGGGTCAGTGTCACAGCAAAAGCCCAACCTGCACGAATGGTTGTTTCAGTTGAGTGCAGCAGAGGCATCTGGGCAAAAGCAACTAGAATAAGAGAGCTTTAGTGAAGCTGTAAAATACCAGCTGCAAAGGGCACTGAGGATGGAGCGCCGTTACACACAGCATCACTCCCACTGCCAAACGTCAAACCTCTTTATCTGGCGGAAACACGGACCTACTAGTGGGGTCTCCCCTAATCGCACATGATATAACCAAGGATGAGTGAGGGATTTCACAACCTTTCTCCAAAACAAATTAAGACAATCACTGCTACTTACCTAATTGCTTCTAAGGCAACATTTTTTGGACAGTTCAATTTGGAGAATGAAGTCCCAAACTACCCACGGGAGGTCAATTGTGCTCTCTTGGCAGAAGTATCAAGGGGGATCGACCGTATACACTCAGTGGTCCAACCTCAAGTGTTTTTAATTTTGTTTTAATACTGAGCATTCTGATACCACTTTTGGAATTAGTGCCAAAGCCAAAAGGACATCTCACTCTCAGGAAAAATAGGCACTAAACCGTGATTGATACCTCTATCGCAACTGGGGAGGTATCCTCAAGGGTATGTTTGTAGTACCTTTACATAATTGGAAAATAACTATCAATCAATTGCTATTATATTTTTAAGTTCCAATAAATTCAATCAAAGTTTTAACTTCAGGCCTTTGTTTTACTTTTTCTATTTTAAAACATTAGGTTAAGAAAAGGTGCAAATTGTGCCCCTTTCTCCTGGGGAAAAAAATGTTTGAGGTACACAACTGGACCGTAAGACCTCTAAGAGTGAATTTACAATGTTTGAATATTGACGAACAAAAATTTACATTTGCAGTACCTTTTTTGAACAGTGTATCAGGAAGGTCAGGTCAATAATGCTAACTGCAGTATTACTGACAGCTGCTGCAGATTACCAGTGGGATAAAGAAGCTGGTTTGGGCATGTAAAAAGCGAAGGGCTGAGCATCTAAAGCTGAAAAACTGATGGGCTGAAAATATGAACGGCTGAAAAAGTGATAGGCTAAAAAGGCAAAAGTGAAAGGTTGAAACAGATGAAAACATGAAGGGCTGAAAATGTGAATGGCTGAAAGCAAGAACAGATAAAAAAAAAAAAAAAAAAAAAAAAGAAGCGCTGCTGTGTGCAGTTATGTGTAAAGTGAAGCATGGTGGTAGGGTTGACCTGGCTGTGATACATTTCCATCAGATGCCTATGGCACAACTCACACACTTGAAATAAAGTTCACTGCAATCACTCCTGACTCCAGGGCCTGTGCTGCACACATACACAGACACACATATACATGCGCGCGCACACATATAAACACGTACGCCTCGACTCCCCTGGGCACGCGTGGATGTGTGAGCAAATTTTTCCACTGCACTGGTCATAAGCATGTGTTAGACTGAAGCTGACAATGACACACTTGTGAGGAGCAGATCGATGCAGAGGAACAGAGAGGAGCACAGTGTAACAACCACACTCTTTCATTCTTTCTCTCTCCCCCAATCTCTTTATCCCCAGCACCCCTTAAACCCTATAGCTCTGAGAAATAAAGCAAGGAGGCCAAAATGGCCACTGAAATGGCTGCAATTTGGCACATACAATTTTGCTGGCTGGTACAGCCCCAAAGTGATTAGACTGGGACGAGAGAGAGAGAGCGAAAGGAAAAAAGAAAGTGAGAGAGAAAATTAAGGCCTCATTTTGCACCAACAGTCATTTTCTGCAGTCTCCATCAAAGAGAAAGGGAACACCTCAAGCACAAAACTACAACATAATTGAGCAGTAATAAAGTAAGATGTAGTGCGGATGTGTCCGAGCCTGTGCCAAGAGATTTGTACACAATTAATCAGACACATATTCAAATCCTACTTAATCACATCGCAAGTGTGTCGGCCACGTTCCTGCGGATACAATGCATCTTAATCTGCACTCGCATAACACTGCAGTTCCCTGGACCTCGTCCCAGGACAGCTGTGGGAAGATGTATATAATTCGACTGGGTATAAATGCTATTCTTAAAGAAAAGCCCACTGCTTTAAAAGCAAAAAACATAGGGCCAGAGTAGGCTATATCCATCAAAAAGCAGTGGATATGGAGGTGTTGTGTAAGTGGACCAGTTTTGCTTCAGATGCTGCTTTGTATTCAGATTCAGGTTTGTATAAGGCAGCTTCTCCCCTCAACATATGCAAAGAAAGACGGAAACAATCAATCTCCAATACAGTAATTCTAACCCTTATATATCTATAGTTAATATTTTGCTATACACTCGATTTACATTACATAATTATTTAAAATAATTACATAAATACAGAATTAATTACATGACAGTATGTTGAATTAGTTTTGCATTCAGTCTAGACTTTTTTCTCTTGACACTGTCTACATGGCAACAATGTAAGTGAGGTTTTTTCGTTCCATGAAACAAGATTGTATGCACAACAATGGGCTTTTAAAAAGCTATAAATGATCATTTCAACGAGCTATAAGTGATATTATTATTATTATTATTAGAGCACTTTTACATGTAATAGCTCAAAGCACTTTACAGATCAACTGTAATTAAAGAAAGCTTTGTTAAGTGATATCCTGTTAAAGAAAAAGCGTACATTAAAAAAAAGGTTAAATGTATGAGCTAAAATCATTTGAACCAGTAACAAATCTAATTAAAGTGCTACATCCAGACAGACAGAACACATTTACTTTTATGAAAAATGACAAAGAAATGTGTTCCAAATGTGTGTACTAAGCCTGACTTCACGTAGCTGTTAAGGGTTAAGCTTTTTTAGTCCTCATAAACAAACCAAAAACACATACACCTGTATGTGAAAGTTTGCACCCACTGTCAAATTACTATGCATATATTTTTTGAAGTGAAAATTAGTAACATCTGCATGGAACAAACTAGATATGACCCCTTTTTATATATCATTTATTTGTTAGATTTAATATAGTATAAAATAAATCAAATGTTGCAAACACCATGTGCAAAAGTTTGAGCACCTTTTGTTTTTTTTTGGAAGATCTAATTTTTGTTTGGAAACCTCTCAGTTTGTTGTGCTTATAAGTAGCTGACTAAGGGTCTGAGCCTTAAAATAACTGGCTCTTTCAAACCAAGAGAAGACTATAAAATATATGTACACACTTTAAGCTTGGCATTTTCACTGTCCTAAATGTCACTAAGGAATAGAAGTTAAGGAGAACTGTTGAAGTCAAGACAAGCTCTGGTAGACAAAGCAAGATGCTCACATCACAGCCAAGGACCTATAGGACGATTTAAATGTACCTGAGTTTTATTAAAAATGTGTGTGATTCTATATGTAGATGCCATGCATGCAAGACGAGCTATGAATATTTCCAAACCAGAAATGTGGGGAAAGCCCTTAAGCCCTTAAAGAAAAAACGAGCTACTAGACTTGAAATGAGGGGGTCTTCCCAGGTACTGACTAAAGGGATGCTCAGACTTATGCACGCACCCTATATGTTTTATTTTATTCTTTCCGATATGCAATATTTGGAATAATATCTCTAACTTTATTCCGTGCAAAGGTGGTGGTCACTTCTTTTTACTTCACAGTCAACAAAATGCGCAATTTAACTGGGATGCCCAAATGTTTCCAAAAATGCTACCATATTAGCATTGTGTATAAGACTTGCTGTTAAACTTTGTTTTTGCAAAATATCTCCACTCCTTATTCTTTGCTAATACACTATTCAAACTTTGGCTTATGCACATGACCATTAGGGAGATAAAAGAACAGCATTGATAGAGGCTTAAAGAGATGCAACACAAAAGCATGGCTACTCTGTAAGAAGAACGGACACTATGTATACTGAAGCAGGGTGCTAGACCTTGCAGAACGTCCTCTAGGCTGCTAGGTTGTAAGAGCCTTTTATTCTGTTTCAACAAAATAATATAATGCCGTAAGAGATCATGTATTCATTTGTGCAATAGAAGAACGAACAATCAGATGTTTTCAGCAGCCAAAGAATAATTCTTGTTGTAGCTACATAAAGTAATTGCAATGACTTCTGAGGACACATTTTTATGTGAACTGGCCTTGGTTTTCTTTACTGAAACTCAGGTTTGAATTTCTCAGAACAGAGAATTTAATAAACATGCATGGGGGAAAACAAAGAAAATCTGAATGTAAATGGGTTCCTCCTGTAGAGTGAAGGTTCTCGACACTTGTGAGATGTCACAGCATTCAAATGCTCTTACAAAACGTTTAGATAAAAGATGTGTAATTAAGCTAATGAAAGGCAGAGAAGACATATGTCACATGCTCAGCAGTAAACAGCCCATCAGTAGCCCTACTGAGAGACAGGCAAGAAGGAGCTTTAAAATTGAAAAAAAGAAAAAAAGAAAAAAAAAATCCATCTATTCTGCCCCATATCAACACTGTCACTTGCTGTCTTTCTCGTACTCTTTTAGCTTGATTGCTATGGCAACCCACATCCAATCAAGACCCAAGAAGCTAAACTACCCATCAATTGTCTAGAAAAAACCCCGAAGAAAACAGTCGAGGACCACCAGCAATCTGTATGACAGGTATAATTATCCCCATTTGAAGGTCCATACTAAGCTCATAGAAAAACCAAGGCTCATAAAACAACAACTGGACCAAGACGGTAGGGGGATGTCGTTTAAAAACAGTTGCTACTGGACAAAATGTACTGAAGCCATGGCTGAATGAGCCCTAAGAAACTTTAACCTCTATGTTAATGATTTCTCATTCATAGCTAATTAAACAAAGAAGGAAGGACCTGTGAAAGGTTCTAAATTTCACGAAAAAGTTCAACCTGAATCTGCAGCTACATCATGTGAATCAAATGTAAATATAATTCATTACAGAAATTACTCTACATTTCTAAGGGGTAATTCACTGAGAAATCAAACGTACCACCACTGATGAATCTTAGACAGTGTACCACTGGTTCTCTAGGCAGGGGGCTGTTTCCTTTATAAAACCACATACGATGACAGCTGAGGTCAGCATGCTGACCTGCATTAATAATAATCATAATAATAATCATGGTAGTAAATAATTGTTTTTTCCCCATTTTTATTTTACAGCCATCCTCTCGGCTGAGTTTATGAAGGCGCTGGACCCCTGCTGTCATCTGGGCAGCGTCCTGTGCTGTCTCAGTCGAATAAAACACACACTATAAACATGATAAACAATGCTGTGGCCACAACTCATTATGTCAGCGCACACACGTCAGGCTGTTTACAGGCAAGGCCCATACGCTCCCTCATCCCAGGACACACGCTTTCATTCCCTGTTCACAAACCTCCTGGCGACTGTAAAACTGGATTCGGCACCCCTAAACCCCCCGCCCCATTCTGTGTTTTGTCCTCAGTACATGCAGACCAGAGGCAGTGATTGGTCGTGGTGGCACCATGGTAACCTTTGCTCACTTCTGAATCGGAAACGGTAGTGAAGGCGCCCCGCTGGCACAATTGGGGACAAAACAGACACACAGATCTCCTCGATTTCATTTCCACACACAGCAGTAATGTATGCAGCTTGCTGAACGGCCCAACCGCCACCTTATTCACTAACCAACAGCCTGTTTATCCTGAAAACAGCTACACATGCTGAGGGGAGAGGTCAGGGAGTGTGTGTGCGCGCGTGTGTGTGTGCTTCATTTGGGCAGTGTGGACTATAATAGAGTCAGACTGTACTGAGCTACTGAAATAAATCAGACTGTCCTGAACCATTGGATGTACAGCAAAATGGAGAAGGACTTTTCATTCAGACTTTATTAACTGTAAAGACTTCAAATCCACGCCAAGTGGAGGAAGTGAAAAATTTCACCCCAAGTTCTGAAATACTGAAACAATCTGAAACATTACAATATATGCCTAGGGAATAGCAGAAAACCTCTATTGCTGGAAAATATTCAGAAACGTGCCACCATCAACAAACCACATGCCACTGAGGCAACAAGTAACAAACGACTCAACTGTCCCACTACGATCCTTTTCAGCCCCATACGCGTGTCAGTTGAATACAATACTGTGGAAAAGTCTTATACACCTAAATCACTCATTTGTCTCAACAGTAATTTCATCAGTATTACTGACAGTAAAAACATTATCCAATAGTACGCCATAGTTTGGGCAAAACTACCTGCTGTGTTGACTGTATAAGTGAAAAGAAAAGAGGTTTACTGGAGTGGAGTGGATCTATTAAACTTTAGAGCTACATGGCAGCCAGTGGCACAGGAAATGATGCCCTGATAGAAGGATAAATAGATTCTAATATCAACAACTCCTGGAAAAGGTTGGATATTATAACAAGACAGTGATCCAAAGCCTTCACTGTTCACAAATGTACTGTTTTTATTATTAATATTAAAATATTTTGATTAGATCTCAAACATGCTGAGCAAACAACATATATTTGATAATAATAATAATAACAATAATATGTGCCATCATTCATTATCATTATCATTATCATTATTATTATTATTATTATTATTATTGTTTCACTGTTTGAAGTTTGACCTCAACATAATTGCTGAACCCTGTCATTGACAGTCAAATTCTGACTACTAATTTGGGCAAAAAAAGAGAGATATGTGCAGTACATTAACCCACTGTGTTTCGGTTCCAGTGGAGTGTTTTAACTGAACAGTCCTGATAAAAACCCATCTTGTTCTATTCCTCTTTGGTTGAAAAGTTCATTATCATGAAGCACAGGCTTAGACATAATAAAACAGTCAAGTAAGCAACATACAAAGGTTAGTCTCCTGCAATAATGGGGAGGGGGTACGAGGGTGGACAGCAAAACAACAAAAATAGATTCCCTCTCAAAAGAAACTAATTAAACCAAACACAAATTAATTGTGGTAATTGATTGAATTTGTCAAGGGAAGATATGACTCACTTCACAGGGGAGAACCGATAGAGACCAAAAACCATCACGACTGTTGTTTTGTCATTTCCTGGTGAATAAATACATAATTTCAGGAACAAACCTCAAAAACTGGAGGTAATTATAGCAATGGAGGAATTGTTTCACTGACAAAGACGCACCCCAGGGTTTTCTTGCTGAATTAGACGCAATCTAAGAAAATACTATATCTGAGCCGTCCAATGTGTAAGCCTCATTCAAAGAACTCCAAGAGTGAACAAGTACACAAGCAGTAATGCTCAGTCTAGTTTGAATGCCAGATATTATAGCAGTAGGTAATACTAACTAAGTAAATGTGGGCATGCTAATTGAGCATAATGTCAAGTGAGTCTTGCAATCTAATTGCAATGAATTCTCTTGTGGGCAAAAATCTGAGTGACAGATCTGGAGTGTTTGCTGTGGGCTGATGTGCACTAAACAGTAAGAACCATATCTAACATTAAACAGACACATGTCACTTCACCTAAATCATAAAAAATAACACTTACAAACATAGTGCTAACAAACATATTTAACACTGACAAAGATAGTGGTGTTCATTCAGCATTACACCAATACATTGAAGCTAAACAGTTCTGTGCTCGGTGTAAGGCCCAACAACATTTCAAGTGAAATATTACTTTAAAGCACAAAGTCAAAGTCAAAGCAGATTCCTGCACCTTTTGAGCTTTTCACATACAGCCAAGGCTTCTACTAATCAAATGCTGGGGCTTCGTCAACAAGGGACCGCAGAAAAGCAATTGCTTATTAACAAGGTCAAGCTGACACTGGAGGTGTATGTGTGTTGTGGACACTAAAGGAATGAGCAGGAAGTAAAATCTACAGCCAACCAAAAACCAGCAGATAATTTGAAAAGGAAAGAAATAAAGCACAAATCTGCACCAGACAGATATATACACTTCATTAGAAACCACAGCTTTAAAGGTCCATCCTGCTGGTGTACAGGTACAGACTGTAGGTTATCTTTTGCATCACAATTTGTTAGATATTCTTACCCTTCATCAATGGTCAGTTTCTAACCTCAGAACTCTCGGTATTTTTATAAGGGAGACTGCTCTTAACCTAAGAGTGACACTGACATCTGTAAAAATCCAAGCAGCACTTCTGTCAGTTGAACCAGCACCTCACACACTCACATGACACTACCATTTTTAGTGTACTACACCCAAAGACTTTGCATTTAACAGCAGTCCTGTTCAGAAACTGATTAAAGATAATTGGAGCAGATGGCGGGTGACTGATTGTGTATGACAACAGGTGGGTCACAGTCTGCAACTGCACACCTATAAAGTAGACCAATAAGGTGGGTGGATCTCAAAGTTCCCAAGCAGTATCACGTCCTTCTTTTCTCTCAAAAATTCAAGAATGGCCAGACTACAATTGAGTTCATCTTTCTTACTCAGAACCAGCTGCAGAATCCCAACCACTCTAGCTTCAAATGGGTACACTCTACAGAAACTGCTCTCTCAGTAGGGACTGAGAGACTAAGCAGCAATATCAGCCAAACTGTCATCAGTCCTGTTTCTTCTTGAATTCCCTGCAGTTTCAACTACAGTCAAAAACACTGGGTCTGCATGTAAGTGGCTTCAGTCCTACGTAGAGGGGAGTTCTTACAGGGTAACATGAAGAGGATATATGTCTGCTCCATACAGACTCTCCAGTGGTGTTCCACAAGGCTCGGTGCTGGGTCCTTTTCTCTTTCTCTTTAAACTCGCTCTCGCTATCTCCGTACAATATAATGTCCTCTCAAGGCATCTCGTTATGCTCCGATGCTGATGACACTTAACTCCTTTCCTATTCACCTTGTGACACTCTGGTTTGCAATAGCATCTTGGTGTATCTGATTGACATCTTTACATAGATGGCAGCCCACCACTTGAAGCTGCATCTCAGCAAGACCGAGCTGCTGTTCCTCCCTGTACCTTAAGGTCCTCATCTTGATCTCAGCATCTCATTTGAAAACTCCTTGGTCATTATCTCAAGGCTTGACAATTGAAACTCACTCCTGGTTGGTCTAGTTATAAACAATCTACAGAAACACTGTGTGCAATAGGCCTTCCATTATTGGCCCTCTGAATTGTGTGAATAGACTACACTGTGATTACTAGTCAGTGCACAGACATTCAGAGGGGCAGTGGCTATACCAAAAAAGGGGGCAACGCCACACACATGCACACTCAGCAGTGTTTTTAAGATACATGTTAACTCAGCACTGAAATGTCGCTTTATTTGCACTGAAAAAGTAAAAAATGAGTCACAATTATAAGCTGAGTTGACTATATTACCTGGCTAAAACTAAATTTAATTGTGAGACTTTGTTGACAATATGTTAGTTGATAATTGAAATGTGTAATTTATTATAATGTACTGAACAAAAAATATATATATATCAAATAAACTGTGGAGGGAATACAGAGGGAGAAAGTGATCACAAAAAATGAAAGCTGTATGAATATTTCAGTTGGTTTAGGCCTCTTTTGCCTTTGAGATAAAGAAAAATAATCTTCAAATGTTATCTTCAGCTGATTAAGACATACTTCTAACATTACATTGCTACAGTTGCCTACACATAACATTACTTACTATGAGACAAAGTGGCTGCTGAGGGAAGCAAAGACAGATAACTGTTTACACTGAACCAAGTGGGATCCGTTATGCACATATGCCACAAAGTCCCTCCTAATCAATCAGGAACTATCATACTAAAATATCACTCTTATGGGCTGCTAGTCCTTTGGGCGCATAACTGATTTCTTTAACTAAAATAATATGGAGATTTACTTTGAAAGACAGAAAGAGAGAGAGTTCATGTCTTAATGAAGGGTTACTTGCTTTGTTATTCAACAATAAAGAATACTGTTTGGAACAACACTGTTTTTTTTTGTAGCACAGACACAGAAGTTATTAGATTCAGATACAATAGGCTATGCCTTACAATAAATGTATTATGCCAACATTTGGGCAAACAAAAACAAATGTTATCTTTTAATCTATGAAAAGGAGGCCACTGCTATACAGACCAAAGTCAGTAGTTTGAGGGTCAGGTCTGGTTCAGGTAATATATAATCCATCAAGTTTCAGATTCATGATCAGTGAGCCCTTCACCAGTCATACTTCTATATAAAACACACTATACATAGCAATATCACAATTTCTGTATTTCCCTCATATCATGCAGACACACTACCCAGAGGCTGGAGCAGGCAGCAACTGGCCTTTAATCTAGCTGTGATAAACAAGTAAAGTCAGGGATGTAATCTTCCAATACATGCACACACACAAGCCTTTATTCTCTTTACTGTGGGTGTTTCAGAAGTGCAAAGCCCAGGCCAGGCTTATCCCCAGCCTACTCAGGCCCAGCAAGGCTGCGTGTCCAGCCTCCCAAAGGTTTCTTTGGCCAGGCGGCTGCTGCGCGTCTGGCCGTCACTGAGGTTGGGGACTGGTGCAAGCCCTCTGCTTTAAACCAAGCATTGTGAGAATTGCTCAATAGTCTTTTCATTTTGATTGATGGACCTTGTTCACCACCATCTGGCCATAGATAGATCGCATTAATCATAGTCCAAAACAGTGGGGCCGAGCCCAGTGGCCTCTAGCTCTTTATACGCGTCTGTACACAATATCAGCCCCCTCCAGTGCCAATATATGCCGATTTTCCTCCCAGCACAGCCTGCGAGCATGAGGTGTATATACACACACACACACACACACACACACACACACACACACACACACAGACACAGAGAGAGAGAGAGAGAGAGAGAGCACAGTGAGCAATGCCCGTACACACACACACACACACACACACACACACACACACACGGCCAGCGGACTCTTAAAGGGTAATTCCCCAACTTTTGCATAATGACAGAGTTAACATGTAAACTCATTAATTCAGAGTGGTTTGATGTGAAATGGGCCATCCTACACTAACTTACCAAGTCAGAATTAATCACAGTAGTGGTGATAGGAACCAGATGTCTTAAGTCTTTAATGCCTCTAAAAGCTTCCTCACAGAAAATTATTACTACAAATGCACTAGCTGAAGCCTGAAATGTTGCTTTGCAATGGTTTTGACGTACGCTTTTGGGCTAACATATATTGTTCGTAATCCATTAATCATCAGTTACATGTAGGGAGGCAAACTAATTTCTGAAGAAAACTTTTTCAGCTCTACCACTATTTCACCATGATCAGCCTAGTAAAAAAAATTGGCTACACTATTTGTGTCTCAGGCACTGTTGGTCCGTATCACCACCACAGTAAAGAAAACTGACTAGGTTTGTCTCTCTACAGAGAACTATTTCACATCAAACAACCCTGTCTGACTTTATTTACATCTCTAGGATTTAATTAAACAGAAAAAACAGTGGAACTCCCCAGTACCTTAATATCCTAATACATTTAACTACACTGCAATTATACTGATATATGCCATGACTGAAATACACCTTACAATATACTGAAATTACATATGGTGAAAATACAAGTGAATGCTTAATGCAATGTGGCTAAAGATCAGCCTGCTTTATTTTTGACCAAAATTAGTCAGGACGCTTACAGCATGCATTACAACACTTAGTGATTGTACAGATCACTTTGCATGTAGCTCAATTCTGTGATATCAGTACTGCAAATGCCAATATTATGGTAATGATCAAGAAATAATATATTCACACGACAAGGCAGAATGTTTACATACACACTACATACACGTGCACATACAGTCAGGCTGAATGTTTGCCTTGTTTAATTCACACATAACCCCCCACACAGATACACACAGAGGCTGAATGTATGCCTCATTCAACGCACACATAGCCTGAAAATAAGAGAATAATGTTTACTCTGGCTGGCTCGACATTGAAGCTGCTAAATCAGGTTCAGACAGACACTTTGAATAATGAATGTGTGGGGGGGGGGTCGCTTTTGACACACACGCGTGCGTGCGCGGGCACACACACTCAGCCAGACAAAGCAGGGTGTCTGTCAGAGTCTGGTGGTAGAGGGAGGTGTTTGGATGGGGGAATGGAGCTGGGCTGGGCATTAAAATTTAAACAGGCACCTCTCTCTCTGTAGCTGCGGCTGCAGAATGGTGATAATTACGCCTCTTTCAGTGGGCCAGGACCAGTGTAATTACTTCATTCACAGCACAGGATATTAGCATCGCTAAGAGAGCAATTTATTCTCAACGTCAGGCCACGCGGCTGAGAGTTATTGCAGAAATGAGTTATCCCTGGTCCAGCTCCACACAGACATACAAAGAACATCCTAACCCCTCATACTACTACTACCACTACTAAAACACACACAAAACAATCAGAGATTATAAAAATCATATAATGATAACTTTTATCACAGCTAACAATATTTAAAAAATAATCAATGGCAATACTATGTTGGTGGGATGAACAAAGTACATAGTAAAATAACAAAGAAAAACTGTCCATATGAAAATGCTCCCTGTGTGTTTAAAAGCATCATACAGGCCAATTTGCAGTCAGGCCTATCTGCCACAGAGCACTGCAGTCTTTGCTGTGAGCTGTGAAAGTCCTCCAACATACAATAAAGCATGAAACATACTAATACTATCCCAGTATTAAATGAAGCAAGGGATATATAACAGTATTTTCTGAACTTTTTAAATCACAATCATAAACATGCACCAGCTGTGCATGTTATAACCTCAGACCTACCTCGTCTACATTCATTTATCAGCTTCACTTACCATATAGGTGCACTTTATAGCTTACAATTACAGACTGTAGTCCATCTGTTTCTCTGCTCCATTTGTTAGCCCTCTTTAACCTATTCATTAGTGGTCAGGACCCCTACAGGACAAGCAGTGAGCAAGAATTATTTGGGCACTTCAACTGCAGCTTAGGAGTGATGCTGACATGGTAGCGGAATGTTTGTGTGTGTGCTGCATAGAGTGGATCACACACAATAGTGCTCCTAGAGTTTTTAAAGACTTCAGTGTCACTACTGGGCCGAGAATAGTCAACAAACAAAAAATAGCCAGCCAAACAGTGCCCTGTGGCAAGAAGCTGACCACCGATGATGAACAAACTGTGCAGCATCAGATGAACTATCATCAATAACTTTACACCTGCAAAGTGGACCAACAGGTTGTGCCTAGAAGAGTGGACCATAAGAGGACACAGTGATTAAAAACTCTGTGTGAGCAACACACACACACGCACACACAGCACCACTGTGTCAGTGTCACGCCTGTGCTGTGAACCATCACCCGAGTAATACATGTGTTCTGATTATTGATGAACAGAGTAAAGGGGCCTCACAAATAATGCAGAGAAACAGATGGAATACAGTGTGTAGATACAGCTGAGGTTGCCTATGCCTAGAAACGTCACTGCTGAGTGTAGATACAATGTATGTGTACCTAATAAAGTGACTCATCAGAGTATGTGACAATGGTTAATGTGGAAAAATTCACCTTGTAAGTAGTCTTTATATATCTAAATGTGTCACTAAAACAATAAATCTCATTTTCAGTAGCAACTATGACATTATATTACCATCAATCTAATGTACATTCACTTTCTCAAACTGGGTTTTATTCTACACAGTTCTAGCCTACGTCAGTCATTCAGGGCTTACAACAAACATATAGGTAACTTATTTCATACTCTGTATGTTGCAGGAGTTGCAGGGAATGGTTCAGTTAAAATATAAATTTAAAGCTCAACTCTGAATGCCACTGGATTAGACTGTTAGCAATCTGCCAAGCTGGCTGTTAAACAAAAACACGCTCATATGTAAAATTACATATGATCCTGCATTTTTCCTCCACCAAGCTGGGTGGGATGCAAGTTTTCTTTCATTCTTTTTTTTTTTTTTTTTGAGGGTGAAACAGGTCTGGGGCCGCTCCACCTTCTGCTATGCTGTAGCTGTGCTCTCTGTAACTCTTTACATCAGCTGTAGGAAACACATGATCAGAACATAAAGAGCATAGTGAGAGCAACCAGAGTGAGAGAATTCAAACCTGATCTGCGTATCTAAACACTCTCTATTGAAACTGCATATTTTCAGACTGGAATGCAGTGAGAATAGCATCCATAACAACATTGCCATAAGTGCTGAGTATCGGAGCAGATGGAATTACTGAGCGTATCTAACATACCTTCAGGAAACCTGTGTCAGCACACACACAAAGAGCTTCAGAAATATGTGTGTCAAATACATGTGTGGATCAGAGAGCACGCACCCACAGAGCAGTTCAATAGATGTATAGGGAGACTGACCTTAAGCAGTACAACAAAGTTGCAATACATATTATATTATTCATTATATATACAGTATATATATATAAAGCTTGGGCACCCATGGACAATTTACACATTATTTAAAACATGCTGAAAATAATCTCTTTCTCTTTTTCTGTCAGTACTTAAAAATATCTTCTCTGGCTGAAATCACAGCCTCCAAATGTTTCTGGTAGCCAGCTAACAGCGTTTCTAGTTTGTAATTCATGTCTTGTATAAACTGCATGTTTAAGATCTAATCACAGATTTTAAGTGAGTACAGGCTTTTCTTCCTTCTACTCACAACAATTCCTGTACCACTCCAACATTTCCTGTCATAATCCCAAAGCATAACAAATCCACCCCCATGTTTAGCAGGTGGTACGGTGTTCTTTTACTGAACTGCTTCTCCTTTTTCTCCTTCAAAACCTTTAATGACTGCAGCCAAACCGTTCAATGTTTTTTTCAAATCGCAGCACTTGATTTCAAAGAGTGTCTGGTTAATTTAAGTGTGCTTCATCCTTCATATATTGACTTTTGTGATCATAGTTAAGATTGTCTTCTGTTGATCTTTCCATGTAGATGATGTTTGTGCTACAGCACTGCATTTTGGGCCAGTGTATCACTATTCCATCGCCACATCTTCATACAGGTCTTTGGCAGTAATGTGGAGGTTTATACGACATACCTGATCAGTCTAAAAAACAGTTACTTCCGAGATTTTTCTTAGTCTTCCATCTGTTGTCTTGACCTCAACAGTTCTTAACTTCCACGTGTAGCATCACAACAGTGTTGAAAAAATTCTCTTACTTCCACTCCACTCTCACACAATCAAAAGCAAAGGCATCCGCAGTGTTTTGGCTGAGGTCGCCAAAGCGTGTGGATACACACTCCCTCTTTGCACACAGAGAGAGACAGTACAACAACAAACACACAGAAGAGCAGATTGTGCATGTGGGTTTGAGTCTGTGTGCATCTGGGATAATACTTTCCTCCCCCGGCTCTTTGTCAAGTCCAGTGGAGTCCTGGTTGGCTACGGTACAAAACACACATTCATCTGTAACAAAAACACTAAACAATCAAAAGAAGACAGGGAGAGAGTGGATTAAGAAATAAATCTATTAAAGACAAAAAGCAATTCCTACACTGCTACAAAGAAGAGTGGTGTTGTACGAACATGTTTTAAAACTAGCAGAACTCCACATTCACAGCGGCCAATCCACAGGAAATGCCTTCTAGAGCTCAGTAAGTTTGGATGACTGTGAAAGCGATTGAACTATTCTTGGAAACTATTCTTTCATTACTGATGTATTTTTTAAGAGCCATGTTTATCTTTTTGTATATTTGTACATGTCTTTTTATACATTAACCACGTCAAAAAGGTACTGTGTGTGTGTGGGGGGGGGGGGGGATGCATGATGATCTGGATTGATATATAATATTTTATAAATGTTTGTAACCCTTTAGAAACAAATGCTTCATTTCTCCTGAATCCTGTTCCAGGGTGAATTACATTTTATATATGTTTATGAAACAGCACTGACCCAGTTCCTATACTGCAGATTTTTTCATGCATGTGACCATGAGAGTGAAGCTATAAGCTCAGGTCTCTGCAGCAGCTTAAGATGTGCGTTCCCTTACTGACACACAGGAAAGTTTGGACACATCTGCTGACAGAAGGGCTATCCTTTCCTTTATCATCTTCCACAATTTAGTACAGAAGTGAAGGCTATTTTTGAATTAACAGTGTAGACTGCACATACACAGCTGGCCTTCTACAAAGTAAGGTTGTTTAGACCCATTCTACCTCAAACAACTGATTGGATCAAACACATTAATAAGATTAATTTCTCTCATTGACATGAAAGAGGCATGCATGATAAACAGGACTGAGCTTTCTATGTTTCCTAAACATTCTAAATGAAAACAACTACTTGTAGGAGCAGTTTGGAAAATAAATTATATATAGGCATTAAAATCACACTTTAGAAAAGCAACAATTATGAGTATAAGCCTTTAAATAACAATGTTTTTATGACCATGGAGAAAAAAACCTCAAAAATTAAATCAAACTTTTGAGTGCTAAGGTATATATGAATGCATAGAGTCATGGACGAAACAACATAAGCAAAGTACATCAGCAAACACGGTAAAAGTAAGTTACAATGGAATTCTTTAGACAGCTAGCTTTACATACAAAGCTGAACACAGTATTGCATTATTACTTCACCAGTGTAGCTGGGTGGTATGCATACTGCAACAGTGTGCATACAAATGACTCTCAAAAGAAGAAAATAAGATTTTAACTTGTTATACTCTGCTATATGATTTAGAAGTTCTGGGAATCTCTCTGCCCTTTGACCTTCATCCCCTCACTCGCAATGTTCTCCTGTCAAATCTGACCGTGTGTAGGCGGTAACGCGGCGCATGCGAGGGAAAACGCGCAACTTCCCTCCAGTATTGCTAATTACACACATTCAGACAGGCACTTTGCCAAGGGGGGAGTAACAGGGAGAGTGACAGAGAGAGAGAGAGAGAGAGAGAGAGAGAGAGAGAGAGAGAGAGATTGAGAGATTATTGTTGATGAGTTCATAGGGGTCAGTAAGAATGCACCTTTAATGCACACTTGTGTTTTTTTAACTGTCCTTGATGATTTAAGTAGAATATTATTCATTTATTCAATTCAAAAATGGCCAATGGTTTGCGTGCCCATGAGCAGAGGATAGACCACGTAAAGAGGATGGAAATTAGTGGGTTTGACAGCAGTAGAGTCTGACCAGTCCGTTTGGTCTAAATCACAGTATGGCCGCTGCTTGAGGCGATTCATCTGCCTTGCTTTATAAAAATAATTTGGCATAAAATTAAATTGACACAGGTCTTGGCTTCAGTTCCTGGCTGGGGTGACCAGGGCTCTTTCTGTGTGATGTTCATGTTCTCCCAGTGTCTACATGGGTTTCTGCCTGGAGCTCCGGTTTCCTCCCACAGTCCTAAAACATTTAAGTCAGTTTAACTGGAGATGCTAAATTGCCCCCTTAGAGTGTTTATCAGTCTTTTGTCCTATGAGTGTTGGAATAGGCTCCAGCAGCTGGCTGGCTCTGGGACCCTGGTTAGGATTAGTGGTTCAGAAAGTGAATGAATGAATTTAGACAATTTTACAATTTTAAGTTCTGCTTGGCATCCACAGAGCAGATTGAGCAGCTGTGAAGTTTAGCAACCCCATATATTCATCTATAAAAATTCATAAAAGTTTGTTTTATAGTTAAAAGCAGTAAAAGTAGCTACCCAGAAGTCTGAAAAGTGTCTGTTCTTTCAACAATATTTATAATTAATGTTTGAATTTTCTTTCCCTACTCTTTAACACTTACCTTTACATGTCACCATCTGTCCCTTCTTTTACTCCGTGTTCACACTCCCTCTCTCTCTCTCTCTGAGTGACAATTAAATCCCGGCCAAGAAAGAAAGCCAACAGACCACAGGAAGGTGTCTCTATTAAGTGCTTTAATGCCAAATGATCATGAGCAGCCAAAGTGAAGGCTCACGCATCATTAGAAAGGGATTAGTGAACCAGCGCTTACTCATTACTCTCCCATGCCAGAGCCAAAATGGCTGCAGTCAGGATACAAAACCATCAATTTTACATCTTGAGCGCCATTTAGTCCAAATGGGACACTGAAGCGTCTCAGTGAATGCTGCAGAAGAAAGCCTTTATGTAGGAAAAGTGAAAAAGTTGGTCCTTATCAGTATATTGTTTTCTTATAGCTGCTAATCTTCCTAAGCCACTGTAGACTAACTGCCCTGGACTGGAAATGGATACAGGCAGTTAAAGGAACACCAAAATGCTAATGATGTTGACAACGTATGTGGGAACTATTGAGGTGCAGTCAGCACTATGCAAATGACTCAGTGCTAACTGCTTCCCATTACCTTCCATTAACCGTGAGCCATGTTAGCGTTTTTGACTGAGTTATTTTTAAACAGAGTGTAATGTCTTGGCACAGATGGATCTCAGGGACAGTGTGTAACCTCAAGGAGCACAAGAATCTGCTTCAGATAAGACAAGGCATCCTCACATTAGTGACAAACTATATTTACCCTAAAAGAACAAGTGATGGCACAGATCTAATGACACGGCGACTTTTTAGTGTTAGAAATCTAAAACACAAAGTCTTTGTTTTGAAAGGTATAAAATAAATGTATTCACAAAGTTCTTTTGGTTCATTATTTTGTTTTGTATCATTTCTGCTTTGCTACTGCATTGCTGTAAAATTTGTACTGTTAGGCATGCAAAATGATATCAAATTCATACCTGCACTGGTCTAACAAAAATGATCAGCATCAGACAAGCGTTTGCATTTGGTAGATATATTAAACCAATGTTTGATTAACCATATACACTAAACCAATATTAGCATTTATTGCACTAGAGAAGAGCAGAGCACATAGGTATTGCTGGATTACTACACTAAAATGCATTGATTAATTTTCTTTGTAGCAGTAATCCAGGTGCATGTAGACATATTTTTGTACAGTTTAAACATTTTTGTTATAACATCAGAAAATATATACAAATTGGGCATTGGCTCACAATTCCCAAATTGGTGCAGGCCTAGTTCCTGAGCAATACTAGAAGGCTTTTGCACACCTTTTTGTTATTGTGATACTTTGAACTGCAACTATTTTGTATAATTATCTCATGTACCTTGAAAAACAGCTTGAATGTGATGCATTATGCTGTTCACTCATGAATTCTTGACTCAAAACACTGTTAATCACAAATCCTTGAGTAATTATTGGCCCAAACTCTGAAAAATATCTAGTAGCTCAAGTGAAGATTGTCAAGCCTTTTTCTTTTTTATTTTTTTTAAAGGATGTCTGATCTTTCCTTGAAACCTTGAAAGGAGAATGTTTTTCTTTGTCTCAAGAAATGGGACTAGGATGTCAACCTTACCGTTTACAGGCATTCTCTCTCCCTTCCCTTTCTCTGCCCATAAGATCCCCCAACAGAGCCTTATCTCCTGCCTTTATGGGTTATTCAATTTGGACTTGATTACAGCACACAGCAGTAATTAGTCAGGAGAGAGAGGCAGGCGCAGTGAAACGGCGAGGAACACGCAAATTCCAACAACACAAACAGGAATGACGACAGGGTTTTATGGACGGAAGATGGAGAGGACTGAAAAGCTTGGCTCTGCTGAAATTTTAATCACGTCATAAAAAGACAGGAGCTACAGGGTTCACACTGCTTCCAGTCCAGATGCCTAAAGACTGACACACCCTGCAATGTTGCTCTTTCTCTGTCTCTCTCCAAATGCAGTGAAAAGATGACTCCTCTTGAGAGGTCACAATGACAAGTCTGACAAGAAAAATGCTAGAAAACCACTTTCCACAAGCAAGGACGCAATCTAAGGGGTGATAGAGGAACGCAACCCTTTCAACCCCCTCAATATCCCCAGGTGTCAGATAGAAGCAAACGATTCCCCTTCAACACAAAGAAAATATTAACAATGACAGAAATAAGAAAACAAGTTCATTCACATACATGTGGAAAGTATATGAAAGTGGAAACTTCTTAGTAATAGGTGCAAAAACAACTTTATAGTCATCCACCAAGCAATGTTTGTTTATCGGAGCGGTAAGTTGCAGTTAAAGGTAACGATACTGAGAAACTGTCACTTACAGTTAAATGTATTGGCCGCATTTTTCGTAACATCACAGGAATTTTAACTTTATTAAGAGTTTGTCACCAAGTATCTAAAATTATTAGCATGTATCAAGTCAAGTCAAGCAGGTTTATTGTTATTTCAACCATATACACACAGTAGACAGTGAAACGAAACAGCGTGCCTCCAGGACCATGGTGCTGGAGAAACACACCACCACAAGAGCCACAAGTGCAGACAGGACAAAAGAGAGTGCAAAACATAAGAAAAACATAAGAGCAAAAAAACAACCGGACTGTAGACAACATTTAGTGCAGTCGACAAAGTAGCTACAGTACAAGAACGAATACAGTATTATGACAGATACTGTATTCTAGCAGCGGAGAGTTACGTGTGCAAAAATTCAGAACAGAGGAAGAATGTATGCTGGCACTGTCGCATTTCTGCCTGTACTGTTAAGCTCTTGGCTACGACAAAGTCGATGATGTGAAAACAGCCGTGTAGGATTGTGGTTGTTTACCTGACCAAAGGCGTGAGAAAAGCTCAGAAAAGAATCTAACAGCACATAAATACACCCTAGCAGAGAGAGGTCTGGTTTAACGAGAGGTCTTTCAGCAGCCAACTGGTTCTTACCTTGTGGTCGTAAGGGTTATATGAGTGGAACAGCGCAGACAGCTCTTTGGTTCTTTGTTTTTTCTGTTAAGGTAGAAGGAAAAAAGCATTACTAAATGGGTGAACATCAGAAAAAAATATCTTTGAAAACAAAATAATAGAAATATTTATGGAATAGAAAACGTAGACATTTGTCCACGAGAAAGTTAATCATCTTGACTTCTCTCCCTGAAAGATTTCTTGTGCCTTTAACTTGTAATGAAATGCAAAAGCAGAGACTTGATCTGATGTATGAATGCACTTAATGCAATCACTTAAAGTAAGCACAGACAGTTATAAAAGGACTAATGAGAACACTGGTGTAGCTTAAGTCCTTTTCACAGCTGAGAGGATAACATACGAGAATTTCTTCACATATTCTACAGTGATTGCATATTCTATTTTTTATTATTTTTTTGAATAGCCTATTTCTTTCCACATTTTGCACATGAATTCATTAATTCAAAAACCTTCAGTATACAGGGACTTCACTGTGGTTCTCAGGGCTCTTAGCAGGTTGCTTACTGAACAGACCTAACCTCCTCGGTATGTGCAACCACAGAATGTTATATAAAAGAATCAATTATGAAGAAACTGCTCCTCAAAGAAAACATTGCTCATTGAACAGTAACGGGATCTGTCTACCATGATATCATATTCA
This sequence comes from Brycinus macrolepidotus, assembly GCA_037974445.1. Classification (NCBI taxonomy): domain Eukaryota; kingdom Metazoa; phylum Chordata; class Actinopteri; order Characiformes; family Alestidae; genus Brycinus; species Brycinus macrolepidotus. The sequence continues at coordinate 18,668,772 of JBBPCZ010000007.1, read as the reverse complement.
CACTGCTTCATAGTCAGAAACAAACCAAATAAATATTTAATTTTATGTATTAAGAATTGAACATGGACCAGTGAAGTCAACCTCCCCATATAACCCATACTATTCCCCATTAGGTAAGGGGGCCAAAGGCATTCTAATGCTTATGTATAGGGCTCAGAGGATTCGACCTAGAATAGCTAGGGCAGCAGAATGAAAAATCTTGAATTGGCTAATGATCTCCCTGTGTCCTGTGCTCTCTCTCTTTTACCTCTTCCAGCCAGATCAACAGCTCCCCACCACGGAGAAGGATCAGGCTGAACGTAACCTCAGAGTTACCATTCCTGAACTCTGCCAATGAGCTCCCAGCAGAATCCCATCCTGCTCCAGCAGCATGCCCTCTAGACATTTGAGAGAGAGTGTGTGCATGTGTGTGTGGGTGTAAGTGAGAGAGGTCAGAAGGGAAGGTTGTAGATCTAAGAGAATCAAGCCAGCGGACTTATGGTTTTAAGAAAATAATTTTGTTTCTCTTTGAATCTGTTTGTTTTTAATTTAGGGTCAAAACAAAGAGATTGATATAAACAACTTTGGGAATTCAATGTTTCAGGGATTTTGGACCAAGTCGCCAAGACTGATCCACTAAAGATGAAACCTGATAAGCTAAATAACCACGTTGTCTCTCTTCTTCCAAATCCCTTGTGACAACCATAGGCAAGACAGACTAAGGTATTAAGGAGGTGAAACTCAGGACATAGCACAGTGAAACATGCACATTAAAAAAAAAAAACCTAACAAGGACTTCCCATTTTAATATCATGCAAATGAAATCTCCCTTGCTCTCCATCACCTCCCCTCACTTCTCACTGCATAACGACCTGACCATTTCCAGGGCTTATTAGAGTCAAAGCATAATGTCACTGTTAGTAGGCAAAGAGAGCATTCAAGCTGAAAACCTTTTTGAGAAGGTTTCTTGGTACTTCTGGTACAATTTTCATTTCTGGGATGAAACTTGGAAGGCTTGTACTTAGACTCAGAAAGCACGTAAATGGTGAGGCATGTCAGAGGCAGAAACTCTTGTACATATGTTCTAAAAGCCCGAATGACAGTTTTTATGTATTTATTTATTTTTGACAAAGTCTGTCAGACATTATTAGAAAGCATGCATTTGACAAATTTCAGTCTATAATTATACCTAAATGATACTGAGACAATAATCAAACCACACAGAAAGGACAGGATGATTTTGGTCAGCTGGAAATTTGTGGAATACTACAATAGGGTGTTGGCAATGTGTTGCCAAAGTGTTGCCATTCACAACAAACTCTAATATCAGTGTGCACATGTCAGAGCTGCATTAGTGTAACATCAAAACTAATTCTCAGAATTCAGGACGACAGCCATTGCAAAGGCAAGAAATGGAGAAAACAGACTATTAATCATGGTTGATATCAAATGGTCACTATTTTGGTAAAGATGTGAATGATGTCAACTTCTGCTTCCCTCCCCCTTTTTCTTTCCATCACACACACATTGGTGCACACCTGAATATCAGATAAAAGTAATGATGCTGTAGAACATGCCCCTGTGAACCTGTAATGAGTGGCAGATGTTGGTACAGTACAGCTGGGCGCACTGGGGGTGTACAAGTGGCCTCATTCAGGAAAGTCTGCAACACACAGGCATTTGCCTAAGGGCTAAAGTAACCCAAACTATGAGACTGCTTTGATGTCTTCTCTAGCGCAAATGCAAGTAGTATCAAGATGGGATGCACAATAGCATCAGAATCACACTGGATTCTGATGTCATCGGCAGATTTTTGCTTGAAAAAATATTAAGATTTGACCAATATTTCAAACCAATGTTTGATGATGCATTTACTGCACTCTGGAAGAGTAGAATGATTGTGACGCTGGAATATGTTGCTAAAATGCTTACTGTACCCAATTTGTAAGCTTATAAATGCTATATTTTTTTTTAGCCAGATATGGTCCAAATTTCTATCTTTTATAATTTCGTATGTACCAATGTCAAAAGATACATACAAGAAAAATATCAGATATTAGCACTGGCCTACAAATCCCACAATGGTGCATCTCTACTATCCAGCATTATCTACCAGTTATCTGAACAGAGCAGTCAGGTTATCCATCAAATTAAAAATCCCACAGTGTTCCACAGGGGTCAATATTAGGTCATTATTCAAAATTTCAAACTCTCTCATTCTGTCTCCACAAGTACATAAGGGAGAGGGGCTTTACTACAATCTTACAAAAGAGAAATAAAGGTCAACAACATGCCACACTTGCAGAATAACTGTCTGAATTTAACCTCAAACGCAAACACCAACTGAACATCTAAAGAAACACATACAACCCAGAGTCAGTACATTTGTATTTTTGACACAAATCTTCAACAGAGCAACAACCAAAGCAAGGTCCATCTCTCAAACATTCAGTTCTGGTCAGTTGGACATTCCCCTACATTAGGATTGGGCCATATGATGGTATTCTCTGGTATATAGAAATACTGATGGCACGGCTTTCAATCACCCTCAACATATCAAAGAAACGTCAGCAAGGTTGACGAAATGAAATGAAACCAAAGTGCCAGTGCCAGTGCCACACCTACCATGGTTGACAAACTGAAAATGTCTGAAACTTTAAGAAACTCAAATACCATAAAAAAACACAAAAAACCCTACCCTGCATACTACAAAACCTGAATATTCAAATACATAGCAATCCCATGAGAATATATATATATGTGTGTGTGTATGTATATATATATATATATATATATATATATATATATATTATATAACTTATGTAGATCTGGACCAATAGAACATCGCTAAGAATTTAATCCCTAAACAAATGAAAAGAGACACAAACCCAGCAAGAACACAATATCCACCTACATACCACTGTACACCAGAATGAATTGAAAGGTTTAATACACGCAAAGACAGAAATTATTTTAAGCCATTTTATTAAGACATCACATTGTCACAACAGCTTGGGACTGAAAGCAAAGATTTATGGTATAAAGAGAATGTCCTGAGTAAACTGTCAAGTCAAGAGATAAGGTATGTAAAAGAGAGGAAAAATCCTGCATGAAAGCTAAGCAAATCAACTTTAGCTGCTCATGATAAAGCAAGTGTTTTGACCAATACACAACATGCACAAACTGAGAAGTGTATTCTTCTCCCTAGAAACTAATAACCAATAAAAAGAAACACTGCAACTGAATCTGCAACCTTTTATTAGACACAACTACACAGAGTCTCACTCTTAATAGTCAAATAAAAGTAGTATCAAAATAGTGGAATTTAAGAAGTAGGGAAATTCCACATCCACTCTGTATGTACAAGGAACAACTGAAAATCATTGAGAACTGTTTTACAGCTATTGCCAGAAAAGGTTCAGGTGAGCCAAAACACAGGAAGAGTGAAAAACAGAACAAACATCTTAACCTTCCACACATTACTACACAGTACTATTCCTACTTCAGGTGAGAACTAGCAGATGCAGTGTAAAGATGTTGTTTATTCCTCCATTTGACCTCATCCTAAGCTGCTCTGGTCCAGAAGGCCTTGCCCATCTGTCTTTGTTTTAAGGTAAATTTGTTTTCACATGTGTTTTCACATCCCTTACAGACCTTGCTCAGCCAGTGCTTTTGAAACTGGCACAACCGTTTACCCCAGTTACAGCTTAGGTATTACTCTAGGTTGCCTGCTTAATTTCCCCTGGTTAAAGACAGCACTGGTGAAGCCGACAGGCTGTCAGGGTAAACACCTGTCCGGCTGGTAAGAGCAACATTCCAGGAGATCATTCCAATTTATCTCTGCTAACCCTTGCCGTCATGTGGGACTAATTACGATGGGTGAGTTCCCTTTTTAGATCAGCCCAAAACTACACACCAAATTTCCTCAGGCCTGACCCAAAGACCATCCTTCCAATGGTGACGAGACATGGCAATCCATTACTCACCCTGAACCATTTATCAAAGAGAACTGGAAGGGTCCCACTGATGAAATGGGCTAAACATGCTGAGATACCAAAGCGCCAGAAATGGACGATCCGTGGATCCCACCTTGCTCCCTCAGCCCCCCTGTGGTCTTTGGCAGGGATGGGCAGGCTGATGCGAGCCAGGCAGCCGTTGCCATCTGGAGGAGTTATTAATAGGACACACTTGCAGCATCCCATGGTTCCCCTAACAGAGCTGCCCGTGTTTATTGAGTCTGGTAGGGAGGAGATACAGGGCATGGATGGCAGGTATGCAGGACAACAAAGTCTACACCTTCTACTACTGCAGCAAACCTCTTCCCACACTTCCACACAACTGAACAAGGTAGAGACAACCAATTAAGACAGAACATCTGTGCACACTCTTAAGTGAGGTATTCCATAGTACAGTTTAAGTGGAATTCCATAGTACAGTTTAAACGACACTGAGATTACGAAAACTACTGACATAAAAAAAACTCATATTTCACATGTTTATACCTTTTATGAAGAGAAGGAGGTTAGGCATTCCCTGAATTATTTAGAGAAATCCTGACAAAGCCTGCAGTTCGGTAACCTTAGCCACTGGGCTATAACGAGAGTAATTATACTCACACAATGTAGACGATCAATTCACTTTTCACATCACTGTACGTATTCACTATTTCACAAAGTGCCTGATTTTGTCACATAATGAATAGAGTGAACCTGAAATTTGACTTGATGAAGGCCATTATACCTCAAATAAGCTTTTTCGCCCTGGAGACAGTCTAATCGCTTAAACCTGAAAGGGCTAAACCATACCAGAAAATGTTACAAATGTTACGTTCATATGCAACAAGTCTACTAAGTTTATATCCAACTAATTTTACACAGTGTTCTAGAACAATATTGGGAAAGTCACGCCAACCTTGCCATTTTTGCTTTTGAAGTTACACACATAGGAATATGTAGTAATTTGTGTATTTTCTTCACATGCAAATGATCATCTTGACACTAAGAAATATAGTAAATTTCTCAAGGGAAAACATTGACCATATGTTCCTGGACAGATAAGGCTCTAAAAGCTGTTTGAAACAGAACAGGCCAAAAGTGACATTGAGTCCACAACAAGAAAGACTACTGACAGACTGAAGGCAAAAAAAATCCTCCTACTGATGGCAACTGATGCTGAACTTCTCCACAGCACTCTTCTCCAGAAAATGTGAGAAGGGGGTGTGAGTTATGATGAAGACATCAACAAAAGAAGCATGCTGGCTTCTTGGGAGACACAAGAGCTTGGAGGCTTCACAGATGAGCTTCACTGTCAAACTGCTTAAGCAAACTGAAGAAGAGACAAAGAATAGCTGACTTTTAAGCCTTTAAGGAATATGATCACAAACATATCATGAAATAAATGCAACAAGCTTGTCAAGATTCAGTCTCCAGATAATCAGATCAGACTTTTTGTAAGTGTAAGTGACAATCTTGCGCTAATTTTCTTGTGTGTAAGTATCAGAATATATGTAGTTACACCTCAGTTAAGTGTGAGAGAAACAAATAAAACTGTTTTCAACAAAAATGCTCTAGGGGACTTCATAATGCAACAGATAACCAATAAATATAGCAACAGAGGCTGGCGCCCAGTTACCTCATTACTATCAGACTTACCTCAGTACTATCAGAACATTCACACTGTGGTATAAACTTTTCACAAGCCTGTTCTGTTGCCTATGGGTTAAAGCACTTGGTTATTTGTTTTCAGTAAGTAAATCTGTTGCCAAACAGCAGGTAAATGCCAAGAGAGAGTGGGGGGAAAAAACAAAAACGTATATCTCGGCATCTAATCGGCATCTTAAGGTTTTCTTTTTCCACCCCGCAAGAGCTTGCAGGCTCCAAGGTATGTACAGCCTAATTCTTCATGGTGACTAATGTTGCTGAATGGTGTGTAGTCAAGTTAATTTATTTAGGTGAAATTATTTACAAGTGAAACAGACTTCACAGCAAAATACTGCAAACAATGAAACTCTATAATGTAAGCATGGAACTCTGGAAACATAGGGGGGAAAAACCCAGTCTCCAGGGCATGGCATTGTTTTAACAAAACTCACTATTCAAATGGTTAAATAAAATTGGGGTCAGGGCTTGGGAAACCACTGTCACAGGAGCATAAAGCCACAGTCACATCAGACTGTCACCACGCTGCTTTCTTTGCTGGCATGAAGCAAAAATCAGGCGTGTATGGGCGGTCCTGACATGAAGTGGTTTTGGAGGGAATGTACGGTTTGGTAAACGTCTAACGCTAGCTAGTTCACTAGGTTTCTTTTTATCCAACCATGAGAAACAAGCAATATTTTGTTGACTGAAAAGCAGTTGCTCCACTATGTTTTTTTTTCCTCCAGAATTAAGAGACCTCAGCTAATCTTCTTGTTTTTTAATTGGCTCAGACTTTTATGGTTCACATTTCTGTGGGTTTAAGTTCACCTAGATTAACTCATCCTATAGCCTAAGAATCAAACAGTCTTAAGATATTTTAAGTATAAAAGCAACAGATTCATTAAAAATGTATTCATGTTTTCTGTGTTCATCAGTCTGCTGGCACTGAACACTTCTTATACGGTTAAATCAATGATCTTATCAACATTCTTTTAGTGCATCTTAAACAAGCAGCAAATCCAAACTCTCTTCATCTCAAACATGCTATATCTAAAACGCTTTTGGTTCGTTAGGCAGAGCTATCATTTCAATTTGAAACAAACTTCATAATGCAGTCATATCATGGAGACATTACAGGTTCATAACAATATGGAAAGCAATAACAGAGTAAAAGACCGCGACACGATTCAAATTTACATTACTAATTAATTTTGTTAGACCTTACAAAACCTTCATATTGCTGTCCTTTTGTAACTTTTCCTTGACACAAAAGGTGTCATTCTTAACACAATCTCACTAGCAGTTATGAATAAACAAAGAACAAACTGGATCATAGTCAAACTGCGGAAATAATAATTAGTTCATGACAGGGTGCATGAGACTTGTCACAAAAACTATTAGTTTAAAATCTTCAGTTTTGTCTTTGGAAACACAATTTCCGTGCCTTACTTAAAAAATCCTGAAGAGAAGTAAAATAAGGACACGGAAAGAAAAAATGATACAGAAGAGGATGGGAAAAAAACAGACGGCAGAATAGAAGAAGTAAGGAGCATAGATATTTAATCATTACAAATTCAATAACACAGTCGGACAAGATCCAAAAATGTCTTTGAAGGTACTAATCCTTTAAAAAAGACCACTTAGTAGAGCAAGACTGTTCAAGGCCATTTGCAGTTGAAATCTCATGACATAACTGGAGCACATCTCCTTACTTTGATGGTCGGCTTAATTTTCAGTTCTCCCTTTATAAGAAGATTTCTTCAATAAAAATCAGGACATAAAAGCCCAAAAACACTTCTTTTTCCTAAATGTAATGCAAAAGCTAAAATGCAACAGTCATTTTATGACAACACTGTCTTCATAAATACTGAAGTTAACACACAGTGACACCAGCCTGCTTGAAAATTCAGCCCAAAACATTTCTGAGCATGTCAGTGGAAACAAACTCATCCAAATTTAACTGCTCTAAAAATGTTCTGCTGATCAGTGTGTGCGGCTCAAGATCAGAACTGAGATCTGTGAACTACATCTCTCCTGTCCACTCATCATTTTTAAGAGTAACACTATCCTTTGTTTGCAGCACGAGTCATCTACGACGAAGCCATATGATGTGTGCCATATGCAACAGATGGACAAGCCTGGATGAACAAAATTCCAAAGCCCTCATGACGAGTGAGGCTTTTCCTGGAGCTCTGATGTGGACCTATATTTTGGCACTGCAAAGTTCATGGTGCCAGCAGCAAGGGGGAAGGCAGGCTTTCCTTAATCCCACTGGGGGAACTCCTGGTTCTGTCTTTTGTTTACATCTGCTCAGCAGACACCAAGGAACTGAAAAAGATGAATTACGCTTCTGCTCAAAGCAACATAATCTGTTCAGTGTTGCTTCATGCACCCAGAGAACATTTTGTTTTGGTTTTTAAGGATAGTTCAAACTTTTCAAAAGATTCCAGACACCCTCTGATTACAAACCTCCTATATTTAATATCCATAATTTCAGAAAAAAATGTTGGATGAATTTATAAACTTTGGGACACATTTTTTTCATCACATGAGGATATACGTTGTGAACATAGATTAACTTCACCAAAACAACAAAGACAAAAACGTCAAACCCAATTTACTTTAAAGAGGTAGAGATGAGAACACACACAGAGCCCAACACAAGGGCCCTGTTTACACTGTAAAAAGGGGGCTTGGGTGATTGGATCACACACGTGGATCACACATGGACAGCAGTCACATCGCTTTTTATATTTGAGTTCATCATGCATCTCAAAGGCATCCAGCTGGCCACTTGTGTTCAGAGTTTGCTACTGATTTAATATCACACCAGTAGAGATAATGAAAGAATCTCTGCCCACAGCAACCAAACTGTCACACTTACAACATGCTATACTATCGTTAAAAACATTAAATCTGTAGCGTACCTTTATTTTAAACACCCCGCTGTACAGCTGCAGATATCACTGTTAGCAAAATCCAGCACATCTCCTTCCGCAAGACAAAACAATGGACGATCATTTTGTAAAATGTTATCCCGTCCCTTTCAGACTTGTTGTCTTTGGCTTTAAGTTATGCTAGATCAAATGTTTATTTAATGCTGCTCTTAATTTTTTCAAGCATTGGTGCGCTCTTGCGTGATTTTTCTCTGACGTCCTTGTCAAGGATGTCTCAGGATGCATTAATGTTTACAGTACCAAAGATATATGGTCACATGCGTCCCAGACCACCTGCTCAATTGACTTGAGGGGTCATTTACACTTGCATTTAGCATTGTTCACTTGTGATCCACTAGCCCAGGACATATTTATTATAAACAGGGTCTAAGTCATGAACATAAAGCTCACCACTTGGGCCGGGACCTGCTCCATCTTAGCTGCAGGGGTGCCAGGTCGTGGGTAGAACTGATTGATGAAAAGGCTGGGAAACTGGTACTTTCTCACTAGTTCCACCGTCTCCTGGAAGTCGTCATCTGTTTCTCCTGGAAAGCCACAGATGATGTCAGTGGCAATTGTGATACCTGGCACCCTGGAAAGGAGAGAGAAGGAGATAAGTGAAGACAAGCCACCATAAAGGTATGTACAACAGTGATGAGAGTTCTTCAAGAAACACAAGTAATTTAGAATGAATTAAAGTAAGGTCTCAGGATTACTTAATTATATTAGCAAAACAAACAAAAAAAAACAATTATAATCATTCAGATTACTATTCAAATTACTAGCTAAAGACTGCGTACATCATTCATGGAAACCCACACAAGCAGGATCCCATGAAGGACTGTGTGTTGCACCTACAAATTGCTCCAAGCCTACTGAACCTATCTGACGAAAAACACACCAAAAGAGCACTCAAACAGTATTTCGAGTTAGTCTTTAAGTTTAACTGCAACATATGAAGTAAAATTTGATCCTGAAATGCCCGTTACAACCTTCAAATAGCAATATTTAAACTAAAGCTGTCATAAATCATTTTAAACTCAGTTTGGGAAGAGAATGCACACCAGTGTCAGCTTTGTGCTATCATGAAAGTGTGAATCACAGGAAATGACAAATTTACTCTTAATGTGAGCTTGAAAGTGCATATAAAATAAACAATAAATAGTCCAAATGTAAGTCCTCACTAGAAATGCTAGTATATTCCTGTTTAATGCACAAAATCACATTATCAAACACAAAAGTTCTAGAGATTTCACTTATGAAAAGAAGTACCCTTAATATTCTTATAAACAGAAGACGTTCTTAAGTGTAGAGCCTCTGAGTGCTGCATGACAGCCTATGAATAATGCTTCACAGGGTAAACAAGAGAAATATTCAAGGACTGCAACAAATCCATTGTTCTCCACTGCAGAAGCTTATTAGCGGGATCAACAAGCATCAATTAGCCACATATATGCTGATTAAATTAGGCTTGCCAAGAAATTGATTAATTGATTTCCTTCCATGTGTATTCTATTATTATTGATTACAGAACCCAAAAACTTCAAGGTTTCGTTCACAAGCACATGGAATGGTATGAACAAAAGAAAAACATTAGAGGTGAAGTATTTTGTGCTTCAGGGCAAAAGAGCCAGTGGACAAATGTCACCCAACAGTCAATGCGGAACATGGCCTTTAAGCATTTATAGCATTTATATAGATATATAGAGAGTTATTGTTGTCTCAGCATGCCAAATGTCATGTCTAAGTGAGCCACATTTAACATATTGTGCAAAAATCCTGAACCTGTTAGAAGAGTCGACTACAAAACCCATCGAATCATCACTTCTAAGTCTTGCTTATTCAGTTCACAAAGCATGAAAGTTATGAATTGGTATGACAATAGTTTTCTTTCTAGCCAGTCAGAGATGCATGACATGTACAATGCCACCTTAAAATGCTGGTAACGGTTAAAATGACTGCACTGAATGTGCAACCAAATCATGCACCATGCATCGACAACCATCAGGTAGTATGATTACATTACATTCCCCTGCTGCTCCATTTCCCATAGCACCCAGCGCTCTCTCACCCCAGCTGCAGTACTAGCCTCCTGTCCATGCATGCTTATTGACAACACCCAGCATAATGGCAATTCCTAATCGTGTTAGGTTTAGCTGGATGTTTCCAGCAGATAACCCCTGACCTATTGATACATTTCTAACCACAGTCCACATTATTATTCAAGACTGTTCGCAGGCAGTTATGAATCCTTGACCTTTTAAATCAAGACCGCATAGCTGAGAAGGTCCAGAGTTCTAGATCCTCAACTTAAGCCAATGCTAATATGGTAGTTTTTTGTTTTGTTTTTTTCCCTCTCTGCTGCTGTCTTCTTCCAGAATTCCATGCAATTTTCACTGGACTGCTCTGTACTGTACAATTGCTTTTGGTAATCGAGGGTAATCACAGAAGGCCTCTGCAGGACACAACGCACAGTTTCAGCCCTATTTAGGCTCTTCCAATCCACTCCACTCCGTTATCTTGTGGGTTAGAAGCCCAACAGTAAAACACGGCTTGGGTTCATGAGGAAGTTGGGAGAGGGAGTCAACTGAGGAGCTTGCTGAAAAACTAGATAAAAAATTGCTTCAAGCTGCAGCACTTTAAACAGTCTCTAAATCTTTTGCAAGCACTAAGATCCAATAGCCTGTGTTTCACAAAGAGACAAATAGGTCCACTTTCATTAATCCATGTAGAGGACAGAAAACAGATCTGCAGTGCTACAGTGAAATATTATATATTATCTAAATAAAACAAAAAAACACATATAGATATAGATATAGATCCTCAAGGAGAATCTAGAATTTGGTAGAATTTTGCTAGAATTTGGTAGAATTTGAGCAGACCTGAACTCCAACCATTCATGGCTGACTGAAGCAGAGACCATGTTGGCAGCACAGATGAACTCTGAAGGAAAATTAGCATGCTGAGACTATTATCCCCATTTTTGGAAATGTTTGCGAAAGCACTGGAAATAAGCACTCTCCCTTCCTCATTGAACTCTGTACTCATTGCAATACGTTTTTAAACCACAAAAAATTAGCTAATAAATCTGAATCGAATAGACCAAAATCCCTCCTCAAGCAAACTAATGGCTAAAGGACCCTCCCATAGGTTGGAAAATCACCTGCCAGGTTTCATTCATATAGATCAGAATGAGTTTGTTAAAGGCTGACAAGCTTTCCACAGTATAAGATGTGGAGAAGGCCTTCAACAGAGTGGAGTTTCATCTCTATGAAATCTTATCAAGATTTGGATTTGGAAACAATTTTATTAAATGGATTAGACTCCTGTATAAAGCCCCAACTGGTGCAGTGATGCATTAATTTTATTGTTGAATCATTCAGATTGTCTAGAGAAATGATAACCATCTCTCCTCCTTGAGATCTACTTTCCTGCCATATTTAGCTCCAACCTGCATCTAACATTTTGCCCATTAACAGTTCAGCCAGTCAGGACCTTCAAAAGTTGTTAATTGGCCAAAGCAGGTGTTTTTGATTCTGGCTAGAACTACACCTCTCACTAAGTTAATTCTCAACGGCCTAGAGTAACATGACAAAGGTGTGACCTCTCACCACTCTTATTTGTTCTCTCCACTGAGTCTTCTGGACAAATGCATATATATCAGAGGCATGAACATAAAACTGTATGAAAATCACACATCATTACATACAGATGATACTGTTTTAGTTTTGAAGAAACTCTCCAACACCCTCCCAACAGGGACAAACACGCTGAAATTTTTTGATAGCTTTTCTGGTTATAAGGTCAATCATACTAAATCCAGTATGCTGTTTATAAATTAACTAGAAAGGAGCAACCCACAAGCTCCAGCTGTAGTACCTATCATAAATCAGCTGGCGGTTTCACTTATTTAGGTATAAAAATAACCCAAACATATGTCAGACATCCTCAGAAAACAACAACCCCATTCTGTAACCAGTGACAAACTGTCAAAAGATGGACCAGCCTCCTTATTTGCTTAACTGGCCATGTTAACACCATAAACTGGACATACTTCCCTGTACCTCTTTCAATCATTTCCTTTACCTCCTCTATCTCATTTATTTCAAAATCTGACAGAACTGATTACAAAATTCACATGGAATAATAGAAGATCAAGACTGACATTGCTGCACCTTTCATTTGAAAAGGAAGAACTTCAGATTCCTGATTTCTGCAAGTAGTACTGAGCAGCTCAAATTAGAGCAGCACTGTGATGGTAATAGGAAAAACTGGTATTCCATGGGTTACTTGAAAACAGAGCCAAAACAGACATACAACAATGTCTTATATCATACCCAAACCCAAACCTACCTGCAGTACCACCTATTTATGGAAACTCTTTGTTTGCCCTGGAAAGAAAGAACCTTGGTTTTGGTCTTTGGATAAGACAAGGTATTCAGAAGATACATGTACAACAAGGATGGTTCATTATACTCTTTTAATTACCTGAATAAGAACTTAAACATTCTCAGTAAGCACACCTTTTTATACGCCTGCTGTGTTACAAAAAAGTGTTCAGATGTCTATATTTTACACACTTTAAAAGGCAGTCCTAGACAAAATGTCTGCTTGTGGTAAAATTGCCCACATATACACTATTCTCTTAGATAATTCTAAAGATTCTCCTAATAAAGTGAGATTAGCACAGAGGGGAGATGCTGGTGTGGAAATAACCACAAAAGAATGGGAAATTACATGTAAGATCACCAGTAATGAAATACTGGTCTGCCAAAACTATGCACTATGCACAAAACTGGTTTGTTTCTGGAAACCTCAAAACTAGACCAAACATGGATTTGGTCACTTTTTGTCTTTGATTGGCTACACTTTCTCTCTAAAGCCCACCAATGGAAATCAAAAAAGCCACCAACAGTTGATACTTGCCTAATATTTCTGTCATATTGTACAGTTATGGAAAAACAGAATAGGTGATAAAAGGTAAGCCCTACAGATCTGTACACATTTGGGAAAAATATTCTTGATTTATTGGAAGTCAGACTTCAAAAGCCTTCCTAGAGATGTAATGTCATTGTTAACTTGCATAATACCCCACCCTCCTGTTTCAACCTAAATTAATTTGCGTATTCATTTTGTTTTTCCTATTTCTATGACTTGTGATATTGTAATATTTTAGAAATGTATTTCTGGAATACTGTATATACATTTCTATTTGTTCTTAAAAAAATATATATATGTTTAAAAAAAATCCCAACGGCAACATGTCATATCAATAGATTTAATACATAACATCACAAAACTATATCGACTAGAAACATCTTGGGTACATAACATGAGCTATTTGTTAATTAACTCGGTAGTGCTTTGAGAGACAAAAAAGGAATCTGATGCACATACCATTAGCATTCAGCGTTTCGCTAAGAGTTGTCAGGGGCACACTGTGGTAGTGCTTGTTAATAGTTGTGCTATTTTGAAAACAATGAGGCATTCCTCAATATCCTGAGACCAATTAGTGAGGCAAGCTGTCCACAGAGGCTCGGCAAAGGATATATACCATTCACTTTGCCTCATTAGCTTCAGCTCCATCACTGAGTAAGGACGTTCAAGCAAGCTAGCATTCTATACATAAGTGCTGATGACAATGGGTCAATCTGTTAAAAAGATCACCTTGGATCAGTTGACACAGTGATGTGCCTGATAAGGTACGCACCTGCACTGAACATGCGGTTATTTGTTCACTCATGGATTGACTGGGTTGCCATGCAAGGAGAAATCATCTGGAGCAAATTGGACTCGATATTCTCACATGGCATGGTGTGAATAAGAGGTAACAGGTTTTGTTTCCAGCTCAGATCAGGGAGATAAGGCGTGAATCATGCAGTGAACTACAGGCCTTAGCTTTTTGCCTCTTACTGCACACAATCGATCTAACATATAGGCACAGGGCAGTGCTGTACTCACCATTCTTACCTGCCGTACTAAAAAAAAAAAAAAAAAGCTGATTCATCAGGTGTAGCATAGACTGGATGCAACTGAACAAAAGAGCTCATTAAACAAACCTCACCGCATTAGTGAAAAGATTGCAACTCCCTTCTGTAAGATTATCTGACTGCGGATAAGACAAACATAATTTTCCTGATAGCTGCAGACTGCCGGATGACGGTGAACCAAATCGGCGGTGCATTAGAGAAACCAGGTGCATCCATGTCTCCCCGTCTCAAGAGGAAAGGGAATCTATAGCTCATCAGATGGTGGGAAGAAGGAGAATGTGAAAGAGAGAGAGAAAGCTAATGGGGGGGTATTGCTCTCTTGCTCAAATCCATTACTTTCACTCCACCTCTTCAGGTCCCTCTTCCCTGGTGAGGAAGAATAGAGCCCCAAAAAATCGGAAATGATACAACTGGCAGCCCTCTCCTTCAGTGAGCAGCTTCACAATGGATGCCCGTGTGCTCTGGCTGATGGAGGACTCTTTGATGCATTGTTGGCTTGTCAGCTGTGATTGCACCGCCCTTTGGAGGCACCATAATATGGGCAGTTAAAAATGTTATTAGGGAGCATCTCTTGTTCAGTCCATGGTAGACGACTACAGTCCCAAGCCCTTTTTGTGTGCAGCAGTGTCTGTAAGAACAACTCTGTACAACCCTTTAAAGGCTGCTGAAAGTAAGACAAAGCTCATTTTCCTTTGCAAGCCATTCTATGTGAAATATAACATGATTGTTGGAAATGGGCTTGTATGTATGTGCATTACAAAATGTATGACTGATTTTTTATATGTTGACATCACTGGCAATCAAGAATAAAGAATGAAGCTTTTAAACTGAAAGTAGAGCAGCAGGCAGAGTGAGCCATGAGACATAATGCGTCTAGTTATGGCGGCTCCAAATGTGCACCAGCCAAGCAAACAGCTGAAAACCGAGCATATGATTGTTTTGTCTCAATGCATGATGAAGCAGGGAATTGTAATTCAATGCAACTAAGCACCCACAGTTCCAGGAATTCAGCAGCCAGCTAGGAATTCTGCATCCCTCGGTTATACATTCGAGACAAAGATCTTCATGTTGAGCTAAGATTCTACGGATCAGGGTTGTCAGTACACTGATAGATGCTTCTGTAATCGTCAGCTAAGAATATCTCTCACAGCAGAGACCTTTAAGCTGTTGTTTATGCATCTCCAATTACATCTGACTGTGGAAGCAGCAGGCCTGAGAGCTCAGTCTGTCCCTCATATACAGGGTGCTCACTCTCCTGGGTTTTTGGCACAAAGTGTGAACGTGGCTCAAGTACCAACTGACACCTACCCCATTACCGCTACAGACCTGTCCATTAGAGCAGTAAGGTTCCTCATGCCAAAGTAGGGAAAGCACAGAATATGCTCTTTGTTGCTTGTTATTGATATTGCCATAGACGACAAGGGGAGCAGATAGTGGGTGGAGAGAGCACTTATCGGAAGAAGGCAGAGTGGGCAGCTCAATTTCATCCACTAATGAACTCCAGCTGGGGTGTCCCCAGCGGATACCTGACCGAATGTTTTGCTGGGTTAGCTCGAATTAGACTTAACAAAGGGGCCAACTTCCAGTCATTCCTGACAGCGTCACATATCGAGTGGTTTGCGTTTTGCATGGGATCAATCTTGCTCATGCTAGATGCAATGAAAGTCTGAGGAATATGGTGAATACTTCAAATCAGCCAAACGCGCAGTCAAAGAGTAAAGTGGCTAAATAAGAAGAATGTAAGCCAAGCAGCATCAAGACGGACAGAGCTGCATCTCAATTTCTCCATTCTTTGTGTACTTTAAAGCATTTACGGTCTGCTCTTCTACCTCTCCAGAAGAAGAGGAGCTCTCAAAAATCCAACCAAAACACTTTAAAAAGTGGGATCTGTTCATAAGAAACTGAACTGCGTGTCAACCTACCTGCCTAGAATTTTTATGGTGTCCACTGACACGAACACTTAGGCAGAACCACATGACACTTAGACTTGCATGATTAGTAAAGCAGAGCTGTCTTATCTGCAAGCAAACAGAAGATTTTCTTATTCAAGAACAGCCTGTATTCACATTTCCCGTGCATGCAGTGACATTTCCTCTAGTGTTTACACTTTACACCTACCTGCACTTAAATTTGCTCAAGAACAATTCTCAGCAGAGCCTAAATCCTTTTAATTAAAACAGGAATCGCCGAACTTAGAATTAGATTGGCAAGTGTGGGGCTGGGGGGGCGGGGGGGCTTATGAGAAGATTTCTTTGTCTGAAGCAAATTATTAGCAATTCATTGTTTGCCAAAGGCTCTGGGGGAAAAGACTGAAGGCATGATATCCATCCCTTGGCATACTGCAGCAGACGGAGATGAGTGTTGTTACCCAACAGACACATGCAAGCACTGAAGATGAAGGCACAAACAACAGTACGACTCCACAGAAAGGGGGAGGGGGGTTGAGAAAGTAGTGGGACGACTAGAAATGTGGCAATATGTGAAGTTAAACACTCACCCATTCATCCGATGGAGAATGCACCACTACCCATCTGTGGCCAAGCAGCCGCTGGCAGCTCAGCCCAGGACGTGCACAGCCGGCACGGGCTGTGAAGTGGAAATGTGGGGCTCACCACCACCATAGTGAGTGGGTGGAGGAGTTTGTCAACACATGAAGCTCTCAAACTAGTCAAACTGTGCATTGTGAAGGAAGAGCTTAGATCTGCCAAAGAAAATACAGCTGGGCATTAATGATTCTACTGCTAAAGTAACAAGAAATTTGGCAACTGCTGCAGCAAATGACTGTAAAACAAGCAAGGCTGATCTGTAGTAATATAAACTACATAAAGATTTTAGAACTCTGGTTCTGATACTGTCCTGAAACTTGAGTGTTTCCTTGTATAGGAAGTTGCTTTTTTTTGATAAAAGTGTCTGCCAAATGAATGTAATGTAATGTAACTAGAAACCAAAGAGGAGTTTTTACAGACAGATTTCTAACAGATGTATAATTACTGGCTTATCTTAAATTACTCAACCTTTGCTAACAACCATGTACCTCTTTAAAATCTTGCAACGTGTTTCCCCTATCTGGTGCAGCCCATCTGGGCTTCTCCTTTTGCCTTGGTTCCCCTCAGTTTATCTTTCATGCCCTTAGAGAGGTTTACTGTGCTCTTCAATTGCTTAGCAGGGGTTTGCATCTACATTTGTGGAAACCTGCTTTAGGGCAATGTCCGATGTAGAAAGCACAATATAAATAATAAGGAAGTGAATGTCATTTCATTCCATCTTAATTTTGGTGATAACACTACTCATCTACATTAAACATTATGATATACTAGTCTATATGTATGAGAACTATGGCAGGAATGCTAATGGAAGGTCTGCCTTCAATATTAACCTTTCTACATTTTTAATTGATAATATTAGCACTATCTAATATTTCAGTTTACAGCATCTCTGTGTACATGAGCAAACAGCTTAGAGCGACTTAGTTCAAACAATCACCAGTACAATGCTTAGAAGTTCTGATACCATTGAGAAAATAATAAACTGAGGTCAGCATTACAATTATGAGCACAAGAGCACATCAGCATTTTGTGAAACACATTTACTCAAAGGATTTCTTACACAATATGCACCAGCACCAGTATTTATCTGCTCTGGCTCATTTTCCAGGTGAAGTTTATGTTAATTACTTTGTCATCCAAAACTAATGCAGATGCTGAACACACTGAAGAACACAATTTACTAAAAATATTGAATGACATGTTTATTGTGTTCCACAGGTGATCAAAAAAAAAAAAAAAAAACATGGGAGAAAAAGCCTTAATGGTGGTTCAAGTGTGTTAATTACCTCATTCCTGGTAACAAGTTTTCATCATTTTAACATGTCACTTGTTACTTCCCACTCTTTGTAAAGACTGAAATGAGCCTCAGGCAATTCATTTCAGACTTTTGCTGGTGATTAGCTGAGCAGGAAAAAAAGAAACATTGCTTGAATGAGGCTGCATTGTTGAGTGTCTGTCTCTAAAGCCAAAGAGATATAGAGCAGAGAAAGAGTCTCTATAGTAACAGATACTCTTGGTAGGGGTTCTGATTTGAGAAGGTAATAAGGTGTCAATGAGCCAGTGTCTCTTAGAAGCACTCCACAGAGTGAAGCGCTCTGCTTGGTGAGTGCAGTCCTCTGGATAAGAGAGTTCTATCTGACACACAAAGCGCCATCAAGGCCAGTGCTTATCCCCTATTCTCTGATGAAAGGAGATCTCACTGGCACATGAGACATTTCCCATCACTACCTGGAACTATAAGAAGATTTTACCCCCAGACATTCTTAAAAGTGAGGCAGCCATGATTTTGTTGGAGTGATGGCATAGGTAAACTTCACTCCTGAAGACCTACAGAATCCAGATTCTGCTGAAATCAGCTTGAGCCTGAACACACCTGATTCACTTAATTAAGCGGACTGATGATCTGGATATGTTCAATCAGGGCTGGAGATGAACTCCTCAGGTAGATGTCAAGGTTGGTGACCACTGTTTTCCTCCACCTAAAACACCACTAATTGCTTTTTTAAGAACCACACTGTGAATTAGATGTGAGTGCGAAAAGTTCAATATCAGGTAAGTTTTTTTTTTTTTTTAACTGTACAGACAAGCCTAGAAACATTTGGGGTTCGATTATCCACCATATATAGTGACAGACCCAAGGCATAGTTTTAAGCATAGTTTTTGAAGTATGTGAACCCAGTC
The DNA here is from genome assembly GCA_037974445.1 of Brycinus macrolepidotus. Taxonomy (NCBI): domain Eukaryota; kingdom Metazoa; phylum Chordata; class Actinopteri; order Characiformes; family Alestidae; genus Brycinus; species Brycinus macrolepidotus. The sequence goes on along the minus strand of JBBPCZ010000007.1, from coordinate 18,649,504 downwards.
AATTTGTGGAACATTATGGAATGCGACTGAATCTAAACTTGTTTTAGCAGTAAGGTCACAGCTTCATGTGAGTTTTAATATCTATATATAGCATACAGTCTGTGAATTGGTAGTCTTATGTAGTAACAGAACTCTTCATTTCATTAATATCGCTTAAGAAGAACACAGTTTTGTCATAATCAAATCATAAGCACAGCATGTGCAGAGATTCCAGTCATGTTCTACTCAGTATGTCTGCAAGCATGCATCCTTCATTCAGAGCACCAAATAAAGAGCTGTCCTACAAAGGACATTAATGAGGTATCACCTGCCATTAAAGGATTAAACTGACAGCTGTGCAGGACAAAATAACAGAGGTAATCTCATGATATAGACATTTATTGACCCCTCTCTGGAAGTGGATTGATCCAATCAAAGGCTAAGTATGGAAAAACCATACTTGCACCAGTGACAGAATAGGAACGACAGAGGGCATGATAACTGAGCAATCTGCACACACCAGCTTTTATATTAACACAGCCCACAAGAATGGCTATGATTTTTGTGTTCACAATGTGGTTGAATTTAACGATACAATTTATTAAGATAATTTGATTTACTAAGATTGTAGATTATCACACAAACTCCACATAGGCCAACCTACTGACAATGCTGCCTTGAAGTACAAGGTTTAAAAGAGCTTAGAGGTGAAATAACCGAGTCATTAACAAACTTGAGACAGCTTGAAAAAGAAAATGAAAGTTCAGTGTTGATAAAGGTGAAAAATATAGAAACAGCCTGGTCAAATAAAGTTTTCCCACCACTGTACAGATCCTGAAGCTTGAAACCAAGTTAACAATTTCGATTTCAACATCAATTACTGTGCAGCATTATCTCGTCATTATAAAGAAAATGTTTTATCATAATTTTGTGTGTGGGTTTATCCGTTTTATGTTTAAAGACCATGAGGCTTGTTTGTTGGGTTTGTGATCCATCTTTAGTTTTTTTAATGAAATTAAGTGTTAACATAACACACCAATCAAGCAATAAATTATGAAAGTGAAACAAGTTTAGAGACTATGGAAAGTGATTTGGCCTCATGAAACGACAACTAAAATCATGGAAGAGAACTGCATCTAACAATTGCTCTTTTAGTCCTTTTTCTGACCTCTTAATGTATGCCCATCATACCATGGACCAGATAGGAAAAGGGATAAAAAGAGCTCGTAGGAGTCTCTGAATTTGTGCAATAAATAGATAGAAAAAACAACACGTAAAACCAATCATTAGATTACACAGGCATTAACAACCCACTTAACCCTTGTTGCCACTCACATCATTCACACAAACCGACATGCTAATACAAAACACAGCTCATTTACATTGTTGGACGTGTTGGACTTGACGCAGTGAGACCCGTTTATTATTCTGTGTTTGCTAATGGTACATTTTAGACAACATAACATTGCACCTGGATCACTTTGGATATCCATAAAATACATGGCACAAGTTACAACCTCCATAGATTTTCTGAATTGCAATTACATGGTGAAAATCTAATACAAAACTGTGTTTGAAGTCTTTGTTTTCTATGTGAGCCATACGCAAAACAAGGCGAAATGAAGAGGCAATGCGTGATAATAGGCGAGTGGAAAACCAGTGTGTGGCTCTTTCAAACATGATTTCAACCAGATGAGCAATGAGTGGCTGGTATACATTTAAGACAGTCATGATACAGCTAAAAACACTGCCTAAAGGCCACTCAGCCTCCTCTCACTCATTTCTTTTCTTTCTGCATTTAGTCTCCTTTGCTTCCCTGACATGTTCCAAATAGTGCCATTTAAACAGAATAAAAGGATGTACTTGGCAATCTGTGGGATATAAAAACAACCACTACCAGTCTAAAATTAAATGGGGGAAAAACAGAACTTCAAGCGAGGTGAAAAATGAGAAAATATTCTCCAAATGCTTTTGCATCTTTTAGTGTGTCCTAATTTTTCCATTATGAGTTTGTTTGTGTTTTCTTTCTGAGTGTGTGTGCTGCTTGCTGCTCTTTGTTGGTCTTGGAAACTGGTTATTTATATTCAGGTAGCCACGGCTGGTGGAGTTTACTCGTGCATGTCAAGTGGTGGTCAGTACAAGAGAGAAATTACTCCTAACTCATTAATTATTTAAGACAAAATTGAGTGAATGATAATGTAAATATAGGCCTGCAGAAAACAAGTCCACCACACATTAATGACATTAAGTTTGATCTTAAACTGGAATTAATGCATAGGATGTTTTATAGTGTCACATGAACACATCTTTGTGAAAGTGAGAAAACAATGTGAAAGTGAAAATAACTTCCTCATAATCAAGCTCTGTTTATACATAAATTGTGTTTTTTGTTCACAAACGGACAGAGAGTTCAACGTGTTCACTTGGCCTCCAAATTCCTCAGATCTAGTCTGTTGCATTGAGGCACATCTCACAACTTACAGGACAGGCTCTTTTGCAGTAAACATCTGGTGGCACATATCATAGTACACCTTCAGAGGCCTTGTGGAGTTCCTACCTATATATAAACTGTAAAGTGTATACTATCTTACAATCTCCATATAGGAAAAAAAAAAAATATGCACATTGTAACACCCCATTCACTACACAAATTGGGTTGGGTCAGAAAAATAACTGTTCTCTCACAAAACATTTTCAATACCTGCAACACCACCTTCAAACATAACTGACCAAAAAAAAAAAAAACCCAAAAAACTCACAGCCCCTACACTTTACAAGGAAAGAAAAAATCATGAGTATGAGTGTGTCAGTACTCCCACACCTCCTCACTTTACTATAGGTTTTAATCATTGATGTAGTTATTTGGATACACCATTTCAAATGAGATTTTTCAGTATTTATTGAAATTATTTTACCCTTAATAGGTACACGCACAGTGGGCATCCCATAAGGTGCTCAAGGAAAGCGGGCATGCGGAGAGAGAGTCAGTCACGTCTAAACAATCTGTTCAGCACACACGCGCGCACACCCACGCACGTGTGCACACATTCACAGACTCCAGATTGGAAAGAGGAACTTCCCTCATCTATGGGTCCTGGAAACATCACTCTGATACATATTCATACATTCTGGGGACACAGCCAAATCATATACCCAACTTTCCTTTTTTCCTCCCCCCTCCCCCCCCCCCCCCAAAAGTGCTTACGGGTATTGCTTGTAATTATGCCACAGCCAACACTCCAGCAATTAAAAAGAACAACCATACACATGCATATACAAGTGCACACACTGTGCAATATCATAATGGAAAGGAAATAAATAAATAAATAAATAAAACCTCACATTCTCCATCTCAGCTCTAATACAAACCATCTGTTGTGGACTATTGGGATACAATACCTGTCAACCACTCCAGTGTGATCCAGTCAGCGAGTCACAGCCTGATCTAGGATGCATATTTGAACAGATGTGTTTAAATTGCATCCCTCTATTTTTTTTTTTTTTTTGAGTATGTTCACGCATGCGGCAGCCTACAGACGTGTTTTGACTCTTGATGTAGACCAAAAGAAGAGAATGGTTGTGTGAGTGACGGAGAGAGGGAAACAAGAGTGAAAGAGGAGTTGAGATTAAGCGTAGTAGGTATGGTAATTACGTAAAAATATTTCGTTTGTAAAAAAGAACAAACAGAATACTGCTACATTTGTAAAATCCTATGAAAAACTGAATACCATGGTGTTACAAAACTTTTGCATAAGTTTCTCTTTATAGTGAATGCCATTATTCACTGCTATAGAAGTAATGATACTTTTGACACACTCTAAGCATACTGTGACATAATTTAGCATAACAGTGAGTGGTCCACTCCTACTGGAAAAAAGAGGAGTAAGAAATCAGACTCCACTCATACAGCGGAGTGGACTGAAGAAAGATCACCTGCTGACCCTGAACAACTCACTCTTTCACTCTCAACTTCCCCTGCTTTCTCACTTGCTCTGCGACCTGCAGTCCAAATCTTACACTTCAGCAGCAGTTCAGAGGCACTGTGTATGTGTGCATGTGTGTTTGTGTGTGCGGGCAGATGGAGTAGCATCAGGGAGAGGAATGCGCTCTCTGTATGAGGTTTCTTTACCCCTCACGGGCAGGGCAGACTTGCTAATTAAAGGAGCATATTGAGCTGTCTCTATCTATTACCTGCTGGCCTTGCACCTTAACACCATCCACAGCCAAGGACCTGTATATTTGTGTATGTGTGTGTTTATACTTGTTTTTATGAAAAATCCTACTGAGAGATCTTGAGATGTTTTTTTGGTTCACATCACCCACTCTTCAATATGATACGCCTCTCCTAAAGCTGCTGTGGGAAAGAAGTAGCATAGCGTGTGTATGCGTGTGCGTACATGCTTAGCTCTTAGTGGGGAGCAAATGTCCTCAGAATGATGGAAATCGTGAACATTTTGCCATTTTAGGATAAGCTGGTCATCAATAACCACCACAATGAAGTTTAGTGTATTACTGGCCTTCTGTGGTGTTTTAAGTTTCTTCTTTACGACTAGAGCTGAATGCTGTTCGGCCACTTCATTCACAAACAGCCAGAACAAACATAGCTAAAAAGTCCTGAAAACATCTGGACAAACTCCTCTCAGCTGAGCTGCAGCTTCACCAATGCTACAACTCTTCACACGATGGCCTTTAAACCAGAAAGAACAGAAAAGACAAACTAAAATGGGACTAAGTCTCTCAGGGTTCTCCCTCTCTGAGTGCTGATAAGAAAGGCCAAATGCGCTTGTTTTAGTGAACACACAGCCTTAGAGGAGATCACTAGAGCTTGTTCATACTTCACACGAAAACTCAAGGTTTTCTTTTTTTTCTGAGATGAATACACACCCTGCAGAGAGGATCCCCTGAAGTCATGTGTACACTGAGGACTCTTCTTTAGTCAGTAGTCTGGGAAAAATCAATAGCTTGAAATAGCATGGTGTGTTTTTTTTTGTTTTGTTTTCTTTCTGTTGATGTTTCTTTGAGCTTTCATCTTTAGTTGGGATTTATTTCCATGCAGTGGTGGCGTGGTGCTGCATCTTTACTGATCAAAATTGCACTATGCTCCCTGAGTGGACTGTTTACGTCATCGTCCTGTGATGTGTTAAATGCTAAAGGAGCGTTTTGATTTGTACAGTGTGTGTTCTGGACCATGTCTTCTCCCAAACAGAAACAGAATGGCACTTGTTATGTCTGCGCTGAGACGGCGTGGTAGGGCAAAAAACGCTTGTTCCTTCACACACACACATACACAAACTTTTTTCTTTACACAAAGCTCTCACTGCTTCATGTAGTGTCTTGCCACAGCTGTTTGGCACTGTAATACTCCCAGGCAAGCACAGCTTTCTGGCCTCAACCCCCAAATACTCACCCTCCACAGATTTAACAGGGGTGACTAAGTGTGTGCATGCATGTGTATGTGTGTATAAAGAATGAATGGATGAAAAGAAGTTTGTACTTTTAAAGAAATGAGTGTCTCTGTGTGAATAAAGAGACAAACAGAGGAGCCATGCTATCAATGAGTGTGTGCGTTTGTGTGTGTCAGTGTTTCTGGGTGTGTTGGAGGAGCTAATGTCACCCTCACAAAGAGTAGAAGGTCAACGGTATCCTGCGAGTACCTTGTTTAAAAGGTACTATTTACAGTGTACCTTTTAAACAAGTAAAGACTCAAAGGCTCCAAGAACCACTGACAAAGTAACACATACAAAACATATACTTAAAAATCTGAAATGTGGTACGTGTAAATTCAAGCTCACAGATTATCAAGTGGTTAAAGTCTGCTGCAAATTCAGCCATTTTCTCGTTACTATTACCTTGAAATTTCATATTGGCAACCCATCAACCTACTCAAAATTTTATAAAACGTCATGTAGAATACCACTCCTCTGAAAGCATCTTCTGCTAGTAGTGTTTCTGAAGTGCTCAGGGGTCACTCTAGACGTTGCAAACCAATGTGAAAACCATTACCCAACCCTTGTAATCACTAAAGCTGATCGCTCTGCAAAAACCCCGGAGCTTTGGTCTCATTCACATGCCGGGCACGCTTCATTAGCCGCGGCACAGGGAGGATAATGGCCCAGCGTCGTCTGAAAATGGTACGACCTAGCAGGATCATTCCATTCAATTTAAATTAGCTCAGATGCTGACCGGCAGGCCTCCATCAGCACTCTGACAAAAGAGCAGCACTCCAGCCACAGAGTCCTGCTCAGATGACCAGTCGGATGGAAAATGGGGTGTCATCTTGGGCTGCTTCAATTTAATTTCATAATACTTTGGCCACTCGTTCAGTTTAGTTTGTCCCCATGGAGAAGAATTGTAGATGTCAAATAACGAGGCCGAGCGGTGTTTGCCGACTTCTGGATGCTGAACACTAATTTTAATTTCACATTTAAAACTATATTCACAGATTAAGGCATCGGCCTTAATCTTAATATTCCTCTAACTTGCGGTGCTCCTTGTTTAAGTTATTTACTTTTAGATTTGTGTTTTAGAAAATTTCAGATTTGTGTTTTTAAAATTTTAAATTGTACTTACATTTAGACTTATATCTACTTGTACTCATTTCTTTATCTTTATTTGTGTTTCAGAAAATGTCAGGTTTTTTATTTAAAATTTACTTATTGTTCATAATGTTTGCACAGTCAAAAAGGAGCGGTTCAGGATACATTTCACTGTGTGTTGCCCTTGTATGACTATGCATGTGACAAACAAAGAATCTTGAATCTTGAGAAACGAAAACAAAACAAGCATTTAAGACAGGCCTTCAGATAAAAAAGTCTTATGATTATGAAAAAGATATTTAATCAGGGTCCAAACTGTTGACTGGTACTGTACATGCATCATGCTTGTTTGTCATGTGGACTCTGCTTTCAGTTTAAATGTGTCATCAACAGCCTTTAAAAGTTGATGTAATTGGTATCAGAGCACATGTGTCTGGATTATAAGAACTACTCCAATTGCTGAATATTAATGACATCACTCCTCAAAAAGCTAGGGTGTTCAACAGCTAGGGTAAAAAGTACAGAAATGCAAATAACAGAGTTCTTCCTCAAATTACTTTAAGAATTGAGACCAGAACAAACGTTTCATCAAAGCAATGTCATCAGGAAAGATCAAATATCTGTAGTCCAACAATTCAGCAAAAAAAGTGAGATTCCTCACAGGCACGAAAGCCCATCATCCATCAAGAGGCCGTATCATTAAAAACTCTCTTACGAGGTAAAGAATCCGCTATGTCCTTTTTTGCCTGGTTTGGGGGGAGAAAGAAAGGGAGAGAAAAAAAGAAAACCCATATGAATTTATCATATCTTTTGCCATTTCATTTTACACTCCCAACCCTTTGATTGTGATTTAAATATGCAAGCTGCGTCTTCTCTGAGATGAGAGGTTTCAAAAAGAAAATCTACATCCTCAATTAGAGCCATAAGCAATGGATCTCTTTTCTCTCCACTTAATCATAGTAGCCCCCCTCCCCCCCACTGTCTCTCGCTCTCTCATATCCACCCAGCAGCTCATGACTTCCATCAAGCTGACTTAAAAGCAATAAGCAGAGCATTTCGCAGATTAAATGGAATGATTTATTTCTCATTACGACTAACAAAAGCTGTCCATTTGCACACACAGTGTGATCAGAGGCCGGGGGAGCTCAAAGCTCTGATTAGAAAACCTGATTTCCAGGCCGACCCACGGGACCTTATCTGGAACCAGAGGGCTCCAGCAAACGTTCATTTGCACTACTTACTAAATGATTTGGGCGAAATAAATACCGCCTGGACACTTTTGCTCCAAGGCTGCTGTGCTTAAAAAAAACAAACAAAAAAAAAACACTAGAAACACTAAACAGAGCTGGCCTTCAAGAGACTGCACTGGGCCTCATGCTTTTTATCTGATCATGGAAGGAGAATGAATGTGTGATGCCATATTTATTGCAGTCTAGCAGAGTACAGGTTTTCTCTCTCTGTTTTTTCCCCTCTGCTTTCAGGGAGATTTGGCCTGACACTGTCTTCATCAGTATGATCATTAGGCTGATCATGATCATGAACTAGACTGAGTTGATGCATCTAAACTAGTATTAAACATTTGCACACAAGTGCTACACGCTTGCTGATATCAGTGGAATAAAGTACAGCTGAAGTAAGAAACAGGCTGACATGAATATTGATCTAAGATACACCAAATTTTTTGTTGTTGCTATGGTGATTACCTTCTGGTCTACTGGACATGGAAGAAAAACATGAAGGTGTGAAAAAATAATAATAAATTAAAAAACTGAATTAAAAGATTAAAATAACAAGCTATTCCAAAGAGAGACAAAGTGGTAGAACCCAGGAGTCCCCTGAGAAAGGAGTCTGTGTGTGTGTGTGTGTGTGTGTGTGTGTGTGTGTGTGTGTGTGTGTGTCTGTATAACATAGGGAGAGCGCGGGTTCGTGCGCGCTCTCATGTGGTGTAAACCACGGCAAGCAGGTGTTTTTGGGGAAGTGTTGTGTAACAGTGTAGCGTGTCAGTTCTCCCGCTCTCTTTCCCGCCACACTCACTCGTTCCCGCGGAGATTAGACAGCCTTCATTAACCTTTAGAAAAACCCGCCAACTGGACAAAACTCTAAGGCTGAACTTTGATACTTGTGAGTAGGTGTGTTTTTTATACTGGGAAAAAGCACCTCACAAGCATAGTAACTTGTTTTTTTTTTTTTAACAAATAAAAAAAATAAAAAATAAAATAAAAAAATAAAAAATTCCTGGCCGTAATGAGTTGACTTGTGTGCTGTTTATAGAAACAGTGTATTTGTGTGTTCAAACCACAACATACTTTCCACACAAATACTGCAACAATGAGGAGATCTGACCACACTATGTACACTTTTCTACTTTTACCCAGAGCCCAGTTCATGTTTTAAAGTGTGCTCATCCCTGTATCATTCCTCTGGATTCTCTCTTATCCTAGACGTCCCCTGTGATGATGGCTGTCAGTCCAGCCATGTTTTACTTCAGTCGTAATGTCTCATTCTACATCTGTTTGTCTCACAATTTGCCATGTATTTTTTTCAATTGTGAACAATGACTGCTTACACTCCAGTGTGCCAAGTCTCACACTCACTGTGATTATTGTAGCCAAAAAGGTTGTACTATGCACTGTGTAAAAGTGCATAGACTTCTAAAAAAAAAAAAAAAAATGATAAGTGATGTTCACAAAAGGTCTACTGGCGTTAAGGAGGCAAACATACAACTTAAGAGCATATAATGAGAAAAACTTTGGTTAATTTCCGCAGGTCAGTCCTTTTATTTCATTCATTCTCAAAACGCATGACTGAATGTTGTAGTGGCTTTTTCCATTTGGCTTATGCTAATTTGGCTTATCATTAAATATGTGGCTTTCTAGTCAACTGATTCTTACCAACGATGTCCATGCTGCACCCTGGAATGCACAGAACAAACACACAGGTAACAGGCCGGCCCTTATAGATAAGCAGATTAGTTCTAGTGTTATCAGGGATGCAAGCGTCTGGACACCGTGAAAGCTGTCAGAAACTTCAACTGCTCTCCATTAATGACAGATGACCTCCTCAGTGTGGCCAGTCAGGAGGTGTATGGGCACACACAGTTGACTTTCATCTCAGTCTCCCACTCAGATCAAAGCAGTGGGAAGTATTACACATGCAGCACACAAACATGCGGCATGGAAAAGCGTGGAAACGGCCTGATCAGGGCAGGCTGGACAGCAGCGTGGGCAAAAACTCATGTCATCTGACCCCCTTTCTTTATTAGCATAAAGATAAGAGACTAGGAAAAAGTAAGTGATTCACAAGGTTGTCATCCACCAGCTGAGATACAGCAATACAACTCTACAGCTGCTGTTCTTGACCCAGGCTAAAACTAGCAAGTGGTCATATGGAAGTCTTTTGTTAATTTATTTTAATTACACATTTTTGATGAAGTATGTAAATATTGCTAAAATCACAAAGTGCATTATTTGTGCCATCATCAAAAACAGTCTGTTTTAAATCCACAAATTCCAAAGCATTACATACTGACAGCCTACTGAAGTTTAGCCCCACCCATTCTTGTTGAAGTTATATGGAGTCTTTCTCTCTGGACTACTTTATGAATGAGACACAATACAAAATGAGCAATCAGGACAGAAGTCATTTATATATATTTGTCTTAAAGGAACGGTGACAAAAATAGCTGGTTTAACTGTAAGGGGTAAAGAACGGAAACACTAATATAAAAATAAATTACCATTTTGGTACATAAACCTACACAAAAAAAAACAGAACTGGCCTTCAGGGAAAAAATACATTTAAGACTAAGACCCTTAAAGATTTAACTCTGGAAAGTCAACCACAACTGATCACAACATCCAAAAAGAGTCAGCAGCTACAGTAACGAGACGCAGATTATTTTGTTGAAAATTCACAAAGGTGGCTGGTTTTAATTCCTAGGGCTGAAAGAAAGGAAGGTACTGGCTGAAGCCGGGTGTTAAAGCATACATTCACACACACACACACACACAGTCAGTGTGGAATTCAGCAGAGGCCTAGAGCTTAATGAGCTCTTATTAAAGAGGGAATATGACAGGCAGAGCAGCGGACGCGTCTGGAATACGGTGGCGATTAATGAGATGGAGATGATGCATACAAGCTTCACAAACATTCAGAAAGAAAGAAAAAAAAAAAAAGCAGAGAAAGACCGCAAAGAAAGACTGCACAGAAAGATTGCAGCCAAACAGTAGCAAATGCATATGAATTTCAAACAGTTAACATGGGTAGATTCTCTCCATTGAGGGGAATTCTGTCTACAAAGAGGAGAATTTCTTATCTGTGACAGCTTAGAATTCTTGACCTAACAGAGAGGCTTGGTCCTAGCTGATATTTTGACTGGGTGCATTTTTGAAATGCACTTTGGTACCAGTCAAGTATGCCAGACATTAAAAGAGAGTTAAAGAAATAGTTCACTGAGAATTCACATAATGCTCCCCACATATGTGGTCAATCAGTTATATTTAAAGTCTGACATTTTCTTCCTTATATTTGCACCGGAACTATGAACTAATGTAGTTAATGAGCAACCAAAGCTTATACCGTAACACTGTAACACTGTGAAAGCTGTCTAAGTCATTGCACATCTGCCTAAAACTGAGATATTTATTTAAAAAAAAAACAAAAAAAACTTTTCTATGTTTGACCTATGCAACATGCTTTAGTACATTTAATTTTCGGCCTAACTATTCCTTTAAATCCACTTAGACAGAAGCAAAGGGGTCATGCAAATATCCAAAGGCCAAGGCTGGGGCAAGCTCTCGTGGGAACAGCTTATCAGCTTAATGGCACCACAGTTTCCTACTTCCTCTGGTGCTCTCATTTCTATGACGTTATGCCATGTTTCTCTACTACCTTCTTTTAATTCCTCTAATATATTCTACAGAAGCATTTAGGCCTTATGCATCCTACACAGAGCTTCTCTTTGATCCACTCCGATCAATAAAAGACCCATTAATTCATACAGCACAGGGCCCGTATTCTACCTCATTTTACACATCAATAAAAAGAGATAATCAAGAATGAGTCTTACATTCCCTCTGAAACACATGCATACATACACATACACCTTAAGAAATGTGTACTGCTGAGCCACAGAACAAGCTGCTAATAGTAAATCAAAGACCTCATCTCCAATGCTTACACAAAGGATGGCAGTTACAAGGTTGCATCCTGTAACAACATGCAGTGTGAAGACGCACAGGTCTACAGTACATGAACTGAAGAGAAGAGAGAGGAGTTGCCCTAAGCATCCAAACACCAACAGGTCAGTGTGTGAGGATGTCTCTAAAACATCTGCTTTTGTCTTTTTGTTTGGCAAGCAAGCTGTGTTCATTTTATAAATATAAATGTAATTGATAAATAGAGATGTATTTGTATATACATTACTTTATAATAATAATAATAATAATAATAATAAAAACACAATAATAATAATAAAAACACAATGATAACAATAATAGTAATAATAATAATACTTATTATTATTATTTTTTTTATTATTATTATACATCAATCAATAAATTCATTCCACTAAATCAAGATCAGTTATAAACTCTGCATGAACATAAAGGTCAAACGTGTTGCAGGACCACCATCATCCCTGTCCCGAAGAAGCCAAATGTGAGGTGCCTGAAAGACTACTGCCCAGCAGCGCTCAGCTTCATTGTTGTGAAGTGCTTTGAGCATATAGTTAAAGCTCATCTCACATCCTCTCTATCAGCTGCTCTTGACCCACTACTATAGTTGGCCTACAGGCCAAACAGATCCACAGATGATGCAATAGCACCCACCACTGCACACTGCCCTCTTCCACCTGGACCAGAATAACGCCTATGTGCAGCTGCTGTTCATCAACTACATCTCCACTTTCAAGACCATAATTCCATCCAGGCTTGTCATGGAGCTCCATGATCCGTGCAACAGTGCCTCCCTGCGCAACTGGATGCCAGACTTCCTGACAGGCAGACCACAACTGGTACGGATCAGCAGTGTCACCTTTTCCACACTGACACTCAGCAACGGTACTGTACACCCTGTTCACCCACGACTGTACGGCCACACATAGCTCCAGCACCATCACTAAATATGCAGACGACATCATCATCGTCAGCTGCATATCAGACGGAGGCCTGTCTGTCTACAGAGCAGAGTTGAGAGCCCTGACATCATGGTATGGGGACAACAACCTGCTGCTCAACTTTAGCAAGACCAAGGAGCTCATCATGGATTACAGGAGACTGCAGGGAGGAGGACATGTCCCCATTAACACAGAGGGACCAGAGGTAGCAAGAGTCAGCTGTTTCAGATTCTTGGGGATCGTTATCAGTGCGGATCTAAGCTGGTCATACAATATAGGTGCGATCATAAAAACAGCAAGACAGCGACTCTTCTTCCTGTGGCAGCTGAGGAGGCTTGACATGAACTCCAGAATATTCACCAACTTCTATCTATGTACCATTGAGAGTATTCTATCTGGCTGTATCACGACCTGGTATAGCAGCTGTAATGCTCTGGACCGCAAAGCTTCACAGAGTTTGGTCAGGACTGAAGTGCCAGCCATCCAGGATCTCTATAGACAGCACTGTAGGAGGAAGAGACATTGGATTTTCTCTGATCCCAGCCATCCCAGCCAGAGATTCTTCATGCTCCTGCTGTCAGGCAGGCGGCACAGTAGCATTCAGACCTGCACCAGCAGGTTCAGGAATAGTTTCTACCCACAAGCCATCAGGCTACAGGATGCTGAACACTAACCACTTTGCACATCCCCCACTGAACTGTGTTCCTTCTACACTCACTTTAAAACTAAAGTCACTTTACCTTCTGTACATACACAGGAACGTATATATACACATGTACATATTCACACTACACTCTCTAGCACTACAGACATTTTATAAAAACTTGCAAATTGTCTACTACACACCAAATTACTTTACTATTTATTTTACAACAACAATACGTATCTATATATGACAAATGTGAAACTTGTTTAGAATTATAAGGTCTGGCATTTCCATTAAAAGTGGGATACAGATATAGTAAGTCATTTAATGATGGCTACAGTTAATGGGAAAAATTCTGCAAACTGTCATTGTTGCACCGCTCTTACCATCAGCATTAAATGTTCAAACATATTGAAAACTAAACTTTGACACTTTATCAAAACTGATCATTCCACAACCTTTTAATAATAAATGTCAAAGGAAAAAAGGAAGTAACGAAGTAACGAATGAAAGCACAAACAAATGTATGGTAGGTAATGGCAAAGGTAAAAACATGCCCCTAATATTTGTCTGGTTTACAAATGACACTTATAGAGGCAAGAAAAAGTATGTGAACCTTTTGGAATTTAACGGTTTTCTGCATTAATTTGTCATTGAATGTGATCTGATCTTCATCAAGTCAAGGGTATTGATAAATATAATGTGCCTAAAACAATAACACAAGGAAATCCTGATCTTTCAACCATAAAAAACTCACAGTGCTAGTGGAAAAAGTATGTGAACCCTTGAGTTAATGACCTCAAAAAAAGCTAACTGGAGTCAGGTGTTGGCATACCTGGAATCTTGTTAAGAAAATTAGTTTGGAGGCGTGGACTAGAGACGGATAAAAAAAAACACTCAAACTTTTGGAGTTTGCTCCACACAAGAAGAATACGCTTATGTGAGCTGTGCCTCGCCAAAAAGAGCTTTCAGAGGATCTACGATCAATAATTGTTGATTTACATAAAGCTGGAAAGGGTTACAAAGTGATCTCAAAGATTTTAGAAATGTACCAGTCTACAGTTTACACCAGTCTATGACCTACAAATGGAGACACTTTGGGACTGTGGCTACTCTACAAGAAGTGGGCTCCCAGTCAAAATGACCCAAAAAGCACAATGAAGACTCATCAATGAGGTAAAGAAACCACCCCGAGTGAAAGAAAGATTTGAAGGAATCATTGGAACTGGCTAACATCTGTGTTCATGAGTCTACAATGCGTAAAACATTGAACAAGCAGGGTGTCTATTGCAGGACACCACGAAGGAAGCCGCTGCTTACTAATAAGAACATTGCTGCTTGTCTGAAGTTTGCGAAAGAGCATACTGACACTCCACAGCGGTATTGGGAAAATGTTTTGTGGACTGATGAAACTAAGACTGAACTATTTGGAAAGAAAACGCAGGACTACATCTGGGGTAAAAAGGGCACTGCATATCATCATGAAAACATTATTCCA
>JBBPCZ010000007.1:18597263-18614903 GCA_037974445.1 Brycinus macrolepidotus | reverse complement strand
ACACACACAGACACACACACAGACACACACAGACACACACACAGACACACACAGACACACACAGACACACACAGACACACATTCTCACTCATCACCCCAGTGATTTATTCAGATTAGTCATATCATCTGCAAAAGTACTGGTTTCGCCACGTGACACAGCCAGGCCGCGTGGCCCACCCAACCCCTACCTGTACGGAAACCCACACCATCAAAGCAAAGCAATCAAAACACAGACACGTCCAAATACAAACACGCCTGGATCAAAACACCAAGCGCACGCCACTCGCCTGCCACTGCAGAGAATGGCATGATGCCAGGATTCACCTAGGCTAGATATGTGTCTCCTTTGTGTGTGTGAGTGTGTGTGTGTGTGTGTGTGTGTTTTCAGACACTAACTCTTGCTCAGGGGGTTGTTACAAAACACAAACTCCACCCAGACAGCTCGTCATTCTATGTTATGATATTAAGAGTTTGCGTGAGTAGTATGTGACAACACTCCAAAGCCATAAGCAAATAATTAGTCAAAAATATAATTTATATTTTCCCCCAAATGCAGTCCAGTAGCCAAGGTGACTGTTGTCATGTTTGTTTGTTTTTTAGTTTTGCACTGAAGCCACTAGTCTAATTAAATAAAAGACATAAGCTTACACTGCTATGGGTTGCATAGACTATTACACTATCAGTAGTTGGTGGTAGTTGACTAGTCAAGGACTGTGCCTGAAAAACAGCAGAGGTAAAAACAACAGTGAACAAGCAGGATGAGAGAAATCAGTTTTTCTGCTAAACAAAGTATTATTGGTATAGAAATATATTGAGATGAAACAATTTCCACAGAAAGCTGTGATTGTGCTCAACTACTGCTTCGAACTATAGGCTCATTTGACTGTCCTAAAATGATTGGGTGGCTGCTACTATTATTTTAGCTATGCGAGACACGTAGCACAGACTTGATAAGCAAGTCTATTTAAAATGACTTAATGCCACACAATTCGAGGTAAGTTGGTGATAATTTAGACATACAGTTCGCACAAAGCTAATGGGTGAAAAACAGTATAAGCCATCACTGGTAGCTGCAGCGCAAAACTTACAGATGAAAATATCAAACATGAAATGTCTGACTACATTTTGAGTAAACTGTGTATATTCGATTTGCCCATACTTTTAATTTAAAAGTTAGCATTTAAAAGGCTTAGGACTCAGACCTGAAATTCTACCACAAATTCTAATTCTATGTCTATGTCTTGGCTTCCTCAATCTCTGCCTCTGGCTCTAGATAACCATGGCAGATTATCACATATCCAGCTGTTGTTTTGTTATCAGCAGCCTTCAGGTTAAGTGGGAATGGGGAGGGGGCAAAGAAATGAAGAGGGAGGAGAAAGAGACAGATCAAAAATAATAAATAAAGTTCACGCTGGTTCAGAGCAGAAGGACCTGGCTTTGGGCCCACTTCCTTTAGCAGCCAAGGCTGATTTCACTGCCATACAACAAAGAATAACAACAACTGAGGACATGCTGCTCAGGGACCAGACTGACCCTGGGCATGCTCCTGCGGCCAGCACCACACGAATGTCAGCAAAGCCTGATCTGGACAAGAGTGTCAGGGTCATTGCTTTCCATCACCAGATTCCCCTGACAGACACAGCTTTTTTATAAGCCACATCCTTAGCAAAATATGCTAAAGGAACATGCGCACACACCAGTGTGTATTCCTGTCTGAGAGAGTTGTTTTTTCTGTATGAATGTGGAAATGCTACTGTGATCCACGTAATTCAATTCTAACCATAACCTCAGCCTCATCCTCTTTTACTGTTTATAATAAACAACTGCAGTTTAAGGAGAAAAAAAAATCCTCAGGTGCCGCCAAATGTCCCATAGTGTCAAAATACACACACTGGCCTGCAGGCACTGTACTTGATGTTGTGAAACTTTCAGTTCTTTCAGTGTGTGTGTGTGTGTGTGTGTGTGTGTGTGTGTGTGTGTGTAATAGCAAGGTTATTTTCCATTTGCTCTGATCACAATAGGAAACAGAAGCACGCAAACGCACACACTGATCTCAAAAGAAGCATTCAGGTCTGGTAATTACAGTCTCTGTGAATCAGAGTGTGTGAGAAGTGCATGTGTGTGATTATGAGTCCATACACTTCTTTATACAACAGTATCGCCCTCAACCACCTCTTTACGCCGGCCTACTGGACTTTCAGCACTACAGCACACAAAAAAACAAAAAAACAAAAAAACAAAAAACAAAAAAAATAAATAAAACAATAATTAACGTGTAACATCGTACATGGCAACATAACTGTCCCCTCAGCAGCTGTGCTGTTGACAAAGCACCAACCTGATACAATGGCCACCAGCAGCAGAGGTGGGGGTTGCCTGGGTTGTCCTAGAGTAGACGATTTATTGGAAATGAGGCAGCAGAAGCCCAAAGGTGTCCCTTTTAGTAAAGTCATTAAAAGGAACAGTGTGGTGGAGAAAACATCAAACACTTTTCAGTCCAAAGAAACAAATTAATTATAAGAGAATCACATTTACACAATTTTCCTCTTACTGCAAACGTAAAATGTAAAAAATCCATGATTCCTTACATTCCTTGTTTGGTGACCAAAAGTAGCTACTGCGTCTAACTCTGCCTGACACACTGCATGTCTAAATCATCACATATTGCAAAAGGGTCAAGCAGTAAAGACATGATTTGGGCATGATACACCACCAAAACTTTTCTCAACCGGCACAAATTGCATTCAGGTCTTTATTAAGGTCATTTAGACTTTTTCATGTTTTTTAGGACTTACTGTGAGCTATAAAAATGTGCAAAACTTAGAGGACTGAGTGCTAAAACACACCCAAAAGTCTACGCGACCCTATTGCAGACCTGGATGCGGTTTGAAAGGGTTGAGAGATTTGGTGATGCATTTTTATGGAAATTATGTGCACTGGGTTACTAAAGACTTTGTATTTGTTTGTAATGTTACTGTTGCAGTTCTGAAGTAAAGAATCAAAACATGTCTTGGATGATCAGTTACATCTCAGGTAAATGGAAAATTGTGTAAATTAGATTTTTGGTCAATAATCTACAACAATCCCTTCAACTATTTGATGCCACTTGATGCAAGTGTGTGATCATTTAAATATACAGTCTGCACAGTTCTGGTTGGTGGAGAATAAGCCTTCATTATGTTAAAGCTACCTTAGCTACTGAAGAAGCAAACTCGACTTGACAACTTAGACTATAATTGGTTTAAGGGGAACGTTTTTACATTAGATTTTGCACTTTAACTCCCCACAAGTAGCAGACAGTGAGAGACATACAGCAGGCATGCTGAGTAACCCTCTTCCACTCTACATGACTTCGTGGCCCCATGAGTACTACAATAACGCTTATGAAATCGGTCTGAGCTTGATAAGAGTTGTGCTCTTTGTACTTATTTGCATGTCTCTAACCAGCCCTCAACTCTACTGCAGCAGATCAGCTCTCAAACAAAAGCACTTAAGTGCAGCTGCTGCACACGATTATAAACCATAAGACCACCTTATTAGAATCATCAAAACTGGCATTTGCAAAATGTCAAGATTTAATCCACACCATCGATTGCATTGTTCCCTTTGTCCAAGAAGTAAAACGTTACCCAGCATGTTATTAAAATAAATGTGTTACTGCACATTTGAATTCAACCTCCTTCCAACATACTGCTAATAAAAGCTCCTCTCATGCACTCGTGAAGTGCATGCACGCGCCACACACACACACATGCACATGCACACGCACACACACACACGTCTGTCTCTGTTCATCTATATATAGAATAGGCCATATGACAAAATAAAGTAGGCCTGCAAGTAAAGGCCATTTCTCTAGTCAGTTAATCTATTGACAATTTTTCAAATAATCAAACCATTACAAAGTTTCATTTGGAAGACTGGGGGCTATATTATTGTCTCATTGCACCTTAAAGCAGCAATTGCCCAGAAAGAACTTTAAATGATGGTGACGATGTGACAGAGACAACCCTGTCACATCGCCACCATCAGTTAAAGTTCTGTCTGGGAAACAAGCAATTTTTGCTGTATGGTGCGATGAAACAGAAATTATATACAGTAAGATGCGTCGATCTGTCAGAATCATACAAACACAAAGAGCATTTCTGTCAAGAAAAAGACTTTTCTTCCATTATCAACGTCAATTAACTGTTACCACAAGGACACTTCAAGTGCTACAAAGAATTTAAGTACTAGCCTAAACAACTATCTCTTGGCAGAATCTTACTTGTTCTTTAAGAAGTCCATCACACGGTTGAAGTCATCGCAACAATACTCTCTCTTCATGTCCATCAGGACACTGTCAGATGCCGACTGGACAGGAACATGCAGGAAGGCGTAGACTCGTGGATGGTTTAGGATTTTAGCCATTTCCTGATGGAGGGAAAGACATTTCTTTTTATTCCTACAAGCACTCAAACACACATCCACACCCACACACCAGTTGGGTGAGAAGGTGTATGAATATGTAGAAGAAACATTTCACCGTGTGTGAGTTTTATGAAGACAGCCATATTTGGATCAGGTGAAACACTACAGTTTCAAGTGGGCATTGATCTGTTTACCAGTTAAAGTGGTCAAATTAAATTGATTCATTAAAGCACATTTAAAAACTGAGTAAAAAAGCATTGATAAAACAAAGGAAATAAGATTTCTTCATTTGCAAAAGGATAGGTCCAAAATAGTGGGTACTGGCTATGAACACTTTTCATATATTAACTGCAGACATGCGGTACTACTTGAGTCAAGGATCAGTGCTGGTTTTGTTCTGTTGAGCCAAGTGCCAAGCTATACAAGAGTGTGTTTGTGTGCATCCACACACACAAAAAGTTTGGTGATTCACGACTTCACGGTTTCACAGACACCACTTTATACAAAATACACATCATAGGCTTTGTGGACTCACAGGATAGAGAGAATGCAAGGAAAACAAAACGCAATTAAATAAATAAAGAAAAACAAGCCAGGTTTCAGAATATGCCAAACGACAGATGTTTAAGAGTACACAGCTGGCTGAGGTTGGCACATCTGTTTCCAGATCCCCCGCCCAGAGCCTAAACTTTCTCAAATTCCCTACTCTAATTTCATAATAGCAGAGTGGCAGAGGAGAGAGGGAGAGAGAGAGAGAGAGAGCGAGAGAGAGAGAGAGAGAGACAGAGAGAGAGAGAGAGAGAGAGAGAGAGAGAGAGAAAGAGAGAGAGAGAGAGAGAGAGAGAGAGAGAGAGAAAGAATTAGAGATGCTTGCACTGTGCGACATCTAACAGGGGTGGATGGGGAGAGTAGCTGATAGAAGCTGAATGGATAAATTGGGTAAGGACATTCAGCGCTGGATAAGTACATTCAGAGAGAGAGAGTGAGAGACCGAGTGAGAGACCAGACGGGTGGAACAACTGCTTGTGCAGACACAGAGAAATCTGAGGAGTCTGAGGCAGCTGTCTGCTCCTGTCTGCCTCACTAACACTTATTTAGACACATTATCCCACCAGATTTGTCATCATGACACTGAAAAAAGGAAAATAAAAAAGAAAATGAGCTTTTTTATTTATTAATTTTTTTTTTTTTGAATACATTGTTGATTGTGGTCCATCTTCACAATTAAAATCCATTGTGCCGCTGTCAGTCTCCCTTCCTGCCTCGTTTCGCCTTGTCTCAGGCGTGTCTCACTGCGTGGGGCACCGCATTAGATGATCAGAATTAAAAGAATTAATTAGTTTGAAGAATGGTGGCTGATTAGTGGTGGAGATAAATCAGAGGCACTTGCTCTGGGACATGCAGAGGGGGCTGAGTGAATTAGTGCCACCGCACACCAGAGGATTATGGGAAATTGCACTAGAGCTGCATGGCAATAAAGAGAGGTGAGGCCCTAACACCTGCCTCACCCTCCAACTGATTTAAAGAGAGAGAGAGAGAGAGAGAGAAATAAAGAGAGGGAGAGAGGGAAGAGAGAAAGAGAAAGAAAAAGAGAAAGAAGGAGAGAGAGAAAGAGATAAAAGAGAGAGAAAAGAGAGAGGGAGAGAGAGAGGGAGTGAGAGAGGGGAAGAAGGAGTGTGAGAGAGAGACAGAGAGAGAGAGTGAGAGAGAGAGTGAGTCTGTGAGCTACATCACATTTTCAAAGACGCATTCTTTCTCGCCGCTGAACAAAATGTTATCTATAAAATGGCTAATTAACAGAACATAAATTTAACTTAATTTCATTGTACATTAATGTAACAATTACTTTTTCAATCGTTTTTTGATTTTTATTTCTCCATTCATTATGTTCACACACTGTAAAGGCTTGCTGGAATCCATTCAGGGGTTTAAATGTGAATGAATTAACTTACAGATGTTGAATTCAAATGAGCATCATAATGGAAAAGCTTATTTAGGACTCTCTTCCCTCCTTTTCACCTTTTTACGGAAATCAGAAATAACAGACACAGACGAAGAACCTGTCAACAGACTTTAACTCTGAGAGCAAAATTTCTACAATGCTGTTAAAAGATTTTGATGTTACAGTTGTAGCTGCACAAAGTGGTTTCCTCACTGGACAGCAGGACACAAAGCAGAGATGGTGGCCTCTCAAAGACGGACATCCTCTGAGCACAAGGTCAAACTCAACTCATTACAATAAAGAAAATACTTCCAACTTTATAGCATAATGGTTAGATGACATTATGTCTATATCTGTAGTACAGAGACGATATTACTGTCTGTATGAGATCCGGCTCCAGTTAAGAGTAAGGTTTATTTTCCTCTCTGACTGTTTAGAGAAAGAGAAGGTCATACTGTTTAAATTGCCATGCTAAGCCACTCCTAGGCCTTTCACTTATTCCAACTGATATGTAAAACAATGACATTCAAATATTACAACATTGCAATTATGAGCTGGAAGTGCATAACGGGGAGGCTGGATTGAATATAAGGCAGTGGCAATAACCTCGCCTCTCTGCTGCTCTCTCCAAAGGCTTGGAACCTAGATGATAGCAAGTGGCTCAGTCCAGACTTTATGAGCCATGCTCAAATGTTAATGTAAAGTCTAGCCATGCTCAAATGTAAAGTCTAGCCATGTTGGATCTCATGATAGTTTATGATGAAGGCAAGTGTTATACAGATACTAGATACTAGAAATCAGACTTGTTGTGCATCATATCATGACGCACCAGAATAGAGACCTCATTATTCAGCTCAAATGAGAGCCCTTGAATACCTGATAATATGTTGTTTAACTGCAGTCAAAGTGCAGCCAGTGACAAAAGTGTGTGTGTGTGTGTGTGTGTGCGTGCGTGCGTGTGTGTGTGTACATACGTGCACACACACACACACACACACACACACACACACACACACACACACACACACACACGACAACTAGACAAGATCATACCGTTCACACAAATCAGTCATAACATTAAAATGACAGGTGCCATTGTAACAGGATATTATTATTCACAGGGAAAGTGAATAATATTGATTATCCCATTACAATGGCACCTGTCAAGGGCTAAGATATATTAGGCCGCAAGAACTGACTGTTCACATGAATTTGATAGGCAAGCATAAGGATCCGAGAGACTTGGGTGACAAGGGCCAAATTGTGATGACTAGATTACTGGGTCAGAGCATCTCCAAATCTCCAAATTGGCAGGTCTTGTGGATTCTTCCCAGTATGCAGTGTCTGGTACCTACCAAAAGCAGAGGAAGGACAACCAGTGAACCTGCGATAGGGTCATGTGCACATAAGGCTCAATGATGTGCATAGGGAGCAAAGGTTAGTCCAAGTGGTCTGATTCGACAGAGGGGCAACTGTAGTACAAATTGCTGTAGTACAAAGTTAATGTTAGAAAGATGTCAGAACACGCAGGGCATCACAACTTGCTGAGTATAGGGATGCGCAGCTCCAGACTTGTCAGAGTGCCAATGGTGATCCCTGCCCACATCAAAAGAGATTACAGTGGGCACATGAGCTTCAGAACTGGACACCCGGGTGAGAAAAGAAGGCGGTCTGACCTGATGAATCACATTTTCTTTTACATCATTTAGATGGTGTGTCCCCATCACTTACCTTGGCAAGAGATGGCACCAGGATGCATTATGGGAAGAAGGAAAGCCATGATGACATGGGCAATGTGCTGCTGGGAAACTGGTATTAAGGGAGATTTTACTTTGTATTACCTACCTAAACACTGCTGTAGATCAGGTACACCCCTTCATGGTAATGGTATTCTCAAATGGCAGGGTTTTTTTTTAAAGCAGGATAATTTTGCCACACGGCAAAAATTATTCAAGAATGGTTTGAGGAACATGAAAGAGTTTGCAGTGTTAAAAAGGCCACCAAATTCTCCAGATCTCAGTCCGTTCGCGTATCTGTGGGATGTGCTGGACAAATTAGTCCAATCCATGGAGATCCTACATTGCAATTTATAGGACTAAAAGGATCTGCTGCTAACGTCTTGGTTCTAGGTAACACAGTACATTTTCAGAGTTCTGTTGAGGCAGGGACTCCTCAAGGTCAGAGCTGTTTTGGCAGCACGAGGGTGATCTATAAGGTTGGTGGATTTAATGTTATGGTTGATTGGTGTACACACTACAAGAAAAAAAAAAGAAACCCACCTCCGAAGAACTGAATATTCAATATCTTCAAGCAGAGGAAGAGCAAACCACTCTTTAATTTCCGACCAAAATCAAAATTGCTTCAGACTATCTGATCTGATTGGGGGCATGATAGAGAAAACGATGCCGACTTGTTAATTAAGAAACTTCTAATTATTCATCATGTTCACCACGCTATCTGATTGCCCTGCTTCTCACCCCCTCTGCAGCAGCACCTTTTATTACGCATCTTATTTACTTCAGGAATGCCTCACATCCATGGCCATCTCTAAGTGCTCCCCTGACTCCAATCAACCAATGCAGTTGGTGGACAGGCAAGAGCACAAGTGTTCATTTACACCAGGGGCAGGGGACAGAAATGAGATAGTGGCTGGGGCAGATGGGTCTGCTAGAATACACAGTAACACCATTAGAATTAGTTACCCGGCTAGTTAATTTTATCTTTTCAAGCTCTTTACAACTAGATCTTGATGCTATTAGTTAAATTGTGTTTCTGAACATCTGTTGGTTTCCCATTACCGCTGGAATCAAATGCAAGTATTAGCAAAGGTTCCATCTGAAGACAAACGGAATTTGAGCATAAATGAACAAATATACCTCTGTGCTGCCTTCAAAGTGTTACTGGATCCAATAAAGTTACTTTTGTTGTTTCCATAAGACATGTAATGTATCTTGGTGAATGTGTCTTATGATTTCTTTCATTATTTATGTTTTAGCCTTAAACCTGGAGAGGGCAAAATCACTTCGTTTCAGCCACAGAGGAGAATGTGTCTCCTCATTCCCCCATAAGATTATGCCCCCTGGGTGTGGGGACATGAGGATAAAGCAGATGGCTCTGAAGCAGAGACACAGGCACAGGTGATTAATACAGTAATGAGCAGGATGACTCTTCTTTTCTCCGCTCATAGAGGCCCCTTTGAGGGTCATTCGTCTTGAGCAGGAGACAGTCCATAACTCGGCACACAGGCTGCTAATGACCATATATTTCCATATTCTGGCCAAGGCTAGTCCCAAAGGCCAACACACTGCAAAGACACTGCAGCACCTGAGTGCGTTCATGAAGGCCATGATATGGCAGAGACTCTCCAGCCATATCATTCAAATCTTACACCAATTCAAAATGAATAATCCAAGTCAGATGCAACAGCTACCACATACATCTCTAGGCTGAAACAAGAACACCTATTTATAACAGTTAACTCAAGGCCGCAGACATTAACTAGGCCCCTGTGGTATTAGGGCAATTTAGGGCACATCTGAAGTTGCTCAGTCCCACAGTGGTGGAACTACAGTCAAGTCTAATACATCAATGATGATACGTGTTTGGCAGAACTAGGTAATTCCAGTTGCATATTATTTCTGGCCTTTAAAAATGCACCATCCAATTGGTGACTTTGTCTGTCAAAGCACAAACCACAGCAGAGGTTGATGCGTGAAGGCTGTCAGTGTAGACCACAGCCTGTTTTCATTAAGCATCTTGATACTGATCTAGTTTCAGTTTCTACTGTGTCCTCATTATCTGTGGTCATTACTTTCCATAGAAGGAAACTAACCTAAGAGCAATCTCGTCGTTCTAAGCCTTTATAAAAACCAAACATATTTTTGGAAAATGTTGTCAGTGTATTTCAAAAACAAAATAAGAACTTGCTGGGCACTCAACAAGAATGAGAAACTAACCATTGATGAATGGCTATAGGATGTCTAACACTACTGTTTATGACAACAGTCTGCCCATTAGGCATGAAGAAATGAAACTGTTATAAATCTGAAAAGAGGTTAGAGCGCAGGACAGATTCACCTGATCTGGTTCAGTAATAATAATAATTTTCACATGCTGGCGTATCTGTCAATCTGTTCTCAATCACTGGCCTATGCATGAAAATGTTTGTCCTTTTATCTCCCACAGACAAAAATAAGACCAGGAGAGCACAGCTGGACGAAATGAACATAGCCAACTGATCTGATAGTTAACAGATGTGCATGATAAAGGGAGAAACTGTGGGATCTCTGAAAAATTGCTTTTTAAGTCAATACTTATTCCTTCGTTTTTGTTTCCTAAATATCTTAAAAAAAAAAATAAAATATTTGGATAAGAACCTAGTTCTGCCACACGATAATTAGAACTCATATTCTAATGATTTTCTCAGTTTTTCCCTTTGGGTCTGGCAAATCTGGGCTTCGTGGGTAATTGCTGTTTTCTTTGGATGACGCACATTGGTTCTGGCTGGCTTAGCCCAAAAAAGCACATTAAGATCCAGAGGATGAAAAGCCTCTCTATCATGATATTTGAATGGAAAAGTGCTGAATGAGCCAAGTGTTCTAAAATAGATGGGCAGAAAAGGGAAAAGACATTGTGGAGTATCAAACATCTGTCAGAGAAATTAGCTACATAGTCATGCGGTTCAATAGCTGGTCTCCTGATATACTGAGACAAGCCTTAAAGAAATCTTGCATGGTGCAACACTGTAGTGTTTTTCAAAAAGGATCCATTGCTAACTGAGCAGAGCTGCAGGTGACAGCTGAGATTTAGGTTTGAGCACTACTACTCCCATGTGCTGTCCCCCTCATCTTCATGCTTTAAAACTTTAAATAAAAATAAATAAATGATCAAAAAGGGCACCTAAATGGTGGAGAAACATCATTCTTCAAGCTTCAAAGGTTCTTCAAACCTCGAAAAAGACTGTTCATTCTCAAATGTCATTTACAGAATGTTTTTTAAATTAACCACATTCGAAACAAAAGTGGTTCTTCTATATCATGGATCCGGAAAAGCCATGTTGGCACCTGTGCATTTAAGAATGCCCAGTCATTATGTGCAGTCAAAGTGAATTCTGTACTGACATGCGGAACAACTTGGGGATTTTTTTATCTTTCTATACATATACATTTTCGGGAAAAATTGGTTAAAACTCCTTTTTCAATAAGCCAATCACATTACAGCACTCAGAAGCTACACCACTTACCAATGTTTTCTCAAGTTGCTAACTGTTCAAAGGATTAGGGTGGCTGTGAGATAGCTAACTAGTGTGTGTGAACATTCTTGAACCCAGAGTGGGGTGACAGATCCGGCATCATTGTCATATGTGCAGCAGCTTTTGCCCCAGGCTCAATCTGATCACAAATCGCTCCCATTCTCTAATAAACTCTGCTTTCACTTCCCGCTGGTAGATAATGAATCTGTTAAAGCGTCGTTATTTCAGAGTGCACTTTGTGAAACTTAATTGGTGCCTCGAGAATGGGTGACGGGTTTATTCTTGATTTTTTTCATTTAGCAGGTTTTGTGCTTGTTTAATATAAACAGAATGTAAAACATAGCATAAGCTTAATCAACAAAATGACCTTGGTAAAGATCTCTTTACTGGGCCAGGACCCAATCATTTAAAGAATAAAGATAAAGCCATTTCTAGATTTTTTATTCCCCATACATACACTGTTTGTCAAAAGCTTGGGGAGACCTTTCTTTCCATATTTAAAAAAAAAAAAAATTTTACTTGCTGTCACATTTTAATGGTGTAAGACAAAATATTTTCATAAACACAAACAAAACCTGTTCTTTACTAATGCTTTGATATTTTTTTTACAATGTTCAATTCATGTTTAAAAATTTTTTTTATTTGGCAGTACAAAGAGCAAATTTTACTGGAATCATGTTTTGACAATAGTTTCGAAATGACTGCTATGGGCACATTTTGAAAATCATTTGCCCCAAAGGCGGTTTAAACACCAGGTTTGGTTGCTGATGAGTACCGACATCACAACAAAGTGTGATGTGCGGTGAACTGCACTATTCACAAGGCAGCGGTGTGAGTTATTTGTGTGAGTAAATTCCACAAAAATAAAACAGATGAGTCTAATATGTTCAGATAATGCTCACTTGTATCAACAGAACACTGAGAAGTTACATGTCCTTAAACATTTGGTGGGCAGTGTGTATTTACCCGGTCAGGTACACTGTAGGCAGAACTGGGCTGAGGTAACTGGAGACAGAAGCCGGCAGCAATAACAAATGGCTTTAAACATGTGACTGCTCCCAGGAGGAGCTGTGAAAGGAGGTGTGGAAGGGGACGGGGAAGAGGTGCTGGCAGAGCAGACCGCAGAGGATTAGCGAAGAGAGCTCTGACAGGTGGCAGCTAAGAGTGAAACCCAATTACAACAGAATATAACCCTTCTGGTGAGAAGACACACACGTGTGCGCACACACACACACAGAGCTCCGCTGGTGACGGTAAAAGTTCCCTTGTGATTAAAGAGCAGTAATGCTGAGAACAGTGGAGGCTTCTCTCTTCTTGTCTGCAGTAAACTGAATTTCTGTTGCAAAGCAGAAGAGTAACTTGAAGTCAGTCACTGGAAAATGTGTATTGCAAAAAAATAACACAATCTACAGAGCAACATTATGTATATTCACGTCAAACTCTCAATCCAATTAAAAGCTAAAATATGGGCAGTTAGCATTCTGTCATTCACTCCACCTTAAAAAATAACGAGAACCTAAAACTTTGATTTATTTCATAAATGTTTACATTTTGTTTCCAGACCCAGGTTCAGCACAGTATTTACAACTGATGTCAGCTCTTGTTTAAATACAGACATTTGTAGCTAGTAACGGGCATGTAACATTATTTACTTTGTGTGTTTCAGTTTTTAAGGAAAACCTTGCAAAAAGACTTAAACTAAAGGAGAGGTAGCACGGTTAGCTTGATAGCTTTATGCTAACACGCTCATCCTATTCTTGTAAAGACAGAACATTTATAGGTGAGATATATTAGGACGCAAGTGAACAATTAGTTCTTGAAGTTGATCTGTTGGAAGCAGGAACTATGGGCAAGTGTCATGAGCTGAGAGACTTTGACAAGGGCGAAATTGTGATGACGAGGTGACTGGGTCAGAGCATCTCCAAAACAACAGGTCTGGTAGGGTGTTCCCTGTATGGGCTGCCAAAAGTGGCCCAAGGAAGGGCAACTGGTGAACCACCGACAAGATTATGGCTGCTCAAGGCATACTCATGTGTGAGGGAAACAAAGGCTAGCCTGTCTGATCTGATCCCACACAAGATCTACACACAACTTGATGAAAGAAAAAAAAAAAAAGTTATGATCGAGAGGTGTCAGAACACAGCACACCACAGCTTGCTACATATGGGGCTGTGTAGCTGCAGACTGGTCAGAGTGCCCATGCTGAAGCTGTCCACAACCAAAAGTGCTTACAATGGGCATGTGAGCATCAGAACTGAACCACAAAGCAATAAAGAAAGGCATGTGATATAACACACAGTGAGAGCGAGAGACACCAGAGAGCTGAAACTGCTTGTGAAGAGTCAGAGAAATCTCTCAGAGTCTGAGGCAGCTTTCTGCTCCTGTCTGCCACACTAACACTTCAGATCAAACTAGGACAAATGCTCACTGGCTTGGTTGAACCAAGAGAACAACATGCAAACAGTGGGCCAGAGATCAGCTAGTCAGCTAGATGTGCTGGATTTTTGAGCACCTTGCAAAAGAACACTAAGCTGGGGTTAGATTTGACCTTTCCAAAAGTTTTTATAGCAGCCATGCACAGATTTGTCTGGGTTGTAACAGGTCATCTTTAGAGTTCAATCCAAATGTGCGAAAAAGTTTGCAAAGTCTTGACAAAGTTTGTCAAAGTTTGACAAACCTTTCACGTGTTAAAGAGCAGGACAGGCAGGAACTTGTCCTAAATCAGAAATGCTTACCAGTTACCAATATCATTACTTTGCTCAGTGTAGAGTAGTGGGGGGAAAAAGGGGCTCTTCAACACATACTCACAAACTAACCAAATAGAGTACAATCTGAAAAGAAGCAGCACTGAGCCCATCATCATATTCTGCAGTTCGCCTGTTTGTGAATGGCATGCTTTGGCTGGACATGTCTCACAAATCTGCAGCCCAGTCAGGTAGGGAAGAAAAAGAAAAAAGAAAGAGATAAAGCAAGTGGAAGATGAGGTCTTCAGGTCTGGCCTTCTTGACTCTCCTCTCAGCAGCGAAGTCACAGAGTATAATGACATTCATTTATGAAAAATACCGCCAGATCCTGGTCACCTGGCCATGTGGGATCGCAGTAACATTTCATTAGTCGCACTATCAAGAAGGCCGAGCTGTGACCCATGCTGCTCTGTGCCAATCAGTTACGCTACAGTGCACTTCACCTGATGGGGCTCTAGAGTGGAGTGTGCATGTAGGAGATGCAGCTAAGTGCACTCAGATCTCAAAAGACCTGCTGGAACAAAGTGACAAAGCCTACAGTATCTTGTATTGAAGCAGAGGTGTTCTGATGATCGATGGAGATAATAATAAGTGCTTCTCCCTTCTGTAACCTTTGGAACTCTAGACAATTACAGTTTCAATATATTTGCAATAACATGTATTAGCATGTATATAGTGACAAGGAATTATGGTGAAGCTGATTCATGTTGACATCAGTACGCTCAAAAATATAGAGTCGCTTATCCTACCCAGGGTTGTGGTTGGTGCTGGAATCTATCCCATAGAGGAGCTCATAGAGGAAAAAGGTAAAGAAACACACTGGACAGGTCACCAGTCCATCACAAGGGAGGCACACAGACATACTTTGATATCTAAAGCCAATCTGGAATCTCCAGTTCACCTGATGTGCATGTCTTTGGACTGTGGAAAGAAACCAGCGCTTCCTGCAGAAACACACAGAGACACAGTGACAACATGCAAACTCAACACAGAAAGGACCCTGGCCACCCCGGCTATGAATCAAACCTTCTCACTGCGAGGTGACAGCACAGCCCAGTGGGCTTCTGCGCTGCTCTGTACACATAATAAAACCATATATTTAATTTTTTGAACAAAAATCCATAAGAAACATGTCTGACTATGTATAAGAGAAAATGTGTAAATAAAAAGAGAAAATGTGTAAATAAGATTTTATAGGAAAAAACAAAGCACATGCAAAAAATAGTCAACATGCAGTGTTGAGATATAGATACTGTATTAAACTCAGAAGCTGAACTAAGGTGTGCAGTTTCATAATCAGTGTTCAAAATCTCATACCGAAAACCAGCCTCGGGTTCAAATAAATCAATCTGTGCCTCAATCTGCCCACAGTCCAAGCTTTTATAGCAGCCATGCAAGGACATGCACGCACTGTAACAGGTCACCCTCAGGGTCAGCGATCATGATATAGTAATGAATAGGTCATGTTTAACTAGGAAAACCAAATTTGTGAAAAAGTTTGCAAAGTTTGTAGACTTGACAAAGCAGATGAGGCAATGTGCATTTAGGGACCAGCTTTAACAGAGATCCTTTTTCCCTAATAATCATGAGAACATTAACTTAAAGAGTTTAACCTCAGGCTGGACATATGAAACACTGAGCAGCTCTACATTCAAATGAGGCCTTTAAATCAGTCAGCTAAAGCCCTGGAAAAGTCAGAGATAAAACAGTGAAGCCTCTCTGAAGGCTTCTCTGTGTTAAAACCACAAGTTCTCTCACATGTGATTAATGATCATCTTAACTGATTTGATGTTCAGGAAGCTGATTAGAAGATCTATTTTTCCAGTCCATTCCAGACGCGCGCGCGCGCACACACACACACACACACACCTTTCCCACTCTTCTCCATTCTGTGTGTAATCAGTGCAGTGTCTGGCAGTCTGACAGGTAGTGTGCCATTTCGGAGGAGTGTGTGAGAGAGTTCTAATCACACCTCTGTTCGCCTTTTTCTCAGTCCGGCACCTACGTGCTAAACATACTTTTTATTTCATCATCCAAACCCCTCCGTCACTCAGAGACAGAGTAAAAAACAGGTGGACTGAAAGACAGACAGACAGACAGGTGGGACTTGCAGACAGATAAGCAGATAGATAAAGAGATAGATAGATAGACAGACAGACAGACGAAACATCATATGAACACATTGTGCCAGGTGGATGGTTTTCAAACTTGTATTGATCCACAGCGTGCTGATAACTTAACACTCCTCAAATCCAGCAGTGAGCAATTTAGCAATGCGGCCTTGCTTATCACCTGAAAGTGACCTGTCATGAGCATCCACGACAGTAGATGGTACATAACTGATAAAGCAGCATTCTGGCAGTGGGGAACTCTTTTCTGTTCTAAAACTAGAGGTACTAAAATTCTCACTGCAAAATCTCTAACATCAGTATTGTGCGTGACACAGCAGCTGATTTTTTTCCTAATCTAACCTTACACTGCTATGCTATGCTACAAATGCTGCACCATATAAACAGTACAAACTCGCCAATGACCGCCCCTAAAGCTGAACAGCTGAGATAGACATACTTAGCAATCCTTTTCTCTTGCTGCGAAATGAACTGCAGTCAGAAACTAATGTTAGTACAGGTTAGCCCAGAGTTAGCCTTTAACATATCAACCATGCTCCTGTTATTCTGTTATGCTGGTACTGCGTTGTCTCCATCAAGCTGCTTCACACAACACCGCGGTCTCGGGGCCTGGTCCTCTTACCAAGCTGAGAAGCTTAGCAGCTGCTACTGATGGCCTGAATGACTGCAGCATTTACCAAGTTTCAGCAGTGTATAACGGTCTGGGAAACTACTATGTGCTTGTGTGTTCCATTTTTATTGTTTTGCACTATAAAAAAATATTTTAAATTTACCCCTATTGTCCTTGTTATGGTCCTTACTAGAGGTAAAAGGCATTTCAGAAGAATAGGCCACTGTTAACGTACAAAAAAAAGTTTTACTAAATATCAAAATGGTTTTATTGCATTGGAAAAATCAGTTTGAAAAAGTAGCACTAAGCTTAATTAAAATAATACACACAATGAATTTTTACACACACGTGCACACACACACACACACACACACACACACACAAACGCATTCACATATACACATTTCCCAGACAGATAATTTTAAAAGAGAAAAGAATGTGTGAGATCCATAGAGCTCTGAATGAAGCACAAAAAAGTTCTCTCTCTCTCTCTCTCACACACACACACACACACACACACACACACACACACACACACACACACACACACACAC
>JBBPCZ010000007.1:18569785-18588620 GCA_037974445.1 Brycinus macrolepidotus | reverse complement strand
GTGTGTGTGTGTGTGTGTGTGTGTGTGTGTGTGTGTGTGTGTGTGTGTGTGTGTATGTGTGTGTGTGTGTGTGTGTATATACACTGCGGGAGAAACTTGTCACACTGCTGCTCTAATAACAGGAGTTGCCTGACTCCCCATGGCACAGCTGCACTGCAGTCTTAAACCTGTGTCATCCCAGACACAAACACACGGATACACACACTTGGGGGTGGACACATTTTTTTTGTAATGTAATAAATTACATATGCTACAGGTTTTTCTCAGCATATCAAAGATATCAGTACACAGAGAGCATTTATAATCCTGTATACTATATGTTCGTGCAGCACAGGGTGTTAAAGGTTGGAAAAATACTATATTTATAGTTTGACATTATTATTTCTGTTTTAACTTATTGAAATTCAGAAAAACAAAATGTCACGTTAGTATGAAGTATTGTAATACGCACGCATGCACGCACAAGATACAACAGAGATTAACAGACACAGACACGGAGTGAGAAAAGCGCGCACACACTCATACACTCACATTAAGAAGCAAGTGACGTGAGTGTGTTCTTATTTTCCCTAATGTCACTCCACAACTCCTTGAACAAAAGCTTCTTCAATACACATTAGCATTAGTAAAGTCGGCTAAAGTGCAAATAAGGCCGCTCGAGCTTCAGTTACTATCTTAATGAGCTTTTAAAGATGCTTCTCAACACACTTTCATTAGCGCACTCACAAATTCCATCATAATCCTTGTTTTAATAACAGCTCCTCAAATTTACACTAATGAACTTAAATGAACGTAAGTGGTTGCAAGCATGTGTACTCGGCAAAAAGCGCTGAAAGAGGAGAAAAAGAGAGAGAGAGAGAGAGACAGTGTGAGAGAGAGAATGTGTGTGTGTGCGTGAAAGAGAGACAGATAGATAGAGATAGATAGACAGATATTATGGACATTTTGGTTGCCCCACCCTCTGTGTACCTGTGGGTAATTAAGAGTAACATAAATCATAAAGAGATACTTCAGACAAAGATCAAACTTACAAATTCTCTCCTTTTCCCAAATGTAGTCAGTTTGGTGTCTGAAATTTGCTTCCTTTCACTGGGGCTGCAGATTAATGTAGCCGACAAGTAAGGAATGCATATGCTTCACCTGCAAACTGAATGTCTAATTTATCACACACTTACCTAAAGCCTCTTAGTTAATGTAAAATAGGCTTGCTTGGGTGGTTTCTCAAATTATATGACATTCTATTATCTAAAAAATTGGGCAAATATGGTGCTGTTTTTAGCTATGCAACATACTTTAGAGAATGACAGAAAATAGAACATAAATACAGTGTAAGAAAAATGACTTGGGTGAAGAAGAAAACTGAGCATATTTTCCTCAGTTCTACTGGAGATACCTCATCCTTACAAAGGAGTCAGTAAAGGAAGTTCAAGAGAGCATAACCGGCCTCGCTCTCTCTGGGTAGGCAGGATGACTCCTCCCTCTGTTCCATCACTCAGCATGATTCTAGCAAGAGCAGCCATCTGTTAACTGACATAACAGAATTGGCAGTTAGTGTTCTCCTCCAAGCGGGTTAAACTGTCCAAAGGTGTTGCTTTAGTGGCAGTTTGAAAAGATGTTGTGGCACTTCACATATCTCTGAGGAAACACACCCTAGCCTTCACCCTGCCAGCTTGGTAGCAATGTGTAAAAGGGAATTAGACACTGATGAACAATTCTGAGAAGCAACAGCTTAAAGTATTCATAAACATACAGAATACAAAGGTATTTAAAAATTGTGAAAAGGATTTTCTCCTGAAACAGCTGAAGTGGGCAGTGTGTGACAAGGCTGGAGCAGACAGGACCCTCAGGGAAGTGGAATCACAACATGACACAGCATGATTGATCAGGGTCTGGCCAGGATTCCGGGAGCCTGCCCTGCAGAGACCAAACCAACCCACAGCTTCCCTCTGTATGTTTGAATGTGAGTGTGTGAGACACAGAACGTTCCAAATTTAGCCACACAATGTTTACATTGTTTTAATGCCTGTCTCCATGTTTCTGTGTGTGCCTTATATATGTACATAGTAATGCGTCAGGAATGTCTATGTTGCCACTGTGTGTGTGTGTGTGTGTGTGTGTGTGTGTGTGTGTGTGTGTGTGTGTGTGTGTGTGTGTGTGTGTGTGTGTGCAAGTGAAATGAGAGTGGATGACAGTTAAGTGTGTTTATGAGAGACAGTCTGAGACTGAATGAGTGTTAGTGAATGAGTCAGGGGTACTGTGTCTATGTATATATATATATGTGTGTGTGTGTGTGTGTGTGTGTGTGTGTGTGTGTGTGTGTGTGTGCTGGTTCTCACCACTGGAGCAGGCAGCACATCTGGAAGACTCTAGCGTGGGCTGTGCAATTAAGGGTGACATGCTTTAGGGCTGCAGAGAGAATGTAGAGAAGTGGGGCTGGCAAATGACTTGCTAGTTCGTCTGCCATCTGAGTCGTATTTAAAGCTCAGCACAGCACCCGCCTGATTCACGGGAATGTGTAAACACTGACCCGACGAAAGAGAGAGAACGCGAGAGAGGGAAAGACAAAGAGAATACAGTATATACTTGACTATAATTAGACTGAATACAGACAGAGAGAGAGTGGGGGCACGAGAGGGAGAATGTGCAGAGTGTTCACCTAAGGTGAACTGCTAGGTCCACCTCTGTAGTACAACCAAGGGGCCCCCTAGAGCAAAGTCATGATCAGCAAACGCACATGCTCGCGCGCGCGCACACACACACACACACATGCACTCACATAAGCATGCAGAGAAACCAAAACAAGCTTGATCATTCCTACAGAAACACCCAGTGAAAGCCAGAGAACAATGAAAGGAGAAATAAGGTTTTGCTGCATATCCTGAAAGTTTAAGAAAGGCAAGCAAAGTCATATACTGCGTTTACAATAATTCTTTTTTTTTTTTTTTTATCATCCAATACACAGAGTTTCCATACAGTGAGATGACTGAAGAACGATCATGGAGCAAAAAAAAGACTTACTGCTGAGAATTCAGTGGTCAGTAAACCAACAGTTTTGCACCACCAACACAGACTTTCTTACAAGGAATCAAGTACCATGATATACGTACCTGATAATATGATTCTGCAACTTAAAAGTGCATATTAAATGAGACCTAGAAACATTGTGTTAGTACAAGTGCATCAGACACAGAGGGACTGCTAGAGGAACTGCTGGGGTTTTACAGTGGCCCTCCTGGTATGCGAAAGTTACACGACCCATGCTAGAGGAGCTCTGTGGTCAGAAACTGACCTCTCATGAAGAGCTGGAAGACGTTTAACACAAATCAAGCAACCAAAAACACTGTATACCAGCAAAGTAGGGCTATAAAGGAAGTGTTTCTAATAAAGTGGGTGGTGATATAGCGTACCCAGTCCACCCTTGGCCTAAACACTTCTCCAGTCCACGTCACTCATTTCCTCCAGGGGTTTGATGAAGCTAATGCCGAGATGTCCACATGTGGTCCCTGATGACCAGTGCTGTATCAGATCGATAAAATCCCTGATGAAAGTTCAGGGTGCTCAATAGGCTTACAAAATATCATGAATAAAAGAACAGAACTAAATAAATAATAACTTCTTAGCAGGGATCAGCAAGTGCGCTCATTTCAGACATGGACTGTCAATACTTTCATCTCTCTGTTCTGGTCGATAGACCTCCTGCAAAACAGAGTGCTTAATGTACAGGTTGAAAGCAATGCTAACATCACTGGTGTGGAGGAGAGTGTGCTATGCCATAGAGCCAAAACCTGCCTGCATGACTGTCTCAGACATACAACCCTTCAGAACTTTTAGGAGACAGAAAGCATGGTTAACAATGCTTACGACCACATGCGAGGATCAAAACAGGTCAGAAAAGGCATTCAGGGTGCTGCGGATTAGTTAGAGGACACATTAGTGTTCAAAAAGAAGGGAGAGAGAGAGAGAGAGAGAGAGAGAGAGACTTTGGCTGATAAAAAGAAAGCTGGTGGCTTTCACCATAGATCAATATACTCTCCACATATGGACGTCTCATTGTATAGTTCACTAATGGGCCTCCCACTGTTAGGTAATTAATGTGGAATTTTATTACCATTTCACAGATTAACAGATGGCACACGCCAGCAAGCGAGAAAGAACGTGTGAACAAGGAGGCTTCCTCAAATCAAAGCCGGACCTCTGCTTTAATAAGTCCATGGGCTAGCAGCTAATGATGGAGTGAGTAAATAAAAAAATAAATAAATAAATAAATGAGGCCCTAATGTACAGATTGGCCTTCCATGCATGCCTCTGGCTGAAGTTGTGCCTGCAGCACAAAGCGAGTTAAATCACAATGGGGGGGTAGAGAAATTAAATTTCCTGCTAATCAACAACATGCTGGGCTTTAAAAAGGCGAGGAAGCGCTGGAAGAGTTCAGATGAAATGAAGAGACATTGAGGATGCAGCAGGTTTAGAGTTGATTAGACAGAAAATGGTGGAAGCAGGACTCAGATGTCCGGTTCCACTCTTATGGAAATATAGAAATATAATACAGCATATTACAGTGTAGGGCATTAAGAGTTCACAATACAAAAATATCAAGCATTTTGAACACTATGAATTCCTACAAATACACAACTTATTGAATTACTGGTTACGATATGAGGCATTCCAATATGCAAGTATTACAACGCAATGTATAACAACACATAGTATTTAGTAATATTGTGATGTGGAGGGATTCATAATGTGCTGTGTATATTAGGAAGTATTCGGACTGCAGCTTCACACAAGTGGTGCATGCGTTAGACAAAAACCTCTCAGTCCCATATTTGATTACATTATTTGCCCAGTAAAGACAGAAGAACAGAAACATTGTTCCAACAATATTGCAAGGCTTTATTTCTACCAACATGTTCGCAACAAGTGCTTTCACTGACAACGGCAACTCATCAATCTGAACTGTCTCTGTTCAGAAAAAGGAAGCAGTGTCAAAACCACAGACTCAGAAAGAGAGAACAAGGCTTTTGTACCTTGTAAAAGATGACTGTTGAGTTCACAGTGACGGTTTATGGAAAACAGTTGCCCAGCTCATTTGCATGACAACTTACTAATATTTGAGTCTCTAGAGCACACGCAAACTAAGTCAAATGAGTCAAGCTAATCATTTTCAATAACAACCCAGTAATGCCGAACCAGCTTTTGCCGGACAACAAAAGTTAGCTGTGTCGTGTACAAACCAAAGCAATAAAAAAAGATAGCTATTGTTATGACACTGGGCCTATCAGCCGCAGGTGACCGTGTTTGGCCTTTTATAATTACTGATTACTGTACAGAGTAATGATCCGAAGGCAGCAGTTCTGCAGCACCTGTCGTTACAGAGGTGTGTCCTGGAGGCCAGACAGCACGCATGGGGATGAAAGAAGTCTCACAGCTCAACTCGATGACATCAAGAGAAGAACAGAGCGCAGTTGATGAATCTATAAGTGATTACTCAGCTATAAACAAGCATGAGTAAAGTCTCTGTTAATTACTTCACTCTAGTAGGCTTGTGGGAGGCAGAAACAATTAGTAATGTCATGAGCAGTAAATAATTCTGCATATGCATAATGGGATTTTCTGTATATATGAGTAGTAACTGTGACATGGTTCTCATCTTTGACTTTGATGTGTTTATAAATAAAGTCCTCAACGTATACAAAAGTATAAAGTAAAGTGAACTAAAATATACAATAACGGCATGTTGTGACTATGTGATGCCTTGAGATGGGCTGTAAACCCATTGGGGAACCCTCAGTGTTTGACAAAGTTTGATGTTTCTAGGATCATGTATGATTTTAGTCATCAAAACACCTACATGGCATTTATCAGTAACATCTGAGATTGGTCAGGAAGTTCAAAAGAAACATATAAAACTCTTCACTACCAGTACTGCCATCATAAAATTGCGCAGCTCTAGTCGGTGGACACATCCAATAGTTCTCCATCTCAGCAATACTATACCATCAGACGAGCAAAAATTCATAGCAATGGGTTTGTGCTAGAGTGTCCAAATTTATTTGTCTGTAGGTAAAAGCAAAGACAAGCAAATTTACTTAATCAAACCATTTTAATCAATAACCAAGCCAAGTGGTAACTGATTGTTAGTTCCAGTTATGATCCCTAAGCTGAGCTCTTACATGCAGAAAAACAGGAAGCTAGTAAGAGGAAGACCTTCAGGTTCTATGACAGCATAACTCCTCTACCCCCCGCCCAATCTGTCCTCTGGAAATCACAAACCCCAGAAATCCTTAAGCAAGCTTCAAAGACCTGGGGCTGCTGTGATGAAGCTGGGGTGGGACACCTATCCTCCTCTGACGAATGAGCACATTCAGCCTTCTCATCCTCTTTCCCTGCCTCTCTCCACACTGCGCGCAGGCTGGCTTTTGAGGAAAAGGACAAAGTAAGGCACTAGCTTAACAAATAAATAAATAAACGAAGTTGTGTCACTCACATTAAATACAAATTGCCTTTTGCAAAAGGCAGTGCCCCTGCGGAAGATTTTTAACCTGCAAATCGCATTTGAATAATAATGCAAATCCATCCAAAGTTCAGGATAAATTAAATAAATCCGTGGAATAAAACCTGTGCGAAACAATCAGGCTGTGATTATCGAAGCGGGGGGTGGGGGTTGGTCAGAGGAGCACCAAGAAACAGGCTGGTTTAAAGGCTCACCGTACTTACAGTTTAAATATCATTATGCAATCCTATAATTACATCAATTACCATTTATGTCTCATTAAATTCAAATCAATAAAATATTTCTCCTTACACCAACATTTTATAATTTGCAAGTTCAATTTCACTTCACTTCAGCTTCACTTGTTTCAGTGAGTTTTGAGCGAGAAAATAATTAAACAATAATAACAACATGCTTTTGGTATTGCTGGTATGACTGAAGGTTAAAGTAAAATGAGAGCCAGAGTTCTTGCTTAGTTAAAGGAGCTGGTCCCGGGCAAAAGCCCAAGAATAATCTTTTAATTATTAAAAATATTCCAGGATGATACTGATACTGGAGACTGCAATCCAGCAATAAGGAATCTCCAGTGTTTCTAGTAGTAATTCTGTGGGATCGGACCAGACAAGCTAGTTTTTGCTCAATATGTGCGTCAATTAGAACTTAGGAGCATATGACCTTGTTGCTGGTTCACCAGTTGTTCTTTCTCTGACCACTTTTGGTAGACACTCACCACTGCATACTGGTTACACCCGACAAGACCTGCTGTTTAGGAGATGCTCTGACCCAGTCGTCTAGTCATCACAACTTGTCAAAGTCGCTCAGACCCTTGCCCGTTTTTCCTGCTTCCAACAAATCAACTTCAAGAACTGACTGTTTTGTAACAAGATAATCAAAGTCACTCACTTCACCTGTCAATAGTTTGGATGTGGCTGATCAGCCACAACATTATGACCATTTTCACTGTAGTTCAGTTTGGCAGAACTGTTACTTGTAGTAAACTTTGTGGCTGTTATGTTTTCAAGCAGCTAGTTATCGTTGCTAAGCTAGTAAGGTAAGTGAAATGAAAAGAGACGTAATTAGATGCCATTATCAGGAATTACCAGCACTCATACACTACTGGTCAGAACTAACTGTGGTGTAATATAGATACATTTATCTTTATACAAAAGTTAGTTCTGTCCACACATGCTGAGCACTGGCTGATAAGTAACAACTAGTGCTATGCTGCAGCTAGCCATAACTAATTCTCTATTTTAACCTACAGAAAATGAATACATTAGATAACGTATATGGTTAACCTGCAGTCCATTTGGTAAGACTGTGAAAAGGAATGTGACTGAAGGCGTACCTCAGATTCGTAACGAGCCGCTGCCCCTACGCAAGCTTTTCAGTCACTAGCCATGGCGACATAGTTTAGTTTAGAGAGATAAACAAGCAGGAGTAATCCAGTAATAAACAATAAGCAATTCGGCAAACAACCTTACAGACTGCCTGGAATAAAATAACATTCAAATAAATATTATAAACTGAGCCAAATCTGACATAAAAGGAAATGCGACACAGAGGAAAATCCATGCAGCAGCATCTTGGACTGCACAAAGCACTCCACAGGGATCTTAATGAACCTCCACTTAATAATTCCTAGTGCTTAAAGGAAAGATCCTGAGAGCTATGTTTATGGACTCAACACAGGAACTGTCAGTATTAAAATATATTTGACACAATGTTCTTTGCTTTACTTTTTTCCATTCTTTTGCAGAACTGCTTTATAAATAAATAGAACATTCGAGGTCATGTGTTATCATGAATAACATATAACAGTAACAACTGTGGTGAACTATGACCCAATACACAGTAACACACTCTCTCTTACTTTCTATTTAAATATACAGAAAGACACACTGCTGAATACAGAGACAGAGAGAAATACACAGAAAGGCCTGTAGAAAATTTCCGCAGTGGACCAGGTGTGTTTAGAAGGCCAAAATGCACAGAGAGAGCATGTGCGTGTTACATTTAGTGATTTTTGCACTGCTGACCTGCTGGCAATCTGTCAACTGGCTACATATAAAGCATATA
The DNA here is from genome assembly GCA_037974445.1 of Brycinus macrolepidotus. Taxonomy (NCBI): domain Eukaryota; kingdom Metazoa; phylum Chordata; class Actinopteri; order Characiformes; family Alestidae; genus Brycinus; species Brycinus macrolepidotus. The sequence continues at coordinate 18,580,048 of JBBPCZ010000007.1, read as the reverse complement.
CACTAGAACAGCTTTATACAATATCCCTCCACTCACGCAGCGGACAGCATAACCTACACACACAGACGTACACAGACACACAAACACAAAACACAGACAAGGGAAGTCAGTAAAGTGGGCACACCCACACACCATGTCTGTTTTGCATGTAAATACACATCAGCACACCACACAAAAAACACAGCATTCTCACGCTCCTATGAACTCCCAAAAACAAGACCCCAGAACACACTCTCACACACACACACGCACACACACTCTCAGCACAACATGTTGTGCAAGACAGCTCAGTCGTGAGTCTGGCATTAGTACAGGTCGAGTTCCTCTTTTCTCCATCAGATGCTCAGAAGCTAAGTAACAGCTAGTTCCCGCACGGTTTCCTCCTCTAAAGCTAAGGCTTGGACCCTAGTTTCTCTTCCCTTTGCTGGTTCCACACACATGCAAACTGTACTTCACAGCCTCAAACAGAAACCACAGAGAAACGCACACAGAAGCACACACACATACACTTGCATCACTCCAGCAAATAACTTTTCAGATGGTTCAACCGTGTGACTTGTACAACATATTCACTTCTGTCTGTTTGTCTTTGTAATTTAGTCATAATGTTAGTCTTTTGACAAAAATGTTTTAGTTATATTGTTCATTTTAGTCTACTCTGCATAACACAGTAGACAGTTTTAACTCGCGAAAATTTCATTTTAGTCAAAGAGAGTGGACACATTCCTCTAATTATATAATTAATAAACTAAAGAATTTTGGTTTTTTAATCAACCACATTGATTTAGCTGGATAATCAGCTGATTCACTGAGAAAAGGGCGGTTTGCCCACAACTAAAACAAAATGTTGTACTGAAACAACACATCTATTAATTTCCTTTTTAAATCTACAATAAAATGATGAATACTTATACTCACAGACAGCAAAATAACTAGCTATCTGTGAGTAAGTGATCTCTTTATGGCAGCAAATTTATTGTTGTGCTTAGAGTTTGGACATTAATCAACTTTGTATTTCACAAATGTTGTAGTCACAGCAAACAAAAGTATTGTTTATATTGCTGGTTCTCCAAAACAGCTCACGCTACATGAACAACCCAGGAAACCCTCACATGTGGGCGTTTCAACAGTGGGTCACTTAGGGGCACTGATTCACTTCAGTTTAGCAAACAGTCTCATATTACACAAATACCTTCCAGTATCTTCTCAAACATGTACATCTAGTCAGGACCTAGAAATCTCCAAGAATTCTTTTTATGGTTTAAAATGGGTCTTTATTACTTTTCAACCATCTAGTACACTGTTAAAAATTAACGCTTCTACATAGCTTGGACGTGCACTTCTTCTTTGGGAGTGTAGTACTGTCACGGATTGTTTCACCTTAGTTTAAAATTTGACACGAGGAGCACAGAGAATATAGAATGAGTGTCTTCCTGACACACACACGCACGCACGCACGCACGCACGCACGCACGCACGCACACACACACACACAGAGATTAAAAATCAATCTTACGTTAATGGTTTGTATTTTCCCTGCTCTGCGGTGGTTTGTTTCTGAGACACTGGCAGAGATCAAGAAGGGACAAAAATAACCCTGAGACAGACTCTGTGACCCAAAGAGCATTTAAACCGACTGGGACTCACCCTGGAAGGACTGTCTGGCTCTTTCCACTAGTTCCTCAATAGGGTAGCTGGCCAGGTCCCCTCTGGCATGTTTGGTTTTGCAGTATGTGCAAGCATTCAAACAGCTGTGAGAGAGAAACAGAGACGGAGAGAAAACATTAGCTTATCAACAGAATGCATAGTAAACCCCATTTACAAATACAGCTCACGTCATTTTTAATGTTTACTTTAAGACACTGTGGAAAAGACTATTGACTAAGCTTCATCTCTTTTAACAGACCTCTCTTTGCCTTTTAAAAGACGTTAACAGCCCCCAGCACTTCTAGAGCTTGTACGGTATGCACAATAACAGCAGTGATAAACAGTGATAAACCATTCTGCTCCCAGTTCATTCAGTCATGCTGTAGAGCATCAGCTTGCTCAGCATGACCAATAACATTAACTGCTAGTTTTAGGCTAGATTGTCCCTTTTAACTGTGTGTGCATCCTTAATGTGATGAAAATTGTCATACATACAACTACCCATTAACAGAGTGTTTGTGATGGAAGGAAACTTGAGAGTTTGAGAATAAACAACCTATATTTTTAAGGACTCAAATTAGGCCTACAGAAAATAAATAATTAAAAAAATGATATCTTATGTGGTTTGGTTTAACAACATACTCATAATTTTTGAAAAATGAACAAAATGAACCACAACAGAAAAGCATGTAGGTCGATTTAGCTCTGTGCCTTAGCCAAGTGTGCTGTAGTTTGTTGTGTCCCCAGTTGTTTGGCCAAATAGCTGACAGAAGCATCAAAATTGCTCCCTGAGCCTGTTGAGCTTTAGAGATACTCTGGCTAAGCACAAGTTTCTCTCAGCAAAGAGGCTGAGGGGAGTATATGGCAGTGTATGGCCAATAAATAAAGAAAAGATCAGTCGCAAAGGCCTAATAGGAACAGAACTGTGAGAATTCTCCACATGTAAGAAATGTGTTCCATTAAAGGAAGAATTCACAGAAAAGGGCTAACAAGGCCTCTCTCTCTCCTAACAGTGACAGTAAGTACATTGGCCTTCCTGGCTTTCATTTATCACTGGAAAGGTTAGCATTTTTAGGCAAAAATTCATTTAACTACAGGTTGGATCTAGACATTTATCTAACGCATAACTGCATGGTATATTATTACTCTCACGACTGAAAAAAATGCTTATGGATGTGAGTGTGTGAAGAACATGCCCAAAGTGTAAAGGAAAAGTGGCATTAGGCAGATGCCCTTATCCAGAGTGACTTACAATCATTAGTCACAGGGACAGTCCCCCTGGAGCAACTGAGGGTTAAGTGTCTTATTCAAAGACACAATGGTAGAAAGTGGGGGTTTGAACCTGCAACTTTGTGGTAATCGTGTTCACTGGCAAGTGTTTTACCCACTAGGCCACTACCAAGTGTGTGTTGAGCATTCTCTCACACTGTGAATGACTACAAATGAGTCCCTGCAAACTAACTGAATTACTATGTTAATGTTGGTATTAAAACACCAAGTCTCAAACCAGCTAACGATCTAAAAATGTGGCGAGATCCAAAACAGCACTACAGAATAATAGTCAGATGCAAAGCTAAACAAAGCTCCCTTGGATTAAATTCGCGAAAATTTTCTGCATCACCACAACACAGAGGGCTGTGCGCGCTCTTTATTTTGGTGGCATAATGCTTCTTTAAAAAGGCAAGCCAACTGGATAAATGGACTTTCGTAAATGCTCCAGGCGTCTCATTCTTGACATGAGACGTTCTTTAACAGAGACCATCCATCTCACAGCACTTTCCCAAATTAAACCGAGCATTAAAAGATGAAGGATGGGTCACATGACCAGGCCTCAGAGAAAACAAGCACAGATGGGGCCTTCATAACAAACACAAATACACACATACACACACACACATACACAAACCCACCCCCGGTCTAAGCAGAGTTGCACCAGGGGTCCTATTTACTGTAATATGGCCCAGCAAAGTAGATCAAACTCATTGTAAATCCCAACGGGTATGACATCCCTGTTGTGATGTTTTCACATCAAACAATCCCCTTACGCCTTAGCCAGACCCCACACTGTCCCCCAGAGCAGCTTTCTATTCACAATGTTCAGATTATGGCTACAGCGCCCTGCCAGACGTTTTAGTGCTGCGTAACGATGTAGGGCAAACTACACTATGGTTTCTTTGCTTATGTACACACAGTACTGGGTAGAAGACTTAGATCATCTGAGAAACTGATATGTAAAACTGTAAACATTAATTTTTTTCTTTTTGACAGGGTTTGTTAAGGTGTGCAACATAGCTAGCAGTAACTTGGTTAAAAGCAGATGCTGATGTGAGTCTAGCTTTATAGGTATGAAGAAGAGGTGTGGACTACTTAAGCACTGATGTACGTCCCTCTGGATAAGAGCGTCTACTAAATGCCAGTAACACTAGGATAAATATAAATTAAAACAAACAATGAACTGTAATTGTGTGTGTCAGTGTGTAAGCTTAACCATTTTCAAACCTCTCCTTGAAGAATCTCAGTATTCACCTTTAACTTCCAATATCTGCTTCAGTTAACCACTGACCAGTGAGCACCAAGAAGTCAGGAACCTTTGTCCTTATACTCAATCACTTAAAACACTTTTGTTTATTTACATATATTCTAATGTTACTTAGTGTTAGTGCAAAATACACCGGCAAGTGAAAACTGGGATATATTAGACAGTAAGCGGACAGTCAGTTCTTGTAGTTAACATGTTGGATGCAAGAGAGATGGGTGGGTGTACAGACCTGAGCGACTCATTAGGGCCAAACAACTAGACTGGAGCCTCTCCGAAACGGCAGGCACTACCAGTTAACAGTTATGAGTACCTATAGACAAGGGTTCATTGAGAGACAAACTACAAACCAATGTCAGAGGTCATTAAATTCATGAGAAAGCTAAAACGTCTGGTCCTGATGAAAAGAATTTATTCTGAAGGGTTTCCTACATTTCTTATGTTGGTTATGGAAGGAATGTATCCCAACACACTGTGCATGCTACCCTGATAAGTATGGGGCTGTGGAACATGATGCAGAGTTCAAGGTGTTGCCCTGGCCTCCAAATTCCTCAAATCCTAATATGTGTGGGATATGCTGGAACGACAAGTCCAATTCTTGTTGTACTTGTAGGAGAATATCTGATCTCCATGTCTTCAGACTATCCAGAGTGTAGAAACATTAGAACAACAAGGAGCATTACATCAGCACTCATACATGAGGAGCACTCAAGCACAATTTGGTGATTTTCTGCTCAACCACTAGTGATTCAACTGTGCTGGACTCCAACCTCCCAGGACCAGAGCAGAGTACCACCAAATTTCCACCAAGCACACTGCAGAATGTCTTACTCTATGCAGACACCAACAGCAACTAATTTCTTAATTACTTTCTTAGCTAGTCACTTACTGCTATTTTCAGTCGTCATTAATTACGGAGGACGATACATGAGGACAATGCACTTCATCACATGAGAAAGAGGGGTTTGGGCCTCTGGTGAATGCTGTACCGCTCACTTGCTCTTTCTCATCTTTTCAGTGGCACTGCAGGCTTTGAGTTGCCGTAGTAGGCGTCCCAGACCCTCTTCATGTTTGTTAATCCAGACCCCCGTGAGGGCATCAGCACTAAATAATGTCAGCCCTCGCTAGGAAAGGGTGTGCCCGGGAGGATGGGCCTGTGGCCAATATGGAGATGAACGGAGGCACTAAGCTGACGATAAGCGTCCTCTGTTAATTGTGTATAGAGCCTGTGGGAGTGTGTGCGGTTTGTGCGTGGAGGTAATTAAAAAGGAATTGTGGACCTCGCCTAAGTAGAGGGGCTCATCCCACTGCTTTTTGCTGTGCACCTTACAAGAGGATGTGAAAGACTTCCAATAACGGCGTAAAGAGAGCTTAAGCAACAACAGCAAGCAAAATGTGTTGTGACATCAAGTTAAGTTAAAGCCACGACAGAAGATGTAGTGGTGAAGTTTGCTGCGGTAGAGGGCAAACAACAAAACAAAAGGAGCAGCATCTTGAGGCTGTCTTTCAAATGGCAAAAAGTGCTGAAGAGTCATGGTAACCAGGGAGAAAATGTGCTAAACATGCAGAAAATGTGACAAAATGGGACAATCTCATGTACATGCCAATAACATTAGCGCTAGCTAGGCAATTCCCTAAAGAATCATGTTTGTAAATGATGATGGATGATGATTTGTAGATGTATGAGTGTGAACCTTTTAAAGAACATTTTTTTTATTGGTTTTTCCCATAGTACCTTTACATTACATGGAGGTTTAAACTTTTAGAAGGTTCTATACACTTTACACTAATCTATGCTTATCCAAAATAACCATTCATGATAAAGTTCTTTAAAGAATCATTATTTTATTGGATTAAGACTCCTTAAGACTCCTCCTAGTACTTTTATCTGTAATAGTGTTTGATGATATCTTCACCTGGAAGAGTAAAGATTTAGCTAAACTGTATTTTGGTAATTATGATAGTTTCTTAATTGTGTTCAGCTTCAGCTTGAATAAACAAACACTTCTTAGCTCTTCACTCTAAAGGTGTGACTGCACCTGCCCAGTAGTTCATTTTTACTGTTCTTGGAAAACTCACGATGTATCTAAGTGAATGTGTTTTCTGTTTTCTTTCATTATTTATACTTTGCCCTCATTTTAAGGGGAGTGAACTGTTTCTTTATAAATATTAATCCCCTTCCATTTCTCAGCATGACTGCCCCCATTACACTCCTGCATGCTTTTCCTCTGTCTTTCTAAGTAAAACACAATGAGGGGCAGGAAAATGCTCAGATACACACACTAACTATACCCACAAACACAGGTTTCAATATGCAAACAAGCACACGTATCCTCAGAGGGACATGTTACAACAAGTCAGGATCTGCATGCAAGAGAACTCCTTCTGAACCCTTCCACAGTGCTTCTATTTCCAAACGTTGTGGCCACACAGGGACGGTGAGGGAAAAATGAAGAGAGTCCTCATAAGGTCAGAGACAGTGAAACAGGAGGATGACTAGATGATCCTGAGTCACAGAGCAAGGAGTTAGGAGCCCAGAGAGGGGGATTACAGGGGCTTAGAGCATCGCCCTCGTTTCTCACGCTTAGTCTGGACAGCCTTAACAAGCTTTAACAAGCTTAATCATCAGATCAACTCTGGCCTATCAGAATTAATTATAATGCCCTTCTGAGACCTGAGGAGGGATATGGAGGGACAGCAAGACATGATGTTCTCAAGCTGAGGACTTTTAAAAAGTCCGATTCATGCATATCAATTTTCCTATTTTTCTCTTCTCCCTTAAAACTTTTTTTTATACTCTTCCGGGCAGTCTAAACAGAGACAGGATCAACACATACAAAAGGAGCTTTTGTTGCACCATGTCTCAAGAAGATATTTCACAAATCTAATAAGTGCATTTCAACTGAAAAGACCAAACATCAAAGCTGCAAGTTCATAAGTGAGACATCAAAAGTCTTCACCATATGAAGACAATAAGAGCATTCCTCCTGGGCTAGCCTTCTGCTGACGAGCCAGAGATATAGTTGGGCTGTGCGTGCACCTCTGGCAGAGGCCTGGTGGACAGCTAAAAGGGGGTTGAGGAAGGGCATCTGCTGGTAATAAAAAAGAAACATGTGCGGGAACCCATGGAACAAAGTGGTCTACTGTTCTGGACTACAGCTCATCAACAGGGAGAGAGAGTGACTGCTCACTCCACATACTTTTAAAGCCCTCAGGAGAGAGACCAAAAAAACAGCACAGAACTAAAAGCAGCACTCTCCCAAAAAAAACCCTAATTTACAGTTTCCTCTTTACTCCAAATGTCTCAGTTATTTAAAAAAAATCTCCTTTCTTATGGGCAGGGCTTAATTTGTAAATTATGAAGTCCCGGATCCTGGAAAAAAGATGCATTAGATATTCAGCCTGGTGCGAGCTTGGTAAGTTAACAATGCACTTTAGAACTGAACCTTTTCTCATATGTGGGTTTCTCACAACTAAACAACTTCTAATGCATGAGTAGAAAACTGATGTAAAAAGCCAGTTGTTTAAACAAAACAAAACAAAACAAAAAAAAACAGCAACGTAACAATGTCAGTTTTGTTTTTATGACATTTCTGTCATTGTGTCTAAACAGTAGAAAGTGAGACGGGTCATGGCAGGAGGTGATGGCTATTTTACCATAGTTTGTTACATTCTATGTCGATCAATCTTACCATTACCATCTTGTTGCACTGGTGCCTGTCAAGAGCTGGGATTTATTAGGAAGCAAGTAAACAGCTCCTGAAGTTGATGTGTTGCAGGAAAAATAGGCAAGTGTAAAGGTCTGGGTAACTCTGACAAGCAAAGTGAAGACAAGTAGAAACATCTCAGCAAAGGCAGTATGATGCTCTGGGCAGTGTTCTGCTGGGAAACCTCGGGTCCTTCATGTGGACACGCAAGACCTACTTATACATATTACAGACCAAGTACTCCCCTTCATGGCAACACTACTCCCTAATGGCAGTGGCCTCGTTCAGCAGGATAATGTGCCCTGCCACACTGCCAACTGCTCAGAAACTGTTTGGGACAAAGAGTTAACTTGATTTCTGAATTCCCCAGATCTCAATGCGGTCCAAAAATCTGTGGGATGCGCTGGACAAAGCAGTCTGATTCATGAAGGCATTAGCTCTTACAGGACTTAAAGGGTCTGATGTTTGCATCTTGGCACCAGATACCACAACACACCTTCAGAGGTCTTGTGGTGTCCACGCCTCAACAGGTCAGAGACGTTCTGGCGGCACAAGGGGGACTCACACAAGATCAAGCAAGTGGTTTTAATGTTATGGCTGATCAGTATATATACTGAACTGTTGTTAGATTTTCAAAAACAAATTCCATATAATTGAATATTAATGTATTTGTGTGAACGAGGTGCCGGATTCTGTTCTATACAAAAATGTATCGAAAATTATGATCATATAAAAATAGCAGTAGAAGCTGCTACCTGAATCATGTCTGTACAAAATTCATATCCGTTTGGGAACAGGGAGAATTTCACTTTTTATAAAACTGTTCCTTTAATAACAATAGCACTGCTTTCAGTGCTACAAAGTCATGAGAATCTATTTCTGCATTGTAGCTACAACATTTGTTTGAGTTTTTCAAAGACTAAACAAGTGGCATGGGAATTTGTTTGCTTTAGAAATGTCTGTGTGGTGACTGACACAGTGGCTTGGGAAAGTCCATAGTAAGACGACTCCAGTCTACTGCTACTTAATGTCCTTTTTTCCTCCAGAAGCCCCTCTGTGTCCAGAGCTCCTGGCACATCTGGATGCCCAAACAATACAAGGTGTTAAGCTGTTAAGTAAAACAACATGAAAAGTAAGGGCTGGAAAACCTTTCCAGATGTCTTACTCCCAGGCTGTATGGAGTGTTAAATCAAATTAGTTTACATTTCACCATTTTGCTATCATAAGAAATTGGAGGGTGAAAATAACTTGAGCCAGTAAATAAACCAGACAACCTCCAGAACTGGGACAGAATACATAAACAAAGAACAAATCAAATCTTCCTAAGTGGCCTAAAACATTCTGGTCCACAGCTTGCATGGACATTATTTGGAATACTACAAGCAGTCTAGAGGTTCAGATGAGGAAAGCTCCTATGCTAGATACAAAGTTAAAACCATCTAGCATAACTCTGAGCACAAAGGTGTGTGGTTATAGTTTTAGTCCTGTCATATTAACACAGGTGTGTTTCATCCAGGAGTAATAGCCAATTTAGTGTCTGTTACATTTACCAGACTGGGACATTAGTTCAGCTTTCTAGAAATGTGGGTGTAGGTCTGTAATAATCAAGCTGTGGCAGCAAAAGCAAACAACATGAGGAAGAAACACAAGGAGACAAGACCCCCCCAAAAAAAAACCCAACCTCCTCTGGACCACACTGAGAGGAGTTAAAATGGAGTTATAGTGGAGCACAATAGGTTTCCAAAGATGATGAAGAAGTGGCACTCTGTTTTTGTCATATTCCAATATAGACTGGCAGGTGAAAGGTGAACACTGGTAAGGTAAACACCATTTAGATGAGTGAGGCAGAGAGAAATGAAGCAGAGGCATATAAATTGAATAAATACAGTCCAGCAAGGTGAAAATCAGCCCACGCAGTCCTTACTTTGATGCACCATACCTTAGAGCAGTGAACATAGAGAGTCTCATACTCATCCTGTGACAACTAGGGATGGGTACCGAAACCCGGTACTTAATCGGTCCCGGAGCCTAATTATAAAAGACTGAAGTATCGATAAGCTCTGACGTTAACGGTTCTGCTGTCGGTACAGGAGAATTAAAAAAAAAAAAAAATCCTATTTATTATTGTTTAATAAACATTACCAAGCATATTTTACCTGACCAGCCTTTTGTAATTTGCGATAATATTCGTTATTCGCCTGCACTGCCGTTATTTGCAATCTCACGCACGAAATGTAGTCTGTTCTGCAGTACACAGAGCTCGCGCTTATGGAGTGACGATGGCGGAGAGAGCCAAACGATCCAAAGTATGGTTACACTTCACCCGTGTGAACGTGGACAATGCTCGTTGCAACAAGTGCAACAAGATTTTTG
>JBBPCZ010000007.1:18501212-18517675 GCA_037974445.1 Brycinus macrolepidotus | reverse complement strand
AGAGAGAGAGAGAGAGAGAGAGAGAGAAAGAGAGAGACAGAGAGAGAGAGAGAGAGAGAGAGAGAGAGAGAGAGAGAAATTCGCTGCAAATCTAATTCAGATATAGAACAGTGGTCCACAGACCTGGTACTGCAGTACCCTGTCCTCTAATTCAGACACCTCAACACAGAAAAGGCTTGCCCTTTATGGGATTAGCTACATCATTTGGGACTGGAAAATGTGTACTCCAAAAAATGTACCAGTTAGGTGTTCTTCAGGATCATGGTTGGAAACCACTGCTCTTGAGGACTAAGCCAGCGCTCTGTAGCAGCATGACGCTCCAGCAGACAATGACAGCAAGAGAGTAGGGGCCAGCAACTCGTTCTGACTTCTGTCTTCTAGACAGAATTCAATGCAGAATGTGAATGGACAAGGCACAAGACCCCCATTGTTCCTCCTGTGGTCATCGCTTTCATGTAGTCCATAGAAGAAGCAGTTCAGGTGAGTGGGAACAGCGCCCCCTGCGCTCACTGCTGTAACGACCACAGCATCAAGCTGAAAAGCAACGCTGTTTAACCACCCTCTTCTATACCAGCAGCCCACACACTGCTTGGGAGTCACTCAGTGCAGCAGCATTTACAGTAAATAGCCGCATACCTGCTAGAAGGAACTGGACATGCATCACCGCTAAAGCGCCCGGCAGATCTGTTTCATGTGCAAGCAGTAACAGCAACAGCCACTGTTACGCTTAAGCGGCTTTGTGCCGTTGGCTGATGCAACACAGAGTCTAAATCAAAACACGGCCTTCCTTTACTAAACTGTCAACTGTAGACTGGTATACAAAGAAATGGTAATATATAAATGCATTAATTAGTAAAGCAGCATGTTCAGAGGAAATGTTGATGCTGACCTCCACTGTACGACCTTCAGTTTTTAACAAAGTCACCACTTCTACAATACCACCCTACACTACACTTGTAATTATATAATAAGGAAATGTCACCAGTCTGGCCACAAATAAGAACAGCAAGAAACATTCTAAATGTAGACTAAACGGCTGGATTTTCACCACACATTAGTAACAATTTTGGAAAAAAAAAAAAAAAAAAAAACAGTTTATTTCATTCTGCCTTGTAAATATTTCTGGTTTGTATCCTGCATTAAATGTGTGGTGATTATAATAATTTTAAAAAGCCGTACCAAGGAAAGGGTGAACCATTCATGCCTTGTATTTATAAGGAAAGGAAAATGCAATACCAGGAAAGTTTCAAAATCTTGTAACGGATGGTATGCGATCATAGAGTACGTATATACTGAAAGTGAACCAGGGGAGATCAAACTACAGTGTGAGACTCATCTGCACTGTATTATATGAGACAGAATAAGAAGGGCATAAGCAAATTAGTGTAAAATGCAACAGAAGACAAGCGAAAATTTTAGCAAGAAAGAGAAAGGGGGAGAGAGAGAAGGAAAGAACACCATGGACTAATTGCCAGTCCAATTAGACTCTGGTTTGATCACGTTTGATTCTCTATGCAGGCAGGGTAGCCGGGAGTCTGGTGGCCATGCTGTGCAGCACAGGGAAACACTTTATAATTAAAAGCACTAAAACAGCTTTAAATGAGTTGCAGCCCAATGAAGGGCATGAATGTTACCCATTATGGCAGACCTACAGTTAGTACAAGTATATTCATGTTCGAAATGTTGGAAAAAAAAAAGTAAGCTCTACGTCTGATAAAAGTCCACTATTCTTAGCAGAGTGAAAATCATTTAAAACTAATAGTTTTACCCATTAGTCCCAAAGGAGAGCACTACAGCATATACAAACACAGGTCCCCTGCCCCCCTCCTTCACCCAATTAACTATTTAACCAAGCATCTGTCACTAAATGGACTGAGCAATTTATTGGGAGTTCATTCCAACCACCTGGAGACAAAAAAAAAATACCAAGTAGAAAAAAAGTACAAGAATAAAAACCTAATTAAAGCCATCTTTTGTCATTTTATCAATTTCCCACGATGACTAGATTAAAAACATTTTCAATAATTCAGGGCAAATCTTCTTTTAATCATTCCCTTGCCTGAATAAAAACACATTTTTCTAAGGACTCAAAAAAAGAATCAAAGCAATTTTGAACCTACTTGAATATTTAACACTAACATTCTGGGGTGAACCAAATAAACTTTAACAGTAAACTTCATAAACTCCTGGGATGGCTGCCTAATTTAGGGCTTTTTTGCTGCAAATGGCAAATAAGCTGCTGTGCAAATAAATAGGAAAAGGGCACAATTAGGAGAGCAAGAGTGCTCGCTCTGTTAATGAAGGGACTCTAAATGGGTGAAACCACACAAACGATGGCAAGAAGAGCTAAAGCCGTCTTAACTGTAGGGAAACAACCTAAATCTCTTTCCAGAGAAAAGGCTGCTCCGTTTTCAAAACTCCCCAGTATGGTTCAGCGCAACAGCTCATGTTCAGTAATCAATATTAGTCGATCCCTGAGTGAAAGAGATGCTGAAGGTCAGATCACATGCTGTTCTTCACAAGCTTCATCGAAGCCAAGAAGCTTTCAGTAATTACCCGGTGAGGGACGTCAAGTGAAGCAAGCGGTTGACCGTCAGAGACTAATCAAAGGTAAAACATAATTAACCAGCCACAGCAATGAAAAGGTGGCGGTTCACTTCAGTGAAACTGCTTGCAGGAGAGAAAAGATTCATAATTACCAGTCAATGTCTAAAGGGAATGAGAAAAAGGAAAGAGAGAAGGCCTAGGTTTCCAGGTAAAGCATAGGTTTGTGTATAAATGCATCCTGTGGGAGGCATTCTCACTTAAATAACGTCTACAACGTGGGAGTCAAATGCCCATGCAAGGCCATCATAGTAAATACTAAAAAAAGAGTGCGAGTGAAAGAATGAAAAAGAGCACAACAGACACTGAGTGTGTGTGAGAGAGAGAGAGAGAAAGAAGGAATGACAGCGAGAGAGATCGGAAAAGACGTGAAAGTGAGAGGGATGAGTGAGCATTGTCACCCTGGTACACTACAGATGGTAATCAGCAGTTCAGCTTTAAACCCAAACTCTGCTTAAATTTCATGTGTGCTTCATTTTGTAGGTCAAGAAACAGACCACAGCTGTTATAGTCAAAGACTCAGCATATCCTACTTTCCCTTGTAATGCATGAAACCCAGTATGAATTGCAACATAGATATTTTAGCTATTTATGAGATCGTATGTAAGAATACGGATAAGGAGATTAATAAATATACGTCCTCAGTTAGGAAACAACACAGCACATTGAAGACAAATACATAATAATGTGCCACGCAAGATCAGTACAATGCACAGATTGGATGTGAATCGCTGCATATCCACAAATGCTATTATTACACCCACTTCATGTGTCACTTGAAGTAAGCCCTGTTCAGAATGTAAAGCTATTTACATTAGCTGCCCCTATAGTGCTATGGTGCTCCCTTTGTAGTTCTGGCTCTTTACCAAAGCAAATGCATTCATTGGTTCTCTTTATCAACATTATGCGAGGCCTGGAGCAAGAAGCCTACACAGCTGGAAGATGTATACAGCAAGCAGCCAGACCGTGAGTGCTCAGATATTAGAGCTCCAGTGAATTGAGCAGCCAGGCCATTTTGGAGGACCAACACTTGCAGGGAGCAACACCACCCCCAGGCAAAAGCAGCCAAACACAAACAGCCCTGCCATGAACTGACAGGTGACCAAAAGTTGCAGGTCAGTCCCGGGTCAAGCTCCTCACCCTCATCCGTCCTCACCCCCAACAGCACAGCAATGCAGTCGCATCTCTAAATACCATCAGGGAGGCTGATGATGGCTCAGCTTGGGGCAGCAGACCATGTTCTATGGGAAACACTCTGGCCTGCTCTTCTTCAGTGCTGTGTGTGTAAGCAGAAAGCTCCCCCAGGTGATCAGATACAAGGAAAGGTCATGGGTTCCCGGCTGTCACACTGCATGACTTGGTTGTGCGTCGGACATGTGGTGCTATACTGTACCCTTTAGAGCAGAGGCAAACTCAGTGACTTTCTTATGTACAGTTATAGGCAGAACTACACCCACACTCTTCTGATCTATTTAAACTCTAAGGGGATTACTTAAGCCAACCAATGATCATGAAGATGAACACATCATTAACCTGCCACCATTTCACCTCATTAAATTCTCCTAGGGATCAAAGAAGGACTTCAGTTAGAGTTAATTCAGTCAGTTAATTTCTGGAAGATCTGTTCTAAATGGCCCTACTAGCTTTAATTAGTGATTAGTATGGTTAGCATTTTGGTAGCTGTATTCCTTTAACACCTCCGGTGGGACCAAGTCTAAAAGGAGTTCAGGGCTGGGTCGGTCCCTGGAGAACACACACTGCCTCCAGGATGAATGCCCTCTGAAGGGCTACCTTGAAGGGAACCATGTGCCTGCTGCTCCTGAGGCCCAACCTCCCAGTTCACGGGTTTACAGAAAGTAGACGCTTCAGTGAAGGTCAGTGAAACACATAACAGAACAGAATACTGTTCTACAGTGAATGGGTCGAACCTGATAGCTTTCTGTTCATTTGTTATTCCAACTAGGTCTGTAACTACAAACTGCGGACACAGCAACAGGTGGTACTCAGCACCCAACCCGTCCACTCTGGGAGCCGCTGATAAAGTTTCTTCTGTACTTGTCAGTATGGACACAAAGCAAACTTCATTCATTCGGTCTTCATAATGGAGGCACCAGTTCTCCCTGAATAGAGTCTGCACACAGGAAGCTCATGCTCAAAAACCTTCTTCAAATCGATAGAGTCAAGGTAGCCATCAAGGTCCAAGTCCTTTCAGAAAGTACTGACACAAACTTTGGAACTCAATTTCTGCCAGACGTCTGCACATAAAAGCGACCAGTCTCCTTTGTGCCCTCTGAGAAATTCAGAGGGTGTCTGGGGTCAAAAAGTGAGGAATAAAATCAATTTTAAACACTCTGAAGTTTTGTGATGATTCCTTTAACATCAAAACAGTGTTAAATTGCCAATCTGGAGAGGATTTTCTCACAGCAGCAGTATTTAGGATGACTACTAGCAACTGCTGTCAATTGATGCCATTTAACTGCACTTCAGGCCTTCTTGGCCCTCACTATCACTGACCAAAATCACTTGACTCAGCTAAGGCATTTCATTTCAAATGTCTTTCCGTGTGCAACTTTCAGTTTTGTAACCAAAATTTCTGGGAAAAAAAAAAAAGATTCACAAACACAAACTCTCTGAACACATGGTCTAAGGTTAAATCAAACAGATGAGCAGAGATAGGCAGACAGACAGAGTGCCAGACAAAAAGCCTCCATGGGAGATGAGCACACACATTCCCAATTCAAACATCTTATCATATACATCAAACAGCTTGCAGTGAGGACATGAGCTCAACAAGCTGAGGGACGGCAAGTGAAAAAAGTCTGCTTGGCCCGAAGCAAACAAAAGGCATCTGGCCAGCAGCTCAGTCACATCTGCAGGTAAACACCAAAACCTGCCAGTGATTAACCCTCCACGACATCTGTCAGGAGCAACAGTCAAGAGCGCAAAAGGTTCAGCATTCGCATTGCAATGATAAACACACAGTGGCCCTCTGCCTATCAAAAGAGTTATTTACAAAAAGCAGTATTATTTGTAACCGTAAAAGATAGTAGATGTGTCCAGGCAAAATGAGCAAAAGAGATCCAAAATGACTGAGAAATGTACAGAACATTGAGAATGATGTTACAATAAAATTAACAGCCAGAATCCCTCATATTTCATTTGTCAAGGCACAGAAATTCTGTTTTTGACGTTTCCAAAAAACACCAAGCTTACAACACCCTAGTGTCTAGCTTACTGTACACAGTTCTTCAATCTAATCTGTATAGGTTATTAATGAATAAAATAATTATTAATATAACAGGTTATTACAAACATTTAAACGCCACAAAGGTGTTTTAAACACATTAAAGTGTGAATGCTGATCAATGCTGACATCACAAGTGTACAAAATGTGCTATGTGTCACTATTCCCAGTTGTACAGTAAGCGTGGTACACGAGAACCTGCCTGTTCTGCACGGACACTGCTGAAAGGGAACCAAAATCTCTAGTGCTTCCCATATGCCTTCCAGATCAGCAATCTATAAAACGCACACAAAAGCCACCCCTCCCTCCCTCCCCATCGCCTTTAACAGCCCTGGGGGGTTCCTGTTGCTATGCAGGCAGTATTTAAACACAGTTTTGTTTTTTTTTAACCTCTAAGCCAAAAGAACACTGTAAACATGTCCTGGACAGGGTGAGCAGGGCTGTGCTCTGTTTGTTGAAGTTTGCATTTAATTGATATGATTGTAAGCCAGATTTGTTTAACTTTGAGAGAGACGGTTTGGGTAAACAGGTGAGACAACGTCTCCGGGGCTTTGGGCCATGGAGGGGCAGTCATGACTTTGCACTTTAGCCAACAGTCACACAAGAGGCAAGCGCACCTAACTAGGACAGCCAGCCGACAGGTGTGAGAGTGCCAGGAAAGTAAATACATTAGTAATGCAGCAGGTGGGAGATACCTTGTTGTGTGCCTCACAGGCTTGACACGACCACAGCATATTGGCTAACTATCTGAGGCAATACAGACGGGCAATTTTATCAGCAGTTATCAGCATTACATATACTCTACGTTTACAAAACATTAGGAACGGCTTTTATGTCAGAAACAGGTCATTCATGAAAGACCAATGAAGTGTGACACTAAGTTTGCAGTAAGCATGGAATCGAAGCTAGATAACATGTTTGACACTGAAGAGAATTATACAGTGAAATGCAGATGGTTATAATACATTATAAAGCAGTAAAGAAAAGTCTGGGTACTCCTGGGACTTTATGAAAATGAAAAGTTCACACATCCTTTACAGAGAAGGCACTTCTAGACTTTTCAAATGCACTATTACCATTAATCTGTTGATTTTAAAATAAGAAGAAAGAAGTGGTCTTGGAAAAATGACACATTTACATTTTATTTTTTTGCAGTTAAACAAATAAGCAAGAAATTTGCACTAAAAACAACCAAAAAATGCCATGTTTCATTTCCTAGCAGAGAAATGAAGAAAACATGTTACTCGTACATGCATTTTAAGCTTGTAAAAAGTCTCCAGCGCAATAGGATTATCCTGTGGGACACCTCCAGTGTACCACTAATGCCAGTGAGTGTGCTGGCTAATACTGATTCAAATCACCATGTGCAAATGGATTTAACAATCACAGGGCACTAAATCTTTGGGTGGTTTAACCACACACAGACAGCATGTTTGTCCATTTGCCTGTGCTGCGCTTCTAACCCTAAGGTGCGTTAGCACCGGTCGTTAGCCAAGGAGATCCAATGGCGAACTGATGGAGCACTACTGAACAAGTAACTTCACCTGACAAACCCATGATTAGCAGTAGTCAGTGCACTTCTTATGCACGCACACACGCACCTGCACACACACATGAACACACAAACAGGGTCAAATTCCAGAAGTATTTTCGAGAGAAACCTTGAGAATCCTTTCAAAAAGACATTTTCTTTGGTTAAATATGCAATCAGAAACACGTATTCACTCACTCTCACACACACAGACATAATTTCTTCTTCAGTGTCCTCAGAAAAACTAATTTCTATGGCTCTGTGATTTCTATGGCCCAGGTTTGGGACTAAAAACACACAGACAATGATATCTGGCTTTGAAAAGCTCAGTGTATTGAGAAAACTTGCTTTCATGGAACCAACTAACACAAAGCCACAGGATGTGATGGGAAAACTGCTTTGCGTTGGAGAAGTGCCCGAAGCAGACTGCAGCAAACAACCCATATGCCTGTTATGACTCTGCCTGGCAGGCTCCAAAACATGTTTTGGGTTATGCAATTATAGTAGTGCGAGAAAAATAAATAAATAAATAACCAAAAAAATAAGAAAGAACGGCTCCAGGCCGGTTTCCAAAACGAGGGATCTCGTTAAATGAACGCTGTGAATTATTGATTTAATGAGGCTCAGAAAAGCACAGTGTATCTGGAAGGCAGGGGCCATCTTTTTTAAAGCACCCTCCCCCCACACACACACACACATGCACACACACACCTAAAAACCTTCCTCCACATTGCACCACTAATGGATTAGTTCCCTGACAGCAGACAGCTTCTTTCACACTCCACCCAAGTCCAATTCTCATGATGCCATCTAGGATTTAATTATTGAGGTGTTCTGTGAGGGCAAGTGTGTTTTTGATGCATGATATCCAAGATATTTAAGGGTTCGTATGCTGCACATGTTGTGCCAGCCCTACTAAAGGACGGTTTCAGATATGCATTAAAAACGACAGTTGGTCTGACTGCATTGAAGTCAGAAGGTCATATAAGAACAGATGGCACATCAAAAGCTGCCATTTGGTCATCTTATATCACAAATTGTACTGTACATGTGTGTTTAGGAACTTGTAAATTATATATGACACAAATTTGAACATCACGGTCATTTGGACCTGCAAAGGAAAATGGAAAATGTCATGTGTAAAATAAAGCTCTAGGGCAAAACATTAAAGCTCTAATGCCAATTGTAGGTCACTGTATCATGGTACAGAGTCTTCTAGTCAGATCTGATCAAGAACATGAGTGTTCATGTTGTGCTAGGCCAAGCAAGCCAAAGAAAAAATTGCCAATGATTGAGTTCTGGCTCTAACCTGAGGAACAAGTCCTTACCTCCTGTGGCAACAGGTTCGGTTCATCAGCCAATGGAGGTAGTGGAAAAAGATTGTATCAGCAGCACAACCGAAATGAGGTCTAATATCTTGCAGAGTTCACACTGAATGTCAAACCTCTGCAGTAATATCTCTCAACAAGTAGCCAGTTTTTAATGAAAAAAACAACATGGGCAATGCTCAAAGGTCACACTCGATGTTTTTTTTTTTTTTTTTATTGTAGTTTATGAACGCAAACATTCTTGACCTTCCTAGTTGTCAGTCAATGCCAATCATCAGAGTTTCCTTACTGGTCATTGTGTGTGTGGACCACTGGGGCTGGGTTCCCTAACAAATTCAGAGGATTCAGAGTGCTTTGAGCTGACAAAATGTGAAAGACCAGTTATCTGAACTAAGACCAGGCTTTAGGGTGCTTGCTGATGAGAAGCTAGCAAGAGAAAGAAAAAAGGAGAGGGCCAGAGAGAACGAAGAAAAAAAAGAGCGAGACTCTGCCTGATTTCAGGCATCGACAGAGTAGAGCAGCACCCTCATTAACATCTTTTCACGCTGCTACGTCTATCCAGTAGCTAATTGCCACTACCAGCTAAGAAGCCGATCTGAACTGATGCAGACGCAAAGAAAGATAGACGGGCAAAAAGACAGACAGTCAGATGCTTCAGCCTGTGTTCAAGTGTTGCCTGCACTCATCTATCACAAGTCTGCGCACACACATCTCCATATTTACCTGACATCTTTGTATGTATAATTCACATTCGGAAGCAACTGGGCCCGTTCCAGGATTTCAATTAGGTGCCTACGTCTGTTATCAATTAACTTCAATTTAATCAGACAGCTTCATGAATAATAAACACATTACTGCAGCATGCTGTATGTAAATCCAGGGAGGGCACTATTAAAATTTCCAAATGGATGTATGGAATTCGGCCGGGTCATTATTTGTTAAACATGCGTTCCCTTGATCTTTCAAATTACAGCCGACAGCACAGCGGAAGGAAATGGGTTCAGTGTGGCCTCCCCTAATTACACCACAGATTCTGACGTTTCTTTAGATCATCCTGCATGTAGATACATGTATGTGCATAAACATGAGCACACTGACGGCAAGTTGTGCTACAGATAAGCTTAAAGAGCCTTTGACCGTAAAAGATGTACAAGATGAACGTACAAGGCTGCATTTCACTTTCAGTCTCTCCTTAATGCTCCAGCTGGAAAAGGAAGAGAAAGAAGCCCAGCCATGAAAGGGTGGGGGAGGGGGGTGCTCAGGAGGTCTGTAAGCTGCCCGCTGGAGGTTTTGGATAACTTCCAGGTCCTGTTACAAACCAACAGATCAGTGCAAGCGCACATAAATCTCAATTCATTTAGTCCACAGTTTCAGAGCTGTAGCCATAGGGCGGTGAGGGAGTTGGCTTGTTCCATTCACACCTGTTCACCCTTCTGAGGCATAGGGCATTTGAGCTTTGAGGGGCAGAGTCAGAGTGTTCATTTTGTCCTTTGATTTTCTCATTTTCAGTTAGTTTTGTCCATTTTTCTCTAATGGCCATCTGCTTCTGTACCTAAGCCACCTCAGCATATCTCAGCAAAGTCAGTGGAGAAGCAGTGAGGAAGATGACAAAATTCATTTTGATAGCCCAACTTGGCTTACCTCCAAATGCCCAAATGCTCAAGGGGTAAGTTAAAAGCTTAATACTCAGACAATGTGAATTTAATGAGTGTGAATTTAATACATACACATTGTGAGAGACAATAAAAGAGAGGATGAGCACCAACAACACAGCTATGGTCAAACAAAGTAAAAACCTACTTATAGAGCACTTTCATATAAACACATTTTCAGAAGTATCTTAAAACATGTACTAAAAGCATGTGAGCTTGACTGTGGAATGCAAGGTGTGAATTAGAAACAGATTAGAAACCAGGTAACAGAAAGAGGGCTCTTCACTTTTCTGTAATTCGCAGAAGGGCAGTATCTACAGATGTAAGATCATGTGTTGTAACAAACAGACAGTTTATTCAATATGCAGGAGCCCGGCTATTTAGAGTTTTAAAAACAAGTAAAAGAGCCTTAAAATCTATGCTAAAACATACAGGTAACCAGTGCAGCATCTCGTTAGGACATGTTTGGGTGAAATTTGTTGTTGAGAATGTATTCGAATAGAAGCACAACATGAATTCAAAAAAAAAAAAAAAAAGGAGACTTAAAATAATCAATTCTGCTTGTAACAAGTGTATGCACAAAATTCTCTGCATCTGTCCGGGATATGAAAGACCTTTACGACGTTAATCAAATGATAATTACAATGTATTGACATGCAGGATAAGAGAGAATCTAAAATTATACCCAGGTTTCGTACATCAGATTTGGAATACCTCTCACAAAGCGGCTTTCTCTGCATTGTAATACAAAGAAAGTGTTTCAGTTTGGTGACACCATGCCTTGAAGATTTCTGTGCTTCTTCTAACCTACACACTTGATCCAGACAACTATGAGCATGTTCAACAAATCAGGAGTTGAATCAGGTGCGCTAGACAAGACAAGAAGTGCGGGGTTGCAAGACCTTATATTAGGAACCCCAGACCTACAGGTAACCTGTACAAAAAGAAAAGCAAATAAATGAGTTTTCAAGAAACCAAACGCTGTAACCATTAAATATGATTAAACCTTTCTGAAACTGTGCCTGAGAGGCCTACCCAGTTTTCAAGATGATGTAACTAGAATCTTGTGCCCATTTGAATCGATAGCCGCACTAACGTCCAGTAAGACTAAAATAGCTTCATATCATGGGCTAGAGAGCTGAACACAAAATGTAAGAAAAAACCCTATTCATTCAATCCATTTTATTGATGAATCAATAAGTGATCCCAGCCCTAACACAGAGTACCTGGATATTAGAATAAGTAACAGGACAGTATAAGAGCTTTCTGCTCACTCTAAACTCACTCTAAAGTGACAGCTACTTAAGCATTAAAGCAGTAAGAGCTGCGACTATCTCTGAGACATGACATTCATACACACGACTCCAACATCTGTCAGCTTACAGTTCCTCAGAGCTGATGCCCCTCTGTGGGTGACAGATCTTTCAGTGCTGCAGTGCCCCAACTGTGTAATTCACAACTACTTTCTACTCATAACTGTACTTGTCTTCCTTTAAATGGTCCTTTGGTCTTTAAAATGTTTTTATTTTTTGGCAAGCATTTTAAAGCAATCTTGGAAAGGCATTATTATTATTATTATTATTATTATTATTATTATTATTATTATTAAAACAAGTCTCTTTTCAGGCAAATCAGCAGAACTGTCTATCCTTAAACAGGTCAGATATCCTTGAGGCAACAGCACTATGCCGTTAATGATATGAAGCAACCATGTGGGCACCGTCCAAGAGAGACAGGAGAAGAGCTGAACAACACAATGTTATCTTCAGATTCAGATGAATACACACATGCACATGCGTACACAAATACACACCTACTGCCAGATTAGACAAGACTATCCAAGAAGTCAGACGTCTCCAAGCACACCCAAGTTTTCTCCTTCTCTCCCTGCCTGCCCCCTGTCACTCTGTCTGCATCGTCAGTAACACTTCATTGATGATGCTTTGGACATGCACTGTTAAATAACATTGCTCTAACTATTCAACATAAATTGTTGAATGCTGTCTCAATTATTTGATAAAACTGATAAAAATGCATATAGTTTGCATACATTAAATTATCCTACTAGTCTCTCTTACAGTAAAAAAAATAGCACTGTACATATAAATGGTTGAATACTAGCTTCCTAGTTTAAATACAGATTACTTTTTTTTTTTAAAGCTAACGGAAAATGAACATTTGCAAAACAGGCCAACCACTTCTTTTCTTCAGATCTTGCTCTAATTCTTTCTCTTCCCTCACTTCCATCTCTCTATGCACTTCTCTCTGCTTTACATCACTCTTAACCGCTCAGTTGCCCCAAACCATGCTCTCCACCCAATGTCTGGGCCCCTCATAGGGGCCTGATCTCACTCTGAAACACCTCAACTATCAGCATACATACCCCTGCTCCAAGGGCATAAGGGTATAGTGTGAGAGATAAAGGGGGATCATCAAGTTCAGTCTCAGAGCACAGTGTCTGATACTGTCAACATAAACAAAACACATCTTCAGAGAAACCGTGGAGCAGAATGGTGTCAGAGATTGGCATGTCTGTGAAAACACAATGACAGACAAGGAGGAGATGGATGAACTTCAGAAAGGAACGGATTTTCAAACAATGTGCCCCACTAATCTTTCAAAAAGGCACTTTGTTGGGGCACTTTTGAAAGCGTTCATATGATGACTTTTTTCAGGATATGAAATCATCAGTAAGTTACAATAACATTCGATTATGATTACGATCGTAATGAATATAGTGAAGGTTTCCATACTTCTTTTGTCAGCTCTCTATCGCTCCACCGCCCATCACTTCTCTCCTCTTCCCTAACAAAAAAAAAAAAAAAAAAAAAAAAAACACCACACGCTCACAATTTGTGGTCTCTATTTGCTTCAGGGACTCTCTCTCTCTCCCCTGCTCCAGAGGAATCAGGCCAACCAGTGGCCAAAGAATAACAACATACTGGAAATGAAAACTAGCTGAAAACTAGTGCTGAAAAAAAAACATTTAGCACATTGGGTGTAAATAGAAGATCTCTTTGTTTTTCTGAATGCTTTGAGAAATCACTGGACCATCTGAGAGACACAAGGATAAAGTTATAGACAAAAACACCCTTGATGCTTGATGTTATGGAGATGTAATATCAGGATTAGGAGTGGATTTGGGCATTTTTCAAAAACCAGATTACCCTCACAGTCAAACTGCGATAACATAACTCGCTCCTGCTAAATGACATGTGCTAATGACCGGAGACATGGCATTTCCTCCAATGGCCACAAACAGGCCCTCACACCACGCTGCACTGCCCTGCCTGAGTGCTAGAAGCTAATTAGCTCTGGGTACTGAACAGAGCCTCCACTCATTAACAACTGTTAACTTCCAGATGAGGGTGAAAGGCGCAGGCCAGGGCTGTAATCAATTCCCCTTCCACCAGTGGAAACTAGCAAAGGGCCTGGCGTAACACCTGAAACACCTGTCTTAACATGTCACAGGATGACTAATTAGTGGTGCAGAAATATTCACCACCTGCAAGGTGAAGGCAATAGATCACTCTGTGATTAAAGGAACAGTAAAGTGAAAAACTTGATTTCACATGATTTTCAACTTACCCCAAGTATAGTCAATCAAAGAAGTTTTGTGTCTAAAGTTGGTTTCCTTAATTCTTGAACTGGGAGCTTTTTGGGAGAGTGAAACACTGCCTAAAAGTGGCATAAACATAGAAAAATTGGGACAATTTGTGAAAGAGCATGTAATACTACTGTGTGTCTAAGTGGCTACAGTGAATAGATATTTATTGTTAAATAAATGTTTTCCATTTGATGACACTGATTGCTTCATTACAATGGAACTTTGACTAGCAGTTCACAACTAAGCAGCCTGAACTTAAACCATTAGCAAGAGTGCTCAGGCAGTGCTAGCTCTTACTGCAGCAACACTAAACAACATACACAAAACTGGCAGAATCTTGTTGCAAGCATCAGAAATATTATGACAAGTTAATAAGTCGAAAATATTAATGAGTTGTTATGTAGGAATGATAAGCATAAAAGTATATGTGGCATTTTCTGGCAGCTTTACAGGAAATCTCACTTGGAACTACAATAATAATATCAACTTCTATTTCATTTTGTACGGCAGACAAATACAGCAGCAACAGTAACGTTATGGACAGTGTTTATAATGACTGAATAAATAGCTCTCCATTGCCTACGTACCTGCCAACTTATTCATAATAACAAATAGGCAGGTGGATATAAATATAAGTTTACAGTTTTTCCTTCTAGTGCTGTCACTGCTGTTTTTAGTGCTGTTTTTTCACCCTTACTAATTTTTGTCCAGTTAGCTGATACAGATATTGGCCACTAAAGTCAATAAGAATCTTAAATGAGCAGAACTCATGATTGATGATTCTGCATTCATTTGCAAGGAGTCACGTGGCACTGATATTTACAGCACACCTACACAACTTGCATCATGGATATTTATTGTTCCCTGGTTTTAACTTCTCAGTGAAATCAAAGAAGAATCTTCTGTTGCATATGAAGGCCGTTCACAGCCAGGTTTATTTTCCATAGCATCCACTTTGTTAGCCTGTTTAAATGTCAGCCTGTGTAATCCATCCTCTGGTCTAAACTTCAGGAGAAACGGCAGCTACGCCTAAAGCTACAGCTGCACAAACAGAAATTAAAATAGAAAGGAAGAGAAGAAAATCAAGAAATGCTCTTTTAATGACTTTAAAAAGGGTGTAAAAGTTCACATCATTTGATAAAACTGTCTAATTTTCAAAAATCATATACATTTTTAATTTTGTCATTTGTTCAGCATGAAAAGAAGTTAAAACATATTGAGTTCTGTCCGAAATGTTTGTATTGTTATGTTGTTTTCTAAACTCTGTGCTGAAATTTTTGACAGCAACCACACACATCCTGCTGGTGTGGGGTCATGTCCGCAAAACTCCTCCTTGTGTACAATCTGAATTATTTTAGATATTTTGTATATACCTCAAAATGAATACTAAAATTCTTTCACGAGGTACTACTTTTTTTTTTTTTTCCACCCTCACCCTCCATCTCTGATGAAGAAGAATTTCTCCACCTTGCATCAAAAGCTTGGACACTGGACTGATCCTTTTCTGTGTCACCATCCAGCTCAGCTGTCTGAAAAGCATCTTGACATTAAAAAAATGGAGATTGTTCTAGATGCTCACTACAAGTTTCAGAAAACCATGAAATTCAATACAGCTGCTTCTATTATTGCAATTATAAGATTTAATTAGCACAGCTAAAAGGTGTCATCGCTTTTAATGTATTCTATTTAATAGTCAAACTGATTCCATTCTCACAACACCGGGTGAAGAGGCATCTCAGCTTTTCAATCATGTAATCTCTCTTCATATCCTCTCACATCTTGTCTGTTCTTTTTACACAGAAGAGGCTTGTTTATTCCTGTATCATAGCAACCGGGGACAGAGGAAACTTGAGTGTGCACCTCAAAGAGTCTGAGAGAAAAATGTAATTCCAGGTAGAAATGCTTGGAAGTGGAAAAACTATACAATGAAGCAGTGAGAAAGAAAGAGCAAGTCCAGCACTTCAATCAACTCTGGTGGGTTTTTCCCCCAAAAGGTATGTAATGAAATTGGCTGACCTTTCTTCATCTGATGGAAACTATGACAGACATCATCTTTCAAATAATGAGCTGAAGTGACCCTAAATTGCAGAGTAGAAATTCTCAAAACGCTGCTTGATGATGGAGGGAAAGATGATGTTCAGGGAAGAATCAGAAAGTGAGCTTGTACATTGTAATTGCTTTAAACAGCTCTGGGGACGGAGAGTTCTTAATGAATATGTACAGTGGGAGGCTGAGAGATCGAGCATGTGTGTGTGTGTGTGTGTGTGTGTGTGTGTGTGTGTGTGTGTGTGTGTGTGTGTGTGTGTGTATATATGGAGAGAGGAATTAAGGTCAGGGCTCCTGGGGTGAATACACTGCCACTGTGTTTCCAGACAAACACATCAAAACAATTAAGTGTTATAGGCCATATCCCACACATACAGACTGTGTGTGTGTGTGTGTGTGTGTGTGTGTGTGTGTGTGTGTGTGTGTGTGTGTGTGTGTGTGTGTGTGTGTG
>JBBPCZ010000007.1:18474900-18494645 GCA_037974445.1 Brycinus macrolepidotus | reverse complement strand
TGGCTGCCCGCTGCTTCACTTGGTGAATGGGTTAAATGCAGAGGAAGAATTTCGTGCTGTTCACACTGTGTGGTGTGGTGTGGTCACGTATGACAGAACGATCAACTTCCTAGGACTAAGTGATAAAGAAAATGACACCCGCAACAGCAGTGGACTGAGGCAAACTCAGTGAGTGGGAGTAAGCATCACTGCCTTCTGACCTACACACACACAAGGCACTCCGCTCTCCAAACAGCGGCCTGAACAGGCCATAAAGAACCCACAGCAGACAAAAGGCAGACACTGGTGTTGGCACATCTAGCTGCAGCAGAGACAGATGTTGATGTTAGCAAAGCAGGAGTCTGAGTAATGTAAACGATCCGCGCGCACGGAGTAACACAGGATGACTGTGTGCAAAGATGGGGGCCAAGGTGAAGTTAGGATGTTGTGCCTGGGTCATGGGACACTAGAACTAGGTGATATACTCAAATATCGCATTATAATATATTAGTACATATTTTAAATCGGCCATTTTTATACTCATGAGTAAATACAGCTCGATAGCTATAGCTTATTCTGTCATAACACACACATTTATTATGAAAATATAAAAAAGAGAAAAATCAAACAAATTTCATACTGCAGAGAACATGTAACCACCTTGTATTCCACTGTTCAGAGATGTCTGAAATGTTCACATTTCAAACTATTTTTCACTCTCCATCATTTCCAGCTAGTCTCCTGACTGCCATACTGGTTTATGAAGATCTTGTTCCTCTACAGTACTGAAGTTCAAGTTTTTGCTGCTCATACCAGACTAAGGTACAGAACAGTATTTTAATTGTAATGAAAATACCCCAGAAAATGCATTTTCAATGTAAAAATTGTTTATTTCAGTAACTATGACTATCCCTTTCATTAAACAACCCAGGCCTATGTGACACCATACTCAGAAATCTTAATGGGTTTTTGGTGTCAGGGAGTGGAGTCACTTAGACGTGAGATCAAAGTTGTGAGCGTGAGAGTTAGAGACAAAAAGCGAGTACAGGGGAGAGCTTGCGTGTGAGTGGAGTGAGTGGTGTATGTCGTGAGAAAGAAGTGTCAGACAGCGGTTTCCACATGGTGAGCAGGTTATCTGTGTGAATAAACCAGCTTGGCTCCTCGGAGGAGGAGATGTGACATTTCCAAATGATGCTTGTCTGTCTGCTGGAAACAGCATCAGCAGCAGTGCTGGGGATTTGACTCGGGCTCGTTTGAAACGTAAGACATTCCTGGCATGTTTTTCTTTCCTGGCCTAGTGCAACACAAAGCTGCCACTGTCACTTTCCTTACCACACACACTCATACAGTTATGTGACTAGCAGGAGGCATGCTTATTTTAACAGGGAAATGTGTAAGATGTGTAAAATGTGTAAATGTGTAAGAGAACGCCGTGAAGGTCAGGCTCAACTCTTACTTGATGGAGTTTCTAAAGTGATCCTCTGCTGGATTCTTCACTGTACAGCTGTTCAGCAACCACACATCAGCATCAGATGGGTTATCTAGATGACAGAGAGAGAGACAGAGAGAGAGAGAGAGAGCGGGAAAAAGAGAGAGAGGTTTAAGTTGAGCAGTGAAATAATTCTTCACAGTTGCACAAAACAGTATTTTGACAGTTTCAGCAATTAATCGCATGTGGTTTTGACTTGATCCAGTCAGTCATCACTAAACACACACACACACACACACACTTCTGAGGCAGCACAGCCTCCTGCTCTTTTCTCCACAGCAATGAACCAGATATTTCACTTACTATCCATTACCCAGCATCACTCAAGCATTCATGAGCCTATGCACTCCACACAGAGATTCACACTCGTCTCTGTCTCCCTCAAACAAATGCACTCGGACACTCTCACCTCTACTCCCATCTCTTTCTGTCTTTCTCTCTCTCAAACATGTGCACGCGCAAGCGCACCCGCACGTGCACACGTACACGCACACACAAAAGCAGGGCACAGTGCATTCAAAGTGCATCGGATACAATTATCCTCTACTTGGAATAATGTGATCAGAAAAGCATATTGTGGCTATTTCTATATAATTTCTAAGTTATCGATTACTGAGGCGATCACAAATATTTAGGCTGATGATTTTTCAGTCACTAGAATTTGCATTGTCACAATAAGCAGCATGTGAATCAGCTGTTTATCAGGTGAAAAATTCACAGAAACAATCAATATTGTCATAACATTTGAAAGCTTTGCTGAACCAAAATTGCTTATAAAGGGTGTAAAATAAAAGGGTGTTATACAACTAAAAAAGTACAAGAAACTTTCTCATCTCTGTACACATGTGGGATGGCCTGCTACCCAAACAAAATCAAAACAAAAGAGAAGCTAACATATTCCAATCAGTGCCCTGTGGCAAATCCTGCGTGGCCCACCAGGGAGCACAAAGCACTAGATGTGCTATGGAAAAGGGAACATCACCTTCCATTAACTCACCGGCCAGCTGAAAAGGACAATCAGTTTGACTTGCCAGTCTGAGGCAAGATGAATTCGCTCAGCTCCAGTAAATTTTTTCACAAACCAAAGACCAAAACAAGCAGCACTAAAACTCAGGAGGCCAATTCACCTTAGATGACTCAGCACCATTTTCCGTTCTACTAGTAAGCTGTTTACAGCAGGGCAGAACTGCTTTTAGCCTCAAGACACTGTAAAAGTCCAGCTTATAAAGCTGGGGTGTGGGGGAGGCATGTGAGGATCAGCCAGCTGAGGGACAATCAGCCGCTGATTAACTCATCATTAGTCGACCGACAGGAGCCTCGTAAACACGACCTGATGCAAAACAAGCAGACACTTCTCGTAAAGCCAACTCACATCCGTGAAATATTACTAAAGAGAATGGGAAACAAAAACGCAAAAATACTTTTATATGAAGTCTGCCCAATTAATGGTTTCCGTTCACGTGTGACTCCGAAATCTGTGACTCTACACCCGAGGAGGAAGAGTGGGAAAAACACCACCGCATTTGGCTCACACAAGATCCAAGAAATTCAACTATGAATTATCCTACGATTTTTCAACTACGCTAAAAAGATTTCCAATGTCAATGCTGAATTTACCTGAAAAGTTAATGCTGTGCTAACAGTCTTGTCTGGCGGAAAGAAAAAAATGTTTTGGTTTAACACTGAAATTAACAGAACAAGTCAGAAGTGCAAAGTCAAACCTTTCATTCACAGAATATAATTACACAGCAAACGTAATTATATAATGGTGCAATTTCATTAAGATACGATGGCTATAGGATAACACTCTAGACTAGTGGTCCTCAAACCAGTCCTTCAGGACGCCCATGTGGGCCACGGTTCCAACCAACTCACAATGCACAAAGATAGAAAGATGAATAAAACACGGGCCATGTGAGAGGCTCTGAGGACCCTGAGTGCACACTGCTGGGGAAGAAAGCCACACTCAGCAGCAGCAGCACTGGTTTTTGGTTGTTGTTTTCATGCTCCTGGAAACACGCTGCCTTGGCCTTGGTTCTTGTTGGAGATTTGTTGCATTTATGTGAAAGCTATTTCAGCATTGTTTTTGACAGGGTGACCAATCACAGCTCCAGGTAAGTGTTAACGGGTGTTTTGACAACTCAAGGTATTCATGCAATCCAACAAAATTAAAACTGTTTTGGCCAGTCTTTATCCATCAAAGACACTCATTAACCAAGATGTTTCTAAAGGGCTCATATTCTATGTGGGTTTGTGTACAAAAATATAACTCATATTTCATTCTTACATGATCATTTTCCAACCACCGTTGATCTCTTAGAATTAAACAGGCTGTTTTTGTTATTGTACCCTAAAGACTGATATATGGAAAAAGATCTACTTTCAGAAGGCAGCACATTAAAAAGTCAGCAAGGGAACTTCAGCATGACTGGGTGGGGCTAAACTGCTGTAGGTTGAGTAAGATGATTTTTGTAAATGTGTTGGTTTTGTGATATAAAAAACTATTATTTGAACACGGGCTGTTTCTGCACCTTAGTTTCCACATATGTACTGTATGGTTTGGGGAGAGGATGTACATTTTGAAACTTCCATAAATCTGATGAAGTGGGTCCATTAATCTATTGATCTCAATCGCATTATACCATATAAAAATGTCAGAAGAAAATGTCTTCCGATTTCATAATCACCACTTCAATTCAATTTTAACCAAGTGAAACAACTTTAGTGAAGTGACTGCTCTGTATAGCCTCACTGCACATATAATGAAATACATATAGAATATGTTTCTTGAGACAGACACAGGCCACTAAATATTAAAAGGTTAAAGTGAGTGAAACACTAACATATTACGCACTTCTGGTGAGTTGGAGTATAAACTGGGGGAAAATATGACGAGAATTTTAAGCAGTTCATTATTTTTCCTTTGATGTCCACATTCCAACATTTGTGTCTCTGTTACGTTAATGTAATAAAGACAGCCTTTGTGCCGCTTTATACTAGCTTCTTTTCTTAGTTTGTGACCATGTAATCCAACTTGCTGCCTGTCTGCTCTCGATTTGAGGCCCCCAAGTAATGCTGAGCAAGTTTATCGCCACCAGTGTGTACGAAGGGAAAGGGTTAAACAACTGATCTTCATGGTCTGAGTCAGATTATGAATATCAGTTGTATCACTACACAATAACATCTATTCAACTGCATCACATCACTTTTTCTACAGCTATCCTCACTGTCACGTGCATACTTTTGCACTAAGTGCTCACTCTGTTTAGACAATGTTGGACAGTGCAGTCCTTTTTGGACTGGAGAAAAAAAGGAATCACTCCAAGATCAAATTGAGCCACAACTTTGATCGTCTCTCAGGAAATGACACAACGAACCCCCAAATCCTCTTAACTTTCCCCCACACATCACTGAGCTCAACACATGCACTTTACTGGAGTCACAAGCATTAACCTACTCATAGTTTCCTTTTTTTAAAAAAACCATTAACAATAACTGAGATCACAACCACTGAACCAAAAGGGGTTAAATATTGATAAATACATTAGGCATTGAGCAAATGATTTCTCTATGGGCTTCATGGTTGAACAGTATATGTCAGAAAGTGTGTATGCACGCATCCCGGTCTCATTGAGCATTGACGGGGGGGTGTCAGTGTGAACACCCCAGCTGCATTCCCAGTGTCTTCAATCTCATAAGGCTTTGTAACAACCTGAGCCCAACACTGAAAAACAACAGGACCCAGGGGATAGTCGCCACACACACACACACACACACACACACACACACACACACACACACACACACACACACACACACACACACACACACACAACTGTTTGGCCTGTATTCCTCCACTATTTCCATTTCTGTCCCCTAAAGAGTTCTTGTGTTTTCACGCTGGAATACACAGAAGTCGCAAAACACTACAAGCCCAGGTCATAACATTATTCTTCCCTAATCTACAAAGGGAAAAGAAAAACAGTGGAGATCAAAATCAATTCCTAGACGAGACTGGTTTGTTTTACAAACAAACCAAAACCACTGCCGGAGCATTGCTTATCTAACTCTCTGGGAGAAATGTCGAAAACGACTTGTGTACAGTCAACTGTTAACAACCCACGTAACTGACTTTGTTTATCTTTAGCTACATCCATCTGAGACTCTCCACAAAGAAAAGATGATTGGAAAGATGGTTGACTGAACAGACGAACAGATAAATGAAAGGAAAGCCAGGAGGAGCAATGGAGGAGGCGAGAACTGTATGCCTATCTCGCTCCTCAGTTTGGCCTGCTGGTTACACCCTGAAGCCCTATGAGCTTGGCAAACAAACTACTTTCTATTCAGCTGTGAAAAACAAAGCCCTCTCCAGCTTGTGGATCTGACTGCTTTTCCATCTTTCAAAACAATCTCACAAACACCACTAATACCCTTGACCGTAAACGTGGACTTCTGGGAAGTATGTGCTCCACCCTCTTCTGAACTGAAGTGGCATACTGTGAAGGATCCACAATCTCTCAACCACAGATGGAGAGCAGCAGCTGAAAGAAGACAGTCAAGAGGGCTCATACAGAAACAAAACATGTATAACAGAAGTAATTTTTCAAACCACTATGATTAGACAATACCTTCACATATGAACGCCAGCTGTTAGAAATGACTAAAAGACTAAAATCGCTGATATAAGTAAAAGCCTTGAGGATCCTTTATACGGTTCATGGGTTTACACTAAATCTAAAATTTCCCTGGCTTAGCTTATACAGTTTAGCAGTTACACTGGCTTGAAATTTTTGGTCGGTTACATTCGCAAAAATGTTTGGTCGACCATTGTCTGATGCCTTCATCTTCGCAACAGTAAGCCATAAGCACCTGAAAAAAATGTATTCAGCTTGCAGCATGTACTCAAATTAGATAAAATAAGATCAAATTCCTGTTTCTTTTTTGGCCGTTTTGTTTCCATTTCCTGTTTCTTCATGTTCTGATTGTAACTTTTATAATTGAATCTTCTTACTAACTTCCTTTTTTTTTTTATTTATTTTTCTTCTCATACTGGCCCAGGGGGTAACAAAACAGTTCAATTCTGAGACGGTTAAGCATGGACCATTTGTTGAATGCAGCCAGACTGACCTAGTGGGTAAACTATGGTATGCTAAAGTCTTTTCTTGGCCGTGATCAAATGCCACCTAACAAAGCTTCCACCTGCCCCAAGCTAGCAGCTATAATTACTGTATATGGCAAACCCTAGCATAAAAACAGACATTTAAAGCTTCTAAAGACATTCAATTGATATGTTCTGTTTTGTATGTGACAAGGACTCAACATGTAAAGGTCTGAACTTCAAGCCTGTGTTTCTGAATAGTACTGGAGGAGCCTGTTGGTTATCTGTAAAAGTGTGATCCAAAACTCAGCGTCTTATACAAGTAGCAACATGTCTAATAAATAATTAACCTAAAGCAAAGGAATACACAAGAACTCCACAATCAATTAGCTTTCTGTCTAACATCTGAAAATGCTGTTAAAAATAAGCTTTAACTCATAACATGTCAGAATGTCTATTCAGTGGAGTACATATTACGTATGATATTGACTGATATTGACTACTTAGTTGCAATAGCCCATTCAGATCATGATAGAAGTGCATAAACACCATCAAAGTTGTGCCTAAGAAAAGGATATGCAAACTTGCACAAGTAAATCTACAAGTTCAGGTGTTTGAAAGCAGCCTACATGGTTTATTTCACCCAGTAATGTTAAATATAGACTTGTGTGTGGGGAATTAAATGGGTCACACTCTGAACAGCCTCTTACCAGAAACAAAAACTGGGATACGTAAGCTGTCTACACAACACAGTGTTCTGACTAAACCTCACAGTTTAGGGGAGCCACTGAGGTTTACTTGCTTCTTGCCTCAAACCCATTCCCGTTATTGCTGGGTTTGTTTGGACAGGTCTGTCTTGGGAGCTCTTAGCAGTGCAGCAGTGAGCGGCGGGCAGCATAGTTTCCTGGCCTTGGGGGGAAAGCACTGAGAAATGAGGCTGTCAAAAAGAAGTTGAAAAGTTGGAGAGCCAGAAGCATGACCCCAGCCAGGGGGCAGTACACCACTGACTGGGCAATGCCATAGAGAGACAGCCAAGGTGGACTGGGTAACTGTGATAGATAAACAGGACATTTAGCGTAGCCAGGTGTGGAGTGTCTATCGGCCATTGGCTGCAGGGGTATGTAAGAATCGCAATGCACTACCACAAGCAAAAAAAAAAAAAAAACAGATAAATGAATATCATGGAATATCTGTCACCAACACCTCTATTCTGTTCTAGATATGCTAAAATATTAGAGATTAGAGAAAATAGACCAGCTTTATCTGTTCAGAAACATTGTATATATATATATAAAGAATGTGGCTACAGGTTGCAAGATAATCAAATAAGAACAACTTGTTTCAGATGCCAGAAAAAATTCACTTCTAAGTAACAGCATAACTGTACAGGACAAATGATAAAAGATTATGCCAGTGATACATAAGAGTGTTTATTTACGTGAATCCTAACAGAGAGAATAATGAGTCAATAAGCTGGAAACATTAGTCACTCACTCTCTTTGTTAATACCCCGCCCCTCACACTCACCCGCACCCACACACACTCACCCGCACCCACACACACTCACACGCACCCACACACACAGGAAATCCAAGTAAGGTGATTTGCATGCATTTGCATTTGCATAAGGGCTAATCAAACAGAGACCTGCAGTTGGATGAACTTACTTTAACGTTTCCCATATGACTCACGGTCACCGTAATATTGATCACAATAGAGCAAAGGCTTCCTGTTTGTGTGGTTTTGGTAATCTGATTGTTTAATTTACACATCGGTGGGAGGTGACCGCCATCAGAGCCGTAGGTTTGCTGCCACCAATCAAGATCTAATCAAGTAAAGTCGCTCACAAGTCGCTGAGGTGAATGATTTTACTTTGCATCTGAGATTAAAACCTCCAGTTTGATTGGAAGATGTGTAATTTCACATCAAACATCAAGTAATTACTGATGTATGTGTTGATGTGTGATTTTTTTTTTTTTTTCCACTTCTTGCTTGCTCCAGCATTTGCAAATAAAGTGAAGCTGGTCTGACCCGATTCAGGGGTTCACAATGGAGGTTGATTGTAGCGTATTTGATTAGATCTGATATGGACTATATCAAACTTTACTCACTTCTGGTCCTTAGAAGCAGATACCTCTTAAAATGTTACATTTTTATGCTTTACTTGCAGGTGTTACCTAGGAATCTCCATCAAAACAAAGGTAATGGCAATGTCCAAAAGTAGAGGAGGGAAACATGAAAATAGCATGTCATCGATACATGGAGTGCTCAGAACACTGACCAACAGTTTAAGAACAACAAGAGCATAATTCTTTTTGCTTAACTGGATTATGTGCAAAATTTGGCAATACAAGTTTTGTAATATATTTTTTTTCCTTTTGCTCACCACCAATCCAAATGGTTTCCAGTTATTCAGAGTAGGCCACATGCATAGCACTAGCAGAGTGTGGAACCAGCAACCCTGCAAGCAAACCCTGCGCTTTAAACTTTAATCACTGTTATGGCAGCACCTACGTCACTGTTTTAATGAACATAATCAATAACAGCTGCTCAGAGAAACTGGTTAGTGTATGCAGAGGCAGACCAATAAAATCTTCTCTACGGCATACGCAAAGTACAAGGAACCAGGAACATATACACCATGTCTTCACTTTAGAAGCCTACAGCTGACTCTAGAAAATTAAAAGGGCTAGGCCCTTGGATTTGAGCACTACAATGATTCTGTTTGAACTACACCAAGTCATTCTACATGGTACATTCCCACTCGGTATTATTAAAATGACTCCAGCAATGCTTCAGACCACATTTTGGCTCCATCTCAGCAGAGATCTCAGGATCAAAGCCCAGCCTGAAGAGCAGACTGCAGCAGATAAGACAAAATTAAGTGCTGAGAACCTGAGCCTGTGCAAACAACATGCGTCCGGACTCCCAGCCAGCCACAAATGTGTTAGAGGTGCTTTATTATGAGGGTGGGGTTTCAAGTCTCCACAACCCCAACATCCCCCATACCTGGGACCTCCACAAACTTCAGTGAATCAATTATCACTCAGCCAGGAACCTTTCACTATAGTCTCTCCTTGGTGTTTTCAAGACCTCAGCTGTGATGAAAAAGACTCATTTTGATAGTTGATTAATCGTGTGAATTAACCAACAATCAAATAATCAGGATAAAATCGCTGCATAACTGTGAAGAGTTTTAACAAAAAAGACTATCACTATCTTTCAGGAAAACCATTTGTTTAATAAAATTGTTTAGTTACCAACATGGGGAAAAAACGTACGCATCTAAATTTTAAGCTATTGTAAGACATCACTAATAATAAGTGACAACAATAATATGTAGATTAATTTGTAGCTCTTTAGGCTGTAGCATCATTTAACAAGTTTAACAGTCTGATTTTATATTATTTTAATAGGTGAAATCTGTTTTTGTGAACAGATTTCCAGGATGAGCTGACGGTGTTTTTTTTACTTGAATGCTACATTTACAGATTGTGTTGCAGTTTAAGTTAATTAATCAGCCATATTTAACACTGTGGTAGGACAAGCTACTGAATTTTCAATCATTTTTCGAAGTAACTGCCAAATAATTCTAATGAACAGAACAGATACAACTGAGAATATTCCAGTGATTAGTTTAAGCAAAGTAACATGCTGAGTGTTTTCGTAAGGGTAATGTTAACTAGTGCTGCAAAATCATTTACACTGTGAACTGCATGGTCTCAGAGAGAAGCTTGGTATGTCAGAACATCACCATGGAGGCAGAAGTATTCTGCTGTTCGGTTGTTTCAGAATCTATATGAGGATGTTGTGTTTTTCAAGTTGGAAAAACATGGAAAGCTAAGTCAGACTTGCATGTGTGTGTCACTACTTCATCATTTTAAGAAAAATGCTCCCAGACATTACTTCTCTCTGAACTTTCAGTCATAGTTCATTTTCTTTCACTAACTGCTCACATCGGTACCACCCTACAAGTGAACTGTTGTCTTCTTTAGGTTAAGTCATCGTAGGTCAGCTCCTGTGTCTTAAAATGTATTCAAATAATGTAGTTAAAGAGGAGAGAGAGAGAAAGAGAAAAATACATAGTGTTAATAAAAGTGATGATAAATGCAAGGCAGAACTGTGTCGAGCTCAAAGCACCTTCTGCTCCATATGCACACAGAGACATAAGCTTCAAATGTCCCAGTTCTCTGGTGCACCAGGCAAAAACCTCAGGGGACTCGTCCAAGCCATTTCATCAGGGGCCAGCTGACCTAGGAGAAGGCCTTTGGTCACAGACCAGAGTGTGCCTCCATATAAAGCCAAATGATTTACCCTGGTGAATACCCTAGAAACAAGGTAGGTTCAGAACCTAAACGATTGCTTTCCAGCCCAGTTGACTTCTTCAAAATAGCCAATGGCAAAATACATCCCTACTTGCATGCTTTCATCTAACTGAAAATGGGGTGGGGGAAAAACCAAAAGTCAGCATATATATTGAGAGACTATACTGTGTACAGGGTCACTGCCACGTTCTGAAATAAAAAGGTAAGGACAGTGTCTGCCACAGCCATCTGAGTCGAAGTGGCTGATGTCTTCTGTTGACGCTCGAAGATATGTTTGAGGAAAGGTGCTCTGTGCTGATGCTGTAGCACTGTATGGTATTTTCCAACAAAGAAAAAGAGCGAGGCATAAACAAATATTACATAAAGAGAGGGGCTTGAAACACACAGGCACTCGGTAAACATCGCAAACGGGGTCAGCAACGATGGCATCAAGGACAATCCTTTTTGACAGTGAGGAGCGCCGACCTGAATTGGAGACTCAGAAATCCATAATTGCTTTGTGCATTATATGTAAGGTCACAGTGTTTGGACCACAAGAATAATAATAAAAAACACCAACAAGATTTCTGTAGTTAGAAGCTGATGACATAACAGAAATGTAACAGAAAAAAATCATAAGTGTTTTTGACAACACATCCTGCAGCACGTCAGTGATATTTTGTGTTGGGCTGGTTGAGTCTATCCTTACCTATACAGGATGGTAAGAGGTTTTCACGCTTAAAAGTTAACATTACTCACATTGGGCTCTTTGAGAATGCATATACCTACTGTACGAAGAGCTTCATATTAAGGCAGCACAAAAGTTCAAATCTTGATTTGTTACTCCGACCCTCACCGAAGGCCAAAACCATGAAATTACAGAGCTGAGAACAGATGAAAACACAAAACACTGAGTAGCTACAAGAGCTAGAATCCAAACCAATAAACTGATTTTTCCACTGCACAGAAATACACAGCACATGTTGCAACCCTGTATCTGAACTGATCTGATATCATTAAACTTGACAATACACAGTTTTAAAAAATGTTAAAAACCTCCCTACAGATTTCTATGAATTTCTATGCCAAATGTTACAATATAATCAGCAGTGAAGATTTTTTGAGAAAACCTAATATCCAGCATGCTGTCTAGGCTTAGATGCACATAATCAGGCACACAAACTAACACACATACACACACATCAGTGCCGACAGTTGATGTTCACAGGGATGAGAAAGAGGTGGTGCACATGGGCCACGGCTGCACAGACAGCTGAATTAGTGCTAATTCAGAGACGTTTGGCCCTGAGGCCAAATCCACTCTCCCAATGCCGTCTGGCTGCTCTGACCCTCAACATGCCATATCAGCTGGCAGAACACACTATTCCCATGGCGGTTGTGCAAACTGAAACACACACACACACACACACACACACACACACACACACACAAAGATGGACATCCACCACCCACAAATGGACATCATTACACAAAATGAATTAAACATCATTGTTTATGCAGTGAAAAGCAACATTATGAAATGTGATTCTATTTTTAAGCCAGTCTCTGGTGACTTCATTTGTAGGCCGTAAGTTCTAGTAATACTGCTTAAAAAAAAAGGGCAGTGTAAAGCCTTGTTAATGTCACATGGTCATGGTCAGTGTATGCAATCATGTGATTACCCGAATCTATTAACGCAGATAATATATTTTGGGAGTTCTGAACGGGATGCACTACAGAGTCTAATAAAAGGATATAATTAGGGTCGCTTACAGTGTGAAGGGCCAAGGATGATGGACATAATGGTGGGTCTGTTGTCACATTGTGGCAGTATGTTACTTTAATACGCGGCACATGACAGGGCTTAAAGGAGACCCATTGTCCCGCAGGATGAGGGGGGCTGACACAGCAGTCCCTCCCAGGCACAGAGGGCCACACTTAGGGAGAGCAGCCAGAGAGGGCAGGGTGAGTCATACAGCCCTGGTTAATACAGTGTGGCCGTCACATAGACAAGCTGCATTCGCGCCACACTGGAACATGCAAATAAAAGGTCCCTCCTGGGCATGTAATCGAAATCGAGACAATGCTATGTCTTTAAATGATAAGCAAACCAGTGATGAAGGTCCACCATTTCCTGTTAGCCTGAAACTAAAACGGATGTAGGTTTAAAACAATTTAAACATTGGATTAACCAACAATCAAAGAATAGTCAAGGCAGGTTTTGAATGACAAAAAACAATCGGCTTTGGAATATCAATATTTTTGCATGTCATCTCTCAAAGAAAAACAGACAACAGTCTTCAGAAGTCTTGTTTGTTGTGTTTTTGCCATGGGGACGGCTTTAGTCATCAAGGTCACCTAAATAAAGTATTCTCTGGAGCAAAAACGGCCATTATTATTTCTATTGAAGTGAGTTTTGCTTTGTGGTTAGGCGCTGAACCCTCTGAAGGAAAAAAAAAAACAAGCATAGGCACACTGCTCCAAAAGTCTAAACAGGCCTTAATGAGCAAGTGCGTGTTTGTCAGTCAGCTTATCTCTATAATTGCAGCTTAAAGCAAACAATGTGATTATTTTCATTGCTTTCCATTTCCTGGTGCTGGATAAAACAGCGAGAAACAAATAAGATAATCGCGTATTTCAACTAAAGCCACTTAAGAGGCACATTACACATTTGATGGATTCTTTTTTTCCCCCCCATGCTTTCCAAAACTATTAGCGATTGTGTACCTCAGATGAGTATTTAAAGCCTATTTAGGGGCTTTAAAATTTAAGTCTTTAAAAGATGGGACTGGTATCGTAATGAATTTCAAGGAACGATTCAAATCTCCAATACCGTCACTGCTACAGTATCAGTTTAAATCAACCGTCAACGTTTGGGGCTTTGGAATCGTCTTGACACTGCTAGAAGAGATCACGTCTCTAGAAGACAGCACTGCTGGACATCCTTGACTTTCGATGTCTGAACGGACATGTGGAACAAAAAGCGAACGGTGTTATATTGCCCTAAGACAATTCTTTCTTTCTTTTGGAAAAGGGACGAATGAAGACAGTGAAAGGAAGTAAGGATATTAATACTTAAATATCTAGAGGACCTCCTCTGGCCAGGCTGATAGCCTGCTTGGGTAAATATATGCAGTGTGAGTGGAGGCACCTGTCAGGGATTGAGGCGATGGAACTGCTCCGGTGACAGCAGGATGTAGC
Organism: Brycinus macrolepidotus; assembly: GCA_037974445.1. Lineage (NCBI taxonomy): Eukaryota > Metazoa > Chordata > Actinopteri > Characiformes > Alestidae > Brycinus > Brycinus macrolepidotus. Next base: position 18,480,574 of record JBBPCZ010000007.1, on the reverse strand, counting down.
TGCCAGGCTATTCCGTGCTCAATTCTGTCATTACATTTTACCTGCTGTTTGGTCATTATTGACATATGGGCACAGAGGATTTTTAAACTAAGCATGACTACTTCTATTAGTGCTCAGTTCACCCTTCGTACCGCCAGGAACCTCTGCCAAGAAACCGTGGCCTGAGAAGTGGGGCTGGGAGTGTCCATAAGTGAGTCACACACTGGTGGTGCCCTCCTCCCAAAAGTTGTGCTCATCTCCCATGGAGTTCAAATAGACTGAGCTCCAGACGGTGGAGGCTGAGGTAATTGTGGCCATTTAAAAGTTTGTCCAGCAGGCAAAGAAGAGCTTGTCTTTGGCAGCTGGGAGGATGGGGTCAGCATTTTTATGACGGCCTCATGCTCTCTTGGCTCAGCTTGCCGTAAAATGACCGGTCAAGCAAATAATTGCACCAAGGAGAGGCAGAGAGGCAGCGGGCAGCGGCTCACCCCCAGCCGCCCCAGACAGGCTGTCAAAATGTTCAATCGCTTGTTTGCTCACAGACCAAATTTTGGAAAGCTGTAATCACAGCAACTTTGGCAGAATGACAAAATGAGGGTACGTGCAGAAGACCATGATTTGAATTTAACTCTGCCATCTCCCTGAGTCCATGCTCAAATCTTTCAAATCTATATGAAAAGTACACTCATATTCATGCTCCTATTATTAGTAATCCTCCATCAACACAACTGATTACGCCTTTCCAAAAGGACCTGCCCTCTTTGTTTGGGAGGTAAAGGTGGCGTAGCAGCCCTGGCCTAAAAGCGCTTTGCAAACAGGGGGTCACGGCTATCATTCACCCAAAGGATGGTAACTTCAGCAAGGGCACCACACAGAACCCATAATGGGGTTAGCTCCATCCCAAGCAGGGAGGCAGAAAGTACAGGAGTGAGAAAGAAAGAGTGTGCAAGCAAGCAGGGATATTAATAGATACCCTTCCCCACCCGCTGTGCAGACTGAGACTGGAGGGAGAAGGACATGACACTCTTTTATGGCCTGTACCGCTTCCAGGAATCCCGGGGCGCTAGTTGCTGCAGTTCACAAGACTACAAAGGTGAGTGGAGACAAGAGTTTGTATATGAGGGCATGCCATTGGAGTCTCCAAAGAGAGGCATAAAACACCCATGCCAAGCTAATATTCTGAAGGTTAATTATGGTTGGTGCACTGCACCGCAAAAGGTTGGATAGTGTTGAACCTTACTCCTCACAGGAAGTCTTTTATGGAGTCTGAAACCTCAGCAGATGATGTCAAGGTGTCTTACTGCATTACAAAAAATATATATATAAATCTGTCCACAGCAGCAATGACCTTGATTTGACTGGATGTAGGAGATGTAAGTGAAAGGGACCTACTGTATCATATTCAATTATGTTCAAACCATAGAAGTTAGCGATATGAGTTGAAATGACATGAGATGATGGATCTGTGTGTGTGTATGCGCGCGTGTGTCAGAGGCAGCACTGTGCACAGGTGTGAGGGAGTGTGCGCGGCTGCACATAGGAAGCCCCGTGGCATCAGGAGCATCAATGTACTCACTTCATCTCCCCCATCCTCCTCATCCTGGGACCACAACATACTCGAGAAGACGGATGCTGTTTGAATCAAAACAATGCTGCACACACGGGGACACACACAGTAGAGTGAATCTGCAACATGGGGGCACACACAAATACGCTAGCCAGCTGGGATTGGGCCCTGGCCAACACTGCCAACCAAAGGGTCCCTATTCTCCATTCAGTTTGCTTGTCCTATTTTCCATGCAGTAGATGGCTCTATAGATGGTACTTAAGAGGAGCCCAGGAAACAGATATGCTCTCCATGTGCTACAAGGCATTCCAGCTGTTATTTGGAAGGAGGTAATCGTTCTGATTAAGCAGAATGGGCCAAGTTGAACTCCAAGCAGCTAAACCAGAAGGGGCCTACCATGGTGCTACGTAGTGTAAATATGAGACTTTGAGAAGCTCCCCTGAAGCAAAGGCTGCCAGCCCTGCAACAGGAAAACTTTACAGCTGCTCTTTTTTCTACACTTCCATTCGCTCTCATAGATGACCTCTTTGATGGTTATATTTGCACTCCATAAACACATACAAAAATACATTCTGCTTATGAAACAGCAGGCAGCAAGTAAACAGTCAGCTCCTTAAGTTGATCTGTTGGAAGAAGGAAAAATGAGAAAGCTTAAGGATCTGAGCAACTTTGACAAGACCAAATTATGATTTCTGGATCGGCATCACCAAATTGGCAGTTCTTGTGAGGTGTTTCTGGTACAGAGAGGATTAGTACCTACCGAAAGTGGACAAGGAAAGACAACCAGTGAGCCAGCGACAGGGTCAAGTCTCACTGATGCACATGGGGAGTAAAAGCCAGCCCATCTAGTTTGATCCCACAGAAGAGCTACTGTGGCATTTTTGCTACATTCTGCTGCTCCTTATTAGGGGTCGCCACAGCGGACCAACCGTCTACATTTCCTTCCGTAGAGCTACTGTAGCATAAATCGCTAAAATGTTAATACTGGTTATGATCAAAGAAGTCAGAACACACTGTCGCTTGGCTTGCAGCGTATGGGGCTGAACAGCCGCAGACCAGTCAGAGTGCCCATGCTGACCCCTGTCCAATGCCAAAAATGCCTACACTGGGACAGGTGAGCATCAGATCTGAACCATGGAGCAAAGGAAGAAGGTAGCTTTGTCTGTTTAATCACATATTCTTTCACATCATGTAAATGGTTAGGTTTGTGTGTCTCACTTACCTGGGGAAGAGATGGCACCAGGATGAATTATGGGAAGAAGACAAGCTGGCAAAGGCAGTGTAATGCTTTGGGCAATGTGTTGATGGAAAACCTTGGGTCTTGGCATTCACGCGGATGTCCCTTTACACAAACTACCTACCTACACATTGCTGCAGACCAAGTACACCCCTTCATGGCAGCAGTATTCCCTAATGGCAGTGGCCCCTTTCAGCAGGATAATGCACCCTCCCACACGAGGGGGTGGGGTGGGATGTATTCATGAGAAAAAGGCATCTCGGCATTGACCCCTACGTTAGTACATTCGGAGGTCACCCAGGGGAGAGACAAACCTGAGATTAGGCCGTCCCTCTCTTTTCATCTCTGTGCATATGACATCAGCCTTCCTCCTCAGCCCTTTTAAAATTCATGAATTTCTGCAGCAGCCAACGCTAGCCATCAGCCATAATTTACAACAATAATAAAAACGGATTAAAGTTGTACTTTATGAAAGCTCTTTGTCCCCCATTTGATTGCAAGTCTGCCGCTGCTATTACTCCCTGGTGTCCCCTCGACGGAGCCGAGGTCCAACTCCATTGGCACACAATGTCAATTTGTTTATGTGATATACAGCTGTTGGTGTCCTGAAAAACCTCTCACGTAAATCAACCACGTAGGTGGATATGTATGCATGCAGGCTGTTGATCCTGGCCAACTCTGCCCATAAACCTGCAGCAAGGTCTTGCTCTGTATATTAACACTAGAGCAGTACAGGCTGATACATGAAGACAGGAGAGGGGATCTCATCTTGGTTCTACTATTGATCTGGAGTATGCATGCTAAGAACCTGTCCTGTTCATGACACAGAACACTGCCACTGCCACACTGACTCTGTAAGTCAGTCTGCTCAGTATATAACAACAATGTAGAACTAATTTACATGATTCTTCCGAGAGCCAGGAGCAACATTTCAGAACAGCAGCATTCTTTTTCGCTCCAAGATCGGGCCAAAACCAGGCCATCCCATGAGTATAAGGCCTGTTTCACACGTACTAAGTGTGGCATGAGCACCATGACTGCTGCAACTAGCCATTCATAAATGCAACAATTTTAGTGATGATGACTTAATGCATATATTTCTAACCAATATCATGATGGTGAAGTAAAGTGCAATTATTTTCTAAGGACTCATGACTGTTTTCTTATAAAAAAAAAAAAAGCTACTAATATTACTAATTATACTAATATTATTAATAAATAGTTAATTGTGGCTGTGCTGTCTTGTGCATGTGTGGTTGCTTTGTATTACTCATCTACAGACAGTTTTCAAGCTCTGTTTTATTAAATTACATTTTCCGCACTTAAACTTAAAACAGTGGCTGCTATAGAAAAAACTGAAGGTCACACAATAATAGTATTATTCAAACAGATAATCGCAAAAAAAAGTGTAGCATGAAATGTTAAACTAGGGTTTTATTTGATTACCACTACTAAGTATAGAACTGATTAGAACTGATTACATTAAATGAAAAGAACCTTGTCAGGCATTAAATATTACATAAAATAAATACATTGTGAGGTTGAAAAATGGAGCTTTCTCTTCTATGTGAGTGATGAGTGAGTGGAGAATGGAAATTATCAAAACCTCAAGTGATTACAGAACGCTTTGAGCGCGGAGAGGAAATTACTGCCACTTCACTCCATTTACATACTCTGTCAGCGACAACTCAGCAGCAAACAGTCAAGTGAGAACTCTTTTTAGTATATGCCATCTCTAAAGCATAAACTTATTATTTAACTCATGACATTTCAATCTGCACTACAGTTCAACCACTGTTTGTCTAACAGTACATCCTCCCTGCCTTACAAAACCCTGACACACTCACCTACTGAAAACACTCAAAATGCCTGCAGTATAAAGAACTAGCTGAATACTGAATCAGTTAAAAAAAAAAAAAACAACCCTGGGCTTGATGACTTGCCTGATGTGTAATGAAACTTCCACTTAGCAAGGCGAGAAGAACAAGAAGAGCAAGAAACTCTAAGCTCTGTCATGTTCTGCCATTAAGGAATGGCAGTCACACCATAACTGCCTAATGTGTTCTGACAACTGTGTGTCAGAGTAAGGCCTGATTCTTTACAGTAACTGAAACAGCCTTGCACCATAGACTTCATTTGAGCACACTTACAAACACAGACCTGCACGGACATCCATTTCAAATATGGAAGTCCCTGGAAATTGTGCCTTATTTTGTCTTTAGCACTGTTTTAAATGATGAAGCATTAACTGATTTTCCCCAAGAAATGTACACAGTAGGAAAGTTCTTAAAAGAAGTCATGTTGTGTCTGGGTGTTAGATGTTAGCAACATTAGCTACTAGGCAATACTCAAACTCTGTTTCCCTTACGTGCACTGTTTCCACACCATTTAAGCCGGGATGTTATTTCCACAGTCATTTCAGAAAGCAAGCTGCAATTAGATTTTACATCTCCAAAGACAGAACAGCATCTTCAGAGAGCATGTTAATGACTTGATTACAGACTGGAAGACTAAGAGGCCTCAGATATACCTGGGTGGCTTTTTTCCACTTTTCAGTCATTTCAGTTCCCTCCTTCTAGAAATGCTTAGTGTTCTGAGGAAATGAAGGGAGTCGCCCTCTTGAGTTGTTTCTACAAGACTCAAAGGTTTCACATGCATTTCTTTGAAGCTCCCTCCGGGTTGCTGGGTTATTGCTCATGAACATATAATAATAATAATAATAATAATAATAATAATAATAAAATTTTATTTGTCAGCGCCTTTCACGACTCTCAAGGTCACTTTACAGGAAAAAATATATATATATACAAATTCACATAAAAAGACATTTAAATACATATACATATAAAAGGACATTTTTAAATACATATAGATGATAGTGGTATGAAGTG
>JBBPCZ010000007.1:18452094-18474800 GCA_037974445.1 Brycinus macrolepidotus | reverse complement strand
ACAGAACCCTGAGGTACACCACTGCTAACTGGAGAGGGTTGGGATTGAAAAGACCTCATCTGAATGAACTGAATGCGCATATACATAAAAACCTGCTTTGGTATGTGCCCGTAAATATCCCCATTTTGGCAGATTCCAAAGTTTCCATTGTCCCTATGCACTCATGATGAAAGGGGTACCAGATCCACCAGCATGAAGTCAGCATCCAACCTCTCGTACTCCTTCTCTGGTATCCATTCTTTCCCTGTGTTTCTTCCCATCTGAACATGAAAATGAAGTGTTTGTAAGCAAGACCTGGCAGGGGTCTGCTCAGGGTTGCTCCACAGGTTCCCAATACTTCATCGAGAGCACGACCCACTTTCCGTGTTACCCTGCACTCCCACTATTCTCACCCTAACAGCCTCCCATCCCCCCAGACCTCATCTCTCATCCAGTCGCACAGATCCCCCATGACCTTGGGAAAGACAGGAGTAGTTGGAAAAAAAAAAAGGTTGGTGAGGGTGCAGCAATACAGAAAACAAAGTCAAGGATGTCCTGACCCATAATGCTTCATACTTACAGCATATTAAAACTAATAAGCCTATTTCTCCTCATGCTGGGGCATATGGGATTAAGTGGCAAAAAAGCGCTGGGTCAGGCAATCAGAAATGCTCATGCCCATAGACTGCAACAAAGCTTAATTAACATTTTTTTTTAGCAGCTCAATGATGCCTAAAACTAGGTCATTACAGAGTTAAGTCATTAAACCAATAAATGTTGACTCTGACAATCTCGGTGTCAAGGCCTATTCACTTTCTCTGGCTGTAACAAAAGGCATACGCTCCACCAAAGCCATCTCATGTTTCATGCAGTTTCTCACATTTGTTCATCTGAAAATCATAACAAAAGGTGATGTGTTTTGTCTCAGTATACCATGTAGCTAGAAACAGTTTAACAAGATCGATGAGTTTCATTTGTGTGAGGAGGCTTTCCAGGCGGTGAGATCGTTCCAGTTTGCTGTTCCCATATCCAGAATTTATTTAGACTGTACGCAATTAATGCAGTAGACCAGATGCCTGCTACAGCGCTGTTTGCCAACTTAAAATTATTTTTCCCAGTCAATGAAAAAAATTGAGCCTAGGAGTTAGCAAACTTGGAAGAACTGCAAACAAATGAAAACCATGTGTCAAATATTCCTCAGATTCTTAAAATAAACATACTTCTGAACAGATGGGATTAGGGCCCATGTGTGACATATGTTGTTAAGTTTGGCTATCCAGGAGTCAATTCACAAGGTTGCTTGGAAAATGTCACTCAAAATAACCAGTCTAATTCAATGATGACGGGGTGATCCTCAAGAGACTACACAGACCATGGAGAGCCTCTAAAACACTAACTGTATGAACAAGAAGTATAACAATATAAATCAGGGACAAAATACACAATACAACAAATCACTGTGTAAAGCACATGGTAAAAAGTTCACCATCTGAATCTGATCTGCATAGTTGAGGAATGTTTATTTGACAAGAACAACAGACAGTTTATTATCTGCACTAGATTCTGTAATAAAAAAATAAAAATAAAAATAAAAAAAAAGAACCCTCTACTGTCCAGTGCAGCCCTGGAACCAGTTATAGGTCATATTCAGCGTCTTGAACCTAACTACCTCACCAACAACTCTTCAATTAGAGTCCTTAGTTTACTTCTGTCATGGACAACCAAAAGACTCTGTAACGTATACACAAAAATAGAAACGCTTGATACATTTAATGTGCAATAAATGGGTGTAACCACCAAGTAAGCTTTGTGCACTGCACCCAGAGCAGTTACTTTTCAGGGAGAAACACAGCAGTCCTTGCTTTGTGGGGCTGTGCCTGCCTGTGGCAGAGGTGCCGAGTGAACAGCTCTCTAATGATTGTTGATTGCAGTTGTGCCCATGGCTCAGTGGCTGGCCCACTTAGACAAACAGGCTGTGACGGCCGCAGGCCTGCGCTGCCGAGGCGGCCAGGCGAGGCGAGGCAGAGCAGCGGTGGAGGCAGGCTGGAGATGGGGCTGCCGAACCTCGCCTCTGATAGCTTTGCGCCTGGCTAGAGGCGCCCCATCACTACCAGAGCACCCCCCTGCACATCCATCATCCACCCATTCACCCTTCAGCACATCTGCCTACACAAACGCAACAGCTGTCAGTCACAGAGAGTTCCACATATACACACAACCATAAACACATGACCAAATCCCAGCTCATCTATAAACATAGAAAAATAGTGACAACAGTACTATTCTCTACATTCTTGTTTCACACTTGATCATGTATAACCAAAGAGAATAAATTAGAATCCCAGTGGACAAGCACTGGACAAGTGGCATCAAAGATGGTTCCCATGTCCTTTTTTTTTTTTTAAAAGAGATTCACACAATGGCCCTTATAACCTTGGAGAGTTTTCAAGCATTTGCAAGCCTGGCCTGAGACTGTGTTTAAGGTTTCAGTGCATTGCTGTGACTGTAAACATCTTTTCTGGACAGTTGGCAAGAATAAACTGCAGTGCTTTTACAACATTAAATATCATTACATTCACTTGTGGCACTAAAACTTCTGATGGCATTAGGTACTTCTGTTATATAGTTTGGGATTTTCTCAATGAGAGTTGCAAAGATTGGCATTTATAAGTGTCTCAACTATCCCCAAATCACATGATAAACATTACAATAAAACTGGTGTAGGCTCAAGTCACATGACTTGAGGTAGACTAGAGTCAGACTTAAGTCACAAATATGACTTCAAACTCGACAAAAGCAAAAAAGACTTGCAACACCAATGGCTCTGACCTTCACATCTCAAAAAGACTCCAGGCTGAAAGTGAAAACTGTTGAAAAGCATTTTTCACATAAATGTCCTGCATTTCCTGGCATTACTGACGATGTTTCATTAATTTTTCCAAAGCAGTTCTTTACAGCTGTTCAATAAAAAAAAAATCAAACTCAGTTAAGCAATTTTTCAGTGAATCAGTTTCATCAGTCAAGGAAGGACAAGTGAGACAAGCGTAAGTACTGATACACTGTGTAAGGCTACCATGTCAAGACTTTCTAGAAAATGGTACCATATTCACCTGGACAAAAGTACAGCATAAACAATGAATACTGGGAGTTTAATCAATTTCAGTTACAGGCTGAGTAACATCAACACCTCACCACATGTGAAAGCATGCTAAGAAACAGAATTACAACTGAACACAGCATTGTTAAATTACAAAGACCAACAGGACTTCAGCACATACAAAGCACTATTGAACACGTTGAAAATAAGTTTGCACAAGGAGGGTGCTGTGATGCTACAGCTTACTGTGAGTCAGTCTTTCTGTAAGGAGATTTTAAGTGACTGGGAGTGCCACAATAGGTTACTTTGTCAAAACAGCTCTCTACCACACTTGGCTTGTTTTATAGCAGTTGAATATTTAATGAAAACAAGTCTGAAATTAGTAATGGATTCATGTGAGGCTGTGACAACAGCCGATTTACATAGGCAGAAGAGGAAGGGACAATAAATCAAATAAAACCTTGTTTTTCCAGCAAAGTCTCCTGACAAGCCATCTGCTATTCAGAGAAATGGTGAATGAAAATGCATTTTCAGTGTCTCTGTACCAATGCTGTTATGCCAGGAGAACTAATGCTGTCACTGACAAAACTATCTGCCTCCCTGTGGTGATCAGAAAGCAGCTTATACAGGGGGGCCTTTGTCCTAAACCCAAAAAACAGCTGAGAGCAGAGAGCGCTGCTCCAGCATAACCCGTAATTTCATACTCAGCTTGCATAAATCATTCCAGGATAAAACTGCACACCCGCCAGAGTATGACAGCCTATCTTTAAGCGAGGTCTCCTCTAAACATTTCCTACTTTAAAGCTTGAACTGAGGCCACTGTGAAAGACTTACTTGGTAATATGTTTTTTGAAAAATGAATCCGCGTTAGTCTGGATTAAAGCAGAGCAGAAATGACGAATGCTATACAATATTTTCAACCACAGACTAAAATGAAACTCACTCACGTCATATTATACAGCCTAAAGAGCTTCTGGCTATCTAGGAGCTTAGAAACGCACAATCAGTGAAGGCTGGCCCAAGATAAATGGCTCTTCTTTGATATTCAATGGTACAGAAATGTACATAGATGATCACATATGATCTTGAAATTTACTAGCAGCTATAAATAACCTATGATACATAGAAATGAAAATCCAAATATTTAAAGGATCAGCATTCTAGCTTTTCTGCAAAGAAAAATGATCCCAAGCGGACTCAAAATGGCAAGCAACGTTCAAGAGATCTGAATAAACGCAGCCATGGGCCTCAGGAATAAATTCTCAGATGATTTGGTGCCAGCCCTTAACTATTTGTCCATCCAAGATTTATTAAAACAAATCCCTAAACACCACTCTCACTTTAAAAACTAAATCGCATCTCAAGGAAAGTACTCATCAGGCCCCACCCTAGAGATCTCCTATGACTCCTATGACACCTATTAGAACCATCGAGTTCATATCAATAGCACCAGAAATCTTTGGGTCCCAAATAGCCTTTGTTAGTGGCGTTATGGGACTTGCACTGTCATGTTAGCAGCAACACTGGGGTAACTTCACCACGCTGGATCTAACAGTGCTCACTGCAGCCCTTTTGAAAACAGTAACATTTGCAGTGAGGCATGCATATAACTTTTTTATGCTTAATGTGCACATTTTCAGCAAGCACTAAACAAAACTAAGTTTTTTAGGCTCCAGTGTAAGTCTCAGAGCAAGATGAAAGTTGTAGTTACAACACTATTGCTATGGCTATATAATAATTTGAGAAATTAAAGGTAGTCTGTGTCAGTTAGCTACTAGCAGTCAAAAGGAACACTGATAGCTAGCGAGCTAAAGTGTAGGAACGTGGAACTTTTGTACAGCTATTAATTCTATTTTACTCCAATGACCTTAAGTTACTTGCTTTGACAGTTATCTATATAGGCATGTGTGATAGATGATACAGCAAACAGGACAATAAACTATAGGTACCGCACTGCGGCGCATAATATGACCTCAGTAGAAGCTATGAATGAGCCTACAAAATTTCATTAAGATTGGCCATTCACACAGGAATGGATTTGATTGGCTATTGGTGGCTATTTTGAGTGAGAACTGGAGGAGATAAGGAGAAAAGGGCACAGTAAAAGACCCATCACAGAGGTGTTTACATGTTAACAAAGCCAATAACAAGGCTACGGTCTGTTCACACACTAAAACTACATTGTTTATTTTTTAATCAATCTTTTAGCCCCTAGATCTGTCTAAAGATATACAATATAAACAAATTTGTTTCTTCTAAAATCAAGGGTATTAACAGGGAGTTTGTATCCCTCTTTGTCACAATAACAGTCTCTATTTTTCTATAAAGGCTTTATGCCATATGAACACTGCTGTGAGAATTTAACTGCATTCAGGTAGAGAGACAAACTGTCAAAGGATTTAGCTAGCTAGCTAATGAATTCGAATTACTATGATTGACTTAGAATTAGAATGATTTTTGTACAATCAGAGGTGTATTTATTTTTTCAACAATAAAAATTACATACTGCATCTTTCAAAGTTCCCATATACAAAGCCATATACAAAGATATTTCATGATCTAAGCCTTGGAAGTCCATTGATGCCTGCAAAGCCCCTGAATGCAGGATTTCTCAGTCTGAGGCCTTAGAGAGTGAAGCAGCTGAAAAACAGGCTGCAATGTCAAACAAGAAGTTTTGTTAGCAGCTTCATGGACAAACTTTAGCAGTTACATGCCAAGCGCTTGGAATGAAATGGAGATGAGATTATTAGCATGAAGGGCAAACGTGTCCTGGGAGGCAGAACCCGCCCTATTATTTAGTCTGTGCTAGAAGTAATCTGGTTACAAGACATGCAGCATGGTTGTTACAAAGCATGCAACACTGGCTAGCATGCTGTAGACTAATGAAGACCGCTCTGTCCAAGAAACGAGAGAGACAGCTAGAGGAGCAAGCTCACAGGACAATAGAAGAGAGGAAAAACAGGGAGAAGAGGGAGAAAGAGTATCTTCCAGCTCCTCTTTAGAGAGTGTATGTCATATTTTACTCAAAGTATATTAGAATTTACATATCGTCTTGCAATGAGACAAATGGAACAGATATGTTCTGATCTCCTGAACTTACAGAAGAACATTATCTTAGAAAAACATATATGCAACTAGTCTTTGACCTAAGATAAAACTTTTGTTCTGGCAACTTCATTCCTTTGTTTTGCACGGCTGCGACTCAGTGCTTTGGGATGACTGTCTTTCAACACGAATGTGGGAGAGAAACCAACTGTCAAGCTTTTGATAAAACATCAAACCTGCTGATGTCTGTAGGCAAGCAACAATAACACACATGGCAAATATTTACAGGTAATTTCAAAGCCATTACATACGTGATTATGTTTTTGTTTGCAAAGTGCCGACAAGCTTTTATTCGTGGAGAAGGGAGGTTTTGAATGAAAGGTGCTCCTGTCAGTTGGCTGGGCAAACAAAGTGAGTATTAAATAAAGACACCAGCTGTTGGCCAGTGGAGCGGTCGGAGGGTGCGCCAGGGGCAGGACACTGCCGGCCCATTAGCATATGTCAGGACTCGCTGGATTCCTGCTCCCTTGGCTTTGTCCTTCATCTCGATTGGGCCATCAAAATAATCAGTTCAAAGCGACTTCCATTGCCAGAGATAACCATTCCCATCTTAAACAGCATCCATGCATAGTTTATAAGGCTGTCAGGTTTCCCCCCACCCCCCAGTAAATATATCTCGCTTTTGATTTCCAAGCACTACACGTCCAATGACACTGGGGGACTGAAACATAATGGTGGTCCAACACCTGGGGACACAAAAGATTTGGCACAGCTGCAATGGAAGACTTTCAAGCCTAATCCTCTACAACAGCCCTCTTCCTCAGCTTCAACAATGAATGCCATTTTCATATGCATGATTTATAACTAGGGATTCCACAATACTCCCTTACACATCTGTGCTCATTGCATCCTCTGATAATGGCCAGTATGGCTTTGTTCTGCAAAGGCTTCTCTGGGGATGTAACAATTTTTACTATATAAGAATTTCAATATAACGAAAAAAACATTTATACAATGTTTTGTAGATGTAGGTCCCTTAACAGGTGAGCCATACCTGAAAAACCAATTGTCATTTATCTGTATACATGTTTTTAATGATTTTTCTGCGTTTTATTCATATGCAGTTTAATATTACAACCAAATGACCTACAGAACATTGCAGTGTAGACTGTATAAGAGTGTCATCCTTTCCTTGGAAGTATTTCAATGTATAGTCTGTTTAGATGTTATTCTGTTTGGATGTGTCCTGGCATTCGCAACAGTACACTATCAAAATATATTTAAAAATTGCAAAATAATATTTAAAGTATTTGATCGCACGCCTTATACAAATATTCCGATTATGAGCTGGCTTTAGATATCTTTATTCGAATAACCATGACAATCAACCATCTCTAGGTGACAGCAGAAATGATGAAACCCAGAAAGATGTTTGCCCGGTTTAGTGTGGGGAGGGGATTTAATCCATGATGCAGAAAAGGGCATGTAGTGACGGGTCCGGGGGCAACTTGCACCGCGGTAAATCACCAGTTCCCAGCATGCTCTCTGATCACCTCTTCAGCAAAGCACCAAGACTGTGGCTGTGACAAAGTGCAAGAAATAACTGGTGATTACATTACCAGCAGGTGCGAGATAGGCTCATCTTTCACAGCAGTAGCTGCAACTGTTTGTATATCTCCTGTTGCATTATGTACTGGGGTCAGGGACTTTTAAGGCTTACAAAAAGACCAGCGCTTACAGCTTTTTCCAAACTGGGTCAAGACAGGAAAGGGAGAAGTTCTCTGGTGTCAGAACAAGTGATTTTATCACTCTGCATGGGAACATTCAAGTAAGTCAGGGTGAAACAGGTAGAGCTCTGTTGCCATGATCTCTATGTCACACCCGTCAAGCACTGAGTGACATCCCTTTCAAGCCATTTTTCAGTAGTCTAAAAGTGCACAGGAGAATGTCAGCGCTAAGGCAATGCATAAAGGGCAGCGTCCTCCTGCTAGCCCTGAGCTGGGAGGCACAGATGAGTGTTCACTTTAATGGTGCATGCAGTGAAAAGAGCACTGAATCTACGGGTGAAGCTGCGCAGTCCTGGGGGGGAAAGGTAAATATTTGAGTCTTGTTTCTATTCAAATCTCTCTGCGCATGGCCAGGTGGCAGAGCCAGGACAAAGAGCCCCGTCTGGTGTGGCGTGCTCTCGGGGAGCCGGTGGTTTAAACTTGCACCACTCCCGCAGAGGAAGGCCTCAACATGACCCTCCCTCCAGCCAGCTGCTGTGTACAGACACCTGCCACAGGTACAAAAGCAGCAGCAGCTGGAGGAGTGGGGAGGAGAGTGATTTGCCTTTGAATTGCAGCAAAATTCACAAGAGTTTTGGGTCCCCCAGGGGGGAAAGTAACGAGATAGGAAGACAGAAAGACAGCAGAACGACAGAAAGACAAAGCAGAAAAAGACAAAGAAAGAAAATAAAAACCATAAAAGTTATAAAATTATACCATAAAATTAAATCCAAACTGTTTTATCATAAGATTTTTTTATTATACCTTTATATTTTAGATTCTTCAAAGAGGGAGCAGTTTCATAATAAACCACGCTGGATGCTTTATGAACACTCAAAGTGCTCCACATATGCCAAACACTTGTTGGCTGCTGACAAAGAATTTACATTTTTCTGTTTTGGAAATCCACTCAGGCATTAATCTCACTATTTACACTTGTCTTAGAATCAAATTTCAAGCTTTGAAGTATAAGCCACTAGACGAAAAATGTCTTTAAACTTAAAGCCTTTATACACTTGCAATCAAGAGTGTTCAAACTTTTGAATGGTCCTGTATGCATGCGAGAGTGAGTCATGTCTTTGTATTCACTCTACCAGTGTGGACCTCGAGGGAGTACATAGATGTCTAGCTGTGTGCTGAGGCCATTCTTTGATACTCTTCCAGATGCATAAAGGAACCTTTAGAACCGTGAATGTACAGATACTGTTGCAGCTGCCACAAGTGCACCCGCGGCACCAAAAACAAAACAACAAAGAGACGAAGCCTTTGAGTGGTAAGTGGAAAAGTCCTCTTCTCCAACCCGGATCATTGCCAGTGAGGTTCAGGTCACGGGGGAATATTCATTCCTACTGCTCCACACTGCTTCCTTGTAGTTGTGCCAACTGTAATCCCTGCCACAACACATTTCCTAATTCACATTTCACAAGATTTAACAAGTAGTATTTTTTCTTTAGAAAAGCTAATTTAAGTGTGTGTAAAGCAAAGCAGTTTTACTCACAAGTGTGTTCTTAAGGCTATATGTAGTCTGAAGCCTCGGTGACCATTCTTCACACTGGCCAGGG
Source organism: Brycinus macrolepidotus (assembly GCA_037974445.1). NCBI lineage: Eukaryota > Metazoa > Chordata > Actinopteri > Characiformes > Alestidae > Brycinus > Brycinus macrolepidotus. The sequence goes on along the minus strand of JBBPCZ010000007.1, from coordinate 18,465,351 downwards.
TGGGAGATTAATAAGTAATGAATTCTCTGTAGACATACCACACACTAGTTCATGGTGCAACTGCACTAACACAAGCATTATATACTATACGAAATTTCACTGGGATCGGTCCATATCCTTCTGCTCACTTAATGTCCCAACGTATATTTACGGCTGCATTCAAGTGGCCTAATTTAATTAATAATAATCAAGGGTTGCTTTCTCCATTCTCAAGAATTAAAACAATTTAGGTCATTGAACCCCAAATTCCCAGTCAAGCCGAACCCATGCAAATGAGAGGCAAATGGCGTAAAATAGAAAACTAGTTAAGACTAGGGTAATAAATATGGAATTTAGCCTCTTGCCATTCCAAACAGCCTGCAGGGGCTGTATGCAAATGAAATGCAAATACTGCCTGCATTAATTTCCAGATAAAGGGAGCTCCCAACCCTCCCAACAACTAAAGTGCTGAAGCACAAACAGCTCATTCGGCCTCTGAACATGGTCAACTGGAGGACGCTATTGTTGTAAAAAGCAAAGGGAAAAAAATACTCCAGACGAACGCTAACGAATGGAGAGGAAAGAGGAAAAAAGTACACAGACATTAGAAGAACTGATATAAAAAGAGCAAACATGAGAGCTGTCACTGATTATAGTCTAGTGAAGACGATGTGTGGAGAGAGAGAGAGAGAGAGAGAGACAGAGAGATGACTAGGACAGGCAGTATTTATTGTTTTATAGCTTCTGTCTTCTTCCTAAAACTTGCAATACTCCTACAACAACTAATATCATTGTACACATAAGCAAAACTTCAGCAAAACAAATATAACACATTACACCCATATGATGAAATAATGTCTTGGTCTGCCAAACCATTGGTATAAATGTTCAGGAAAACCTTGGTTTCAGTTTCACACCATCTTTTAATAATGCATCTCTCTAGAGACATATTTCTGATATCAGTGTTTCAGACGTAGAAGTTAAGGACACTGGCTTTATGTTTTGATTGAAAAAGGCCAGAACATAAAGAACATAAATAGTCTTCCACTTTCAGGCTGAAACCTTTAACACTCTGCACCTTGCTCGACATGACAACTAGTTTGAAAGATGATACACACCAGCAATGCCTTTAACAAATAATATATGATGTTTGCTATAAAATTCCACCCAAGGTCAGTGATGTAGCCAGACTGCCCCAGTCCAAGTCCGCAGAACACAGCGTTCTTTTTCCAACACATACGGACACCACAGGAGACGTTGAACAGGGAGAAACACTAACTCTGTGTCAACTTGTTGTGTAAACAGAAAGAGATCTATGGGATTAAATGAATGTTATAGCAGGATGTCAAAGAAAGCAAGGCCAAAAACGAGGTGAAGGCTGTGCACAAAAGCAAGATGGGACTCTGTTTAAAACAGTCTGATATCAACAGCATGGCTAACATCATGAAAACTGCTTTCTTTATAAGCAAAAGATCACTGCAGACAGAATTTCCACATCAAAATGAAGTTGAGGAATGTGGTGGAATGTACACTGCTGGAGAAACACGCTCTCCCAGAGAGATCAGTTAAAGAAAATTTTAATGTTTCTTTTGACCATTCACCTGATGTCCCAGACAGAGCTTTAAAAAAAATCACCAAAGGCCCTTCACAGATGGCTCATATGCAAATTTAACCTCACATAAAAAAACTCCTAGAAACTGTAGATGGTGGATCATCTGAAACATGTTCTGTTTCATAACAATGAGACCGGTCGTTAACTAAAATAACTAAAATAGTCTGTGTGTGAGAATGCAGCCTCACTAGGCTTTAACGCTGACAATGAAGAATGACTGCTTGAGGAAGCAGGGCCGGGCAGGACAACAGTTAGAACCTGTCAGGACAAGTCCACAGACTTCAAGTAACCAGCATAGAGAGCTGTTGCGAATCAGAGATTCACCTGGAAACCACAGCGAATTAGTCCAGGTTTTCATTCCAACTTCCACTAATTTCTACATAAAGCAGAGATACATCAAAGGCAGCAGAAAACTCAGGCTGGGTGACTAAGAATGGAGAGGTGATGTGAACAGATCTCTAATGTTGCCTTTCACTTTCATGGCCTCCAAATGGCCTACTAACTACTATAGCACTTCTCTGAACAAAAAAGATCACATATCAATTCATTTTGAGTTCTGAACCTTCTTGGATGAAATCTGGTATTTGTTAAGGCCTGCTAGGTCTCATTCTGGGTGTCAAGCATTAGTTACAAAGACAGAGAAAGGGACAATCATATCTTGTGGCAGCTAAAAATGACCTAATAAAGCTCAAGGGATGAAGAAATGATGTTTCAAATATAACCGTTCCAAAGTTTTTTAAAAGAACAGTGCGGCAGAGCCAGCACGTCCGGATGAAGAAGCCTGGTCCAGCCAGCAGAAACTGACTGATCTACTTAACAGCTATCAATTCACTACAACATGGTACTTCATCAAAAGGAGCAGAGACTGAAGGAACAAAGAATTCTCTTCTCTTTATCCCACCAACCAGCTTTATATCATAGCTTATGAAGCCCTCACTTTTAAATGAGGGCTTGACTGTGCCTTCACGTCGCACCAGCAAAAGACAAGACGCACAGGTCGCACCTCAAACACTGCAATCACTCCGCTCAAACAAATCAGCAGCGATAAGGTGCGGTGTTTAATACTGCCTCCACACTCGGAGCTGTTAACAGACAAGGCAGTGCATATCTGAAGCCACTGAAATGGAAATGAAATTCAGTTGATAGATCTGCCACCTACAGAAGAAGGAGAAAGACCCCCACCTACCCAGCCCCCAAAATTAATCCAAAGCACACGCTCAGTCCTGCTGCACCATGATAGGCTTAAAGAGTCCCTTGCGCAGGCAGTAACGTCTCCTTGCGTTACATGCTTGACAGCGGGGAGGTGACGAGCTGCAGCCATGCTCAAGCACCTTTATGGGGAGGCAAGCACTAATGCTCTTAAGGAGGCTGGGCCAGCTGTCCCGCGAGCACTTCAAGGCCCCCTCTCTGAAGGCTTTCTGCCTCTAGCCTGTGCTTCTCAGCTCTCTGCTGATGAAAATGCAATGACACTTCAAAGGGTGCGTGAGTGTCATTTTTTGAAACATAGTGCATACGTTTAGGTTAAGATAAAATAAATAAGTAACAAAACACAAAGAGCAATAGGCCTAGTCATCAATGTGCAATACAGCTCTTAAAAGTGATTTTAAAAATCTGGTGATTCACATGCTGTAAACCAACACTGTAAAAAACATGTTATAAAATGCTTGAGTTTTCACCCAAAGACAGAGACTCTGAGTCAGACTATTCCAAGTCATTTAGATTATTCTCACAGTTAGCACAGAAAATAAACCAAAATATGCTACACTGTGCATTTAACAATTCACCAATTAGGCAGTTAACTCATCAGAGGACTCTAACTGTCCCCTAGTGACTCGTCCTTTCATCGTAAACTGAAAAAATAAAAGAAAAAAAAAGTTCTGGCCCAAAAGTGCCAGCATGAAACACGTTTACACAATCAACCAAGCCTGGAGAGGTCTAAGTCGTCAATTAAAAATGAATCCTCTACACCCCAGCTTCCCGTGTGCCTCTGTTCTGAAAGAAGAACTTTGTTATCAAAAGCCAACATATAAGTAATTTATGGAAACCTTGACGGTTAATCCTGCCTGCAGAGTTGTCAAAAGTGGTTGCGACACAGTCGCCCAAGGCATTTACCAAGCAGAGCGGGACACAGTGAGTCCCACAGCACAATCTGCTTTAAAGCGTAATTAATAAACAAAACAAAAATTGCAATTTCAAATGAATCGTGATGAATAATTGATAGAAATCCCCCTCCTGTGCATATCTTAGATACAGACCCATTTCCCAGTTTTCACTTCTATCTCATCTTGTCCTCCTACAACCTGAAAGCCCTCAGAATGCACAAACACATCTTTAGGAACAGCACCTGTGAAATGTTGCTTACAGACACAGATGCCACTAAGTTGATTTCCAATCATTTCAAACTCAAGAGACAAAGTAGCTCACCAAAGATGCATTCATTGACAGTGGCCTCTTTAATTTGTGACAATATTTAATATTCACACTCACACACACACACAAACCCAAGTGGCATGTCTAACGCATATCTAAACCATTATTCCAAAACAGACTGTGAATGGCACCAAACAGCTTGTCCATGCTGACCTCTTTATATGCAAATTGGGTATAAAGCACTCTGTGTTTTATGCTGAATATCAAAATTGAAAATCTAAATTGTGTTGGGACAATCACTTCCCATTAGAGCAGGAATGGAGGCGTGTGGTAGGGAACAACAGCGTGTGGACTGATAAATTCCTGAACTGAGACAAGCCGCCTGAGAGATGGAAGTCCTCATTATTGTCATCGATAGCAGAGATGAGGACGCCAGGGAGCTGTCCCTTTAAAGCAAACCCCCCAGGGAGACTTTACTGTACTAGTCAGAAAAAAAACTTTCATGGGAGTCCTTCTGGAGAGGGCAGAAACTTCTGGCAAATTACCCGAAGTCCCAAACGGAGGAAATTACAAATATCTTCTTGGTCATTTTTAAGGGACTGTACTGCTGAGCATTAAGGGTAAACGGCCTCAAGAGAGTAAACTGAATATTGCCTCCTAATCTATACTGTCTGTTTTTAGACCGTTTTTTGTTTTCTAGTTCATTTGTCTGAAGGAGCGTTTTCTTCTCGGTCACATGAAAATGTGTGATTGTCTGGGCGGCAGACTAAAGAGTTCCTGCCAACTGTGTCTAGCACGATCTACAGTGATAATACACACTTCAGACGTGTGTGGTGCAAATCCTGCCTAGATTACCAGCCAGTTCTGTATCCACCCCGCAGGTTCATTTGAGTCAGCAGTATCAACATCGCAAACTGTGAGAAATAACTAGAGGTAAAGTTTGGCCTCAGAGTAATCCCTAAGTAATGGAGAGAGAAGAAAGAAGAGGCAAAACATACTCAAAGCAACAGCTGGGCAAAAAAGGTCAACTTCATTGTGGTTTGAGGCAAATGTGTACTGATGTTTAATTTGTGCAATGCTAGGTGATGGAGGATACGCTTTCATTACTAGAAACTTGGCTGAATGACTACATGTGCAGTAAGAGGAAAAAATCATTAAAATTTGAACTTTCTCCAAAACTACTGTTTTTCAATAGGACAGGATAAGATGGAATGGGTGAACATTTACCCTGACCTCGCACTACATAATTTGTGGGAATGTATTACCAATAGAATGACTGCGATGTAAACTGCAATTATTTTCTAAAAAATTAGACCTTGGTCTGTTTTTTGGCCATGAAGACCAGCATAACAACAGTTAATGGTTGCCAGGTGCCAATCAACCAGCCCCTCCTGCACCCCCCGATGTCCTACTGTCGAGGTCCAGTAATAGCAGCGCTGCTAGTTGTGTATGCGGCAGCAGGCTCAAGGGTAATGGAGCTGCAGCCTGAAGCAGACAGGTGCAATTGGTAGTCCTCCTGGACTGCCTGGACTCCAAGCCACAACACAAGCTCAACCAGGAGCCACCAGACAATCCATACTGACCTCACTGATGCTTACTCGTCCCTATACTTCAGTCTTTAAACTGGCTTTGAAATCAGCAGATGGCCCACAGTGACATCACACTTCGGTACACACTGAGGCACAGATAAAGGAAATCTCCTTTGCTAATTTGCTGATAACACCAAGCCTAACACAAAGCACCCATGCTCAGAAAGCATGCTACCCAGAGTTTCTAGAGACAGCTGTGGAGAGGAGAGACAGACAGAAGGTGAAAACACCACAGGGCACAAAAAGCTGACTTAGGACTTGGTCGAGGTGCAGTTTTCCCCTCATGTGACAGATAAGGAAAAACACGTTCAGTGCAGAAAGCAGGCAGGAGAAGAATTTCAGACACAGCTGCTAACAGAAAGCCAAAGAGCCTCTTGCTGAGGGAGGGATGTTATGAGAACCAACCTTGCAGTGACACACACCAGTAATTCATCCCACTTAAATAAACGCTCATCATTAATTCACATGAACGAGGCTCCAGACCGAAAATGCATGCTTGGTTCGGTGCGCTATGCTTTCAAGAGATGACACATTCATGTTTCGGAAGTAGCAAATGTTCCAGGGGTGGGAAGAAAATAAACTAAGGCTAAACTGTGCTCTCTCTTTAGACCCATTACAAAAGTCACACCAAACAAACTCCAACAGCCTGGAAAGCTTTTAGCCATTAGCCGTTATCAATTCCAGCCCCTACTCACCGTAACATATCTATGCTGAATCGCTCTGCTTGAGTCTGGGGCAATGCGGTCAGCCTGTTCCTTTAGCTTCAAAGAAAAGATAAGGACAATGATGACAAAAGATGATAGCAATGAGGGAACTCACTTAACTGAGCAATTAAGATTTAATCCACCAAAAGCTGGTGAACAAATCACAAGTTTTTTGACACTTCCAGAGCAATTTTCGCGGCAAAGAAAGAAAAATTTGGATGGACACATCAAAGATTAAACAAAAGACCAGACAACCTGGACAAAGAAACTTGTCTGGTTTTTCCTCCAATGCATTTTTAGGTTAAAAAATGATTTTTTAAAATCTAAAGCTAGGTTTTACGAGTCTTCAGAAAATAAGTCTACTGCAACAAAATAGGCCTTCGCAGATGAAACTATTTTCGGAATTACCAAAGAGTCTTGTTAAGAATCTGCAGTGCATCTTGATCTGAGGTCACAGACACTTGAGGGGCACCCTGCTGCTCCAGCCCAGCAGCACCCTAACTGCTGGGCTGGACGTTGGCGACGTTGCAGCCAAGAAATGATTGAATAAACAAGCAGGGAAGACTAATGCACTCACCGGAATGAGACACAGCAGCAAAAGGGGGGGGGGGGGGGGGTTATAAGAGGCGGCATTATCGAGAGGCTGCTACTTCCATGAAATTTTCCCATGTTTCATTATTAACACACGCCATCGCCAAGAGGCTTCCAGAGTGACTGTGCGCAAGTGGGCAATGTCAGCAGCCATCACCCAGACGCCCAGGCAGCTAGGACAGCCCTGATGGTGATGGATAATACAGTCGATTGTTAGGGGTATTTACTCTCCCTGCAGCTGCTGCTGCTGCGACACTCACAGCACACACGCACACAAGCAGATAAACCTGAACAATTATAGAAGATCAACGCTCAGCTCACACACAGCGGCAACCAACATCTAATTAGCAAAACTGACCAAACATTCCTCTGGCTGCTTTGGACAGCTTGGGACACATTGATACACACCACCTGTTTACATCCTAGGAAGGGCAAAGTGAGAAGGAATGAGCTGATGTGAGTGTATGGAGGAACACATTTCCCGTGGATCAGCGCTGACAGTTTGGGCAGGCAGTGGCCCTTGCTCCCACAACATCAGTGGCAAGGGAACAGCCTTCTGTCACTTCAGCAACTCTTGATCCCACCAATGTAAACAGCATGGGATATTAATCACTAAACCACTCAAGGACACTTCAGTAGATAGCCTTTCTGAATCGAAACCAAGTCAAGCCACTAATGCCTAATCAATGCTGGACTATGGATTTTCTTCAAATACAAAATACAATGTTTACTTAGTTAACTCTAGTCAGCAACTAAATCCATACACCAGTTACCTGGAAGATTCCACAGGGCGCCAACATGCAAGTGTGGCAATACCTAAAGAACCTCAACTGTCAAAACTCTTTGCTCTTTTTGAGCCAAGAGCAGACAGATTCGTTTCGGCTCCCGATTTGTTAATGCACACCATGTCTGTGCAATTATTCACCATTTCCACAACACAGAAAGGTCAGTGGCTTCTCATTTGCCTTGAGTCAGACCTTTTTGCTTTACGCTATCAAAAAGTACACGCCGCATGCAAATTGCTGTTGCCTTTCCGAGTCGTTGGGGGCTTTCAAAAGCATTTCGCTCCTTTTGCCCCTTTCATTTGTATTTATTCAGCGAGGCTCACGCCAGAGCACACAGAGGATCTAGACATGCAGAATTAATCTGTAACGAGTCTTGTCCTCTCGGGTCAGCCCCTCCACCCCACTCAGCTCCAGCAGGTGGTCAGGGTAATGCAGTCATTAAAATTGATGGGAGAAAACTCAAAGTGAGTTATCTTGTGAGAGAAGAGAAGAACGAGACAGGGGGAAAATACTGAGAAAAGGAAGAGGCTTTTAAAGCCTGTGTTAAAAACTCTTATTTTCCAACATCTTGTCCAACTGCAGTACCCACAAAGCCACCCCCACAGACCCCTCACTGAGGTTTTCTCACACCTAAAGCCCACTTACACCAATGTTACATAATAAAACCATCAGCTGCAGTATGACACATGGATACAACACAAAAAAACAGAACGAATCCTTAAACAATAGCGGAGGTGACAGCAAGGTTGGGATACCCACTCTTTCACAGCTCCCTTCCTTTCACAATCAAAAGACCTGAGGATAAAAACTGATGCAAGTTAACCACTCCTCCAGCAGCACATGCTTCACAGGATGGAATCAGGAGTTATTAAGCCAGGGTCAAAGGCCATCATTTCACCTTAGCATAGCCAGGACTGCGGAGGAAATGGCTGTGAGGGGATTGCAGTCTTGATTGTGACCAGTAACCAGACTGATCCACTTTTCCAGGTCAATCTAGACTCCCTTCCTCCCTTTACTGCTTCTCCATCATAACAGAAGGTAATGGTTTCTCTGTCCGACGGACTATCAGGTGGAAGAGTGATTGGGGACAGGCTTGGTTTATGGGGTCTGGGTGAAAGAGAGAGGAGCATGGGGCGGTGCAAGCTGCACTCATCAGATGAAGACCTTTGTGGGATGCAGTAGCATTACAAGCTGATGGCTGGAAGGTGGAGATTGCAGTACAGAGATCTCTGGGACTGACAGTCTTGAAGGTAGTTGCATTGCATTTGTCAGCACCAAAAACAATACGCCTTAAAATGTAAAAGGGACTGGCTACCGATGACATCAGAATTACCCTGCTGACCTGAAATCAGTTTTTGTTCACAGGTGCATGTTGACCTGATGATGTTCTTCTACTGGTTTTCTTGTTGTACATCTCTGTTTGCGACCACATGGTCAGCGTTGTTCTTAAGCAAGGCCGAGAGAGAACAGAGTGTTTACCTTAGCCAGTATATTTACTCAAAACAGGCCAAGGATAGAGGGAAGAGGCCACTTCAAAATGAGCTTCAATTAAGAGGCACTCTCGTTTGGATTTACAGCTTAAAAGCCAGTTGACATAAGTCATGCAGACCCTGTCCTCCCTCCCAACTTTAACAACAGGTCAAGAGGGACCACCAGGCATAGTAGGAACCTAGTGAAAGAATCCAGACCTTAGACCAAATAAGCACAGTGCCTCACAAGGACACGTTCATGTGCACTTCAAGAAAGCAGAGTGTTTATCTGTAGACATGAACACAGGGCTAGCATCTGGGGTTTGCTTTGGTTATTTAGGTCAACGCAGTGCAGAGAGTGAACACTGATTCCAGTTCAGCATTCCTTCTCACAAATGTTTCAGGAACACAAAAGACCATGCAAGGTGTCCAAATTAATGCACATGCAAGAAAAGGCAAAATATGAGGGCAATATCTTTAATCTTGATGCTGAAAGAACATCTTTACATTGATGTATAGAAACAGGCTGAATGGCCTTAGGGGAAAATGAAAGATCTGTACATTGCATGTGTAACAGAGTGCTTTTAGTGACCCCAAAATAATTTTCTCCTTCTGTCAAAATCAAACGCAACTTCCATTCATAATTTTACAGCCTAGCCTATGACATGCGACTATTTGGGGACTCCTGGATCTGTCAGTTTTTCACTGTCTCTTCCACAGCAACATGTGTAGTTATGGGCCAAGGATAGATAAATGGGCCATCAGTCCAAACTCTTCATTCTGTACCAATTTATTGTGGATATGTGTCTAATTAAAGGAATATACATACCATAATCTGAAAAATTAATTTATCCCATAAGACAGACTCACAAATGCTACTCTGTTTCAACTACTGGGAATAAGCTTTCTCTGTGTAGGTCACATTGCATAATTCTCTTAATGAGATTAGCAGCAGGTGTTTGGAGATCTAACGGTTTTGTCTTGTTTATGAAAAAAAGAACATGATTCAAATGAGTTTTAAAGCTCCCGTCATGTGTGTAACATTTTGACTGAGGGAGGAAGGTTAAAAAATAAATAAAAATACACACGCGCACACATAAAAGCAGGCAAATGGCAAATTTAACACTGTCCAAACGGCTCCACAGGTCCTTTAACGTGATGTGGGGACTTGGCCGTTCGCACTCTCCTCCACTCCAGCAGTGAAGCGGAGATTCCCTTGCTCTCTTCTGAAAGTTGATCTTATTCCCCTCGCAGCCGAACCGTTAGTAACCGCACATCACGCCTCGCTGTCGACTCGGTCAAACCGCATCTACTGCTCTGCGGTCTCTTCTTTTCCCAAGTTCTCTCCATCCCTCCCTCCTTTCCTCCCTCTATCGTTTTCCTCTCTTTACCACTGTTCTGGGTGGAAGAGAGCCTGGTGGCAAAGGAAAAAAGTCAGAGAGGTTTCGTCGGCTTGCTGGAAAGCGCTCCGGCGGAGCGCTGTGTCGGGCGAGTTGGCGAGGCTGCAGTAAGTGCGTAGAGCACTGCTCTCTAACAGAAGAGGCTCAGACACCGGGAGCTGCTGGGGCTTTCTTCATTGGTTGCCTCCATCAGACGGGTAGCGCTGCGTAGACGCCGCTCAGCCAATCGCAGTGCTCTGAGCGCTGCCTTTTTCATGAATGAGAGCAACAGCACTAGCAAGACGGATACACACATTCACTGAAAATACTACTCCCGTTATGCATGTGAAAGTAATGGGAAAAAGGTAAATATTCACTTTACAGCAGGAACCAGGATTATAGCAGCCCTAAAAGGTCAAAACAGCAAACACATGAACTGCAGAAACGAGAACAGAAGAATCCTGGTATTAAAATCATCTCAGCTGCCCATGAATAAACTTTCTTGATATATAAGGCTTCACTTCCTGAAACTTCTCTTTGGAACAAGGATGTGGGACCGTTGGCAGTTAATGTTTACAGGCAGTACTATCTGTTTTATGTAAATCATTATCACAATGTGTCTCCATCTCCAGGAGAGAGTAAAAGAGAGCTGGCTTTCTATGAGGTTAATGCCTGGTATGGAAAAATAAGTTGGGTTTTTTTGTTTTTCTTTTTTTTTTTGTTTTCAACCGAGTTTTCAGGTGCATTGGACAACAGTGCCACCTAGGGTTGGATAAAAACAAAAGTGAATTCTCAAATTAGAACCAACCTGTACATAAACAAGTGTCATTTACAAAATTATTGAACTTGGCCTAATTGGAAAAATAAATAGCACTATCTCAGACATTAATCAATTCTGAGCACTGAGCTTGTAAAAAGAGTGTTTTACATGGTCTGATACTTAATGAACAAATAAATCAGTCCACTGTTGAGCTCACACACAAAACAAGAAAACAGAGGAGGAGCAAGAATCATGTATAGCACATCTGTAATGTGTAATTGCAGCTTTCACCTCTTTTGTGAAACTAAGAAGGTGGTTCCATTTCCTTTCTGACCCTGTGAATATAGTAAGATGTCTAATAAAAATAAATACAACAACAGTAATAAATTCAACACATAAAATTTACGAAATCAAAACAAGAACTCAAGAAAAAACATTCTCTGGTCAACATTAAAGACACATTTTGTTTTTGTTTCACATTATTCCCCCCTGGATAAATTAAGTCTGACATCATTCATTGCAGGAAAGAAGTTAAGTGGTCTCAGAAAAGGGTGGGTAGTGAATGGTTTGATTCAGTGGATGAACACTGCCATCTGCAGGCCAGTAAAATCACTACACAAGTTGTGGAATCGAGAAGGATCTTAGGAAATGTCTGCAAAAAAAGGTGATTAAAGGCTTTGCCTCTGATCTCTCCCCTTAATGATGAGTGTGCATGTGTGTTTGTTTGACAGAAGCCAACACAAGTTTTATTTCTTGTGCTGTGTAGGTGGTTTAAGTGACAAACATCGACATGATCTGACATGCAATGAAGAAGCATGATAGACTCTTTATCAGTCATCGCAATTGACTTTAAAAGATACTGTGGAGTCCGACCACAGATTCCACTTTCAGACACTCCTTCAGTAAATGCACATTACTCAAATGTGTTTTTCCATCAAGGAGGGATGTATTTCCCTCGAAACCACTTCATTCCACTCTTCCCTTACCGTGCTGAAGTACAGGCACAAAAAGGAACTGAAACAGAATGATACATATTAATGGCATCCTTTCACTGTGCATGTCTGGGCTGTCCCAGATCAACGGAAAAAAAACATTATATTTTTGGTCATTACTCCAATGGTAGTCCTATGTTACACTGCAAGAGAGGTTCAAAGATGACTGTTGTCACAGTCTTGCTGCCAAAGACAGGCTGGAACAAAATCGTTCACCAGTGTCGAATTTACACCGATCAAAGTGGATGCTGCTACGACCTACATCTACTTACCAAGCAATAGGAATGCAACATTAAATTATGTACTGCTGGATGACGGTGTTTTATTCTTGTGTACTGACTTGCGATTCAGTAGGTGTTCTCAAACAGTCTACACCAAACAATGTCGCAAAAAAGTTTAATATTATTAGTGTTGCTTACAATTAATAAGATCTGAAAATCTGAAATCTCAGTCTGTACGTGCATTAACACTCTTATACAAGAGGCACAATATTCACAGCCTCCTTTAGTCACATGTCTGGTTTAAGGTAATACATATTTAATGAGACAATTAGACTCTGATTAGACTCCTGACGCCACGGGCTAGAATCACATTTGCATATGTCTCTTATGCTGACCACCCTTCTCATGGCAGCAATAGAGTACATTTTTCTGATAATTAAAAAAAAAACCCTGCTTACAGCGGTTCAAAGCCTACAAAACACTGATGTCACTAGTAACATACAGCATCTGTTCTAACTCACTAAAGTACTGAGTGACAGCAACTCTTACCTAAACAATAATGTGTACCGTCAGGCTCCAGCAATGACTCTTTGTTATGGGTGATTCCAATGGTTGATTTACAAAACATGGGCTAAATGAACATGTGAAGCAAACTAGCATATTTAAATACTTCGCAATAACCAAAGAAACATGATAAACAACAATTTAATGGGCCAATGTCGAATAACAAATTTAACTAATATTAATCAAACAATGCTACATCAAAAGCAAAACCAACTGGCAATTTAGCGTGATGAGTAATGTGT
>JBBPCZ010000007.1:18422500-18439724 GCA_037974445.1 Brycinus macrolepidotus | reverse complement strand
GTGTGTGTGTGTGTGTGTGTGTGTGTGTGTGTGTGTGTGTGTGTGTGTGTGTGTGTGTGTGTGTGTGTGTGAACAATGAGTACGCCTTAAAGTAGCTTGGTTCACTAATTAGAGGTGTCTGGACACTTTTGGACATAAAGTGTAATTTTACCTGAAGTCACAAGCAGTAGTGAGTTCTGCTCCTCCACCCAACGCCTTTCCTTCAACCAGAGCCACAGAGATCAGTGGCAACCTAAACTAAGAGAGAAAGGTAAGCTTTGATATGCAACAACCATAATACTTTATCTATGCAATTCTGCAAAAACAGAGTCAGTGACTTCACATAAACCAACCTAAGCAGTCTTGTTAGAGTCTTCTGCATGAACATACACATTTTCATGCCATCCTGAAACATAAAAAAAATTGATGGAAAATATGGAAAACTGCCATGTCTGGATGAACTGTTGAACAGAAACAATACGATTATGTGGATGTCAGAGTTAGTTAAGAACTTATACCTGTGGGTTTGATATTGCTCTAACTGCATTCAGATCAGATCCAGAGCAGAATGTTCCAGCAGCCCCATGCAAGATGAGGCCTTTTCCTTCTGTCCAAGTCTCCAGCTCACTCAGACGCTCCTCCAGTTCTAGCATCATGCTGCCTGGAAAAGAGACAGGTTAGATAGTGAATAATTCAGGTCAGTATTGAAGTGACCTTCACATCATGTGCCATTACACACCTGAGAAGGCATTCATTCGCGTGGGATTATTGACTGTCATCACTGCAATGCCTGACGCTTGTTTCTGAAGATCTACGGAACCTCCTGGAAAGAGCTGGAGTTTCTGTCGAATCTCTTCCTCCTGAGAGCCACTGGTGCCGCAGCAGAATGTCCTGCGCTGCTTGAAATACCTTCCCAAAGCCTTGTGTGTGTTTTGGAGTGAGCGACGACCAGCAGCACACAAAGCCATCCTGCTGTCTCCTCTTGAAGCAGTAGATGAATAATGATGTGGCTTATACCACCAAGCTGAAGGACATGACCATCTATTGTCTGGAATTAAAAAATGCATACATATTGCCACACTGATGCAAAGCTGATTAGAGTAGAAATACACTAATGGTTACATTAATGGTTTTTGTTTTGCACAGAAGTTAATTCATTTTCAAGATTAATCAAAGTAAAGCTTGTTCGCTTGTTTGATTAATCAAAGTAAAGCTTCACGCTTGCGCGCTATTTGCCAACACCAGCTTATCCGTTTTTTCCTCTGAAGTGCCCCTTTAGCTGCAGTAACGATCTCTTCTCTTTGCGCTAGATGGTGGAACATTGCTGTGAGGATTTGACTGCATTCAGCCACAAGAGCCTTAGCGAGGTCAGATACCGACATTGGATGATTAGTTCTGTGATAAGAACAGAACTTTAACTCATCTCAAAAGGTATTAGATGGTGGTAGAAAAAAAAAAAATAGGGAATGCAGCTGCTCCAAAGCTCAGCATTTGGGGGTGGAGGGGGCTTTATACTCCTCTAGCCGACACTTGGTATTGGGCATGGTGACCTTAGACTCATGTGGCTGATCCAGAGCATCCCTTTCTTTTAGATGCTCGCCTGCCATTTTGGCCATAATGGCCTTTTGGGCAAGGCAAGTGCTCCCAGTCTACAAAAGAGTCTCTGCACGGCACTGAAGTGTGGTGCGCATCTTTTGCTCTTAATATGTTATACTGCATGTAGGCCTATGTACCTTTTTGCCTATTTTGCCTTCAAAGAGCCAGACTTTTTTCCTGTATTTTTATGTAGCCTTGAGGAACAGTTCTCCAGGCTTCCTGAAGGACTTTCAAAGGATCTTGTTTTCCATCCAGTCCCTGTACCTGACCAGTTACCTACTTTTTGTTTATTAACCCACACAAAGACCTACATATGAGTCATACAAGCATAAAGCATCTAACTTAAGGTCTGAACCAGTGAAGAAACAAGTGCAGATGATTCCAGATGATCAGGTCGGTGATTAGTACTGTATGTGTGTGTGAGACATTTTTGAGATTTGTCCTACACACCTGGGATCACAAAGATCAAAAAAAATCATTTAGGACCATGAAAATATACTCCATCGTGTAGACACTGGATGAGAGCTAAACCCAGCTTCTGTGCAAAACTGTGCAAGCTCCACTTTGTTCTGAAGGTGAGGAGCAAAGTCGAGTTCTGGATCAGGAAAAACTGGCCTCTGAAGCAGAAATCTTACCTGATTCTCAGCATGAGCGTTGATCTGAGAAACTTCACAGGCGATATAAGGAATGACTCTGAAACTGTTCCAGCAGTTACAGCTGTCTGAGCGCTTTTAATTTTGTTTACTAAAATCAGTAGGACTCTCCTCTGTGGTGAGACCTTTCAGATGAGATGTATCAACACCACCTACTGGAGTGGAGGATGGACCAGACACTATATCTGTACATTCCTCATCTCCACTCACTCTATACAGACTGTCAGGAGGATAAAGATCTCGATACTATCGTTTTCTTTTTATTCAGATCATGAAAGTAAACTACCATTCATATAAATAGATTTTTTGTTCTCTCCTAGTCTATGGTCTGAATTTAATATTGATCTGGAGTAAATGAATTGCTTCAGCCATTTTAACGTCTTTTTATATAATATTACAAGTATTAATCTTATATTAAAAAAAAGAAATAATTCTTGAATAGTTGTTTGTTCAAGCAAAGTAACAAACTAATCATTTTGTGCTGAAATCATCATTTCCACCAGGGGGCGCCAGACCCAATACATACACTGTGTGTCAGTAGCAAATCGTAACATCACAGGACAGTACATGTTTCTATCCCTTCTCCAGTGTGTGTTAAACATTGGGGAAGGTGGGTTCAGGGAGGATGGATTGTTCAACTTTAAATCTGTCTGATACACTATATGGACAAAAGTATTGGGACGCCTGACCATTACATCAACAGGGACTTTAATGACACTGCATTCAAATACATAGACTTTAATATGGAGTTGGTCCTCCCCTTTGCAGCTATTACAGCTTCCACTCTTCTTTGAAGGCTTTCCACAAGATTCTGGAGTGTTTCTGTGAGCATGCGTGCCCATTCATTCTGTAGAACATTTATGAGGTCAGGCACTGATGTTGGACAAGAAGGCCTGACTCGCAATTTCCGTTCCAGTTCATCCCAAAGGTGTTGGAAAGGTGCTGCTCAAAGGAATGTTTGAAGTGTAGACATTTGCCTCTTCAGTCTTGCCTAACAGACAAGGCTTATCTGCAGACAAAATACTGTCAGCAAGGTCGAGAGATCCTGATGCTGGCATACAATGGCCAAGGCTTAGTGCTTCTTTATAGAAATTCTGAAAGCAAGTCACTGCAGATTTTTCAATTCTTGTTAAGTATTAGAAAGTTGTTGAGTGAACAACTATAAACGAAAATATGACACATACAACAAGTTTACTTGGAAAGAATATGTAACTGTGCATGTCCGACATCCTATTAACTGGTAGTGTTGCGCTCGCATAGACAAATTCTAGGCTGTCCTTTAAACGCACTGGTTAACCGTTTCTTCCCATTGGCTGTAACTTAACAGCTTGTGATCCACATTATATTAGGTGGCTTTTTATAGGTCAGTAGTGATGAATAAAAATAATGACATTCTGGCTAATGAAGGTCCTCAAGTGGTGAAAATACTGTAAATTTGTTAGCAAAATTTTAGGAAATATTAAGCAAATAACATGCAAATGTAGAAAATCTAAGTATGTGCAAAACCTTTGATATGTTTATTTGAAACTGATTTATACAACCTTTACCTTGCCAACTCCATTATGTCATTAGTTGAGATGTGGGACTGTAAAAAATATTTTTAAAAAAGTCATTGGAGCACAGCCTTCACATTCTGCACATTGCACAGATTGGATAAAGTTTTTGCCAGATTTTTTGTGACCACACAAACCCTTAATAAGTTGAGAATGAGTCAGCATTTGTGATATGATCCTTTCACCAGTTGAATCACATCATGAAGCAGAGTTCCTTTTATGCAGTTAGTTGTAATTTTGCTTCTTATTTAAAAGAAAATTAAGGGATCCATTGCACTCTTCTGACCACAATTTTTTTTTTTTTTTTTCCCTGTTAAAGCAGTTGCCACCTGTTCCGGTCTGATTTTGTAATGTCTACTCTAACATCATTGTCTTGGACATTTGGTCCATACAAAAGTTTACACATGCTTAGGAGAGTAAGAGAGTTTAGGTGGAACTGAAGAGTCTATTTCAGGATGGGTGAGTGACAGCATGACAGATGACCCAGCTTGAGGCCTAAATCTATATGGCCTTAGGCTTCCTGGTGGGAAGGGTTGTGGGGGAGGGGAGCGAAGACTTGACAAGTAGACAAGTAGAGCGGAAAGAGTGGAAGAGCACCTTTGTCTTAAGCTTTCAGCTAAGGTAGGCTGACAGGATGCTTCAACTGTGAAAATATGTTTTGGGTGAATTCCTGGTTGGTCCTAGATGAAAGAGAGTCTGAAGAACGTGATGGAAACAGCAACAGTGAAGATCTTCTCTGTTGGGTACATTTAATAAGTAATAGTTTCTGCAACAAAGCTTTGCAAGCTAGATAAGATGATAGAATCTAATTATCAGCTTGGGACTCTGAATCAGTCACTATAAGGATGTCCTAAAGATCACATTGAAATCTCCATTCCTAACAAAAACATCAAACGGAAAAAAGGAAATGTCTTCAACTCAGGAAAGGGACGTAGTATTTATATCACCATTGGGATAGGATTTCTGGCACCAAAACATTGTCGCACCTGCTATTTTGGTCAAAGGATACCACGTTACAGCCAGAGGTTAGGTGTCTCAGTGCCCGCGCTTAGCAGACCTCATTCACTCCTGGTGGTTAAAATATCCCCAGACAGACTGACAGACTACTCAGGTTGGTGGTTTGCCAAATTTATGCTCTAGATGTCAGACTTGGAACCCCATTTTAACAGACTGATTTGACACCACATTACTATCATAACATCGAAGGGGGAGGATGCTGTCTAGCAGGGTACTCAAGGTACATATGTAGGTGTATGTCCGATGAGAGCCTGCAGGCAGAGAATGCTTTTGACTGGACAATAAAAAAAAATCTTACATAGTCAGGGAAAGGAAGGTGGGGTGTTGTACTCATTTTATTCGTGTCAACCTGATTAAAGAGCCATTTGAGATCATTACTAGGAAATAGAGGCTGCAGAGGTTTTACTTTAATGATATGTCTCACCTTAGTTTAAGCAATGTGTGTATAATGCTTGTCTTAATACATGTTACCTTTTTTTCATAAGAGTCAGGAAAGTATAACAAAATGATTTCAGTGAAACTGTCATTACAGCGTTTCAATATGGTCAAAAAAAGGGAAAAAAAAAAAAAAAAACCCAATCCAGGCAAATTTCAGGTATAAAGCACGCAAATCTGATCACTGGTTTCTGAACACAGCCTTTGGTATGAACCATGAAAATGGCTGCTTTTCATGATTCAAGAAGAAAATATGCACAGACAGGGTTAATATGCTGATTATAGAAAACGTGATTAAAACAAAGCAACAGTAAGCCAGACTGTAAGACTGTAACTTGATACATGAGAAAATGAGAGAGTTAAGTCATTGTTGGTATGTACAAAGGTAATCAGGAAGAGATGAGGCAACGTTCAGCTTTTGAAGGCATTGCTCTCAGCCCGTGCGCAACACTAGTCGTATTTTCTCATGTTCTTACATGATGACTGTCTCGGTGTGAAAGGCGGAGTAGGTGAAGGTTTGCAGTGGGGTGAAGACTGCAGGTTGTGCTGTTGGTGAGGGTGAGGGAGAGGATGTAGATGAGGTGGAGGAAGAGCGGTTAGCCCAGCGCGAGGGCAGACGTCTTTTTGCAGGACAAGCTGGCCGCGAGAAACTCTTCTTGATGTTTACTGTGGACTCTTTGCTTTGCTGTAGAGACAAACATTTTTAAGAAATCTTATTGTTTCAGAAGAAGTATAAACGTTTAAAGATGTCATTAATCTCTGTCTTCTGCCACATCGTCAGCCTACTTTGATCCAAGCATTCTTGTCTTTCACAGGAAATGACCTTGCTTGTGGCCTTGTTTGCTGTGAATGCCCTCCGTTCTGAGCAAAGCTCAGATAAAGAAACTTAATCTAGACTCACTGTCTGATATCCTTCAGAGTGACTGATCTGCCAGCAGTCTGTAAAGTAATCTACAAAAGGAAACCTGGGACAAGAGCTGTTTCTCTGCTGGCCGTATGAAGATATTTCCGTAATTGCACCATGGGCTCTGCCTCCTGTATGAAAGCAGTTTCCAACGTGACCAAAGATGAAAGGTTTGGATTTAAGACCTGACATTGGTGCCAAAACGCTGCACCACTGATTTTTCACTTTCAGGGACTTAAGGAAAATGCCTCACTTCAAGAATAAGAAGGTGCATTCTTTTTCTGCACATACCAGAACTGAACAGTTCCTAATAGTGAGAGTTCCTGATAGTGCTTGGCACTGAGCAATCTGGAAATATTTTTGATGGAATTCAGCATCAGGAATTTTAATTGTGCTCTGTTAAAGGTTTTGTGGAGTTAGGGTATTTTCCCTGAAAAATTCTAAATATTTCCAGATGCGTGAAAAAGAACCCTCACTGCAGCGAACATATGTTTAAAAAAAGATATAAAATATTGCCTTTTATATGGCGTCTCTAGGTAATGATAAAGACTTGGAGATCGGTAAATAGTAAATACAGAGCAAACATCTACACCTGCACCTCATATATTAAAGCTCCCTCATTTGAATCATCATGGTTGTACTTGGATGTTCCTGTTTCAGGGAATGATGTTAATGTTGCTGTATGAGGTTTTGACGATGTTACTACGCATGTTTTTCTAAGCACTGGGGTACTGACCTTCACTGTTACATGTGCCTCTTTGTGGGTTACTGCCTGGTGGTGAGGTGTGTGTGTGAGTCTTTGACTGGACCTAGACTGATGCTGGATTTCCAGCATATCCAAGAGCTCTATGAGGTCCTCCTCCCTCCCTGGACTGGACGGCAATTGCACATCTTGCTGGGATCGTCCCATATTTTCATAACTCCTCAAAATCCTCTCCACTGCTCCGTAGTTGGAACGGGACTCTACTGGTCGAGGATAAGCAGCCAGAGTCGTAGGTTTCCAAGGATTTTCATCTAAAACTCTTGACCTGGTGTTAGACACGTCTGGCTTTGTACGATCAGGATGTTTAGATTTCGTTTCAGCAGGACTCCGATCTGAACCTATAGACTTTACTTTACCAGACTTATCTATCTGATGTTTCGGCTGTCGTGGGCTGACATCTAAATCCATCTGATCGATTCTTGTACTTGCATCAAACTGAGTGGTGGATGTCCTGTGCACCGTGGACAAAGGCATGAGTTCCCTGTGTTCTGTATGCACTGGCAGACATACAGAGTTTGACTCCTCCTGCTTCACTGCTGAATGCTCTGATAAGTCTAAGGTTATCTTCTTTAGTTTAACATCCAGCTGCAAAGGTGGAAGATCAGAAACAGAGTCCCCCGTTTGGCGCTTCAACTGTGGTGATGTCTGAGGAGCAGTCTCCGCACATTTTCCCTTTGGATGCCGTAACATAAGATCGGACAGCTCATCTGTTGGACTGTCCTCAAAATACGAAGACGGAATGGCAGTGTTACTGTCAAATGTACAGTGCACGTCTGTGGCACAGACACTGTCCTCAGTAAAATGAAAACCCATCCCTGCCTGGAAGAGCATACGGTTAAACTCAGCCGTTTTCCGTTCTAATGTCTCATTTCTCCCAGACACTTTGGTATTGATGCAGGGCAGGGTTATGTCCAGAGACTGCGTAGAGTCTACTGCCGCACCCTTGTGTAATGAGTCCATGAGATGACGTTCCCCATTAAGATTTTCTTTATTCTCTGCATCCATTTGGTTTTGACTGCACTCAGCCCCTGCAGTCGCTATGTTAACATCTGAGAGGCATTTTTGGACAGGCACATATGTGGATGACTTGCTGCTGCCAAACCTGCTTCCATCGCAGGACCATCGGCTCTGGCAGCAGCTGATATTGCACTTGGAATCAAGAGGCACTGAGCAGGACACGATCCCAGAGTTTGTCAGAATCTTTCCCTCATTCTCTTGTAGCATTGCCTCAAATCTCCGGACTACAGAGGGGCTGTTGCACTTTCTGTGAATGCAAGGGCTTCGACACCTTCTGTCTAGGGGTGGTTCTGGGGCACTGGGCTCTATTTCTTTGGTAGGGGGACTGTTCAGGAACCAAGACGTGCTCCTGACAGGGATAGGAGGGGCTTGTCTTCTCTTCACAGGCAGTTTCGTGTCACTTTCAGTCCTGCTAGACTCCTTTTTGATATCCTCCCAGTTGATCCATTTCTGTGTGTCAAGGGCTTGTAGATCTTTGCACCACTCATTCAAGTTGAAATCTGTGTTAACAGCTTCCAGTTCATCTTTTCCGGCCATCTCAGCCTCTTCTGGAAAGAACATTGACTCAGTGCGGCTTCTGGGATAGAAAACCAAAGATAAAAGACCATTAGCCGATGATGCAAGTCTAGCACTTTCCGAACGTGTGCTAGGTAGTCATCATAACGAATTACCTCTTAACATCAGATCTCCTTCTGATCTCATCCTGGTAGCTGCACAGTTCCTCGCTAACCCTTGCTATTTCTTTAAGAGCCTAGAAGACATTAAATATGTCAACAGGTCAGATGGATGGAAAAATAGCAAATTACAATCCTGCCAACTAGGGGGGCGCCGAGCTGATACTCAGTATCGATATCTGTCCGATACGGGGCAAAAATCACTGGTTCGTATATCGGAAAATCCTGAACTAAGTAAATGCTTAACTTTAAAAAACATGCCGTAAAGAGAGATGTGTCTGGACACAAGTAACACAGATGAGCAGCATGGCTGTGTTTCAAATGGCTCCTTACTCCCTGCGTAGTGCACTATGCTGAAATTAAAATACAGGCTCCTGGTAATTCAGCCATGTATGCATAATTCCATTATGGGAAAATTGTGCTCTATATGGATGTACAAACATGAATTTCATAATTTACATAATTTACATTGCAATACAGAGGAAGTAAGGAGCCATTTTGGATTCAAAGACAAGATGTATTATTCATCCAGACAAATTTATTACTAACAGTTTAGTTGTTTAAGAGACGGAAAAAGACAGATTGGTATCTGTTTCAGCAGATTCTTGAGACCACTGCATTGGTATCGGACATGAAATGTGGTATCATGCCACCCCTACTGCAAAATTGGCTATGGAGGCTATGCAAGTTGTTTGCAGAATGATAAAAATAGAGTAGACAGTCAGCCTAAGGAATGCCAGGAAACTAAATACATTTAATGCGAACCACTATTGTAAGACAAAACTCACAGCATTGAGAGCCATTGTGTTCTTCTTTTTATCACTTGCACAACTGATATCCATGCTCTGCTTGTTCCCAAGTCCTTTACCCAGACACCCATGCAGAATATCCTCCAGCTCTTCAGTATTGATGCCTTCTAGTTCATACTTCCCAGAGCTGTGCCGCTTTAATGACTCTCTCTGAACACTGCAGCTCTGGTCATTGGATTCACTGTAGTTCTGACTGGAGTCAATGCTGCTGTGGCTGTGCTGGGTGAGAGGTTCAGAGTAGCTGCTGCCGTGAGCCTCTGAGGGGTCAGTTAAAGAGCTGGACACAGTGCTAGCAGAACGCGTGCTGAGCCTTATGGCGCTCCTTCGTGCATCCGTGCTTGGTCCAACAGTATCTCTCTCTTGATGGGCCTTCACTTCATTATACAGCTAAAACAGAAAGCAGACATGCAGGAATTCACACTCGAGCTCAGTAATACCTCACAATTATCACTTGCACACACAATACATAATATCTCCTAGTGTATGTGCAAACAAATCTCAGAAAACCTAGATTACTTCCTTCTTTCACTTTTCATTTGCTCTTTTGTTGAATTTGTATGTGGGAGGCCAACTACTCGGGTTTTTTCAAAGCATATTCTTCCACTGGTTAAGCTCCCAATCTGGCTCTTTTATGTCATTAAAAAGCTAATCTCTTTTCCAAAGAGTGTCAGATTCAAATCCATTCTGCCAGATCTCCCCTGGGGTTCAGTAATTCCATCTCCTCCTTTTTTTTACCACCCATTAACAGTCTAAGACTGCAGCAGAGCATGTCTTAAATCAGTCATACTGGGACTATTCCTATTGAAAGCAAGGAAAAATAATTACAGAATATCAATATTCTGTGAACTAAAGTTTCTCCAGTACTATGCATTCTGGTAAAGTATGGTTCAGCATAGTTTGGCCCTAAAATTGAACGTTTACTTCTGCCCTGTAATTATGGTTCATAACTGAGCTTGTGATTACCTTGTGATTAAAGATCAAATGTACTGATGTATTCGGAAAAGCAATATGTAATGTATCTTGACCACTCCTACTCTAGGCATTGCTAAATTAAGTCCTACATGGAAGTCTATCATCAGCATTCTAGAAATGAGTTTTAAATAAACGTACAACAGTTTGTTTGTTTAGATTTCTTTTAGGGTGTGGCAGACTGTATCCTGGGCTTAGCGTCCAGCTGCAGACTCACCTCCTCAATTTTGCACTGCATAACCCTGAGCTGACTCTCCCACTCCTTCCTCTCCAAGT
Source organism: Brycinus macrolepidotus (assembly GCA_037974445.1). NCBI lineage: Eukaryota > Metazoa > Chordata > Actinopteri > Characiformes > Alestidae > Brycinus > Brycinus macrolepidotus. Next base: position 18,429,079 of record JBBPCZ010000007.1, on the reverse strand, counting down.
CAAATCGTTCCAGCAGCTCAGATTTCTCCCTCATCCAGCTCCTCTCACTGTGGTCCAGCCGGCAGCGTAGGTCCATTGCTGCAGTATGGGTGTCTGCCAGCAGCCTCCTCTGCTCCTCTCGCTCCCTCTTCAGCGTGTCTCCAGTCTCGATATTTTTCACCGTCCCCACCTCTGAGCTATGTCCTTTGGCCTCCAACTGCAAAGGGGAAGGGTCAAATGTTCAATGCATGCTACGGGGAAACATGGGTGTGTGAAATATATTTCGAGGAAAAGGCTAAAACAGTTTTTGAAGAGAGGTGGAAGTAACGGGGTTAGGGGACAGGAAAATTCTGGACAGCAGGTCCTCTCAGAGGATATAAGGGAATATCTGTCTTCACACACATCCCATAAGATATTTGGCCAAAGCCTACTAGGGGTGAGTGCTGAAAGATTCCTTATGTCAAGGAGAGGCCACAAGGGCATGGAAGCCTTCCTGACCTTCTAGACATGCAATACACTCTACGCGTCACTGAGAATGCTTAGAGTGCCAAACATACAGTCTGCCAACGATAGGTTGCACAGACTAACAAATCAACAAATGACTAACGATTAACAAATCCACAAGCAGTTCTGTGAACAATCAACTGGTCAAGGACAGTGGCTTCAAAAAACAACAGGCAAGAGGGGAGTTTTTCTTCTAAATGTGAACTATTTTATTAGTGTGGAAATACTTTATGACATGAAACCAGTTCCACTAAAAGAGGTGACTGTGCTGGAAAACAACCTCAAACTAGGTTTGTTAGAACCACAGAATTAAAGTGTAAAGTAAAGAGATCATTTTGTCATATGTGAACACAACACAGCACACAGTGTGAACAGCATGAAACTGTTCTCTGCATTTAACCCATTCACCCAAGTGAAACAGCGGGCAGCCAGGAATACGGCGCCCGGGGAGCAGTGTGCGGGGATGGTACCTTGCTTAAGGGTACCTCAGAGGTGCCCCTAGTAGTGTTGGGATTTGAACCCATGACTTTCTGATCGCAGGGGCAACCCCTTAACCACCAGGCCACCAGCTGCCCCAATGACCAGTCCCACGCTGCTGTTTCAACGAGTGTCTGCTACAACAGCAAACATGCACAGATCAAAAATGTGTGAGGATACATCATTTCTTTGCTATGTTTAACAAAAGTAAGGAATGAATTAAAACAGGAAAGCATTGTTCAAGAATAGAGGTGGAGTTCCAATTAGCGGTAATTTTAACCTGTTTGAGTACAAACAGTCTGAAACTAAAAAATCTTCTGAAGTGCATATCTACTGTAAAATCTGCCAACTAGCAAACTACTAACAAAATACTTTTCACTGATGTCCAGTCTTTTTATGCAGTCATGCAAACTTTATTACACATTAATAAAAACTGGAGTCTAATTGGTACCAACCATAATTGCCATAATGGCAATGAGGCAGACCTCAGTGTTGTGAGTCATCTCTGAGCAGTCAAATGGATTCACATTTCTTTAGCATATTAAGCCTATTAATTTTGGTTAATGACTCAAGAGATCTGAGTTCAATCAGAAGTGAACAATAACAAGATTTATGACCATTCCTCTGGTAGTGATATAAATCATGATGTTGTGGAATGGCAGGTGTTTAAACAGCCTGGTTCTTTGACTTGGTTTACATATCCCATTGAGCTGCTCTTAAAATGGAAGCCTGCATTCCTGTGAAGAATCCTGCGTGGCTCTCCGCAACACTAAAACCAGTTCTGTCACCTACAGCCACTGTAAGTGACATGATACTTGTATCTTGAAAAGCTGTTGATGGCTTCATTGGCACCCTTGTATGAAGAGATTTTTCTAAAACATGGTTGAGCGGATTTACCAAGCAATGGGATGAAATGGAAAGTTTTAACGTACACTTTAAGGCACTGGTTAGGATTTTATAGATAAATCTAACAGTGTAGTGTACTCTAGCATTCAAAAGTTGATAATCACAATTTTTTTTCAAATGCATGTATAAAATGATTCTGTCATGGTGCGAGTACTCTGCAATGTGAGAGAGTCCAACTAATTTGTAAAGATCTGTGAAAAATGAAGAAATTCGATTAACATATTTGAAGATTCCATAATAAATGAGTAGGCTATATAACATATTTGAAAGGAAGATCAAGGAATTGCTATAAATACATAGTTTATAGCACCTTATTTATTGTTTAATGAGTTGCTGCTGTTCTCAAATACCTTTAAATATTCCATAAAAATTCCATGAATCTGCCATATAAACGTTATCACTGATAAATAATAGCCTTTATTTAATGACACGTGATTTCAAACTTTTAAACACTAATATGATTCTTTCACTTCCCAGCCTTTTTAATGTATTAAACCTTTATTTCATGTACTACACCATGTAAAAATCTTTTAACATGTCCTAGCAACATAGTTACAACTCTTTCGTGTATATATATTTTTGACTGCCAGGTAAACACATGCTGAATGATCTACCATCTGCCCCAAAGCACAAATACCGACATAAATAGGACAGCTCCACATAGCAACAAAACCAGATTCAAATATGGCCTGTATAAACAATGAACCACCGAACCACAAAAAAGGGTCAGGGCATAGTCATTATATGCAGGCGTTCTCCATGCGGATTGGCACTTTGCGTTCACAAACCAGGGGCACGTGAAACGTTGCACTATTTGTTTTGTACCATGTGATCAGGCTTGAGGAAAACAGCCTCCTGCTTTAAAGCTCAGTTTAAAATATAATCATTGCTGTGGCCGTTTGACTGAGGCTCTGTCTCTGGGTAAGAGTGTCACAGAGGCAGCCTTCTATAAATAGACAGCAAGACCAATGCTTTAGCATCTCACATTCCTACGGGAGGGGCCACAGGGACACACAGAGCACACTACTTTGACTCTAAAAATCAAAAATATGCAGGGAAATATGCTGGCACATACCCGGCCACGAATGCCTAGTGGTAAACCCGGGACATCCTCCGGGGCTGCAGTATAAGCTGTGGTAGGATGTGGACTGTGGAGAAAACAGCTTTTACAGTTTCATTTGACTCCTCCCTGAATTCTATTCTCCATGCCAATCAATATTTTTGCTTGGTTTGTTTTCCACAATTCTGAGAGAAACAAGTGCAGTGGTGGTGTTGCAAGTGAACTGACAGGCTGGAGAAATGGAAAAAAAGACTGTCTTGAAGCAAAACACTTAAATCATCGCAGTCCATTTGTCTAGATACAGATGTCATGATTAAAAGCTATCCGCAAATGATAAAGTTAAGCTTTTGTAGCATCTTGGCAGAAGTGGTGGAGAACTATCTCAAGTCAAGGGTAAGCACAGTATGAACTACCCAGACAAATCTGTATTTAATATTCCAGCACTTCCTGACTGAGGTGTGTACACCCCTACAGCATTCCACAGCCCCACTCCTCTCCATCTCCTCAGCCCTGCAGTCCACACTGCAATACTGTATTAGGAGAGCTGTTCTAGTGACTCACTTCGGGCTTAATGCATAAACTACCGGAGGGGATTGAAACTGCTCTCGCTGAGGACGATAAACACACTAGACGGTCTAGACTGTGTCTTTATAAGGGTGTCACACACAGGAGTTCTGCAAGAGCAGGACCAATCAATAAGCTCTAGAGTTTTAAACAGGCACAGGAAGAGAGAGAGAGAGAGAGAGAGGGAGAGAAATAGCATAGTCTGAAATAGCACAAAGACGTCCTGAAGTCTTTTCATAAAATCTAAACAAGGGATGGCTTTGTGAGCATGACAGCACAACAACTCCTGCATTGAGAAACAAATTCAGTTTGCTTATGAGAACCACATAACATAAACATGTAAGACACAGTGTAAAGATAAATGCAGTGACCTGTGGTAACGGGCACTACCAGAGTATGACCAATAGCAATATATTGTACAAAATATCATTGTAATTTCAGATGGTCTACTTGCAACATATAAATTGTTTTGGGTTGGTTTCCAACTAATCCAAAGATCAATCATGCTTTCGAATTTACTTTACCATCAGGGTGAATTCAGGTCATGTGGCATCGGGTCATGTGAGATCTGAGATGCCATCACAGACCCTGAAGGGCCCTTTTATTAAACTTCCCCTCTACAAATTACTTTTGTAATTTAATTGGCCCATTTGCAGCATATCCTCTTGCTCATTTAAAAAGAATACACTGGGCAACAGCAGTTAAAACTGGAACAAAGGGAACCACACTGGAACCCAGCCCATCTGTAATCAGAGAGTTGTGATTGATCTCTCAGCTACCCGGTGCTTAGGTTGTGCTTAAGTCTTAGTAAGCAGATTTTAAGCACTGAACAAATGAATTTACAATTCTACAAAAAAACAATTCCATCACAAGTTCATTAATCAGTTTATTGACTGGCTGTTGCTGATGCGTATTTTGTGATGCATGTGATTAAACTAACTCTCCTTTAGTGCAGCCATGCCTCTGTACCTGTGCGATCCTGCATTTCAGCTCTGCTCTCTCCAGCTCCCAGGCGCAGCGGTCCTTGGTGAACTGCAGCTGCAGCTCGCTCCGTTTGCCCTCTTCTCTTTTCACCTCCAGCTGCACCTCCTCCAAAACCGTCTTCAGGTCCAGCAGTATCCTTCGATTCTCTCCACCCTGTGAAAGGAAAAGTGGATTATCAAAAATCAAAGCTGGTTGTGCACCACTAAACACTACCTCACCCCCTCTCCTCCCTACTTCCACAGCTTGGGTGAGTTTGATTTTGTTCCATGCTTTACTTGTATATCAGCCAGTTCTCTCAACAGGCATAGAGAGAGGGGAGAGAGAGTCTGAGGAAGCTGAGGAAGATTTCCTTTCTATAAAATCTAAACAAGGGATGGTCATCAAAAATCAAAGCTGGTTGTGCACCACCAATCATTCATAAATTTACTAATTCACCCCCCCACACACACACGCTCCCCATTCCAACAACTTGAGTGAGTTTGATTTTACTTGTATATCAGCCACTTCTCTCAAAAGAACCTCCTTTTCTCTCATCCATTCGTCCTTCTCCTGACCGTGGCGCCTTTTAAGCTCCTCCAGTTTCTTCTTCAGACGCGCATGCTGGGTCTGGAGGTCGCGCCACGGGTTCTGGCCATCGGGACTGGTCGCGGGTCCGGGCGGTGGCTCGAAAAAGGGAGCTGGGGAGGGTCTGGGGCTTCGGCTGCGTCTCCTGGCTCCTTCTCTCTCCGGTCTGGGGCAGGGAACGAACTCCCAGCCCTGCGCTTTGCTCACATACCCAGCGGAGGCACCGTGCAGCCCGGCCCCGCTCCCCAACGCGCTCCACATGTCTCAGGCGCTCCGGGCTGCAGCAGGCTTGGGGCACATGGCGCTCCGCCGCAGTCCCTCATGCGGACCGGGGTCTGTCGCTGGTGCCCCGGCCATGTCACCGCAAGCACGGCTCGGTCAGCCTCGTCACACACCCTGGCTCGCTTGTGAACACACCCACAGCCTCTCAGCACGCCATCAAGTGTCTATTTCCTAGCGCCTTTACTTACATTGTTGTCTTTTACTGCGTAATTTGGTTACCCAAACTCCACTCAGCGTGTCCACGAAAGCGAGCCCACCCATCCAACACGGCAAACAGAAAATGACACCGTGCAAGAGTCCGTACAGCTGAAAATACCCCGAGCCTGCCTGATGTAAGAGTTTGGGTTTATTTTTACTCTGCTGCTATCTGACGCAGCCCACTTTGCTCCAGGACGGGGCTGAGGAGGACACTTTAATTCTCCACAGGTAGGTCAAACCGAGCATAACCAGCATCTGCATTAACACACTTCACCAAAACCAGGTCGCATATAGAGCCAGAATACATAAAAAATTAGGTTAATGTAGCTCAGGGCGGCTGGTTTGGTCTCTCTACTAGCTGGCGAGGACACAGCCCACCTCGAAAAACAGAACTGGGATTTTTGTTTACCTGTACTGGTCTGAGAGTGGAAGATATAAGTTCAAATCGAGCCTTACCTCAGCGCCGCGAGGACAGCCAGGCTGCTAAACAGGAGCAGAGCTTAGTAATAAGACGCTGAGGATTTTTTAGCCTCTTTTACGGTCTGAATGGTGGCTGCTGGAGCACATCTCTCTTCCAGCTGCTTTTAACAACAGCCCACATGACGTGAGTCTGGAGAGCTCGCCTCGAAACACACTCCCCCCATCCCACCCGCAACACACTGCATCCATTACTACCAGCAGAATAAAAAATGAGGTAAACTATGAGTAAGGTGGACCACAATACAAGTGGTAAAAATGATGCTCAGAATATTTGTGTGTAGAATGTACACTACCGGTCAAAAGTTTTTGCACACCAGTGTTTTAGCGCTTATCCATTCATTTCATAAACTGCAGATTTTTAATGTATTGCAAAGTTGTTTACTGAGCAACTATAAATTAAAAAACACTACAAGGACAAAAGTATTGGGACGCTTGTTTTTCAGGATTTACTTCCAGTGAAGGGCAATCTTAATGCTTCAGCGTGCCAAGACATTTTGGACAATTCCATGCTTCCAACTTTGTGGACACAGTTTGGGGAAGAACCTTTTCTATTCCAGCATGACTGTGCCCCAGTGCACACA
>JBBPCZ010000007.1:18408135-18422400 GCA_037974445.1 Brycinus macrolepidotus | reverse complement strand
GGCCTTCTCGTCCAACATCAGTGTCTGACCTCATAAATGCTCTACAGAATGAATGGGCACAAATTCCCCACAGAAACACTCCAACATCTTGTTTAAAGCCTTCCAAGAAGAGTGTTCTAGCTCATCTAGCTGCAAAGGTGGACCAACTCCATATTAAAGTCTGTGTATTTGAATGCAATGACATTAAAGTCTCCGTTGGTGTAATGGTCAGGCGTCCCAATACTTTTTTCCATATAGTGTATGTCAAATGAAACAAAGGTCTTTTATAACATGGAAAGAATCTAACGGTGCATGTCTGAAATCCTATTTACTAGTGGTGATGCAGACTCCAATTTTAGGCTGTCCTTTAACTTTAAATGCACTAGTTAACTGTTTCATCCCACTTAATAGCTTGTGATCCACATTATAATTATTATTATTTTAGGTGGCTTTTTACAGGTCAGTAGTGAGTAATAAAAAAACAACATTTTCTGACTAATAAAGGTACTCATATGGTAAACACACTGTAAATTTATTTGTTAGTGAAGACTACTGAATGTATTTTTAGCAAATATTAAGTGAGTTACATGCAAATGTAGAAAATCTCACATGCAAGTGTGCAAAAACGTTTGACTGGTAGTGTACAGTTCCTGAAGAAATGTGAAGTGGTCTAACTGCTACACAGAGCTTTTTACCCAGTACTTGTGTCCCGATCAAAACGACTCCAGTACAACAATACAGTTTGCTACAAGTTACTGTTAGGTGCTCCCTAGTCATTGTGGACCCTATATATATTTAAAAGGTGAACCTGTAATTCATTTGTTAATGGAAGGAATAAACATAGCTGTAGTCCATGAAGTGCACTAATCACCGTAAAAAGTATGAAACTATTAAAGACCATGTAAAATACATTGATGCAGTATATTAATCACCGTAAAGATAGTATGAAACTATGAAACAGTCAAAGCGCAACCTATAATAACCTGAAATAAGCACAGCCGACCTCCTTAACACTGTTTAAAATATTAGATTAAGCCAAAGGTTTTTACCTTTTCTCTGATTTTAGACTGTTTTCTGAGTGCTTTCTAAATTTACAATAGTCAGCTAGTTGGTCACAGCATGTCCATTTAAACATCAGTGAAACTAGTCTTTCCGCACATCCCTACCCTTCAATCCTGTCTAGAAATGTGCGAAGGTATCACTTTCTATGCAAAACAAAGATTAAAAGTTGTAGTAGTGTGTATTACTGAAGTGGCTCATCAGTTGAGCTAGAAGGCAGGAGCTAGTAGGGGGTGGTTGGGACAGCTGTTTCAACACAACTCTGATTTTCTCCCAATCTACACAAACCCGATCCTGCTCTCGCCTGTAAAATAGCATTTTAAAGTTTTGTAACAAATATGAGTGATTCTAATCTTACTTGTTTTGTTTGCACCTAGTTTGTGGTCAAGATCTTCTGCTGGCATCAGCAGGAGGAGGCTAGCAAGCCTCTTGCTTTTTCTCGTAAACATTGTTATTACCATTTCGTCAGTCTACTCAACTCCAGACGATCTAGTAGCCTGTCTGTTGGATTTACCCGCTGTTCAGGATGTGTTTATTTGCTTCCTATAGAGTGACAGACACTCCATCCTTACAATGCAGGTACTTCAAAGATAGTTTAACTCAATCTGGCTACATTTCAAGGAGCAGAATCATCAAATGATAAATATTATAATCAAAGAATGAATTAACAAATATTGTCATATACCGTCACTGTATCATTTTTCAGTATATCCAACAACATTTAGTTTACCCTGATCCTCTGTAGGTGGATTATGAATTCTAAACTATTTAACGTACTGCATGTTTGTTCTTACTTACCACAAGAATAGGCTGTTGAAAAGCTGGTTTGTAGACGTCACTGTTGGGTGAAAGCGTGTGTTTGGTTGAGTAACTGTAGTCCATGCGTAAACAGATGAAAAGTCTCCTGTACCTTGTAGAACCTTAATGACATGTCCAAAATCAATCGGAAGGGAAAAATAAAACTAAACAAAACGAAATGTGGCTGTAAAAGGAAGGGAGGGCTTACAGAACAAAGAAAAGGGTGAAAAGAAAGACCAGCTTGAAAATAGTGGCATACGACAGAGAGGAGAATAAAACAAGAATGAGAATGAGCAAAATGATAGGCTGAAACATCTGGATGAGTGGATGTGAAAAAGTGCAAAATGAACAGTAAAGGGAAATTAATGAAATAATGTATGAACCAAGAGAAGTGAGAAATGGTACAGATTCAGTATAACAGCATTGATGATAACAATTTAATAGAAACATTACAGCACTGATGAACAATGCAACATTCATTTTTAAACATGTTGATAAGCTAATCATAATCATCTGAAAATCCAGTATTAGTCCTAAGTACAAAGCATGGGACAACTGTAAATTCCATATACTGTATAATAGTCTCGTTTAAGAGTACAAGAACAAAAAAGGACAGATACACAAAGAGAGAAAATGTGACAGAAAAAGGACTTACAGAGAGAGGCTCTTCACTTTCCCGATCTTCTGGTTTGGGAACGTCCAAGCGGTCGATAAAGTTCTGGAGCTCTTTCCTGAAAGCTTTCATCTGAGCATTAATGCGGTAGAGAAGCTCATGCTCACGTATTCGGCTGCCTTCATCATCCTCATCCATCCGGCCAAACAGCTCGCCATTCGTCACATAGACCCGTGCTTCAGCGATGATGGTGCTGGTATCAGCGATCAGTCTGTCGATGGTCCTGCTTAAACGCTCTGCCTCCATGCGAATATCAATCATCTGCTGCCGGTCCTTGAGGCTTCGGGATAAAAAACGGCTCTCGGGGGAGTACAGGGAGCGAGTGGGCGTGAGGCAACGGATGTTGCGGACTTCCTCTGAGTCACTCTCTCCCCCAATTGGGCCTTCACGCTTGCGGTGCGGCGGGAGGCGTGAGGAATCATCGTCGCTCTCTCTGCGGCCTCCATCACTTTCGGCATCACTGTCCCGAGGGCTGTGACTGCACAATATGAACAAAATACCACATTGGAATTATACTGCAAAACACTGCAGTCACAATATGCTTCACAATGTGCACTGTATGTCCAAAAGTTTGTAGACATCTGCTTATCAAACGTTATTTATGTAGGTTATTAACAGGACATTTGTGCTCCCTTATGCAGTAACAGCCTCTACTCTAAGGGGAAAGCCTTACACTAGAGGTTGGGACTTTGCAGTGAGAACATGATTGCATTCAGCCACAAGAACCTTGGTGAGATCAGGTACTGATATTGGATGATTAGTTTAGGATCACAAACACCACTCCAACTCATCTCAAAGGAGTTAGATGGTGCTCCATCGCACCAGAGAACACATTTCCACTGCTCCACCCAGTGCTGGGAAGCTTTATACTCCTCTAGTTGACAACTGGCACTGAGCATGATGACTTTAGACTTTTATATGGAGATTGCACAAGCTGTGTGTGTGCAACTAAACACCAGAGTCAGCAGTGAGTGCAAAAGTTGAAGATACATCACAAGCTGAATTTACTAATCATAAGGGATGTCTGGATACTTCTGGACATAAATCATATCAAACCACATTGGAGAATGTCGGACTTCCTCCAAGTCATTTGTCACATAGATGTGTCATGATTAAAAATTGGTCTGTCTTGTTTTGACCACAATTATTTACATTTGCTGGAATGTGAAAATGCTTTAAATCATCAACACACCCTCAGAAGCTCATCTGCAACATCAAATGGTTGGTCAAAATGCTCATAGCACACATATTTACATGTGACACTCAGAGAGTCATAGGCAAGAGGTAAATATTATCTACAGGTAAATTTGGCATTTGTAACACATTTTTAGTGCACATTTGCTATTGATTGTGATTAAGATACTGAAAAAAACAAAATGTGCAAGGCCACATTTTATGCTTTTTTCCCCCAATATTATAAATAAACAGTAAGCATGAATTAACATGTGCAGAAGTGTGTTTTTTGTAGTAGATGTGTATCACTTACAAAACTAGAGGCAGGCAAACCTTTGCATACAACTATACAGATACCCACACTCATTTAAGTATTTTTGCTTAACTGGGTATTTAAATAAAGTATATATGGTTTGAAATGATTGTAATGTCATTTTTTACTGTGCACACTCTACCTGATATTGCATCTCATGTTACAATGTTTGCCTTTGTTTATCCATAACAAAAAATGGGACAAAGAAATGTTAAAATAGGAGAAATTATACTTGTGTGGCTGTCAATACACTTTGGAAGGAGGGGACTGGGGTACCCAGGTGTAGCCTATGTGTGGGAAACACTGCACTGCATAATAACGCTTAAGATTAACAGCTGAATAACAAGTCTAGGGTTTCAAGGCCAAATGATATACGGTGCAGTCTTACCGAGGGCTGGGCCGGATGCCCAGGTGTGAGGCCAGGTCGTAGCGCTGCATGTTGGATAGCAGCACACGGTTCTCGTACTGCAGCTGCATCACCTTCCCGCTCAGCTCATTGATCTGCAGTCTGGCGGCCTTCAACTCCTCCTGCAGGGCTTCGACCTTGGCGCCGTCCACTGCCGCCCCTCCACTGTGACGCGGGCCCTCATGTGACCCGGCCTTGTACTTGAGCTTGTTCAGTTCACCTGTCACCCGCTTGTTCTGCTCTTCCATGTCGGCCAGGTTGCGGCGTAGGAGCTCGGCCTCGTCCTCCACCAGCTGCAGCTGCTGCCGCAGCTCTGACAGAGCTTCGCCCTGTTCCCGAGATGCGGGGTCCGCCGTGCCCCCCGCTAGGTCCTCCCCGCGCATGTCGTCCAGCTCCGCCTTCAGCCCGCGGTTCTCTACCTCCAGCTCCACAATCTTGCGGCCCAGGATGTTAGCCTCTTCCTCCACCAGCCGCAGACGCAGCTTCAGCTCAGACTCTCGTGTGGTAGGGGGACCACCGGCCTCGCCCTTAGGAAGAGGGCTGTCCACATCGCCATAGAAAGAGCGGTATTTCTGGAGCTCTTGTTCAAGCCGGTCCTTCTCTTTGTCTATCTTAGCCATCTTCTTCCTCATCAGAACCGCTTCTTCTTTGATGAGAGACAACTGGCATTTCAAGTCTTCATTTTCCTCCTGTAAGACACATTTCACCACATTTTGAAACTCCCGCTAAGTTTTTACCAACAAAAAGTGAAATTGCATTGTAATTTTACCATATTCTAGAGTAATGTTGTTTCGTTGTTTTTACCTCTGTTGGAGTCTGAGCAGCCTTCTTTTCTAATTTCTGTGCATCTTTGCCTCCTCTTCGTTTCAGAGACGCCTGATAGAAAATGGAATACAAATGTAATGCCTGTACAATACACTGGACAGACATATTTTGTTTATCAAGCCATGACTGTGGCTTTCAGAAATATATTTTATGAAGCAGTAGGAGACTGGAGGGTCGACATGGTTGACTTCGAAGGGCCTAACACACCGACCTGAAATGAAAATCTTGGGGACACACTGTAAATGATCTTGTAAAGTGCTGTCCCTTACTTTATTCTTCTTAAGTACTCGTTAAATATTTTTTAATTGTAACCAGCTTGCTTGTGCTCTCACCTCTTTAGTTTTCTCCACCTCATTCTGCAAGGCCTGCTTAGACACCTCCACCTCAATCAGCTGCTGCCTCAGTCTTTCATTTTCCTCCTCTGTTTTTGTCCTTTTCTCCTCCACATTTTCCAGCTCATTGTGCAATCTCACAGATACATCTTTTGCCACCTGAAAAAAGAACGAGAGGTTGGGAAAGAAGGAAGAAAGTATCCTCATTGCTTGTTTAGCACCTTCAGCTGTCCCAGCAGTGTGCCTTTTAGGAACGACTGTTCCTCAGAATGCTTTTCTCATAAAAAACAAAGCATTAAGAATGACATCACATTTTGATGAAATTCTTTCCAGTATAAATAATGAACCAGTGCAAATTCTGATCTAGTTACAGAAGAACTTGCCAAATGTATTTAAATCACAGCCCTCACAGTGTCAGGTACTACAGACTATTCACCGTGCTTTTTTGAGGAGTCAAGTGTAATAACAACACAGCCAACCAGTTAAATTACAAGACATACAGTTGGTTTTCTTAGCAGGGATTAAGCTTAATCCTGAAATACATGAGATTCTGAATGAATTCTACATTTAAAGGAAAACATAGCACATGACCATGCTTAGTCCCTGTTTGGGAAATCAGCCCATAAAGTACTAGCTATTAATTTAAAGGCCCCACCTCCTTCATTTTTTTTCTGAGGTTCACTTATGCACTTATGATGTCTATTTGGTTTTATGTATCAAAAACAGTCAAAATCAATTTTATACAACAGTGTCAAGCCTTCCTATATATTCCTATATGTTTTAAACAGGCTGTTTTGGTATTGTGCTTTTAAGACGAGATATGTTAATGCACTCTGCTGCCTCAGTAAAAAAAAAATAGTCTGGGCTGAAGTTTAATTTTTGCAGTTTAATTTCCATATAAGAACCAAGTGGCCTAGAAAGTGAACAGTATGTTTTGAGACTTTAACAGTGTTCACACACTACATTAAACTCTTTTATTTAGAAAGATGCAAAGAAAATTCAGTTTTCAATGATAAAAGTCTTGAAAAGACATGATTGTTTATTCAGCGTATGTTTTCTCATTTCTAAAGTAGCAAAAATAGTGTAAACAGCCTGATTAGCCTAAACAGATATGGAAACTGAATATAAATTGTGTTTAATTTAGGGCTTATGATGCATGTTTCATGTTACTTAACACACTGGTCCATACCCAACTTATTAGCAATATTTAAATCCACCCTAACATAGAACATATCTGGTCTATCATCTGTTATTTTTCATCATCATGATCTTTGCTGCACCTTCAAATCTTGCTCCAGACTCCGCAGCAGCTCTCCATCAATCTCGCCTGTTTCGGCGTACCGCAGGCGCTTGCGTTCCGCCTTTCGCAGGCGATACTGGAGGATCCTGCAGTTCTTGTTGGCTCTCTCCAGCTCACGGCGCAGGTCCTGCAGCTGGTAGGCATCCTCCTCGTAGAAAGTGTCTCTCATTTCATCCATCTCTGCCCGCATTTCCTCTATTTCGTGCTAAAGATATAAACACAGTCACAGTGACATCAGGGACAACATGTGTTAAACCGGGTTCATTTTCAGTGACATACTGCCTTATCTGCAGTCCTTACCTTAAGCTCATCGTTTTCATCATTCAGCCTCTCGACTTCTGCCTGTAATTGTTGGTCCATCTCAGACACAGCCTCGGGAGGCCTGCCCGCTGCCTCCAGCGACAGCACCATCGTCTCCTTGGCTGGGGAGTTAGCTGTCTTGGCCTGCGCCCCTCCTTCTTTCTTCAGGCTCTTGTTCATGTGAAACTGGATCAACTCAGACTGCAGGCAGCCCTCTCTCCAGAAGCCAGGTCCACATCCCACGGGGTGTTTGGTTGTTTGCTTGCTGCCGCCCGTCACCCCCTCGGCTTTCTGACTCTTACCTTTACTCTGCGAGGATTTGGAAGAGCTCGGCTGATCGGACACTACACGGTTAGAGTCACCCTTTAGAGGGGAGTCGTCTGTGCCCCCCGAGTCCTCGGCGGAGCTGGTACGCTCCTCGATCTTCTTGGCCTTGTCTGCCCTTCTCAGAGTGGGGCTCTCGGACGCAGAGCTCTTCCCAGGCTGTTTGTCTTTGCCAGTGTTGGCCGGAGAGCTGCTGCGGCTGCTTCTGCCGCTGGGCTTCGATGAGACAACTTTCCCCTTGGAGGGTGTTTTGGGTGTCACGTCTTTGCCTCTGGCTGGAGAGGATGCTCTCTGCTGCTGCTGATGCTGTTTCATACTGCCATTGTCTGTCTGCCGGGGGCTCTCGCCAGCGCCCCCTGTGGCCGGATTCATCGTGTCGTCTCCTAAAGCTCAGGTGTCGCCCATCTTTCCCATCCCCTGTCCAAAACGAGACACTGAGTATAAACTGAATGTAGCCCACTACACGTACAGCCTTTTCTACATCAGCTTCTCTCGCAATAATGCCAATATTCAGTATTACCGTGTGCACCCCACCCAGAGCTCGTTAGCCTAGCACAGGCCACACAGCCTGTGTTCAACATAAAAAGAAAAAAAAAACATGTACTCTATAATGACTACAGAATTTCCTATCGTCCAAGCATCATTAATTAATCAATCATCAATTAATCCTCTAATTAATCAGCCAGACATCACAAGTACTGCCAACAATGACAATAGCATAGCAAGCTCAGGGGGTCTCTTTTGCTCTCGGCCTTTATAAAACAGAAATAAAGTGCAATACTGGTCACAAATAAGCATATCTCGTTGCAAACCTGTTTAATGGCCCTGTGTGTCCATGCCTGAACCATCTGACATTCTCATATTCAATGACTCGAGACTGAATGTAATAAAATGAGTTAAAACACACTGACGTGGCTCTTGCTTCACATATCTACTAGAAACATCATTACTGTGCATTTCTGGATTGCTATCTATATAAATGAGACGAGCAAGCCATAACAGTATTTCTTTCTAATGCTCAACAGACTGTCAAGGGTAAAATGGACTAGAAATAGCCTAGACGAGTGGTCTTTTCCACGAAAAACGTTCATTTTTGCATGATAATGTCTGATCTGATTAGGCCCATGTAAACTGGGCAGCCTTGTTTACATCCTTGTTTACAGATTACACAGATGCTCATTTCTAAGCTTTCCTTTCGACATACAAACAGGACAAAAGATGGCAACAGTTTCAAGGAGAGAGGCCTTACCGTTTCAGCATCCCACCCTGTCCTGCTCTCTGCTGAAGGAGTGATGGGGAAAACAGAGAGAGAGAGAGAGAAAGGAGGAGGGAGGGAGGTGCACAGGCTCTGCTGCAACAGCACCACACACAGACACGGGCAGTCGATGACGTCATCCAGGGGCGGGGCCTCAGGGACAGCAGCGGAAGAAACCTGTCTGATATTGGAAGTGATGTAGCCTAAAATTAAACCCAGTGTTCGGAGGACCAGGCATTACAAACTGGATCAGGCATGAGTGTTTATGTTCATAAGAAATATGTACTATTTATGCCTAGAATGTAATGTGAGGTAGGTAAATGACTGTCAGGGTTTCAAGACTACGAACTATCTGTATGTGCCTATGGCAGGATGAGAGGAGACTGGAAGAAGAATATGGAGGCTGGAAGAAGAATATGGAGGCTGGAAGAAGAATGACTGAATGCCATCTACTGTCCCAGACAGGTGGACAACAGCTACTAATCAGTTAGTCCATCGATGAATGGACAATTGTGATTTTTCTCTAATTCCTGTCAAATAGCAGATGCTAATCAGTTAGTCTGTCTATGGTTTGACATTTGTGATTTTTCTCTAATTCCTGTCAAATAGCAGATACTAATCAGTTAGTCCATCTATGGATGGACATTTGTGATGTATTTCTAATTCCTGTCAAGCAGCAGAGACAGTTCTTTATGAAGAGTCAATACAGCTGCAAAACCCAGCACAAAAAGCCTATAAAATTTTTTATTTTTTTTTTGTATGTAGTCAGCCTTACAGCAGCAGGATCAGTGATCTCGCTCTACTGCAGTAACCATAACTCACTGTCAGAGATGATGTCATGAGAAGAGATGGCCTGCTGCCCTTTGCTCTGTGATGAAAATATAAGGGCCGTACATGGTTCAGTGTGTTAAGAGCTTTACAGTATAATGACCACAACCATGTGGACTGGCTGGTAGCTTTAGGGCAAGGGACATACAGCAGCTGGAAAATGTGAGGCAGTTTGTATTTACTACCATAACGAGCCTCTGTAACCTCCCACATTGCTGGGAGGCTGCATCTTGAATATAAAATCTAAATAAGGAAGAGCAATGAATGATGCAGAAAACATAACATCAATTTAATGCCATGCACTGTTGCCCGGCAACAAGGTCAGGACCTCTAGCTCCTCACAGCACATGTTGTCCCTGTCTATATCATAGACTCTCTGTTTTGCAGCCCTAAGGAGATTTTGCCCTCTTCAGTGCTGCTAGGTCATATGTGACTAATACACCAGTATCTTGGATGGGGCTCAAGCCCCTCTTGCTGCCCTGCTGTGCTTTCATCCACCGAACTTCCGGCAGGCAGCAAAAGGATTATATTACTATGGCATCCGTGGAGAATCAAAGACAAGAAGCTTTCATCCATAGAGCAGGCGTCAGTCTGCTGCTCCTGCCAAGGGGAGCAGCCACACAGCACAACAGAGAGTCGTTCCTTTCCCTCTGCCTTGTAAAAAACTTTAGTGAGCAAACAGTGAATCAACAATGGAGGTTTTAGATCTAATGCTTTCCTAGTTTGGTACAGAATGTGTTTATATTATATTACCTTGACAGCAATAATCAGACTTTTCATACATTCAAAGCAGCTATTCTTAATAATAAGGATTCGTAAATTGTTCTTGGCTACTGTTCTCAGAAAAAAGGCCCTGACCAGGTACAGAATCTGTATTTTTTCTGTAATGTAATTTACATAGGCGTCTCTTATTTATAAAATGCTTATTTAAATAACTATGCATTGAAATGTTCTCTGTGAAACATGTGGCATCATGTAGGTGTGTAAATCTCAAAAATATATGAAATGAAAATATCGAAAGTAGACCTCTATCTAAAGGGAATGGAAAGAGGGGAAGGTGTGGCAGGTTAAGAAGGGGGTTGATTTTATCT
This sequence comes from Brycinus macrolepidotus, assembly GCA_037974445.1. Lineage (NCBI taxonomy): Eukaryota > Metazoa > Chordata > Actinopteri > Characiformes > Alestidae > Brycinus > Brycinus macrolepidotus. The sequence continues at coordinate 18,411,744 of JBBPCZ010000007.1, read as the reverse complement.
CCCTTTTTTGGTAACCCGTTTTATCGTCCCTTAAGTTGAGCCCTGGATGTAGACTATCTCAAGAAACAGTTAATGATATCAGTAGTATTGCATTTAGGCCCACCACATGACACCTCCCGTATGAGCAGACGGCGGAGGGGAAGAGGAGCCAGACGGCTGCTTTTAGAACAGCTGTGTACAGTTGCCATGGTAACCTTTGTCTCAGCCACTCATGAGGAGGAGGAGAGGCAGAAACCTGATTGGTCCTTGGAGACATTCATAGTCTTTGAGTGATGGAGAGAAAAAGGGGCGGGAGGGGCACTGGGACATGATGCAGCTGTTGTGTTGGTGTGGGGTTACCTTCTGGCAGCTCCTGCGAGAGTATGAATAGGGGGAAAGGTGGTCACATGCAGGGCTGCAGCAAAGGGGAGAACTGACTGTTGAGTGGACAGATCTTTGGGGATGAAGGAAAGACATGAAACAAGACCCCTAATGCTTGTGCCTTAATGACATGTTGCATATAATATGATGTATTCATGATGTAAGGAGACAGCACTGAGATATGTTATACAGGGCCTTGCCAAGGCAGGATGTACATTGATACTGAGGTATGTAATGGGTAGTGTGTTGATGTTGTGGTGCTACAGCGATTCTCCCTCTACTGGTCACCAGCAGGATTTCAGTGGATCAATATAAAATCTAGGAAACACTGGTTTATAGATTTTTTTTTCCAAAAGGAGAGAACAGGCAAAACTTAAAGAAAATGAATCCAAATAAAAGGCTGCCTGTAAGAATATTGCCTGAGCCATCCCAGGCGTCCCTCAGTACATACTTATTCTCTACTAATGTCCATTCACCGTGGAGGACCACACAAACCCAACTGAAATGATTAAATCTTTAAATAAATCAACAAATCATTTCATCAATCAATGGTTCATTGGTCATTTTCTTTTGGAACACTAAATTTAAGCAAATCAATTAGTATTAATTAACAAGTCAATGAGTAATGTCTTTTGTTTTTGTTTTTGTATTTGCTTACTTGCTCTTTCAATTGGATTATTTTGAATTTACCATAAATGCAAAGCTGGTACACTCAGCTAACTAGTACTGTTTCACACAATAGGTCAAATAAGTCACAGAAATAGGCTGAAGTAGTCACCAACATAAGATAGAAAGACAATGAATTCAAAACCCCCTCTCCCTCCCTCCATTTGTAAACTGGGATACTGGTGTCCATTATAAAACACTTCCAAAATCTGTCATTTAGAAAGAAGAAAAGGGCCTGCAGTCTGGAGTGAGAAATGTCCCTTCATGATACTCATTTTATTTTTAAAAGCACAATGTACAAAATCACACAGCATATACAACATAAAAAAACAAATATTCAAGAACAGAAAACACGAGCAATACATTTTGTCGTTTAATTACTCAAAATGCAAAATTATGACAAGTAGCATTTAAGACCTCATAGACATACAGTGGAATATTTCAGATGAGTGAAGGCTTCAGAGAGTGCTTCTACAGACACGTCACCCTCACAGGACTTCCATTCAGCCACCTAAATATGATGATTACAGCAGCACGTCTCTAAAATATGTATGATTTCAACTTTTCCTCTCAAGAATGTGATGGAAAAGGCATTTTTACAGGAGCTAGGTGTAGGATTATACAGCTGTTGCCAAGAACGGGTTAAAGAAAAGTAAAACTAGGACACTGAAGTAATAAAGATTTCAAAAATAAATAAATTAATAAATAAGTAAATAAATAATTTTAAAAAGAACAGAAAGATATTTCACATTTGGTTGACCCCTTTTACTGCTGGATATAAAACAGCACAATTTCATGGTTCTTGGGTGTTAGTTTTCAGTGTAAATTTGTCATACTGATAATGCATTTCATCACCGTAACTGATGTGCAAGTGTTTTTTTCCAGCTCTACAGTATAAAACACAGGTTAGCATTTTGGTGACAACTAATACTCTATCAAGCAAGCCCTCTGTGGGCTGAAACATCTGTGTTAGAGCACAGAAAATGTTAAATTGTGTACTAAGGTGGGTACTCCAAGATTGATTTTGGGAAACGTGACTATGTAATATACTGTATTGTCTTTTATTGAGTTCAGTTAACATTGTTGAGTCATGAGATATGTTACATAGCAAAATGCAGAGGCTGTTTGAGCCTGTACTGGAGCATGTGCATAGGGGCGTGTAAACACGTTTTATCATATTGAGAGACTGACCTGAAAACCAAAGATATGGAAATCAACAGGACAAGGACATAAAAGGCAGACATATGGAGGTATGAAATGATTACTGAAATGATTCCATGCCTTAACAGAGAGTTGAGGCCCTCTTGTTCATGAATTGGGAGTATTCCACTGATCTATCCATGCTCCGCCCACAAAATGTTTGTTTGTAGCAAGTGTTATGTGCTGGATAAGCTTTACATGCTTTCCAACCTAATGAGAAGTTTGATCAGCTACAACACAGGTCAACTTGGTAGCACTTGGTAGCAACGGGGAACTCAGCATTATGCAGCAACTCTAAATTTCAGCCACACATTCATTAGGTTGAAGTGCATTTTTACCAACTGTAAAGTTCGTCCAGATTTTGCAGCGTTTGAAAGAACATTTGCGGGCAAAGCATGGATCTGTCAATCCTCCTTACAGAGATGCTTATGCATACAATCGGCAAAAATGCTCCGCTGTGAGGAGAGGGAACAAAATTTGTTCTTAACAAATATTTCTAATTAGATCCACCAGGCCTGGTGGTAAAAAAAACACCTCCTACACAGTGCTGCAAACCTTACAGCTTCGTCCAAACAGGCAGGGCCCCATCCCAGGCGTCCCTCAGCAGATACTGGTTCTCTACCAATGTCCATTCAATTCCATCACCTATTTAGTCTGTGGTCCTACAAGCGTCTGTATGGAAGCCTGCCTGTTTCTGCCTCTCATTCCCTCTCTGCTCTAGTCTCGCTTGGCCCTGCCCTTTCTCTTCCTCCTCCCATTTTCTGCCACCGCGGGCTTCTCCGCCATCTTGCCAGCCACTCCATTACTGGCTGCCAGCATTCCATTAGGAGCCCCGTTAGACACTACTTTGCCGGGCTTAGATGGACCTTCGCGACGGGGCTGGCGACGATAGGTCTGATAGTAGAAGTTTCCAAAGAGGACGATGAAGGTGAGGGCATAGCCAATCAGACACCAGTGCATCCATTTAGGGAAGGGGCAATCAGTATAGAGCGACAGAGCAGTGTGGCCAATAGTAACATGGAACTGGATCTGAGGAAAAGAGTAACAGTTCAACCATACATGAATTAGTGTGGATTTTGATTTGCTGAAAAGTTACTGTTGAGTGTACAGTCTAGATGTGAGAAATAAAAGGAAAAAGTTACAATTACTTAATGGGACCTGTTGAGACCTAATGAGTACTATAATTCCTTACATAACCAACTGGTAAAGAATCATATAGCTGTGTAATTACTTAGTGTAGCAAGTAGGGCTGGGCGATCTGGCAAAAAAAAAAATCTAGGTTTTTTCATAAAGTTTGGCCAATTCACGATTTCGATTTTTTTAATGTGTAACTAGTCAACTTAAAACATTACAACAACATGACTGAAGTAACATTCTCTTTAT
>JBBPCZ010000007.1:18392154-18408035 GCA_037974445.1 Brycinus macrolepidotus | reverse complement strand
ACGTGAAGAGCCGTCCATCTCTATGATATTTCTGTAGCCTATTAGGTTCCTTCATAGAGTGCTCTACTCTCACAAGTGAGTGGTTGGTTAATTAGGCGCGCCATCATGTGGTCGAACAATATTGCCTCTTAATTATTCTGCCATTGGTGCAATTACAATGTATCTAATATTTTTATAAAAAATCACGATACCTAGATTTAAGAAAAAATTAAATCGTCTTAAAACGTAAATTCGAATTAATCAAAAAAATCTAAAGAATCGCCCAGCCCTAGTAGCAAGCAAGTAAAGCAGTAGCTCTGAAACCGATCCACAATGACCCCTAGATGGTCCACATTTTTGCTCGATCCTCACATTCTGCCAGTTGGGTTAGAGCATGATATAAACTGTTTGGGAGTCACTGAGGACTGGTTTGAGAACCACTGTTCTGTTTGAAACTGTTGTATAAGTCTGTACATAACTACTATCATCTGCAGTTCTAGTGGTAATTATGTTTAATAGTGAACTGGCACTCTGTGAAGCTTTTCTGGAACATATTAAAGGTGCTTAACAAAGGTAACAGGGAAACAAACATCTGGCACACGATATACCACTGCAGTCTGGACAAACAACAAAAATTTAAACGTCAAAATACCATCTGAATAATTGTCAGGTACTTCTTCCACCACAAGTATTTCTGGATCTTTGGCCCGCAGGCAGCCAGCCCATAGTAGAGATACATAAGGACATGGATAGCTGCATTCATATGAGCACCGAAGAATGCTGTATGAGAAAAAAAACAAACATTTCTCATACACACAGCCATTCAAAACAATATTATCAAAATACTATTCAGAATGTTCACAACCAACATTATCTGACCATAGTAAAAGTTTTAAAGATGCATGCTGGATACATATTTCATGTTCAGTCACATTTCCTGAGTTTGTTATTTATAAAATGTGTATAAATAAATGTGTTCTTTAATAGTTTAAAAGTTAAATGTTTTCAGCATATTAATTATTTATGAAAAACATTATGTTCACAAATCAAATGCTGGCACTGCTGTTCACATAATTCAATGCATAATTCACTATCCAATCATGAATTCTCTTTGTGTTTATGTTGTTTGTTCTTGGAGATTTTTTGCGCATGAATTCACACATAAACTGCAAAGCATTTAGTTAAATATTTAGTAGTTAAATATTACTTTTCCTCATCAATACACCTGCTCCATACTTACACTGTCCCCCTGCTACCCATTTGATACCAATCCACCACAGGGTGAACATAGTGCAGTGGTGATAAACGTGCAGAAAGCTGACGTGGTTGAACTTCTTGCGGAGGATGAAGAACACTGTGTCCAGGTACTCTACTCCCTTTGAGACAAAATACCACCAAAGGGCAGCTGCCATCTGTTTAAAGAGACATTAACCAGTAAAAAGACTATTGCATAATGTACAAACACTACTGCATAATATAGTAAACCATTTATTAACAACTGAAGGTGGTAATAAATGGTTTACTACCATTCTGTTTCCTTTCATTAGCTCTGTAGTAGAGCTTGTTCTTTTACCTACAACACCAGTGCATTACCTACGGATTTCTCGGAATGTCAGTGACTTGTGATTAACTAAGTCCCTTCCAAGCCTAAGACGTAGAATCAGGTCTTGACCTTCACTCAGTGAATTTAAATAGGGTAGCAGAAAATAACCATCTGACACTATCACCTCTGACCTATGCAAGATGGGTGATGACAGTGGCATCTGTGACTGCCAGTCTGTTAATGTGTGTGGGTATCTGTGGCATCATAATTGACTGAAACTGAGCTCCCTTACTGTCCCATTCTGAATACACTCTTTAGCCAGATAAGAGTGAGGGATTGTATTGCCATGCGTCTACGCTGTGTTTCGTTTCCCATGGCCAGGCACAACCATGGAGACGCAGGAACACTCATGCTAATCAAACCAGGTCCCCTCTCCGGGAACACGCTCACCCTGACTTCATTAGGGTCGTCCGAGTAGTCCACTGGCTGGCAGAGGTAACTGTAGTTCGCTGCCCGTGCTGCAAGGAAGAGCTGAAATAGAGCAGGTAAAAATAGAGCCATTAAAAGACTCATTAGATTGTGGAAGGGAAGGATCAAGGAGAAGGCATGCAGCAACTTCGGTGATAAACATAAGGGTAAATGCTGTAAACGCAATCAAGGAAAATACAAAAATGGAGTTAGTTTCTAATGCCACTTACAGCTATTTTATCCAGCAGTTAGTGCTGACACCACACAATCTGGTTGAAAAGATTTTTTTTTTTTGGGGGGTGGTGGGGGGGGGGGTTGTTTATATACCAGAAATGTGTGCTAAGTAACATCAATCAAAGCATGACAACTGAAGTGAACAACTTATTTTGACTGAAGAAACTGCCAATATTATAAACATAATTGAATACAATGTGCGTTGCTCCTTTGGGTTACTCTTTAAATTATTTTGCAAAGCTATAGAATAAAATCAACACACTGTGTGTCATCAGGACTAACATCACCACACAACACCACCACACACTCCTCTCGAGTTCTACTGCTTGCAGTATTTGCAGTCTAATAAAGTACAACTTTTCATCCCCTTTATCCAAGGAGAACCCACCTCTTTGAAGATGAAGAAGTTGAAAATAACCATGCTGAAGTTGTAGACAATAAGAGTCTTCCTGAACTGAAAGGGCTCCCTGTTTCGCATGAATTTTGGCCCCAGCCAGAGGAAGAGCAGGTAAGAGGAGCTGATGGCCAGCGTGGGGAGCGGAGAATCCATCAGTGGCCATTTCTCCACACGCTTGTCTAGAAAGCAGGAAACAACAAACAACAGTTAATGATGATTTTACTAAGATTTTTCTAAGCTGGAAGATCTATGCTTGATACACAGAATGTGAGCTTGTAGAGCTATCGTTGATTGGATGGAGTTATGGTTCCCTGAATACGGATTAATGAGAAGTCAGTGCTTATTGTGCTTTATCGGTTTTACAGAACTGTAAACTGTGGTGAATTTTCAGCATCATGGTTTGTATTCAGCAAACAATGTGATCACAGTGATGATTTCTGTGTTTTGTCTCTGTACTCTGGCATTTTGCTTTCAAAGTGAAACAGTGATTGAGTTTAAAGAACAGAACAGCTTTCATTTGAGGATTTATGTATACTGGGCAAATCATATGGCCATTTTATAATTTAGCCCCACCATTTTGTGGCAGTAATTAGACAAATTCATTTAATCTTAAATAACACTTTATGTTTAGTACTTGGTAGCAAACCCATTGCTGTCAGTAACCAGCTGGTCTCATAGCAGCCTGCTTCTCAGATCCCAGGAGGCAACAGACTCGACATTAATGCCATGTCAACTCTAAATGTTTTGTTAGAAAAATGTTCTTACTGTTCATTTACATGCAGACTACAATGTACATAGTGTTATTTGCTTCATACAATGTCAAAAACATGCAAGACACTAAGTAAAGCACTGTAAAGAGTCACTACTTGCAGATGGCAGAAGATTTTTCTAAGAAATGTTCATGGTCATATATTGGAATCATGACTATTAATGAATATAATGGTTGAGTGTCTGGGAATGATAACTTGTTGCAGTAGGGCAGACGCCCTTATCCAGAGCAACTTACAATCATTAGTTACAGGGACAGTCCCCCTGGAGCAACTGAGGGTTAAGTGTCTCACTCAAGGATACAATGGTAGAAAGTGGGGGTTTGAATCTGCAACTTGGCAGTCATCGGGTTCACAGGCAAGTGTTTTACCCACTAGGCTACTACCACCCCTATGTAATTATTGTGTGATAGAAATGTTTTACTTGAACAAAGTCACTGAAAGTAAAACTCTGTGTTAAAAAAACTGAGGAAATCAGAGTTACCTGCGATGGTAAGGCCCCATTTGTAGAATTCAATAGTGTCGTTGATGAGATGTGTTACAATATCCATCTTTGCAGTTCAGGTCCTAATTGTCCTTAAATTAAATAAAAAAGTACACTTTGGTTCAGAGCAAACACAAAAGTTTAGCAGTAGTATAACCAGTCTCCTTTGATTCTTTTCTCTATTATAGAAAATCAGACAATTCGTCACTTGAAAAATCAAGGCACAGCTATTTTAGGGTCCCTCTCCATAAACCCTGCAAAGAATGATCAGAAGTGGTTTATTCATGCACCAACAGGTTCTCCAAACCTCAGCCCAGTGGTGAAAACTAGTGCATACTGTATCAATTGTATTAACATGTCTTAAAATCTACAATCTTAAAATGCAAGATGTCAAAAGGGTTCTTTAGAGCAAAGCCAAAGATCGAGTTTTAGGTACTCTTTCTGTTGAGTATCTCCAACTGTGTTTTATTATTATTATTATTATTATTACTATTGTTATTATACTTTCAGATGCTCCCAATTAGGGGTTGCCACAGTGTATCAATCAATTATTCATTATTGATTATCACATTATTATTATCACTATTATTATTTAAAGAGTGGTCAGAAGTACTAAGACTGAGGTACTAAGGTTCCTCTAAGGTTTCCCTTCAAAGGACCCTTCTGACATTACTGTAACCAGACCCCCCTGATCAAGAAAACCAAGATCAAGAATGTACTGCAAAGTCATGCCTCATGGCTTTAAAATCACTGAAGCTCAGGTCTGTACATTCATATCACCTCAGGAGCCACACTTCTGATCTAGGATCAGTTTTTTTTTTTTTTTACTCTGACCCTTATAAATAAGGAGGACTCTGATCTGAGATCAGTCCTTTAACTCAGGTATCCTTTGTGTGTCAACCAGACCAGAGTCTAAACCGGCTACATGTTAGGGGGCGAAACAGGGAGACTAGGGAGGGGGTCGACTGGGGCCTACAGCACAAAGGCAGTGGCAGCATGTGTCAGCAGATACCCACACGGACAGAGCTGTAAAGATAATCAGGCAGCAGCTGAAGCCATTTTGTAATCCGGGTATGCGTGAGGTTCAGCTCTAAACCTTCCAGCTCTCTGCTTTTGGTGGGACTCAGGTGGGTTTACGAATACAAGCCTAAAAGAGAAGAAGAGGCCTCCTCATCATCATCATTCTCATCCTCTTCTTCCTGCCTGCAGCCCAGCCAGCAGCAGCACAGGAGCTGCAGAAATGTGGCCAGTTCAGGCCTTTACTGGACCATAGACTGGACCAGTGCAGGCCTTTACTGGACCACAGAATGGAGCTAGATTAAAACGATGCAGCCTATAGGCGATGCTGAACTTTCTCGAAATTTCCACCTTAAATGGCGCAACGGTCCAATACTAAACGAATTGAAAAATCGAAAAATGTAATAAAAAGAGGGCGAAAAGAGTCTAGATCGTGGTGCTGCGTGGTGGTAGAGTGTAAAAAGCCGTAAAGTGGCAATTTCAGAGCCTAAAATTAGCATTATAGCAGGCTGACTTTGGTCATGCACCTGCACAACAGTCAGAATCCGATCAAAACACGACTAGAGTTTAATCTCCAACGGTCGGTTCACTTCTCGGTTCTCCGTCACTATGATAATTGGACCCTTACCGTACTGGGAATAAAATCCTTTTGTAAGGACATTCAGTGCAAGGTCACAGCTCACAGATATTCCTCTGGATGCAGAGCAAAGGAAACGCCTCAAATAAAAAAAAAGGGGTTCACATGTGAAATCCGGATCAGGATGAAGAACCAGTCCGAACGCAGTCTATACACATGAGCCGAGCATCCTAATGCATCCTAATGCACATCGACAGGAGTGTGCCTGCTGCGGCGCTCCAGTCTGGGGGGGAAAAAACGGACAGTGCAGAGTGCCCAACTGCGCATGCGCATAGGAGCCTGTCTGTAGTGCTGATCCAGGATCAGCTGCACCGAGACACAAGAGCTGGACTACAGAGTTCATCCTAGAGATGTGCAAAACCACTCGTTTTCTTTCTGATCAGATATCAGAGCTAATGTCCCGATTCTAGTACTATATTTACTATAACTATATATTATATATGGTTTATATTATATACATACATATATATTTATATATAAGATAAGATAACCCTTTATTAGTGCCACAAGTGGGAAATTTGCAATATATATATACCATATATTATATACTATTACTACACTTTAAAATTCATCTTGTGCTCCCGAAAGAGGCGTTACTGTGATCTTGGAAAGTCTTTGCATTAAGATTAGAATGACAGAGCATTCACTCTGTTTTATGTGGCTGAGTGTATGTGTGTAAGTGTAAAGTGTGTAAAAGTGTCCATTTGTCATACGTGAACACACCACAGCACACAGCGTGAACAGCACAAAACTGTTCTCTGCATTTAACCCATTTACCAAGTGAAGCAGCAGGCAGCCAAGAACACAGCGGCCAAGGAGCAGTGTGTGGGGACGTTACCTTGCTCAAAGGCACCTCAGTGGTGCCACTAGCGGTCCTGGGATTCAAACAAATGATCTTCTGACTTCAGGGGCAATGCCCTAATCACTAGGCCACCAGCTGTGTGTGTGTGTGTGTGTGTGTGTGTGTGTGTGCGTGTGTGTGTGTGTGTGTGTGTGTATGTGCAAGCATCATGAAAAGGCAGAAAAGGATTCCTATCCTATGGATTTATTTGCTGCAATCATTTTTTCACTTTTTTAGGCATATTGTGTTTTATAAAAATAGATATTGAATGTTTAAAGGAAATGTGAGGATCTGTCCTTGAATAAAACAGCAGCATCGGAAGTTGTGATCTTGCCATCCCTATTTACAGTCTCATCCACGCCCAGTAACCAACACCCAGTCAGACCCCATGAAACAATTTATAGGGGAAAAAACATCAGAACTGTTGGCTATTAATAGTTTGAGACCACTTAGTCCAGGTTATTTTTACTTTTGTCTAGTTTATATTTCATATTCATCGTTTCAAAAGGTCATTAAGTGTCTAAAAGGGGCAGGACAGGCTAAATTAGGATTAAATGCATGCATAATGTTTTTATGAAATATTTACCACTTACAAGGATCAGGCAGTGAGACTCAGATGAGGAAAATATACAGGATTAAATTACAGAGAGAGGGAGAGATAGAAAACAGCTTGAATTAAGGGTGTTTTATAAGATATTGTTTTATTCTTTGTTCGGTGGTGGAGCTTGGACAAGGTGCAGAATGGTAGTACGCAGCACTTTTTCTGACCCCCAAATGAAATCCCATTTGAGGAATTCTGTTTTATTTACTTTGTATGAAAGAAGGAAAATACATTCATAATTCATTTTAATGAGGAGAAAAGTTTAATAAACGCTAAGGAAGCCATGATAAAACAATCATTAATACACAAGGGAGATAGTTATACTACTAAACATGCTAGTTAAATAAAGTGATATCTTTCTATTATATTTTTCTGCAAATGCTATGATTAATAAAACAAAAAGAGTACGTACTCATAAGGCTCCTTGTTGTTCAGGGGCCCAACTGCTTGTATCATTTACAGCAAGAATCGACCCTGGCCGAGTCCCACAGCAGATGAAGTGAGGTGCAGGTTAACAAAGAGCAGGATGGACTTTCTAATCCCTCTCTGCTAGTGCAGATGGCAGGAGGCGTGAACTGTAATCTCCATTCACCACCCTGCTTCCAGTCTAACACCGCTCCTATAGTCCAACTGCACATTTCAGCACATCCCTGCTCGAACTCATAAAGTGCTTGGTGATGAGCTGATTAATTGAATAACATGTGTTTGACCACGAAAACACTGTTCAGCTACTCCAGGATTATCTAGTTGTTTTTTTTATATTGATTGCAGTATTTTATACTTTATTTTGATTCAAATATGGTGTGTTTTGTATCACGAAACTGTGTGAAATTGGGGTAATGGTAAGTGAGCTAAAATTGGGATAATGGTAAGTGAGTAGTTATGTCATTGTGACAGACATTTATTTAATGTGCTTTGGATCACCTTTGATAGTTGGAAACAGTGGCAGATGGTCTTAATACTCAACAGGAGATTGAAAACTATGGCTGATACCACAAATTTTGTTTTTGATTCAGTAACAAGAAATACCAAGACTAGTGTCTTGATACCAGTTCCAATACAAATGCTTTCAAAATTCTTGAGCATTTAAAAATGTTTTGTTATTTCATTGTAAAAGCCAGAAAATGTGCATTTAAAATTATATTGTAAAGTCTAAGTATTTTGCTTGATTCTAAAGTACATTGCAACATAAATTGACTTTAGTGGGGTGAAATAACTCCACATGACCTGTCATTAGAGAACATTCCCCCCATCTCATGTGGCTGTGCAAAACCCACAGGTAGAGGACAGAAACAAAAGCAGTTCCTCTCTCACACATTTATTTGCTACAATCACTTTTTACCTAAACAGCAACAAAGGCACATTACCTAATCAGCAATAAAGGCATATGGGGCAACTGGTAGCCTAGTGGTTAGGGCGTTCACCCTGCGATCAGGAAGTCGTGGGTTCGATTCCCAAGACCGCTAGGAACCTCTGAGGTTCCCTTGAGCAAGGTACCGTCCCCACACCCTGTTCCCCGGGCGCCGTGTTCCTGGCTGCCCGCTGCTTCACTTGGTGAATGGGTTAAATGCAGAGGAAGAATTTCGTGCTGTGGTGTGTTCACGTATGACCAAATGATCACTATCACTTATTAATATGAGGATATTCAGCTGCTGCTTAAAGAAAACATCCTGACATTGTAAAACATCATGACACAGTAAAAATTGATTCAGTGACACTGCTAAAGAGCTATGTGTGGTTATTGCTTTTGGTTGTTAGATAGAAGTAAACCAATTTAATAAATTTCATGATATTGGAGTGTAAGGAGGTTGTAATATTGTTGAGGCTGATGAACAGTTGTTTTTGAAAACATATGTTAATGATGTTAATTAAGAATATAGAACACTGTTATCACGCATAATAATAAAATATTTCTGAGAGGAAGACTGATAGGTCAGCATGTTTGTTGTTGGAGGTAAGAATCTTTGCAGCTAATTAGGAGAAGACACATATTGCGTAATGGTTCAGGTTGCATGAGGTGTGCCACCCCACAAAAACCCTCCCTGATAAGTTGAAATGAAACCTACGCCACTGATTCTATTCTTAAACATTCAAAGAAACAAACGACAAATTTTGTCGGTTTATCATCTTTTGTATTAAGTTACTCTTCATAAAGTCAATGTTTTCAAACTAAAAGTGTTGAGCTGGAGTTATGATGTAACTAGGCTAGTAACTTTAGCTGATCAAGATCGATTGCCTTTCTCAAGCCACTTCTCAGCTGCTGTGGTTTAGTGGCTGAGTGTGGTCTGGTTGTGGATTTAATTTTAATGCAGTAACAGAAAGTGGAGCTTAGCGACAGCAGTCAGAACTGGAACTAGTTGTACCATCATTAAAAGCATTTAGGCCATGGCCAGCACTGTAGTTCTCACTGACTTGCATTACACGGTTTGCTTTATTGTCTTAAAACTAAAATTGCAACCATGCCAAAATGCTGTAACATGGCGAGGTACATGGCAAATAAGATAACCAACCATGATTTAAGCTTTTACTGGATTCCAAAAAGACTACACGCTTGTCTTAATAGACAATAGATTTTAATAGACAGGAGGTCTCCCAGGCCCTGCTGACCTTATAACATCGTGATACTATTGTGTCTATGTGTGCAGTAGACATGTTGTGTCAGGCAGCTCAAAAACCTAATTCTCTTCGTGAGAATTTGTTGTTAAAGAATTGCATATGACTGATTCCAGTTCCCCAGATACATTAATTTAGTTAGTTAGTTAGCTGGTTCTCTAGCTAAGTTAGCTTGCACTAGCACGGTCAGTCTTCATGTTGACATATCCTCACTCGTTCACTTTAAAAAAGCCTTCTGGAAATTGCCTGCGGTGAATAACATTGTTATCAAGGCTTGATATTTAGCTGACAGCCACTATGGATCGGTGATTTCTATGGGAAAAAAATTAGTCTCCAGTTATGATTTTGACCAGCCAACGTGCTTATTGCATTTTGTTTGTGGTTGACAAGATAGCAAAATAACAAGTTCATACGTACTTGATTCTGATTAATTTTGGGGCATGAAAGGGACAATGAGTCCAATCAGATTCAGTTCCTCTATGTATCTGACACTTTCCTCAGACAGAGGGATACTGAAATAGGCTGATGTTGACATTTGATTTTATGTTTCAAGTCACTGTGTCCCGCAATTTCACATTCACTACAATTCAACTTCACTGAATGTTTTCCCGACAAGAGGCAAGGTTTTGCCTCCAATGGCATGTTGCGAATAACACCTTACACACACATGCGCACACAAACACACACACACACGCACGCACACACACACATACACACACACATACACACACACGCAAACATGCACAAACACACACACACACTGAATTTGGCAAATTAAAACAATAATTAAAAAAAGACAGCTACAAAGAAATGCGGACAGATAAATGATCTCTGCTTCAGGCCCATATGCCGATGCAATACTATTCAGTCTTTCATAAAAGGCATAAACCAATGCTGGGTTATTAAATCCATCTGATGTGAAAGAACTTGACTACATTTGGGCCTATTTTGAGTGGAAATGCATTTTCTGAAAGAACTGCTGCATGTTTGTTGTGAATAACCTTTTACTGCATGAATTATTAAATATGCATTATGATTTGTCTTACTAAAGTCACTAAAACTCTTTAGAGACAGTCCACGCTCTACACTGTAACAGAGGTTGCAGTGGAAAAATATTAATATTCTGAATTTCAGTGTACCAAAGTCAAATGAGAAGCCAATTGGAAGCAGGCCTGTCAATTAAATATAGCATATAGTAAAATATAACCTGTTATATTACTAACAAGCTTTTGTATTTAAAAGCAAATTCTAAGTAATAAATAAAATATGTATATACATATTGAACCAGTTTTTGTGAATGTTGCCAAAATTCAACTATGGGCCTCGGTGGTCACTACATTTTAGCATTTTTCACACAATGATACCATTTACAAAGGAGCTAGTCCTCTAGACCCCCTGTTCTCCACGTCCACCATCACTCACCATGATCCGCATCATCCGGTAACCTAATTTTTAAGCCTTTTGTAAGCTGGATCAGATGTTTTGTGGCAGGGAATCCATGGAACAGCAGGCTTCCATTTTTAAATTATAGTATAAAAATTCATACTACAATAATAATCATTTATAAATAAATTACATGTACATCTTTGTATTATATATGACCCATGCAAATATTGTCTTCTTTTATGGACTCCAATAATTTATAATATTTTATTATTGTGGAATAATATTCTTACTTTAAAAATCTTTTTTTTTTTTTTTTTAAATAACATCTTCTTCTTCATCATCTTCCCAAAACATACTGATTTTCTTGCTGGCTACAGCAAACAATAATGGACCTATTCAAACAGTGGGGGCAAACCAACACCTCCATAATATAAACAGCCTAATTATAATAACCTGACATGACACAAAACGACATCCATTTATGTGCAAATGTTTAAGAATATAGAAAGAATTTTCAACTTGGGGTATTAAAAAATTACATTGGTAGTATGCAGTGCATCCTTACATTTGATTTCACAGCAACATTGCATCATCTATCAGCTACAACCTACAGAGAACCCCATAAGATTTAAGTAAATCCAAGTCAGGTGAGTTTATTGTCATTTCAGCCATATACACATTACACACTGAAAGGAAACAAGCTTCCTCCAGGATCATGGTGCAACACAAGAACAAAAACAGAAACACCACATGACTATGTACGTGCAGGCAGGACAGGAACACACAGAGTGCAAAAAACGAAAGCGAAAGCAAAATACAAGAATGATACAATATTACAGGACAGCATACAATGCAGCCAACAAAAGTAGTTACAGTACTAGTTTGAATTAATACAGTCTGATGAAAGATACTGTATTCTAGCAGCAGAGTCAGTTCAGTTAATGTCTGATGAACTCTAAAACAGAAATATACAATATATCTTAGCTGAAAGTCTGTTACAAGCAGTTATTGGCTTCACATTTCCATGTCACAAACCCCTATGTCTTTGTACAGCCGCTGTATCACCACCATTACCTTGGTGCTAACGTACACAGAAAAATTAGCATTACAGTCGACCCTCGTTTATCGCGGTTGACTGCATCTGACAAAATTAAAAGTCTGTTTTCATGTGTGTGTGGAGTATTTCTCAACTAGTCCTGACTGCAGATTGGATGTTGCTGGATGTTGCAGGCTAAAAACAGCTCACCAAACCACTTCTGTTAACAAAGTTAAGCGTTTCATAGCAAAAATTACAATACATTTGATAAACAGACCGTGTGAATGTTGGATGAGTTGTAAATCAGCCAAATCTAACAAACAGTTCAGACTTAAATTTTCGCTATATTTGCACAATAATATTTATTCCTGTGTACCTCTGTTCTGCACTTTTGCACATGTAACTCTCTGCTGGTAGAATACAGTGCCTGTCATAATACTGTATATATTCAGACTAGTACTGTAGCTGCAGCCATTGTTGACAGCATCAAATGTTGTCTTTTTTTTTTGCTCTTATGTTTTTCTTATGTTTTGCACTCTCTTTTGTCCTGTCTGCACTTGTGGTCTTGCAGTATTATGTTTCTGTTCTTGTGTTGCACCACGGTCCTGGAGGCACGTTGTTTTGTTTCACAGTGTACTGTGTGTATATGGTTGAAATGACAATAAAACCTGACTTGACTTGACTTGACTAAGCCAAAACCTCCTTTTCTTCAAGGTTCAAGGTTACTTTATTGTCATCAGCAGCTGTGTATATGTACATAGTGTGATGACACGACGTTTCTCCATGGATCATATAGCAACATATAACATTCAACAGAGTGCAAGTTACAACAGACAGTAGACAAAAGACAAACAATAACTAGACAACTAGTGTGGACACTGCATAAACCTTCCGGAGTGATGAGAATTGCACCATAAGTGTGATTATTGCACAGGAGGCAGTTACAGCATTGAGCAAAGTGCAAGGGATGACAGAAACAATACAATAAATAGACAATATAGCAGTGTAACAGTAATGTGAGTGGGATGTGAACCTGAGACAGTACAATAAGTAGACAGTAAAGAAGTGTGACATAAAAGTGGGAAGTGTATGTAAACTTAAAGGATGGATAATATTGCACCATACATGTAAACTTACAGAATGGATAATATTGCACCATACTTGTAAACTTACAGGATGGATAATATTGCACCATACATGTAAACTTACAGCATGGACAATATTTCACCATATGTTTCACAAGATTACAGAGTGAAGAGGATGAAAACCTTCCAGAATGATAAAATTGAACCATATATACACATATTATTGCACAGGAGCATATGATGTTGCACTGGAAACATATTCTTATTGCACAGGAGACAGTGTGCAGCATAGAAACCACATTGAGTAAGTGTAAAATTGTAACTAGTCCAGTGACAGGACTTGAGGGTGCCTGTATTGGCAGTAAACAGAGGCACAGTAAAGTGCAGGTACTAATTGAAAGTCCAGAGTGTAATATGAGAAACGTGTACAATATTAAGTGAGGTAGTTCACTGAAAGGTACTGGTTAACCAGGGACTAGACATGTATGTACATTCAGAGCCCTGACGGCCTGCAGTTTGAAGCTGTTGGAGAGCTGTGCAGAACCAGAGCTTGAGTAGAGGAACCAGAGTGGAGGAAGAACTGAGAGGGTTAAAAAGAGAACTAAAGAAAACGTCACTTCCGAGGGAGAGATCTGCAGAAGGTAAGATGGAGGGGAGTGGGATGGAGGACCTGGACTCTCGACTTCAAGCGCTGGAAAAACGGGTTTACGGAGAACATGCGAGAAATAACAGGCCGGTTAAGGTAATGTGGGACGGTCCTGGTGAAACTGGGAATCTGTTGTGGATACTTTGTTATTGTGTTAGCATCCGCCAGCTAGCCAGTGTTGGCTAAATGTCAACAAACGTTAACTCAGCATTACAGGACTAGACAGAGACCTGGAGACCACTAATACTGTTGTAGTGGTTATTTAGTGAAGCTAAATTGCAAATGTGCTGTTTGCATTGTGAGTAGACAGACCTTTCAGTCCTTGGTGTTACTGGACTTCAGTGTATTTAGCCGGCTAACGCCCTGATCCCTCACCCATTGTTGTTTCGGGTGTGGCGTTGATTTCTGGACAGTTTAAGACTGTCTGAGCAAAGTAAATACACTATATAGACAAAAGTATTGGGACGCCTGGCCATTAATATGGAGTTAATATGGAGTTGGTTCCCCCTTTGCAGCTGTAACAGCTTCCACTCTTCTTGGAAGGTTTTCCACAAGATTTTGGAGTGTTTTTGTGGGAATTTGTGCCCATTCATTCTGTAGAACATTTATGAGGTCAGGCACTGATGTTGGACGAGAAGGCCTGGCTCGCAATCTCCATTCCAGTTCATCCCAAATGTGTTGGATGGGGTTGAGGTTAGGGCTCTGTGTGGGCCAGTCTAGTTCTTCTACACCAGACTCATCCAGCCATGTCTTTATGGAGCTTACTTTATGCACTGGGGCACAGTCGTGATGGAATAGAAAAGGTTCTTCACCAAACTGTGTCCACAAAGTAGGAAGCATGGCGTTGTCCAAAATGTCTTGGTATGCTTGATTTTATACACCTGTGGCAGTGGGTATGATTGAAACACTTGAATTCAATAATTAAGAGATGTGTCCAATACTTTTGTCCATATTGTGTACTTATTGAGTACATAATATATGCTTACTCAGAACTAAGTGGTTAATAACTATAACCTGTATAATTTCCCTCACTTGTCTTGAACAGCTTTTAATACATTCCGCCTCTTTCAGTGTGCTGAATCTCTGGCGAGGATAAACACGGCCCTCGCAAACACAGCAAACAAGAGGGAGCGGGTCAAGAGTCTTCACAAGAAAAGTGAGGCTGAACGCATGTTTTTTGTTACACGTTGTGCTCATAAACTATCTGCATCCTGTTACACCTGGCTGTGTTCTTCTTTCTACTTCACAGTTGAAGATCTGCTGAAGTATCTGGATCCTCAGTTCACAGAATACATTGCTGTGCCTGATGCCATGAAACTGGAGTTCATATTAGCAGGTCGGTGAACTATCTCACTTCTGCTGAAATACTGAAAACAGACCGGGCCCAGGACAGACCACCGATGGCTGATGTTTTCTCCTTATAAGCTTGGTTGTTCTTTGTTTTATTGTAGTGACGGTGACTAGCAAGTCTAGTGCATGTCCTAGTTAATATGCATCATATTTTGTCTCTTAGCACACTGTGTTTATGTGTATTTCACTAATTCATTACCAGGCCTTGTGTTTGGCGAGAGTTGCATCTTTTGGGCTTCATAGTAATGGTGTAAAAGTTTCATTTCATGTTGACTCATGGTACCAAGACAGTGCTGTAGATGCTGTGTAGTTACACTTCTGTTTTCTCCCTACACAGAGGAGGATTTCCTGCGCTCCCAGGCTGTACTGTTGGAGCAGGTGCATAACTTGCAGCCTCTGCTGGACAGTAATCACATTAAAGGTGAGATGAGCTTTAGTAACTGTGGTGGCAGTTCTCCTGCTGTTGCACACATCTGTTAACTGGTGATCAGACATGCATCGTCATTAATTATCCTGCTTTATGCATCAGTGTGTTTTGTGCTTCTTAAGATAATATTTCTTTTAGAAATTCCCACATAATAATAAATAATGAAATATGATTTTTTTTTTTGTTCCCACAAGTTTATATAATGCAGTTTTTACTTCTGATGTTACACTTGTCCAGGCCACTGTTGGTTGTGTTTTGTTTTTTAATGTAGTATTTATTATCCAGAAGCCTACAACTACACTCAACAAAAATATAAACGCAACACTTTTGTTTTTGCTCCCATTTTTCATGAGATGGACTTAAAGATCTA
>JBBPCZ010000007.1:18358020-18372317 GCA_037974445.1 Brycinus macrolepidotus | reverse complement strand
AATGTTTCTGCTGGTACCTGTTCAGAAAAAAAAAAGAAAACAGATTTATAAATGTTAACTTGCTGTTGCTCGGAAGGCGCCTGTTATAATGTTATGATCGTGGCTCTGGACTCTGAAAGTAACTTGTTAATGCTCTGGAAGCGGCAGATAGCTTTGGTTTTATGTTTGATTTGATTACATTTATGTTTAAGTTGAGATTTAGAAGAAGTATTTTAACTGCAACTGTGTAAAGGGAGCACTGCTGTTAAAAAGCACCTTATTTGTTTAAAGTGTTTGTAAACCAAATGTTCTTGCACTTTTGTTCATAGTGCTTTTAAAATAAAAGTGCGCAATACACTATTTTTGAATTCATTATTGAATTTTGCTCATAACATTGTGATTAATTGTGATTAAATATTTTAATCGTTGCTCAGCATTAAAATATATATATATAAAAATTAAAATGTAATCGTGTTCAAACTTTTATCTCAAATTTTAGTTTAATTTAAGATTTCTTTAAATGTTTGTCTTTCTCAGACTTCTTACACATCATGTAAGCTTGTGTTGAGGATTACCAGCTCATACAAAACACAGCCAAAAACACATCCTGCCTGAGAGATTCAGTGCCTCGCACAGTAGTAGTGGGTTTTACCTTGTAAAGATGAATGTGCCATTATCTGGCTGACATGCAGGGATAACGCGAGGATTTCGCCTGGTGCTGAGCCCTGTGTGTCCTCACCTCGCGGAAGATGAATGAGTTTTCACTCCTTCGTCAAGGCAACAGAGAGTATCAGATGTGATAATGGGGGAATATTTTACCACAGCGGGTCCTGCTGCCTGAGTGATATTAGAGCCAGCCTCTGAGTCACACTGCCTCTCTGCACTCTGTCAGGAAGGGAAAATGGTCCTTATGGAGGCCCGTGCTGGAGTTTAGGACAGTAATGGCATTTTGCAAAGTAAAACCATTGTCTGCTTCTCTGGCTGTACTGTTAAGATTTTTGAGTGCTGGGAAACTGGAATTTTTTTTTTTTTATTATTATTGTTATTATTAACAGTAGTAGTAGTGTTATTGTTATTATTGATATTTATATGGTTAGTTGTTGAAATTGTTATTGATATTATTTTAGACTACAAATCACTTTGTAATACATTTACTGTTGCTCAGTTGTCATTCAAATGCAAGCAGTTAAAAAGATAATTTTTTAGGGGGGGGGGGGGCGGGTGTTAAAAGAGTAAAGCTTTTGATGGCAATGAACAGAAATTCTTGGGGCTGTTTCTTGAGGCTTGTGCAGTTCTGTCTTCTTTGGCTGGTACTTGCCAGAAACATAAAACTTGTGATGTTTTCACTGAAATGTATCTAGTTAGTAAATTTCCTAAATTGATTTCCTCTTGAAGATTGTAAACGAAGCTGCCAAGTACCGGTACCGTTCGGGTAACCTCTATGACTGTGGGAACCTGACCATCCGTGCTCCGTGGGGCTGCGTGGGCCACGGCTCCCTCTACCACTCGCAGAGTCCAGAGGCCTTCTTTGTCCATGCCCCTGGCCTTAAGGTAAGACTGTACCAAGCTTCTGAATAGATGCTCTTTTATAGCCCTGCTTTTGTGACCTGTCCCACTAATGTCTTTTCTGAAGTAAACACTTCTAAACTCTGAAAATAATGGAAAGTATGATGTGGAGCAAGAAGTGGAATAGAAATGGGAAATGGGGGCAAAACCGTGGTTACATTTCAGCCACATCAGACCAGACTTTTCCTCATTGGAATTCATGTCAGCAGGGTAGAAAACGTCATTTTCTGTTGCTATGGTGTGCTTGAATGTACACCAAAGCATTCTGTGAGTGGTAGAAATTGGTCTGTCGTAAATAGAAAGTCTGGACTAAAGAGTGACTAGCAGCCTTGGTATTCCATTGATTCCCAACCCCCTCCTCATGAAGACTGAGATCTTTGATGTATGCTGCTGGAGCTGTTTGTTGCTGGAACCTTTTGAACAGATGTTGACACATATCCATTATCTATGTTGTATTTTTAAAGTTTCAAATCAGATCTATTTAGATTAATGTGTGTTTTATATTGACACCATTTATGACTATGATTGGAAAGTCATGCTGTCACAGAAATAAGGCACTTCTGTGGGAGTTAAAGGAGCTGAATGTGGGTCAATATCAGACTCGCTGTAACCTGCACTTGAGCCAGCATTCAGGTCTGATCTGACAGCTTATGATTATGAGCCTGGCATTTAATGATTGCCCTCCACAGATACTGAGTGCTAAAAATGTCAGCACTTTCTCATTGGAGTGGAGCGTGGACCCGTCCAGAGCTCTGTACAAAATGTAACACTCAGTGCATCCAAACTATGTCTGATTCTAACACTCAATAACGAAAACATGTTCTGTTGTGCTAAGTTTAGAAGGGTCAAACTGGTGAAGCAGATCAATCCAAAATAAGATGGAGTTGAGATTTGTCTTTTACTTTGCCTCTTTTAATAGTTTGCTTGATTATTCCGTGATGTTTCTCTGCTGTATGGTTATTTTTTCATGAAAATGTCATTACTTTCAGTGTGGTATTATATTCAATTAAAATTACATTACTCAATGAATTACTTTTAGATTTGATTCACATTCAGTGTCCCCGGGCTCGGTTCTGCATTTCTGATGTTTGTTTTGATGTCCTGGGACTTTTTATCAAGTTACAATCTTAATAAATGTATTCTTTTACCTGAAAATATGGACCTGGCATTGAGTGAAAGTTTATAGTCTGCAGGTTTTCTCCTCTTATTTCAGTGAGCTCTGAATGAGAAATAATAAGTGTCAAGTAACACCGCCACCAATTTCTTCGCCAGTCTAATGTCTGATTGCTTTCTCAGGTTGTTGTGCCTAGAGGTCCCATCCAGGCAAAGGGGCTTCTCTTGTCCTGCATCGCTGATAAGAACCCCTGCATCTTCTTTGAGCCCAAGATTCTCTATAGAGCAGCAGGTTAGTTCCCTGGAGCCTCATATATCACAGTTTTTCAGAAATGCTCTTTATATCAGCTTAAGTCTTTTAGTATAGGTCGTTATATTAATTGTAATATAACATTATATGAGTAAAAGCTGGAATGAACAGTCTGGGATTATGCTTGAGATTAGGTTTTTTTTTTTTTCTACCGACATAATTTAAAAGTAGAGCCAAACTATTTCAGTCGGCGAGGAGTAAAGGCACTCCATAATGGTCTCCACTTTCACAAGCCATACAGCGCTCTTGAGAAATACTGCTACTGTTAATTCCCCTTGTTGTAGTCAGTAAAACTGTGTTGTGAAATTTGACATGGAGATTCATTTTACTTTGGAAAGTAAGCAGACTGTTGAGTATATTTACATCCATCATGTTCCGGGTGGACATGGATGTGGCATAAACTGTTCTGCTGTGTACTGTGAACAGTTAAGCCTCCTGAGCTTCTCTGCAATTTAGTAACTTTTGTCCCTGAGTATTCCATGATACTGTAATAAAGTATTTATTCTGAATTTTATGTCTGTGATTAAGACACAGGCACTTGGCTGCGGTGGCATCGCTGGAGACAGCATGGCAGACAAAAATGTGCACAGATAGACTGTTTTGTATTTTGGAGAACAGATTATTTACGATGGCATAATAGCAGATGTGGCATATGTGATGTGGATGTTTCCACTGTTGGCAGGCCAGCGTGATGAGCTCCTGGAAAGATCACAGGTACACACTGTAAAATGGCTCATTTCAGTTGTCTGCTTGAGTGAGGGCAAAGGATAATAAGGGTAATGATGGGCCTCTTGGTATGTTAGCTATTCCCTCCTTGTGTTAAATCTCTCTGGATACAACCTGGTTACATGGCGCAAAGCCATTCTTCATGATGGACCGTGATGAGTACACAGCAGTGGGAATTAGGGCTTCACAGTAAGCACAAACATTGCACTGTTCTGTAAAGTTGTTGCAAGTTGCGACGATGCAACAAATAATCACAATGACTAAGATCACTATCATTATGGAAGGTGATTGCAACTATGTAGGCTGATCATTAATTTTCTCGTGAATTTACATTCATGTTGTGTTACAGCTAAGTTAAATGTTAGCATATAGGTGTTTTTTTGCTTATATTTTCACACTCGGATGTTGGGAATGATTAAATTTAGAGCTGTAGATGCAGGAACTGTCACCAGCCTAACAAAAAGAGTTCAGTTTTAACACTGAAATACTTTTAATACCTTGAGTACTTTCACAGGGCTTGTTCAAGAATCTGAGAAAGTGTAATGCAGCAGTAAAAAAGTGGACAGGGCGGTGATGTAAAAAAATCACTGCTGGAAAAGTTGCTATGGAAGTGTTTCAGCTTTTAAAAAATATGTTGAAACAGCCATGCTTGGACCCCACACCGTCCACAGAAAACCTGACTGCATTTGAGGATATGTCAAAAATAAAAGCTACGGCAAAAGTATTCATTTTCAGCGAATAAATTGGAAACGTCCGCACACCTGCTTCTAATTTCACTCGTTTTTGTACTGACATGTCATGATGTCATGCTGAAGTGATTGCAGTGTGTAAAAATGTTCCGAAAATTTCAGTCAAATGCGTTTGTTTGGGGAGAAAGAGCGAATAAGAAGAGAAGAGTGCCTTCATTCTGGCTCAGGCAATACATGTCCGTCCACAACAGTGTTTCCTTCGTATGATTGGATCACACTTCAAAAACCAGACCTCCTCCTCCTCCCCTCGCAGACTGTATGCTACAACTCTTACCTTTCAGCCATCAATTTTCTTAATCACAGCTATCATGAGTCGTTAAGGGTTTTGTACTTGATCTCAAATGCTAAATTATCTTCACAGCTAAATGATATTTAATTACAGACTCTTTTCAACCCTTTTGTTTAAGCTTCATTTTACCTTATTGGCTCATTTGATCTATTGTCCTTGTCTGGGCTTCACCATCTCTCTGGCTGTTGTGGCAATATGGATTTTAAAAAAAAGTATACATGGCTCCCAGCTGGATGGAAATTACACATTCGCTGCAAGTACTTACAATTCTAGAAACCGCTGCTAAACATTATACTGGATCTGCTCAGGGTAACTGGTTATTTGCATATTAAAGTGTAATTTTTTGTTCTAAAGTAGGGATTGAATAGGATTTAGGCTTTGGACAGTTTTGTTGAATATTTTGTACAGTAAGTGATATTTGATTTTCTTCTAGTGGAAAACAGCCTGTGATTAATTTTAGTTTAAACATTGGATTTCCAGGGGTATTGAGCCCATTTTCAGTTTGTTAGGTTTTTGTGTGCACTAGATTCAGTCATGGTCCGCTGCTTGATATCAATAAAAGCTGACATCAGAAGATCAGTAATGCTGTGAGACCCATATGATTTACCACTACCCGTGACTTGATGTTAACTCTACCATCCATCTAATTGTTAATCTGTGACTGACTGCTGTACACAATGCCACGTATCAGTTTTAATGTTGGATTTTTTGAAAGTATCACAAAGCAGGACTTAAACCTCTGAGAAATAGGCTTAACACTCCAGGCCTGTCAGCTCAGAAGTCGATTTAATTCTAGGGTGGCACGTCAAAGTTTTGTTATTTTGTTATAAAATCACTTGAATTTATCTGTGGTCTTTCTCATTGGAAATGCTGAAACGTGGTCTAGGTTGAGGTTTTCATGCCTCGAGAAAAGGAAAGTGGCAGTCAACCAAATGGTTGTCTGGAGATGGAGACTAGGGGTCATAAGACTTATTTGAGTGGTACTATACTACAGCAGCCAGCAACCACTGTTATTGACACATTACTTGCTTTCTGTACAGACTATACTGTTTAGAATTAGGATCTAGTGTCAAATATGATTCGATCAAAGTGCATTATTCAAAAAATGGCATTACAATGAAAAATAAGAAATTAAATTACACGTCCTACCTGACCAGGTATATTCATAAACTTTAAGAATGAGAGGGGTTCTCCAAAATCAGGCAGGGAAGCTTATTCTTTAAAACAAGCCAGCAGCTGAACTTTGGCGACCCTGAGATTAGCAGATTTGGCATAATGACATGTTAAATCTGTAATTGTCAGTGAGAAGAAATAATATTTAGAAGGCTGATTGAGCAGTTATTCCAAAACACAATAAACAGATGTGAATCCTCTTTCAGTGAGTGACTCCATAAATGATTAATCCTTTGTTTTCTTTAGTCATATAAACTTGAGGCATATTTTGGCATATAAATAAAATATGCAGGCCCTTTTGTTTTCCTAATTAATGTGTTTGAGGGGACAGGTTGAGGAATAGCCCTGCATTCCTAGTGACTGAAGTCTTTTGAAAATCCATTACTGATTGTGCAGATACTTTGGAGTGGTAGTGTATAGGCTTCACGATCAGAATTTCTAGGTGGATGTACTTTATGGTTTTTACATTTTTGAGGACTTTTGACTTTTTATGATATTGTTTTCCTTTTCTTGAAGACCTAATCGGTTTAATGAGGATACTGTGATGTAAGAAAATGTGATCTGTGCTGGTACTTCTTCTGCCACGGGTTTCCTGAAGTGTGTTTTCATGTGTGCCGTTTCTTGTTTTCTTTCTGCAGTGGAGCAGGTCCCCACCGAACTGTACCAACTCCCACTATCACAGGCCGAGGTTATTCAGGAGGGAAGTGATGTCACTTTTGTTGCCTGGGGAACACAGGTAGGCCTTATGAGCGGCAGGAGGAGGGTAAATGGGTTCACACATGTAGGTTCAGCCACGGAAACACGTGTGGAGCGGTGCAGCAGGCTGAATGCACTCTAATTTAGACTCTGAGCTTTGTGACATTTCCAAGTAAAAAGCTGAACCATGGATTAAAACAGGTTCCATCAAAAAGCTCAGCCCTCTTAGTGGGGGAGCACCGAGGGATGCTGCCACTGGACACAGCGCTGACCTCTCTCCTTGACCAACAACATTTCCCTTCTCTGTGTGAACAGGCTGCGTCTGCTCAGGCCGATTCTTTCTACCTCTTATCTCCTCTGTGTGCAGGATGGGATTATGATTTCAATAGCTCACCGGGTGTCCAAAGCCTCGGCTCTCCCTCTCGACAGGTTTATCCTGCCTGCAGCATAATTTACCCTCTCCCAAAGAGCAAAGGGGAGTAAAGGGCTGAGGGGAAAGCGAGGAAATCACCTTCTTTCAAGCCAGTGTTTTGAGGAGGGGGAAAAATCTATTGAGGCTCTGGAAAACAAAGCTTGTTGCGAAACACACTCTCTTTTTCTTTCTCACTCCATTATTCCTCCTATTCATCAGCACACCAACTCAATCTGTGGTGCTAAGGCAGTTAATGAAGTAAAACTGAAGAGTTCCACACTGTGGTGGGTTGTTCAGGCCTGTCCTCTGTTGTCTCACCTCAGATTATAAATGTGTTTCACAGACATCATCCAACCGATCTGAAGCAAATCTGCCAAGAAGAAAGTGCAAAAAGTCACTGCCAAACAGAGTGTAAAACTGGTAGAATTGCACCAAAAGTTGGTTCTAAAAAGTGAGTTTTAATGGAGCATTTTCGTGTTCAGTGGAAAAAAAATACTGTCAGGAACAATTTCGTGTGTTAATGTAATTTGTAATCCAAGACACTGTGTTGAAATTATTGTTCTGGGTAATCAACTGAAAAGAACAGCTGCTTGACTTGGAAAATTAGGCTGAAAATGTTCTTTTAATGAACATGAGAGATGGGGGAAGAGCTGACCTGATGCACCACTTCTGTTCTGCAGGTCCATGTAATGAGAGAAGTTGCAAACATGGCGCAGGAGAAGCTTGGTGTGTCTTGTGAGGTCATCGACTTGCAGACCATTTTGCCATGGGACATAGAGACTGTATGCAAGGTAGGAGGCTTGGTGTCTCTCTCTTGCTCTCTTTCTCTCCTTCTCCCCCCTTCCCCACTAAGTCCATACAGTTTAAAATGCAATACCAATAAATTATTGACCAACATTTCTCAAGCTGCATATCTGAAGAGATTTCAGCCCAGGGCCACTTGTCTGTTTCAAACTGCACCTCTTTGTAAAATGTGGGTTTGTCTGCATGCTAAATTTGCTTTGCTTAGAAATCTAAGCGTGAACATAATCTTGCTCACGCTTCGGTTGTATGCCACACACACAATGTGAATGTTAGGCCTGTTTTTTATACATGTGTAAAGTGCTTTCAGACACTAAATTATATCTTTCCACCCACTGTATGTGATCTGTGTGTGTAATCTGGAGCATATCTTGGCTACAGCCCTGTCCAACCATATTTTGCATTTTAAAAGATTTGAGTTATGACATGGCCTCCAAAAAACTCCATGTACTGTTTTCTTTTCAAACCAGGCAGTCTGGAAAAAGTCTGGTCAAATCCTGGTTGTGTTTAAGTATTGGTCGTTTGATCGTTGGGTTTTGGAGACACACAATGGCGCTCTGAAGCTCCGCACTGACAAATATACTGTTAACTAACAGTTAACTTCCAAAGTTCTAAAGCCTTGGTGGGATACCACTGGAAAAGGCCTGGCCAATTTATCACATATCCTTATTTTATTGTGTAAAAAGGCTGCTAGACCGTCACGGGTTGTTTGTTCTAACCCGTCTTTTTAAATAAACCAAGTGATTTTGCAGATATCACCCTATTAAACAGACTCCATGAGACTGAATAGCATGTTTACGATAATGTGCTTTTTGGCACTCCCGGGTGTTGGAAAGCTGATGTAATGGGGAGTGAAGCTCTCTTTGCCTAAACAACACCTCTTGTATTTCCTTTTTAATCTCCCCCATATTGATTTTGTTTCCCCTTAATCCCATTCTCCTTTACTGGAGTTTGCTAGTGGTTCTGATTTAAACAAAGCAAAACAAAAAAAAGAGTAGGAACAGCATTACAACTTTCTTATTTTTTGTGGCATTGGTAGCCAAAAGGAAGAATCTTTAATCGAGCAATTAGCTGTAATGCGGGAGAATTAATGAGTGCATAATGAAATTTGTTTTTTCCTGGCAGTTTTTTTTTTTTTTTTTTTTTTTAAACTTTGTATAAAAGCTCAAAGCAAAAACATTTTGTCACCAGATGTGCGTTAAGGTCATAGTAAAGGGAAAACAAATACAAAAATCTCTTGAAGCTCTGCATAAAGCACTGAATACATTGGAAACAGAGGACTTATATTTATAGATGTTATGGGCTTGGGTGACTTGCGGATGAAAACAGTGCTCTTCAAGTAAACAAATGCTGCAAAACAAGTTTGTTGTGAGCCCCTTTTCTATAATCTGTATGTTCTCGAAAACATGCTACTCAGTATTTGAAGTTATATGCAGAAACATAGCCCTGACCATACTTTTGGCCTGATACGTGATTTCCACAACCATGAAAGCATGAGGAGCTGGCGTGGGAATGCCACCCCTTGAGCTCAGAAGTCCATCCCTTTCATGAAGGCTCATGGCTGTACCTTTTGAAATGGCTCTTTTGTTTCCCTTTAAGCCTTATGTCTCCTCACATAGTTGTAAATGGTGGTGGAAAATATTTCAAAGGATTGTTCTTGAAGCAGAAGCTATTCCAGCCACCACTAGAGGTCCTTTTGGGAGTTAAATAACATGACTAAGTTGTCTTACTGTATGCTTGCTGCAACTTTGTCTGAAACTGGCACATATGATGCACGTTTCGATTTACCTGCTGCATTGCTGATGAATGCTGACTGGTTAACCACCAAGCAGTGGTCTATTCTGGCTTAAGCATTTGGCTTACAGACCTGTAGGAAAAGGCTGAACCTAAAATGTCCCTGAATGAGGATAAATGACATGATAATGTCCCTGAATTAACCTAGAATGTCCCAGGCCAAGTGGGCAAGATGATGATCTGATTGACCACTGAATGTGGTGATATATAATCAGCTTAATGTCCTATAACTCAACTTTTAAAATACTAAGCCTATAAATCTCAGCAGAACCTACATCTACCTCTAAATTTTAATGTACCAACCAACCACACACACACACACGCACACACACATACACACACAAAAGTCTACTTTTCAGTGCCAGTGTGGCCTGTGTGCTCTGAGAGCTGATGGTTATTATCTGCTCAGTGATTCCTTTCAGACATGGACACGTCAATGCAAAACAGCTGTGTGGAGAATGCATGAGAATGGTCTATGCCATGCTATTATATATATTTTTTTAATTTTTATTTGAAACCCTCAAATCTGGGCATTTTCGAATGGCAAAATGAAGGGGTCACAATTAGCCCAAAGTCTGAATCGTCTGGTAAGTCAGCTAGCATTTCTCTGCAGACAGTGATCTAAATCTAATGACCTGGCTGGAGTTCGTTAGTTGTTGCATTACCTTATAAACTAGATCCAGATGCTGAAACAGAATCGAGTCCAACTGACTGAGTCTCCAGCACACCATGAGTCAGAGTTTGCTCATACACACTGCTCGGTGTCCTCTGCATGTATGGAGACGTGGGTCTCGTCTGTGGATCAGCATCCCAGTCGTTAAAACAGGGCTGCACTGGAACATGTTGTTTCTGGTTTTCCTGTTGCTTTCTCTGGATGATCCACAGGACTGGTAATCAACTCTACGATCTATATATACACGTGCCGCTTGTTGACAAAAGGAATCGGCTGAAATTGCAGTAAAACTGAGAAAAGCTGTTTTTTTTTCCCTCTCTGGTGTCTGGAACTGTTCAGTAAATGTAATAGTCGTTCATTTAAGGGATAAACAAAATGGCCAGTTTATCCCTGCCAGACCAGAGACCTAGATGATATAATGTGGAAATACTTTTTTCGTTTTTTTTTTTTTTTTTTAACTTTTTATTTACTTTTTCCTTGTTTATTTCATTATTGAGTCACATTGCTGTATGAAGTTAATTGCCAAAGCAATCAACGGGATGCACAGTATTTTGGAGACCAGTAGATAGAAACACATTATTCTTAGTCTAATATTGAAAATATGTACCATAATTAAAATCAGTAAATTGACACCCCATTTTTTGCTCAGCCACGTACTGATGCATGTGTAGTGTCACTCATGGTTGGAATTTCTCTTCATTTAGATCCCGCGGTGGCTTCTTCTGGCTGCTCTGTGTTTCCCTGTAACAACTGCCGGCAGAACTAATATGACTGACGAGCTTCACTTCAGATATCATAATTAGAGCCAGACAAATTAACACAAAGAAGAATACTCCCCTTGGTGTCAATGTTTTCATTTTGTTATTGTTCCTTAACTTATCGTCAGCCTTTCAAAATACAAAATGATGTAAAATAAAGTTAATACAGTGGTAGCTTCAATGTTGAACATTGTTAGTTGTAGTCAATTAATGTCATAGCCATGTTCTTTATTTTTAGGTATTGTGAATTGTGAATTTTAATTTTTCTCCCCACATCTGCGTGGGTTTCCACTGGAAGCTCCGGTTACCTCCCACAACCCAAAGACATGTACATCAGGTGACTTGGATATGCTAAATTGCTTCTAGGTGTGACTGTATGTGAGTGTGTTTGTGTGTCTGCCCTGCGGTGGACAGGTGATCTGTTCGGGGTGTTTCTCTACCCTTCACCCACTGAGCCCTGGACAAACTGCAGCACCACTCACGACCCTGAGACATCTTAAGACTATTCACATGCTTTTGAGAATGGCTTTAGATAAGAGTGTCAGTTAAATAATGTGAAATATCTACATTAAGTAATGGTAATTAAAATAATCAGTTAAAAATTCAGTTAAAAGAATACAGATGTGTATGAAATCAGTATCTGCTGCAATAAGATTAATTATGAAATATCACATCAGTTTAAGAAGGTCTGTGACCAGCCGTTTTATATTCGGACCAAGGACTACATGGTTAAAAGGCAGGTTTTGCACTCAGATTTTTGCCATGTTAATGCTTTCACAGTCAAATTAGTAATCCTGAAAGAATTCGTCAACTCTGGTTGATGACAGCCTACAGCCATTCTCACAGTGTCTAAACATTTGGCCCAAAAACACTGCGAATGCTGATACAACATACATTTAAAAGCTAAATAGATGTGTGTGCGTGCGCACGTGCGGGTGCATGCGTGCGTGTGGACGTGTGTGTGTGTGTGTATATGCGTTCGTGTGTGCGCATGAGAGTGTATGAGAAGGAGTGTGAGTGTGGATGATTGTGTGCATGCACACGCAAGTGAGTGGAGTGTATGTGTACACGTGTGCAGGTGAGCGAAAGAGTGTGTGCGCGCGTGCGTGCGGGTCTGTGCAGATGAGAGGGAGTGTGGGGGTGTGAGTGAGAGCTGATAAATTTAAAGGAAAACTTTACTTGCAAGTTGTATACCAGCTTACAGTTGTTAGCCTGGTCGATTTTTGACCTGCGCTGAAACAGCACAGCTACTTATTTGAAGCTCACTTTGGAGAAAATGGGCGTTCTGTGTTGCCCTCTATCCTCCAGACTCAATGCTTTTATTGATTGATTTATTTATGTTTTTTTTGGGTTGTGCTTTTTTTTTTTTTTTTTTGCAGAAAACAGAGAAATTCTGTTCTGTATCCTCAAAGCTGTTTACTTGTATTGAGTAGCATGACTTTTCTTGCATTTGTAGCCACATGATTTTACTTACCAAGGTATCGCCATGTTTAATTAGAGCTCCCTAACGGGACTCTTTGGTGATGTTCTGGTTTTTAGAGGGCTGTGTAATGACTCTTGAGCCTGAGTCAGTGATTGGGACCCACTCCAGCCTCTCATTTGAATCTGTGACTAAGCTCCAGGTTTTTATTAGTATATGGAAATAGGTACACTAACTAAATAGTCATGTGTTAGTTTTGTAGACACTTATTTTGAACAGTCTGTTTCCAAGCTTGACTGCAGTGATGGTACTGTTTTTGCTGTTAGTGATGGATCAGCTGTCCATTATTGAGCTGTCTGTCCTTTAGTTTTGACTGGAGATGGCACTTCTCTTGTAGTATGAAGGCCAGCAGGCAGTAAGACTTGGAAGAGCTCAGCTCCTGATACAATAGAAGTCTTGTTTCCGTCTTGTGGATAAACCTTTTATTTTCTAAGGTTATTTTGACTGCTCCATATTCTGTAGGTCGCAGCAGTAAAGCAACCCTTCCAAAGCAAAAGCTCCAGCGTTGCTTGGCTAACATGTTCAAGATGTTCCTGGAGCTCAGACGTTGACTTTTGTGTCGTTTTTTTCCCCCCCATTTAAATGTATGGTAAAATTGTGCAGTAAATTCTATTTATAAGTGTTGTTGAATTGCTGCAGAGATCCGCTTTAATGTGTGAAACGGAATAGCTCTTGATTATCTGTTTTGGGTCTTTTGCTCATTTGCACTGTTTTGGGTCTTTTTCTCACGTCTGATGTTCGCCTTACATTCTATGGGTGTTTGGTTTTTTCATTAATTAATAATGACACTCAAATGATGAACGCATGAACTTGAGCTGTCAGTCTGAAGAGGTTTTGGCAGAAATGTTGAATTACTTTAATCAATCTGCTTGTCCTGCCTGCTGTTGTAAATGCACATAATTCCTGTACTCTGACATTTCTCAAATCATGTGGTGTCCCCAGCTGAACCCTGGAAAGTGTATAAGTGAGTCAGTTCTCTCTGTGACTGCCCCGGTGTGACGAATCAAGCCCCTGTAGCATGTTAAGTGTTATGCTGAATTCTGGAGGGGCATTCTTTTCTTTTTTTCACCTTTATTCTTTTACCTTTGTAAATACTCATATGGCATTTCCTTAAAGCTGAGTTATGGTACGTCTCTTGACAAGGGATGTTACACATGCAAAGTGCTTACTGAGCCACGGTTCAGCAATCTGATTAATGGCTCAAAGAAATGTGCCCTTATTTTAGTGGAGTTTAGAAATGCTCCACTTTTTAATTCATCTGTTTTGCTGCACAGCTATGTACACAGTCCTCTGCGCAGCACTGCTGGCTGTCTACATAGAAAATGAATGGGTGGAAAAATGACTGTGACACTTCACTGTGCTGCAATGAAAATGCAGCATAGATTGACCTGAGCCTGTTAAGGCATGTAGCCACAAATACATGGAGTAGTAAAAGATTCCAAGTTATTTTATTTATTCATAGTTTTGAAACGTTTCTTCTTACTTGTAGGTAGCTTGTGATCATTTGGCTCATGTTTCATAGTAGGAGATGGGGGGGGGATACCATGGGCTGTGTATTGATGTAATACTGTTGGCTTAGCCTGTTGGACTTCATAATGAAGACACACATCATTTAAAAACTCATTTTGAAACACATTTTGGGAAGTATGTGCAGAGAGTTCAGTATTTATAATAGCGTGAAATCCAGTGAACTTGGGGGATGAATTGTGTGTGTGTGTGTGTGTGTGTGTGTGTGTGTGTGTGTGTGTGTGTGTGTGTGTGTGTGTGTGTGTGTGTGT